>JANKKI010000055.1:910000-2110000 GCA_025175665.1 Cinchona pubescens | reverse complement strand
ACAAAATTATCACTACGTGTATAAAGTGAGGAGTGTTAAATCACTCCATCCATTTCAGCCATTACGGTAGATACAATGTTATTTTTTGATGTGTAAAATTTTCAAAACACTTAGAGAAATGAATTTATAAACGACATGCAACCACAAACATAAATACTTCCAAAAATAACACATTGAAATATCTTCCTCAAAAATCTTTCTTGTTTTCTTTTCCCACATCAATTAGTTATCTCAATTAAGGTTTTATTTCTGATATCAAAATATATTGGCAAGGAGATGTCAAAATAGACTTGATTATAAGAGACTATGAAAGGAGGACGATTACTATGATCCCTAATTCATATATACTATAACACCTTCTTAGTTAATGACTATTATAACTAAATTGGCATTAAAATATCCATATATTTTAGTCAATAATAAAGAGTGAATTTTGGATTTTATGGATTTTTTTTTCAAAAATTCAATGAAATTGTAAAGTTTTAACAGGAGATTATCGTTAGAGCGAAGCTCAATCCAATTATTCGTTTTTAGTAGTTATTAAGCACGAATTTTATCAATTCAGAGGAGCCAAAGAACTAGTGTTATGATTCCAGTTCCAAGATTCTATATCTTGTGAAGTGTACAAAGTGATTCGAAATCTTCATTTTAAATTGTAGAATAACCCTTTTCACAAATCAAATAGTTTAGTGAACATTGGCATAATTTGCTCCTATTACAACACAAAATTCATGAATTATTACTCGAGAATTGCATTTGATTGTAATGATATAATCACAAATAAATGAAAAAGAAAACCTACCATGATTGTGTTATATCAACTGCCATTACATTAAGATTTGACGAACAAAAAGAGCCGTTTGCCCCTCTTAAAATACTAGAACTAAGTTTTCTAAGTAACTAAAGTTCAAAGTCTCTTTTGGGAATCTTTTCATAGAATGATGAAATACAACGAATGTACGAGTCTTTACAACTCAATACTTTCAATATATTATGACTTCATGATATTAGACACTCAAAAGGATATTGCTAGAAATTGATAACAAAAATACAGCAACAAGACAACATAATAACTTGAGACCATCATTTGGATATCTAAAGAAAATTGTAGAACAGGCAAGCAATATATTTATTAGGCATTTAGAACCACAATATCTAGATAGCTCCCAGTTGAGATCAACCATGGGTGGAGAGTTAGTTTTTTATGACAATATATGGGAAAGCCAACCAGGTTCTATGTCTTGAATATGTCTATGTTTATTAGCAACATAGTCCTGGAGGCATCTAGTTGTTTAAGTTGCAGCAAATAGAAGGTTTTGCCTTGAACTCATCCAGCCTACTATAAGTTTTATTGTGTTGTTGCTTTCTAATTAAAAAAAAAAGGTTTGTCATGCCACAGTTTCCAAGAGGATAAAATGGGCAACTTATTCATTGACCTTATGGGCATTAGTATCATGACAAATGTTAAACATTTGTTGAGTGGCACTATTGGTGATGGTTCCTCAAAGGGAATGCATCAATCATGAAATTAGCAAACAAATAACCTTAAGTGTAAACTTTTTGGCAAAAAAAAAAAAAAGACAACAAAAATAACAGTTTAAGTCATAAGTTCATTAGCCTCTTTGAAAGGTTAGTACAATATATTGTGACAATTATTTGTCTATTATTTTATTTTGTAATTTCAAGATATGAACCTTTTGGCAATTCTTACTCTTCTGGGTATGTCTAAATCTGAATTCACTCATTAAATGCCAAAGAAACTCAAGAAGTTGTGTTTTCTTCAAGCATAAGAGATATTTTCTTATGTTCCAATCTTCATGAACACATTTAGGAAATTGAGGGCACATAGGGAACTCCCAATTGAAGGCAATAAAATTTGCAAATTACTATGAGTTGTTTTGATAATAAAAGGCAATATAACTTTCAATTTCAACAATGAATTAGTTTATGCAATGCACAAGAGAAAAAACTAGTTTTTGTTATGACAGAAAAAAGAGCCAATTGATTTGGGTTGATATCTGGTCAAGAAACATAACTTATAAAGCAAACCACACCAATGGTCACTCAACTCTCTTAGAAATTGAAATCGGATCACTAAACTATATGATACAAAAAGATCACTAGCTATCTATAATGCGAAGATTCTAATTCACTCCATCTATTTCAGCCATTAAAGTTGATGCAATGTTATTTTTAAAGGATATAATTGTCAAAACATTTTGAAAATTTAATCTATAAATGACTTGCTACTACACACGCTATTACTTCCAAAAAAATAACACAGTGAAATTAATTTGCCTTGAAAATTCTTTATGCTTTTTCCAAATCAGTTGGTAATCTTGGATTAAAGTTTATTCAAATGTCAAAGTAGATTGACAAGGTGATTACCAAAATGGTCTTGATTATAAGAAAAAAGGATGATTAATGTGATCCATACTACATATTTTCTATAACACGGTCTTAGTTAATGACTATTACAAATAAATTGACCCTAGAAAATCTACATAGTTTAGTTATTAATGGAGAGTGAATAGAGGATTTTAAGGTCTTCTAGCTTATATCCAATGAAATTGTAAAGATTTTTACTGGAGATTATCGATCTAGCAAATCCCGGTCAAATTCTTTGTTTTGAGAAGCTATTTGGCAACAGTTTTTAGTAGAGGGTTGCATTCATAGGAACCAAAAACCACGGTAATACTGCTATTTGCATAATTCTTTTGTTTTTTCTTATGCTTGGTATTAAGAAGCTTTCCAAAAGGATACTAGTTAAAGGAATCTACTCTTCTGATTATGTGTGTAATGTCTTGAGTAAAGTTGCTACAAAACCCAGGTTATTGAGCTTGACAACCGAAAAGGATAATATTAAGAAGAATGAAAGAGAATTTAAGTGGAAGAATAATAGAAAGTTTGAAGAAGATGACAGAACAAAATTAACAATAATAGATACAAACCTAGAAGATGTAGAGCCTTATGAAGTAAAAATATTGAGAAACCTGGTGTGTGAATTTTCAATAAATTCAATCCTAGAAACACTTACGTAAATTGCAATGACAATGAAAATTCTACCTACGTCTAATTGAGGAATTGAAATATATGGATACTATATACCCATAAACATGGTTTGACAAACTTTTATTCTCAAAAAACAACTTTCCATTTTCTACAACATCTAAAATGGATAAAGTGACTCGGAATTTTCATTTTAAATCTCTGATTAACCTAACACATTTAATGAATCAAATAGTTCAACAACCACTGGCGCAATTTGGTCATATAACCACACAAACCATAAATTGTTACATGAGAAATGCAAGTAATTATACTACCATAATCTTGAAAAAATTGACAACGAATAGTGCAGCTTAAATAGTTGGGTTTTTTTATTAAAAAAAAAAAAAACTTAGAGAAATGAATAAGAAAACCTACCGCGACTATCACTACGTTGGTCAAATTTTTTAAACTGTAAATTGCTGAAGAGCAAGAAGAGTTACTATTTCAAATGCAATATAATTAAGTTTTCTTATTAAAAAATGTTCAAATCTCATTTGGGCATCCTTTCACCAAATTATGAAATACTACAAATGTATGATTCTTTGGAATTCAAAGCTTTCAATATATTATGAAGTTGGCAATACTAGACAAACAAAAGAATGTGGTCATAAATTGATAACAAAAATCCGATAACAATATGCAACAACTTGAGACCATTATCTATATGTCTAAAGAAAACTAGTCAAAAATGAGAACATTATATCTATTAGTCATTTAAAACCATCATATCCAAATAGCTTCATTTGAGATCAACCATGGATAGAGAGTTATTTCCTCTGAGATCAGATGGGGAAAACCTACCAGGACATGTCTGTCAAATTGAATATGTCCTTGTGTATTAACAATATATACTACTAGAGCAATCAAGTTGTTTAAGTTTCTTTAAATTGAGGGTTTTATAGAGAGCCTATTATTAATCGTCTTGTGTTCCATCTTTCTCATTAAAAATGGTTTTTTCTTTTTTTTTTCTTTTTTTTTTTTGTTAATAGGTATCATCACTTACAAAGAAAAGATATCGAGTATCCTCTTGGTCGACCTCACTGGCATTAGTATCATGATAAACCTTAAGCATTTGATGGCTGCCATTATTGGGTGATGGTTCTTCAAACAAACCTATCAATTAAGAATTATCACCAAATGTGTAGACATTTTCACCATGATAAATGATGACAAAAATGACATCTAAATAGTATTCGGTGATTAGTTCATTAGCCTTTTTTAGAGGTAAGCATAACATATTGAAAAAGTTATTTGTAAATTAATCTTATTTTCTACATTGATTATATGTATCAACCATTTGGTGATCCTTCTCTTACTTGGTATGTAACCATTACCTTAATCTAAATTCACTCAATAATTGTCAAAGAAACAAATGATGATTGTTTTGCTTCAAGCGTAAGAGATATTTGTTTATGTTCCCATCTTCATGGTCACATTTAGGAAATTCCCGTTTGAAGGCAATAAATATTGCATATTACTCATTATTGATTTGAATATAAAGTTGATAAGTAACTTTTAATTTCTATACTAAAGTAGTTCGTGCAATGTACGGGAGAAAAACTAGTTAATGTTACGACAAGGAAATAAAAGCCACTTAATTTGGGTAGATATCTACCCTAGAAACATAATTTATATAGGAAGTTGCACTAATAGTCACTCAACCTTACAAACTAAAATTGGATCATGAAACTATTTGATTAACAAAAATACTATTCACTACGTGAAGTGAAGATTCCAATTCTCCATATTTTTAGCATTAAAGTAGAAGGAAAAATGACTTTAATTGTCCCTCACATTTCACATTTGTACTTTGTTAGTACCTCGCATTCAAAATGACATGCATTTAAGTCCCTTACAAATTCAAAACATACAATTTTGATTCCTCAACAAAATTATGGACATATTTTTGCCTTAAAATACTCACATTCATATCTAATGTAACATATTTAAATGTAAAATTGACAATACATAACCTTAAAAACTAAATTGTCCTAAAAAGAAGAGGATTGGAACTAGGGGTGTAAACGAGCCGAATCGAGCACGAATAGTGCCCTACTTGAACTCGAACTCGAAATTTTTTCTGATACTCGAACTCGAGCTCGAAAATAAGTAACACGAGCTCGAATTCGAGCTCGAACTCGAGTAGTTCGACTTTTTGTACGTAAAATATGTAATTTTTTTAAAAAGTATGGATATTTTAGTAATTTTACATATAATAAAAAAATTAAAAAAAAATTATATAATGCTCGAAAAGCTCGACGAGCACTCGAGCATATTATACATATGATCGAGATCGGCTCGTCAAGAGTTTCGAACTCGAGCAGACTCGACTCGAGCTCGGTCAACTACTCGAGCTCGAGTCGAGTTTTTGACCGAGCTGCTCGGTTCGTTTACACCCCTAATTGGAACTATTTGAGCAGGGTGGCAGAGGAAAAGTTGCAGTGGAAGCGAATACGGGCGGTGAAGGTAGGTGAGAAATTCGGGATGGTGGTGGAAGTGGGTTTAAATAGTGCAATTTAGTATTTAAAAATTGTGTTTTTCCAATTTTTTCCATGAAAAAAGCAACATTTGATACGCATGTGAGTATTTCTAGGCAATCTTGTACTCCAAATCCCGACAGTGATGGCATGAAGTTCAAAATAATAGATACAAAACTAGAAGATGAAGAGCCTTGTAAAGTAAAGAAATTGAGAAACTTGTGCAAATTTTTAGTAAATTCCATCCTAGAAATACTTAAGAAATCACTGATGACAGTGACAATTTTGCAAATTCTAAGGAATCAGAATCTATCGATAAGACATTTACCAATAAACATGTTTTGACATATTTGACACCAAAAATAACTTTCTATTTAGTTTTTATTTTTTTTTTTTGAAAAGGATAGAAGACCCAAAATATTCATTGTAAATCATTTTGTAATCGTTTTTCACGAATCAAATAGTTTGGTGCCCATGAACATAATTTACTCACACATCACACCCAAAAACAATAAATTATTACACAAGAACAGCACAAGACTATACTACCATAATCACTAAAACCCCCAAAAAAAAGGTACCCCGACTATCACTACATTGGTAGAACTCCATGAACGAAAAAAATGGAGTTAAAGAGTTGCTTGTCCTCTCTTAAGTAACATTAGTAAGTTTTCGAATTAACTAAGGTTCAAAGTATTATTTAGACATCTTTTCAAAGAATGATGAAATATAAAAAATGAATGAGTCTTTGCAACTCAAAGCTTTCAATATGTTATGAAGTTGATGATACTCAGACGCACAAAAGGTTGTGGCCACAAATTGATTTCAAAAAATTAAACAAGACACAACAACTTGAGACCATGATTTTAGATATCTACTAAAACTAGTATAATTAAAATTTGAGACCATTATATTCATTCGTCATTTGCAACACCATCAAATTGACAGTTGAAGATGCAATATACCCACAACTGAAATTAGAGCTGTGAAGTGAGAATCAAATTTAAGTTAGATCGTACAATATAGACTATTACAGTTGGCTCTTGGTTCATCTATTGTTGAATTGGCTGAAGCTAGTTCCCAATGCTTTATGGCTACATGGCCAATTTCTTAAAAGCTTACAATAGTTAGACTATATGAAGGCCCTTTCCTAGCAAGTTATGCTGGGTTTTGGACATTTACATATATATATTAATTTGTTTTATGTACTATCAGAATTAATTGGCCTAATCTAAAGTGATATAATATGGCTTAAGTTAAATGGGTCGAAGTCGTCTAATTAGTATGGGCTTATATGTGTAGATAACCTAAAGTCTTATTTCTTATTTTATGATGGGTAAAACTTGGGGAACCAGGAAAGTGTCTCTGTGTGAGTGTGTGTGTATAAGTTATGGTTCAAATCAAATTCTATGTATGTTATTTTCTTGACATCCTATCATCAAAAAAGTGAGAACTCTATTCTCAAAAATATGTACATTTCAATTTCGAAGATCAATAACCACAATATTTAAGAATCAAATTCAAAGGTCCAAGAATCACATTCAGGTATACAAGAATCACATCAGTTCTTATGAATTTAGGTACGCTTCCGTATTTAGTCTTTAGTTTATGTTCTTGATGATTAAACATGAAGGATTCGAGTTATGATTACGTTGGTTGTTATGATATTAAAGTTTAAGCTCCACCAACAAGTGGTATCAGAGCATCTTCACGTTGAATCACCGAGAAATCAATTTTTTCAAAATTTGATTTGTGATGTGATTGTTTAAGGATCTAATTCTTGAATTCGACAAAATTTTATGTGATTTAATTCGTTATGTTTAAGAACAATTATGATTATGTTATCAATTATGTTCTTGAGTCTAATAATCTTCCTATTTATTCGGATTTAATTGTTGGATTCATCAAATGTTTACTGTATTACGGTTTTGTTATATATTATTATTGAATATTTACTATATTATGGCTTTTTTATTGAATATTTATTATGTTATGGTTTAGTTATATAATTTTTGTATATATTAGGGGATATTGCTCAACATAGTGCTAACATTTGAATTGTATTAGTCACAAGGTCATTAGCCTTTCTAGAAGGTTAGCAGAACATATTGAGGCAATTATATATTTATGGATAATTTCGTTTTGTACATTCATCATATCAACTTTTTCGCTATTCTTATATACTCTTTCTTGGTATATCTAAATTCGAATTCACTTAGCAAATACCAAAGAAACTGTAAATAATGGTTTTTCTTCAAGCATAATAGATATTTTTTTATATTTCAATCTTCATGAACACATTTAGGAAATTTGGACAAAGAGAACTCCTATTGATGGAAATGAATATTGCAAATTACTGGGAGTTATTTTGAGTTTAAAGTTCAAAAGTATCTTTTAATTTCAATAGTGTCTAAGTAGTTCATGTAATGCACAGGAGAGAAAACTAGTTAATGTTATGACAAGGAAAAAATAGCCACCAGTTTGGGTTGACATCTAGTCAAAAAAAAATGTAACTTGTAAAGAAAACCACACCAATGGCCACTCAACTATTTTAGACATTGAAATTAGGTTACTAAACTATTTGCTTCAAAAATATCACTAACTATATAATGTGAAGATACCAACTCTCTCCATCCTTTTTAGTCGTTAAAGTTCAATGTTATTTTTCAAGTGGTAAACTTGTCAAACACTTTAAAAATTGAATCTACAAATGGCATGATACCAAAAACACCATTACTTCCAAATAATTACACAATGAAATTAATCTATTTCAAAATTCCATATTTTTTCCAAATTAATTGGTAATCTTAAAGAGAAGTTTTATTTAGATATCAAAGTAGGTTGTCAAGGAGAATACCAAAATGGACTTGATTATATGAGCAAAGGATGATTACTTTGATCCATACTAAGTATATTCACTGACATAACATGCTCTTAGTTAATGACTTTTTCTTTTCTTTAATAAATAGTATCTATAGTGGATTTCCACCTAATCCCTTGGTGGCTGAAACCCACAACCTAGGTCAAAAGATAAGTATAGTCTTACCATTTGAGCTACACTTCTTTGTCATGCTCTTAGTTAAGGACTATTATACCTAAATTGGTCTTAAAATATCTATACATTTTAGTTAATAATGGAGAGTGAATGTCGGATTTTTTGAGCTCCTATCCTACATCCAATGAAATTGTAAAGGTTTTAACTAGAGATTACTAATTATGCAAAGCCTCATCAAATAATTTTCTTTCAAAAGCTATTTGCTCCCGTCTTTTAGAAAGAGAATTGCATTCATAGGAGTTAAAGAACTAGGGTCAGACAATTGTTTCTATGATTTTTTTCCCATGCCTAGTATTAAGAAGGTTTTTAGTAGGAGACTAGTCAAAGAAAACTACTACTCTGCTAGGTGGAATGTCTTAAGTAAAGTTGCTATTCAGAATTTAGGTTAATTAAGTTTTAAAATGAAGAGGATGATAGTAAGAGCAATGAAAGAAATACTTATTTGTTCTTGATGATTAATTAAGGTTAATTAAGGTTTTTAGTCTTTAGTTTATGTTCTTGATGATTAAACATGAAGGATTCGGGTTATGATAACGTTGGTTGTTATGATATTAAAGTTTATGATCCACCAACAAGTGGTATCAGAGCATATTCATGTTGAATCATTGAGAAATCAGTTTTTTCAAAATTTGATTTATGATGTGATTGTTTAAGGATCTAGTTCTTGAATTCTACAAATTTTTATGTGCTTTCTATTACTTTCCCATTCTAATATTTAGTTTAATTGCCTAGTTGGATATCTTAATTGTTCTCTTAGCATAACAATTTACTAGTTTTCTTAGACTAGAACTTTACTTGCTTTCCTAGTTCCCTATCCTCAATAGCACTTTATAGTGTAGTCTCCTAGTAATTTCTCTAGTAACTTTCAAAGTGCTTATTTATTAGAATTTGTTGTAATTGCCCTCTTAATCTAGTTCTTCATCACCTTTTAGGATTCATGTTCTATTGTAGTCTAATTAGTTTTAATGTCTCTTTATGCTTACATGTTACATGCCAGAGTAGTTACTGATAGTTATTTACATCATATCTTTGACGAGTTTAATTACAAGTTTTACGTAACTTTCACCTTGTTATCATTGTAGTTAATAAAAACCTTTTCTTTGATTTGTATAACTAGTATAAAGACCTCTTAAGCCTAGTAATCATCGCCCCAATCCTCTTGGGAATGACACCTACTCACAATTAACTTACAAATCTATCTTGTATACTTGCGACAGTGAAGGTATTGGTTAGGGAAGGGTTTATTTTTATCACTTGTTTGACACCCTAAATACCTTTCTAACCTAGAGTGAACAATTCTAAAGCGTGATAGTGATGGCAAGAAATTTACAATAATAGATACAAGCTTTGGTGATTTATAGCCTTATGAAGTAAAAAATTTGAGTAACTAAACAAGGTGGGTGAATTTTCAATAAATTCAATCCAGGAAATACTTACAAAATTAGTAATGGCAATGACAATTCTACCAAGGTCTATGTGAGGAATCAAAATCAATGGAACTATATTCCTACAAAACAAATTTTGCAAATATTTTCAACAAAAAATCAAATTCTATATTTCGAAATGTCTAAAATGGATAGAGTGACTCGAAATCTTCATTTTAAATCATTGAAAAATAAGTTTCATGATCAAATAATTTAGCACACATTGGCCTAATTTGGTAATATAACAACACCAAAACCATAAATTGTTACACAAGAAATGCATGTGACTGTACTACCATGACCTCAATGAAATGAAAAAGCAAACCTACCATGCTATCACCACATTACCAGAACTAAAAGAGTTGGCCTCTCTAAAAAATCAAAACTAAGTTTTTAGATGAAGGTTCAAATCTATTTTGGGAATCTTTTTGCTGATTATGAAATTCAAAAACGTACAAGCCTTTTGAACTCCATTAAACGTTTCTACATATTATGAAGTTGGTAATACTATACAAACAAAAGAATGTAGCTAGATATTGATAACAAAAATATAATCCAAGACAATACAACAACTTGAGACCATCATTTATATATCTAAAGAAATTGTAGAGCATGCAAGCAATACAGTCATTGAACATTTAATAGAGGCATCTAGTTGTTAAAGTTAGTGCAAATAGGGGGTTTTATCTTAAGCCTACTATTACTCATATTGTGTTCCATCTTTCTCCATAAGAAAGATTTTTCATACACATCTCAGTTTCCAAGAGTTTATAACGGGAACAATTGTCATTGACCTCATTGACATTATTATTGTGATAAACCTTATGCATTTGATTAGTACCATAATTGTGTGATTGTTCCTTCAAATGAACCTATCAATCACAAATTTAGTAATGAATGATCAAATGTGTAATATCAACCTTTTGGCAACCATTACTGATTCTAGCTATGGCTTAATATGAAGTTATTCAATAATTGTTCAAGAAATAAAAAGGATGCTTTTGTTTCCAGAGTAAGAAATATTTTCTTTTGTATCTTCAAGACCATATTTACTAAATTCTCATGCAGAGAACTCCCTTTTGAAGGCAATAAATATTGCACATTACTCATAATTGTTTTGAGCATGAAGTTGATAAGTAATTTTCAATTTCAACTGTAACGTAATTTGTCCAGCGCATGAAGGGAAAACTAGTTGATGCTATGATAAGGAAATAAAAGCCATATAATTTTGTTGAATATCTAGCCTGGAAACATAATTTATAGAGGACATTGCCCTAATGGTCACTCAACTCTTTACGTAGTGAAATCAGATTATGAAACTATTTGATTGAGACAAAGATTATTCACTATGTAAAGTGAAGATTCCAATTCAGTCCATCATTCTAGCACTATGTATGGCACAATATAATTTTTTTGTGGGGTAAACTTGTCGGAATAGTTACATTGACACATTAAAATCAATCATCTTGAAAATTATTTCTAAATTTTCTTTGCCAAATCAATTGGCAATCTCTATTGTAGTTTTATTTTAGATATCAAAGTAGATTGACAATAAGATTAACAAAAATGTACGCAATTACATGAAAGAGGTACGATTACTATGATCCATATTTCATACACACTATAACACTCTTATAGTTAAAGACTATTATAACTAAATTGGTATTGAAATATGTCTATTTTCATTATTAATGGAGAAGGAATGTAAGATTTTATAGGCTCCCCTCTTGCATCCAATGAAATTGTAAATTTTTTAACTGTAGATTGTTGATTGATTGGGTAAAATTATTTATCTTTAGAAGCTAGTTCACCCCGTCTTTGAGCCAGATGGTTGCTTTCAGAAGAGCCAAAGAATAAGAGTTACAAGGTTATGCTGCTGGTTCCAAATTTCCTTTGGTTTTTCTTGTGCCTGGTGTTAAGAAGTTTTCCACAAGGAGACCAGCGAAAGGAAACCATTATTTTGATTTTGTGAGTAATGTCTTGAAAAACCTAAGTAACAAAAAAACTTGGATAATTGAGCTTGACAATGAAAAGAAAGAAATAAAGATGATTTGAGTGGAAAAATAACAGAAAGTTAGAAGGAGATGACATGTCTAATCGAAGACGTCACTTTTATGTTAAACCATTACAGCACTTCGCTATTGTGATGGCATGAAGTTTAGAGCAATGGATACAAGTCTACAAGATAAAGAGTCTTATAAAGTAAAGGAATCAAGAAACTTGCACTTCAAATTTTTGGTAAATTCAATCCTGGAAAGACTTGCAAAATTTGTGATAACAATGATATTACTACGAGTTCTCAGGAATCAGAATATATGGATACTACAATCCTAATAAACATGTTTTGACAAAGTTTTCCTCAAAAAAATACTTTTCATTTTGCATGATGTCTAAAATAGATACTGTGACTCAGAATCTTCATTTTAAATCACTAAATAACCTTTTATACAAATCAACTAGTTTATTACCCATTGTCATAATTTGTTAACATAATAGCTAGCAAAAGAACTATAAATTATTTGACGAGAGCCGCACGCGACTACACTACCACAATCACGAACTTATGCAAAAAAAAAGCACCCCACTACATTGGTAGAACTCCATAACACCCTCTTAGTTGATGACTATTATGACTAAATTGGCCTTGAAATACGTCTATTTTTGTTATTAATTGGAGAGTGAATGTAAGATTTTACAGGCTCCCCTCTTACATCCAATGAAATTTTAAAGTTTTTAACTTTAGATTGTCAATTGATTGGGTAAAATTATTTGTCTAGTCAAGCTAGTTGACCCTGTCTTCTAGCCAGACAGTTGCATTCGGAGCAGCAAAAGAATAAGGGTTAGTGGGCTGCTAGTTCCAAACTTCCTTTGGTTTTTCTTGTGCCATGTGTAAGAAGTTTTCCACGAAGAGACTAGTGAAATGAAACCATTATTCTGATTTTGTAAGTAATTTCTTGAAAAAACTGACAAAAAAAATTAGGTTAAGTGAGCTTGACAATGGAAAGAAAGTTCATATAAAGACGATTGAGTCAAAAAACAATAGAAAGTTGAATGAGATAACATGTCTATTCGAAGACTTCAATTTTATCTTAAACCTTGTACTACACTATGTTATTTTGATGGCATGAAGTTCAAAGTAATAGATACAAGTTTGCAAGATATATTCTTATAAAGAAAAGGAATTAAGAAACTTTCCTTCAATTTTTTAGTAAATTCAATCATAAAAAGACTTGCAAAATTTGTGATAACAATGATAATTCTACAAGATCTTAGGAATCAGAACATGTGGATACAACATTCCTAATAAACATGTTTTGACAAATTTTCCCTCAAACAATTACTTTTCATTTTGGGTGATGTCTAAAATAGATACAGTGACTAAGAATCTTCATTTTAAATCACTAAATAACCTTTTTTACAAATCAACTAGTTTATTACCCATTGGAGTAATTTGTTCATATAATAGCAAAAGAACTATAAATTATTATAGGAGAACCGCAAGTGACTATACTACCTCACAATCACTAACTTATGAAAAAAAAAAAGTACCCCACTACATTGGTAGAATTCCATAAACTAAAAGGCTGAAAAATGAAAAGAGTTGTTTGCCCTCTCTTAAGTAACATAACTGAGTTTTTTGATTAACTAAGGTTCAAAGACTTATTTAGGCATCTTTTAATAGAATGATGGAATATAAAAAATGATCGAGTCTTTGCAACTTAACTACTAGGCAAAGTCTAAAAACAATGGGATGCACCTCAAGCAGGGTGAGTTGGGTTGAGTTTGGACTATACTAAATTTAACCCACTAAAGACTCTACCAAAATACTACGTATATACATACATACAAATATATATATATATATATATAACAAGAATACATAATATATATTATATGTTCTATATTTACCATATTATGATTTTTTGTATATTTCTTGTATATATTAATTGATAATGAAGTTCAGAGCAATTTTTGTATATATTATTTGTGAGATGGCATATTAATTTATGTACGTTTGTTTTCTAGCTCTCACACTTTTCTAATTTTTTCTCGGTGGAGAAATGACAAAATTGTTGCATTATCCAAATTGATCATTACTACATGTAATTTCCGATTTAATCTCATTTTGAGTATGAAGTCGATAAGTAACTTTTAGTTCCAACAGTCAAGTAGTCCATGCAATGCATGGAAAAATTAGTTGATATTATAATAAGGAAATAAGTGTCACTAGATTTGGGTGGATATCTTGCCTAGAAACATAACTTATAGAACAGACTCACAAATAATTACTTTTAAAAAATTGCAATTGTATCAATAAACTATTTGATACAAAAAAAACAAAAAAAAAAAGATCACTAACCGAATAAAGTGAAGAATTTAAAGTCACTCTATCCATTTTAGCCATTACAATAGATACAATATTGATACAAGAAAGAGAAAAAAAAAAAAAAAGATCACTAACCGTATAAAGTGAAGAATTTAAAGTCACTCCATCCATTTCAGTCATTACAGTAGATACAATGTTATTTTTTGATAGGGTAAAATTGTCAAAATACTTTGAGAAATGAATTTATATACGACATGCTACCAAAAACACAAAGACTTCTAAAAATAACGCATTGAAATATCTTCCTAAAAATTCATTCTTTTTTTCCAAATCAGTTGGTTATCTCGAATGAAGTTTTATTTCAAATATCAAAACATATTGGCAAGGGGAATTGATTATAGGAAAAAAGGATAATTACTATGATCCGTAATTCGTATATACTATAACACCCTCTTAGTTAATAACTACTATAACTAAATTGCCTTAAAATATCTTCATATTTTTGTTAATAACAGAGTGTGAATTTAGGATTTTTAGAACCCCTTTGATCTTATGTTCATTGAAATTGTAAAGTTGTTAATGGGAGATTATCGATTGAGCAAAGGCCGGTCAAATTATTTGTTTATAGAAGCTATTGGGCCCCGTCTTTTAGTAGCACAGAGGAGACAAAGAACCAGGGTTATGTTGCTGGTTCCAAGGTTCCTTTGGTTTTTAGATATTCATGCTATTAAGAAGTTTTCTATGTTTTCCAGATGGAGACTCAAGAAACTACTATTTTGATTCTATATGTAATGTCTTGAGTAAAGTTGCAACAGAACTTCGGTTAACTAAGATTGACAATGAAAATAATGACTATAAGAGGAATAAAAAATGATTTTCCTAGACCAAAACAAGAAGTTGGAAGATGATAACATGCCTAATCAAAGACATCACTTTTATCTTCAACCATGTACTCCAAATCACGGTAGTGATGTCATGAATTTTATGCTAAAGATACAAGCCTAGAAGATGGAAAGCCTTATAAAGTAAAGGAAATGAGAACCCTGACATACGAATTTTCAATAAATTCAATCCTGGAAATACTTATAAAATTAGCAATCACGATAACAATTCTACAAAGGTCTAACTAAGGATTTAGAATATGTGGTACCAATAAATTTTTTGACAAATTTTCCTAAAGAAACAACTCTACATTTTCTGTATAGTCTATAATGGATAGACTGACACTTGGAATTTCCATCAAGATTTTTCATAGACAGAAATACATTCAATATATTACGAAGGTCTTCACATTAGACACACAAAAGGATGTTGCTAGAAATTGATAAAAAAAAATGCAAGAACAAGAAAAAACAACAATGTGAGATCATTATTTATATATCTAAAGAAATTGGTAGAATATGCAAACAATATATACATTAAACATTTTGAACCACAATATACAGATAACTCCCATTTGAGATCAACCATGGGTGGGTTATTTTTGTCCAAACACAGATGGGAAAAGCCTACCTAGTTAGATGTCTTGATTATGTGATTTAGTATTAAAAACACGGTGCTGGAAGCATCCAGTTGTTTATGTTGCTACAAAATGAGGATTTTGTTAGGGAGCATACTATCCGTTTTACTGTGCTCTATCTTTCTTATTAAAAAGGTTTCACATGCCACATATTAGTTCTAATAGGTTATAATGTTCAACTTCTTTATTTACCTTATGGGCATTAATAAACATGGAAAACCTTAAGCATTTTTTAGTGACACTATTGGTGATATTTCCCTAAAGGGAACATATCAAACATGAATTATCAAACACACGACATAAGTGTAAACGCTTCAGCAAAGAAAAAAAAAAGACAACATAAACAGCATTTGAATTGTTTTACACATAAGTTCATTAGCCTTTTTGAAAAGTTAGTACAACATATTGAGGCAATTATATATTTGTCAATTATTCCATTTTATATATTCATCATATCAACCTTTCATCTATTCTTAATTACTCTTTCTAGAACTGGCTAAAATTGAATTTGCTCAACAAATACCAAAGAACTTTAAAAGATGCTTTTTCATCAAACATAATAGATATTCTTATATTTCAGTCTTCATGAACACATTTAGGAAATTTGCACAAAGAGAACTCCTATTCAAGGAAACGAATATTGCATGCTACTAGGAGTTATTTTGAGTATAAAGTTCATAAGTATCTTTTAATTTACACAGTAAAGTAGTTCGTGCTGCAATATATGGGAGAGAAAACTAGTTTATGTTATGATAAGGAAAAAAGATCCACTTGTTTGGGTTGATATCTAGTCATAAATTGTAACTTCCAAAGCAAACCACAACATTGGCCACTAAACTTTTTTAGACATTGGAATCAGGTCACTAAACTACTTGATTCACACAAAGATCACTAACTATATAATGTATAAGATTCCAATTCACACCATCCATTTCAGCTGTTAAAGAGCAATGTTATTTTTTAATGGCTAAAATTGTCAAAGCACGTTATAAATTATTCTATAGATGACATGCTACAATAAACACCATTACTTCAAAAATATTTAACACCTTGAAATTAATCAATCTCAAAATTATATATTTTTTCCAAATTAGTAGGCAATCTTAATTGAAGTTTTACTTTAGATATCAAAGTAGATTGTTAAGGAGATTACCAAAATGGACTTGATTCTGTGAACAAAGGATGATTACTATGATCCGTACTACATATATTCAATAATATTCGATCTTAGTTAATGACTTTATCTTTTCCTTAATTAAAAATGATCTATAGTGAATCTTCACCTACTCCCTAGGTGACTCTAAGCCACATGAGAAGTATAGTCTTACCATTTGTACTACACTTTTTTCTCACGCTCTAATTTAATGACTGTTATAACTAAATTGGCCTTAAAATATCTATACATTTTAGTTAATAAAGGAAAGTGAATGTAGGATTTTTTGTGCTCGTATTCTAATCCAATGAAATTGTAATGGTTCAGTTCAAACTAAAGATTATTGATTAAGCAAAGCCTGGTCAAATAATTTTCTTTCAAAAGCTATTGGGTCCCATCATTTAGCAAAAGGATTGCATTCATAGGAGTCAAAGAACCAGGGTCACACTATCGTTTCTATGATTTTTTTTCCTGTGCCTAGTGTGAAGAAGGTTTCTAGATGAAGACTAGTCAAATGAAGCTATTACTCCGATTCTATATGTAATGTCTTAAGTAAAGTTGCAATAGAACCTGGGTTAAATGGCAGAATTAAGTTTTAAAATGAAGAGAATGATAGTAAGAGCAGTAAAAGAGGATTTATAAGCAACAAATATGGCACGCCAAAGTAAATGAGTCACTGTTGTGTTCAACCTTGTTTTCCAAAGCGTGATAGTAATGGCATGAAGTTTATAGTAATGGATTCAAGCCCAGGTGATCTAGAGCCTTATTAAGTAAAAAAGTTGTGAAACTAGTAGGTGAATTTTCAGTAAATTCAAAACAAGAAATACTTAATGAATTAGTAATGGCAATGACAATTCAGCTAAGGTCTGACTGAAGAATCGAAATCTGTGGAACTATATTCCTAAAAAAACTTATTTTGCAAATGCTTTCCATAAAAAATTAAATTTCTATATTTTATAACGTCTGAAATGGATTGAGTGACTTAGAATCTTTATTTTAAACCATTAAAAAACATTTTTCATGATCAAATAGTTTAGCAAACGTAGGCCTAATTCCTTCATATAACAACACCAAAGCCATAAATTGTTACACACAAAATGGTCAAGAAATGCACATGATTATACTACCATGATCTCGAAGAAATGAAAAAGAAAATCTACCACAACTATCACTAAATTGCCAGAATTCGGTAAACTAAAAGGTTGAAGAACTAAAAGAGTTGCCCTGTCCAGAATAATAAAACTAAATTTTTAGATGCAATTTCAAATCTCTTTTGAGCATCTTTTCTCCGAATTATGAAATACAATAATGTACGAGCCATTTGAACTCAAAAGTTTCAATATGTTATGAAGTTGGTACTACTAGACGCACAAAAGAATGTGGCTAGACATTGATAACAAAAATATGACACAAGACAAAACAACAACTTGAGACCATCATTTATATATCTAAAGAAATTTGTAGAGCATGCAAGCATACATCCGTTAAAAATTTTGAATCACAATATCCAGATAGCTCCACATGAGATTAACCGCCAAGCTCCCATTTGAAATATACCATGTGTGGACAGTTATTTTTTCTAACAAGAGAGGGGAAAAGCCTACCAAGAAGATTCTATATGTCTTTATTATGTCCTTCTTGTTACAACATACTACTTAAGGCATCAAGTTGTTAAAGTTGATGCAAATTGAGGGTTTGATTTGGAGCCCACTATGAATCACATTGTGCTCCATCTTTCTCGTTAAAAAAGGCTTTTTCATGCACATCTCAGTTTCCAACAGGGTATAATAGGAATCATTTTCATTGACCTTATTGGCATTAGTACTTTGATAAACCTTAAGTATTTGATGAGTACCATTTTATGTGATTGTTCCATCAAATGAACCTATCAATCACAAATTTAGTAGATAAATGACCAAATGCGTAAACATTTTTGCCAAGATAAACAACAAAAATAACATTTTATTAGCATTGGTGATTGGTTAATTAGTCTTTTTGAAAGGTTTGCACAACATATTGATGAAGACATTTGTCAATTAATCTTATTTTATATATGCATTATATCAACCTTTTGGTGCCTCACTCTTTCTATGTATGGCTTAATCTCAATTCATTCAGTTTATAATTGTCCAAGAAAAAAAAAGGATAAGAGTAAGAGATATTTTCTTTTGTATCTTCATGACCATATTTAGGAAATTCTCACATAAGGAATTCCTTTTTGAAGGTGATAAATGTTGCACATATTCATAATTGTTTTGAGTATAAAGTTCAAAAGAAATTTTAATTTCAACAATAAAGTGGTTCGTGTAATGCACGAAGAGAAAACCAGTCGATGCTGTGATAAGGAAATAAAAGCCACATAATTTGGGTGAATATCTAACAAAAAAACATAATTTGAAAAGGGAATTGCACTAATGTTCACTCAACTCTTTACAAAGTGAACTCCGATTACTAAACTATTTGATTGGAGAAAAGATTATTCACTATATAAAGTGAAGATTCCAATTCAGTCCGTCATTCTAGCACAATAATAGAGACAACAAAATTTTTTCAAGGGTAAAATTGTCTCGCAATTGAACTACTTGGGGTGCTAACCTCATCAGAATCTTGCATTTTATACAAAAGAAGGTAACTAGTTTCTATCAATTTCATCTCTCGATAGAAATTTTTTTTCTAAGAATGTGGAATCTCTTGATTATAATGCAGTTATATTTCCATCTGTTTGTACACTAATTAACACATATCCCTTTGAATGTTCACAGTATCTTATAAAGATATATTTCTTTCCTTTGGGACCCAATTTTTCATATTTATGGTTTGAATTGTGAATATATGCTGCAGACCTCTAGGGTCAAAAATTACTTAGATCAGGTTTTTAACCTGTCCAAAGTTCATAGGGAGTAGAAGTAATTGATTTAGATAGCACAAGTTAAGCATATAGGTAGCAGTCAACCAAAGCAACTCCCTAGTTGGAGATGGCAAATTTGATTGCGCCATCATTGACCTAACATGTCCAACGAAGTCTATTCTTTCTTTTAGCAACACCATTTTGTCTGAATATTCAGTGCATACAACACATCATGTTGGAACAAGGTGTGGCCACCTTCAAAACAATTTTACAAGTACCAATGCCTTGAAGGTGCACTTCAATTCTGGCATTATTTCCTACATATATCCACTTTGAATCAACAGGGATTCGGCAATATTCAACAAAAGCTCCTTTGTCTCTAGCTACATGGTACGTGGCTCCTCAGTCAAGAGTCCACAAAGGATTCTATTAGTAAGCATGATAGTACTAGAAACAAGACTACAAAATAGAAGAAAGGGCAATACCTTTTTCAACTTGGTACAATAACGAGCATAATGCCCTAGTTTGCCATAATTATAACATGATTGATTGCTCTTTTTCTGACAACACTGCAGACCTCTAGGGTCACAAATAACTTAGATCAGGTTTTTAACCTGTCCAAAGTTCATAGGGAGTGGAAGTAATTGATTTAGATATCACAGGTTAAGCACATAGGCAGCAGTCAACCAAAGCATCTCCCTAGTAGGAGATGGCAAATTTGATTGCGCCATCATTGACCCAACATGTCCAATGAAGTTTTATTCTTTCTTACAGCAACACCATTTTGTCTGAATATCCTTATTGATACAAGGTGCATAAAACACACCATGTAGGAACAAGGTGTGGCCACCTTTCAAAACAATTTTACAAGCACCAATGCCTTGCACTTCAATTCTGGCATTATTTCCTACATATATCCACTTTGAATCAACAGGGATTCGGCAATATTCAACAAAAGCTCCTTTGTCTCTAGCTATATGGTACGTGGCTCCTAAGTCAAGAGTCCACAAAGGATTTGATTAGCAAGCACGATAGTACTAGAAACAAAACTATAAAATAGAAGAAATGGCAATACATTTTTCAACTTGGTGTAATAACGAGCATAATGGCCCAGTTTTCCATAATTATAACATGATTGATTGCTCTTGCCCTTTTTCTGACAACACTACAGACCTCTAGGGTCACAAATTACTTAGATCGGGTTTTTAACCTATCCAAAGTTCATTGGGAGTGGAAGTAATTGATTTAGATAGCCCTGGTTAAGCATATAGGTAGCAGTCAACCAAAGCATCTCCCTAGTTGGAGATGGCAAATTTCAGATTGCGCCATCATTGACCTAACATGTCCAACGAAGTCTATTCTTTCTTTTAGCAACACCATTTTGTCTGAATATTCAGTGCATACAACACATCATTTTGGAACAAGGTGTGGCCACCTTCAAAACAATTTTACAAGTACCAATGCCTTGCACTTCAATTCTGGCATTATTTCCTACATATATCCACTTTGAATCAACAGGGATTCGGCAATATTCAACAAAAGCTCCTTTGTCTCTAGCTACATGGTACGTGGCTCCTGAGTCAAGAGTCCACAAAGCATTTGATTTGCAAGCATGATAGTACTAGAAACAAAACTATAAAATAGAAGAGACGGCAATACCTTTTTCAACTTGGTGCAATAACGAGCATAGTGGCCTAGTTTGCCATAATTATAACATGATTGATTGCTCTTGTCTTTTTTCTGACAACCCTGCTTACTTATTGTGGAAAAAATATTGAGGCTTTTTGAACTTAGGGATAGCTTTCTTGAAGAAATTCTTGCTTATCTTATTTCTTTTGAAGTTTGAAGATTTACTTGAGCTAGATTCAGCAATATAAGCTTGATCGAAAGATCGAGTTGCCTCTTGGTGCTCATCTTCCAACTCAACCCGACACCGTGCATCCCGAAAGGTTTTGATGCTCAGATTTTAAGTCATATTGACTCTCATATGTTCCCAACACTGGAGAAAAGACTTGATCACTCCTTGTACTTGTTGCTCATCGGTCATATTATATCTACTTGATTTCAACTCACCTATCATGTTTGACATTTTTCTCAAATACTGTTTCATCGAGTGATGTTGCATTCTCACGTATGTTCAAACTTGATAATAAACTGTATAAACTTAGCGGTTGAAGTCAAACAAAACTTGGATTTCAAAGCAACCCATAGTTCATGAGCAGCTTTGTGCCCCTCATACTCAACTATCAGATCATCTTGCATACTGCTCAACCACGAAATGCGAACATTACTATTTATTTTCAAACATGATAGGCTTCTAGATCTCTCTAATGTTGAGGAGGGTCACCCTGCTCTGGTTCTTCCATGATATGATAGAGAGTTTACAATATTGTTGTTCATCAAGAATATACTGAACACGACATTGTCGAACATCATAATCATTACCTCAATTTCTCTTCCTTGTTTAATTCTACCACAATGTTCTTTGAGCAGTAGCCATTTTTCTATAAACTATATACATACACAGATGCAAATAAATGCAAGTAATGATTACATTTGACATAATTGACTTTGCTAACAATCATTAGACATATAGTACAAAATCAAAAGTGTGCATAACCTTAAATTATCTCTCGTTAACTAAATACCTATATAATATTATTTCAATATATTTGCACTAAGATTCAGGTGAGAGTCTCAAACTCAACTAGCCCTTACTCCCACTGGAGCAAAAGTATAGATATATGGCATAAAATTCACACATACATATGAATTATTACATCGTGCCCAAAACAGATAAAATGCATTCATATATGCCACTACTTTTATTCAAGGATAAATAATTCAAAAAAATATTTTTCTTGAATTTCTATGACATTCTATTTATCCATTTATTATTCAGGAACAAAATGATCATTCCCTTATAATAATAAACACTCGAGTTGAATATATGTCATTGTAGAACACATATCACATAAGCAAGACATTAGGGAATTTAATTCAAGCCTCACTTCAAATTTTATCACAATTTCATGAATAACATAATATACCACAAAATTAGGACAAAAGAAAACATGTCCAAATATCCTAAAGTTTGTGACATTCATATAAATCATAAAATAAAATAAAAAAACATTGCGCAAGAATCATATTTTTCTGATTTTTCTTTGATTTTATATAATTTTCAATGGAAAAAATATCACAATTTTTGTATTTTCCAGATTTAAAAAAAAAAAACCACACACCTGATCCTCTTCACCAGGTCATTTATGGGCAAAAAAATGCAGATTTTTTGACAAAATTTTGAACTTACTTTTCTATCAATTCAGACATTCATTTACCATGTGTAATATACCATTAGAAAAATATTTTTGTATAGAACAAGAATATGTAAAATTTTCACCTTCATACTGCTCATATGAATCACAGAAATTCAATTAAAGAGCTAGGTTTTAAGAAAGAAAACCCCATCTCTCTTTCTCTCTCTCTCTATGGTAAAAATTTATTCATCAAATTTTACAAACAAGCTCTACTACTCTACATGAGCTTTTGTCTGTAATTTCCTAGCTCGAAACCTCGTGTGCATATAGTTGTTGTGAGAGAGCTCTTCTCAAGCTCTCATGAAATTCAAACAAACCCAACATATTTAAATATGAATTTCTAATTCACAAATCATATAAAGCATGAATTCAGTCATAAATGCTCTGAAACCAGTGTAAGAAAAGTGACCTTTTCTCTAGAGCTTTACGATCACAGTGGAATTTCGAATCTTTTGGACTAAATTACATGCTTAGATCGATGTAAAATCACAAATGAAAATTAAACAATGTTCACAACCCAAATCGTACTACCTTATTATGATATTGAGAGAGATAGAGATGAGAAGATAAGAAAGCTTTCAAAGCTTCATACAACAAAGAGCTTGTTAGCTCTTCTTATATCGAGAGATTAGTCTCTATCTTTTTTGGGATTAGAAGCTGGTGGTGGCTTCTTGATGCCTTTTTTTTAACACCTAGTTATAATTTCAAAGAAACACCTAAATCCTACTACTAACTAGGTGGCATCCCGCAAGTATACGGTTGTCAACTAGTAGCAAGGGAAGTAGGGATTGTTCCTACAAGGATTGTCGATTGCAATTGCCAAGGTTTAAGGGTATTTGTGTAGTTAAGCAAATTCAATTGGTAGATGATAGAACTATTCTAATGAAAGCTATAATTTTAATTCTAACCTAATTTAATCTAATTAAAACTAAAATTTAGAACAAGAGAATCAATCAACTAAAAGGACTAAAGAAGAAAGAAAAATTGAATACTAAAAGCATTCATTTCTAAAGTAAAAATTAGATAAAGATAAACTTATTCTAGGAAATTAAATATTTTTTGGATTTTTCAAATGGAATTAAGGAAACCCACTAACAATTAACTAGAAATTAAAGCTAGAAATTGAAAATTCTTGAAGAGAAAGCAAGAAATTAACCAGAACCCTAATTTTCTTAAAAACCCTAATTTGAAAGTAAAGAAATTCTCACTAAATTGGACAAGAAAGCAAATAAAAATTATATCTACTTGAAGCTTGCGATTAACCCACTACGATTATCTAATAAAAAATTAAACTGGATAAGAAATATAAAGAAGATCTAAGATGAAAGTTAAGAGAAATTTCTATTAGAAAAAGTAACTTGTAGTTCAAGCTATCCTAATCTATCTAGAATTAGCTAAAACTATCTATTCTAAAACTAACTAAAAACTCCTTCTACTTAGCTTAAATAGTGCAGCATTATACAAGGCAAAATCAGGGTTTTTGGGCTAGAAGTTTACAAAATTGCTCTTACAACTTAGCATTTAGCGAGTCGAGATCGCGGTCTATGTTTGTGAAATATTTGAGACCACGATCTCGACTCTAAAATAGTAAACCTAATTCCTGAGTCGAGATCGCGATCTCGACTCTCCTTCCAGCATTCTTCATTTCATCCATTTTGCAATTTGGTCTCTTGAGTTCTGTTTCTTCCAGCTTTGAACCTTTAATTTTTAACCTGCATAATATTAACACCATCAAGCACTTAATTAAACTAAAAATTTAATACAAAATTATCATAATTAATTCAAAAACGAAAATACTAATACATATGAAAGAAATTAACTAAATCTTCAATTACTTATCTAATTTCGAAATTTAAACTATCAAAATGCTATAATTTAGAGGAAAATAACTCTAGTTTACTAGAGTTATCACTTCTTTTGAAGCATGAGGTGTTGTTGAACACCTCCTACCTGCTTTTGATAATTCATCCTTTCTTTTTCTTTTTTTTTAATTAGAAACTGGATCAGGTCAACCCATCATTGGCGACCCACCCACTTTGGTTTCTAAGAAGGTATAAGAATATTCATAATCAAAATACAAAAAAAAATTGAAATTGCTTTATTGATTATCAAATCCAATAAAGGAGAATAACAAGAAAAAAGCGCTTTAAAATTTTCACTCAAAAGATAAAAGAAAGATGAGGTTTTTACGTGTACCCATGAATGTCACAATACCCTTAGTTGTGACTTAGGCTCCCTTTTTAGCAATAGCGGCCTTAATTTCTTGATGGCTTTTCACCATTCCAAATCACACCATCCATATTAAATAGGACGGTTGACACCTTTCCCCACTAACGAATGACCTTTTTATTACTATTTGAAACACACTTAAATCCAACTTCACACTAACCCTTTACTGAAAAACTCATCTTTGTTGGATGAGAAAACAAAAGGAATCTTGAATATTGATGCCATTTATTAAAAGAAGTTGTTGAATTTGAGTGAAAGAAAAAGAAATTTGGGAGATGGGATTGTGGATATGAAGTGGAAAATTGTGGGGATATGGTTCTTAGGGCAGTGTGTGTGTTAATCTTCGGATTTGTTTTTCTTAAGACTTAATTTTATTTTAGGATAAAAAACATTTTATTCCTTAAAGTTTGACCTTTTGACTTATTTGGTCCTTAAAGTTTCACAAAAAATAAATTATGTCCCTCATCTTTCAAGTTTCTATTGATTTTGGACAATTGATAGAAATATAGAATAATTTTAGGCTTCTATACATCTATTCCAGCAAACATTTCATTCTTCACAGATATTTCTAAAAAAATTATCTCCTGTCTTTTACTTTTTCTGGACCAAACAAAAAAACATTGCTCTTTCACACAAATCTTAACAAAAAATTATGCTATGTTTTTGTCAATTGTCCTAAATCAGTTGAAACTTCAAAGACGTTTGTCAATTGTCCTAAATTAGATGAAACTTGAAAGATGATGGACATGATTCATTTTTTATGAAATTTTGGGGACCAAAACTATCAACAGTCCAAACTTTGGGAACTATAAGTTGTTTTTACTATTTTATTTTATTTTTCTTTATTGTTTTGAAATCTTAATTTCTATTTGGAGTGGCAGGGAAGGGGTTTTAGTTGCAATTGGATTTTCTGGGATGAGACTATCCTAGGGTTTTGGGTTTGTAAGAATGATTATACACAGACGGTCAATCGGGTCCTAAAAAGTACGAAATAAGCCTCAATAAAGTTAGGTGAGTTGAGTCCAGTTTGGACCATACTAAATTTAATCCCCTTAAAGCTCCATTGAATACAATATGTATACATGTTACTATTTTTTTGTAAGAATGTGTAAGATGAAATGTATAATATGTATTGTATATTGAATATTTACAGCATTATTTTTTTGTTATATAATTTTTGTGTGTATTAGGTGATATTGCTCAAATGGAGTTATATATTTATTAAAATTCATGAATTTTTTTATTGTTTTGGAAAGATGTTGCGAATTAAGCATGGTCTTATTTTAGTATGAAAGTTACTTAATTTTGTGAGATAAGTGTGAGTTTCATAGGTGTGAGCCTTCTTGAGATAAGTTTGGGCCGAGTCTTTATACTAACTATCTTATTTTTAAGAAAGGTTAGCTTGTACACATAGAAACTTGAGTGTCAATAGCTCAATTGATAGCCTTACACGTGATTATGTGGAAGTCCAAGAACGTTGAGGTGGTAGTTTGGAGAGAATGAAAGAAGTTTGTGAGTTGGCATAGTAATTTGTGTGTGTGTATGTTTTTCTCATCCCTTTCTAATTTTTTCTAGGGGGAGAAATGTCATATTTTTTGCATTATCCAAATTGATCATTACTACTTGCAATTCCCAGTTCAATCTTTTTTTTTTTAGTACAAAATTTATAAGCAGCTTTTAATTCCAACAGTAAAGCAGTTCTGCAATGCACAGAAAAAACTAATTAATGTTATAATAAGGAAAAAAAATTGAAATTGGATCAACACACTATTTTCTATTAAAAAAAAAAAAAAGATCACTAACTGTATAGAACTTTAGTTTTCAAAGTTTTTCGGCATCAGTAAGGCTGCCTTCCCTGTAATTGGGATAGACATGTTAACATCAACTGCCGAAATAAGACCGCAAAAATTGCTCCCTTTAAGCCTATGCAGAACTTAGGATAGTTAGGGTCAAAATGGGTTAAGTCGTGTGATTGGTAAAGATTAGGATTATCTTAACAAAAACTTGTCCCAGTTTAATATGGGCGCTTTGGTTGGAAAGAAGATAGCTACAAGGGATGGAAGAGCGGGTTTGTGATTTGAGGAAAACTGGTTATGTCCCTTATCTAAAAGAATTGCCCCAGTTCAGGGCTGAGAGTCACATTACTTGGTCTGGCAAGGTATGAATTGGGAAAACTAGATTTGAAAAAAATTGCCTGAATTTTATTACAACAAGGCTAGATTTGTGGGTTATTTGTTTTGGGCAGCATTTGCAAACTTTCTTTTTTTTTTTTTTTTTTTTTTGATTTTTGATTTTTGTTTTTTTGTTTTTTTGTTTTTTTGTTTTTTTTTTTTTTTTTGCCACCCAAAAAACAATTTGCCCCAACATTGCAAATGAGCTCAGTTCCAATTTGTTTTACAGCAAAGGATAGGGACAAAACACAAACTTGAAACGAAAGATAGGCAAACAAAGAGAAGAGATATAAAAGAATTTAGTCCGGATGTGGGTGAAAAGGGAAAGAAAACAACAGGTGGAATTCTATCAGACGTTCTGCAATGACTTAAAGGTTTACAGTCTGCCAAATCAGATGAAAAACTTTTTGACCATGTCCGCATTTATCGGTTGGGGAAAAACCTGTCCATCCATCTCCGTAAGGATAAGAGCTCCTTCTGATAATAATTTGTGTACAATGAATGGACCCTGCCAGTGAGGAGCAAACTTGCCCTTTGTTTCGTCCTGTATTGGCAATATACGTTTTAAGACTAGATCGCCAGCCTGAAAATGTCTGGACTTGACTTTCTTGTTGTAAGCTCGGGCCATCCTCCGTTGATAACATTGGCCATGACACACAGCAGTTAGCCGTCTTTCATCAATGAGTGCAAGTTGTTCATGTCTGAGCCGCACCCATTCTGCATCTTCCAACTCAGTTTCCATAAGAAAGCGTAGAGAAGGGATCCTTGTCTACTTCCGCTGGCAAAACAGCTTCCATTCCGTACATGAGGGAGTAAAGCGTTGCCCCAGTAGATGTCCTGATAGCCATCCGATAACCCAGCAATGCATATGGCAGCTTTTCATGCCAATCACGCTGACTGTCAACCATCTTTCGAATAATTCTCTTAAGATTCTTGTTGGCTGCTTCAACTGCCCCATTCATTTTTGGCCGGTAGATGGTGGAATTCCGATACTTAATCTTGAATTAGCCACAAAGACCATCTACCATGTCATTGTTCAGGTTCTTGGCATTGTCGATAACCAATGTATCCGGGATCCCAAAGCGGCAAATGATGCTCTTTGATCTTTAAGCTCATTTCCGGCTTAAACTTCCTTGGCTTTTCTGCCTTACAGGCGGGCATTTAGGATCGGTGGGGAGTTTGTGAACCACGACATCTGTTGAAATGCCGGGCATATCGTCATAAGACCAGGCAAAGACGTCTTGGAACAAAATCAAAAAGACAATATATCTCTTTCTTTATAACGGACTCTAGTCAAGTGTATGCTGATTTTAACCTCTCTTACGTCCGTGTCTGTCCCAATGTTTACCGTTTCTGTTTCTTCCAAGTTAGGCTTTGGTTTTTCCTCGTGTCGCCCGAATTTATTTTCAATATCACACTCGTCCTCATCACTCTCAGACTGTGTAGAATCAGAGTCGGGTGTGATATCAAAATTGCACTCTCGGCCTCATAAACGGTAGTATACAAAGGATCAAAAGCATTAATTTTGGACCATCTGAGAGAAAATAAAGCATGAAATGAAAGAAAACAAAGTGAGCTAAAACATCTTAAAGAAAAAAGTTCTCTTTAATCGAAGATTTTTACAAGTGATCCTAGAGAACATAAACTTGACATTCATTGGCCATCCTATAAAATCAATTGTCTTCAGAATTCACCTTCAAAATAGATGAATAAGATGAATGAGGAAGGCAATATCATGATTGTACTTGCTTTACTAATCAAATTGTTTTCAAGATTCATCTCCAAAACAGATCTATTTGTAATGAGATGAATCATGAATACAATGCTGTGAATGCACCTACTTCTTGACTAGATGGCATAAACAAAACAACTTAAGAAGTACAAAACATGCATACAAATATGAAATTAAAAGGAGTAAAACTAAAAACAATATCTTTTCAAATTTACCAAAACTCCCTATGACTAGGGAGATCATCAGATGTCCAGTTGTGCAGTTGGTCGATCTCAGCAAATGGCAGCTCAGTGTCATCCTTCTCCGTCTGCTCTTGAATAATTACTCCTGCAAATAATTCGGCTACCCCTTGGATAAGATCCTCCTTTTCAGCCTCATCTTCTTTTTCAGCTCTCTTCAGCTCCTTAATCTCCCTCAGCTGCCTGGCATTCGGGAGAAAACCGAGCCCAAATGTATTCATCAGCGTTGGTAGCTCAATAGGGTGTATTATGCCTTGCAAATTCATCCCCAAACCTTGGCCGATGCGATATCCTCCACGCAGCATTTCCCTTGCAGTCATTACACTCGTCTTATCTCCAGATAGCTTTCATTGTTGACTATTCTCCAGGCTCTCGGTTGACAGAGACCACATCATAAGCTAAGAAAGGCACCAGAGTGTCACTGCTCTCCCCAACTTCCTCCTTGACCATCATGGCTAGATGTGTATAAGACAGTAATCAGCTTAAAACCTGTAAATGAATTTAACCCTTTGATGCAAAGATGACGGAATAGCCCCAGCAGAATGGATCCAGGGGCGTCCCAGTAGTAAATTATATACCCCAACAATTGGAAGAAACCTGGCAAGTGGTCTGATGAACAGTTGGCCCCACTTCAAAAATAAGGTTTATCTCTCCGGTGGCTTGTCTTCGAGCCCCGTCAAACCCTCTGATCACCATGGATGAATTCCTGACCAGGTCATGAGAGATTTTCAGTTTATCCAATGTCTTCAAAGGACAAATATTTAAAGCAGACCCATTATCAACCATGACCCTAGGCAAATGCCGCCCCTCACATCTAACCGAGATGAATAGAGCCTTGTTGTGAGTCGCTCCCTTCAGAAGTTAAGTCATCATCAGAAAAATAAATTGGTTTGATGCCAGCACACTACCCACTAACCTAACAAGTTTGTCAGTGGGAATATCACGAGGCACATGAGCCTCACTCAAAATCTTCAAGACTGGCTCCCTGTGTAGCTCGGATGTTAACAATAAGCTGAGCATAGAAATGTCCGTGTACACTATACCGAAGGCTTCATGAACATGGTACAAGCCTGTCTTGTATACGAGAGCACATTGGAATACAACCGAATAAAGTCCTCCACATCTTTTTCTGCTACAGCCTTAGGGGTCTGCATGGGCTCTTTACCTTTATTGGATTGTCCTGCCTCAAAACTGTTGTCATTTGTGATTCGGCCTGACCTTGTGACAGCGGACACTTCCTCCTCAAAAATTGGCCTTCCACCGACTATCACAGCTGAGGGTTGATAATTTCACGGCACTGCATGTGTGCTCTCAATTGGCAATTGTATTAGGCATCTAGATGTGCCAAAGGAAGTTTGAACGGATCCATGTTACAGATCTATGATAAAAGGCTCAGATGACTCCAAATCCAAATAAAACGGTTTGGTCTGAGTCATTGTCACTTCTTTGACTTCTCCTTCTTCCTCTTCCGTCTCCGCTTCTATACAAACCATCCCAACATGAGGCTCATGTAGTGGCAGCGGATTAGTGTTTACTTCAGGAGCCCTTTGTTCCGGCCTCCTAATGACAATCTCACGTGCATCGATCATATCCTGCACCTTGTTCTTCAACGTCCAATAATTAGCCATAGAATGCCCTCGGGCTCCAGAAGATAGGCACAGTGGGCATTGGCATCAAACCTATCCGGAACTCCCTCCGGATACTGAGGATGAGCTATGGGATTCAATCTTCCTGCTGATCTCAACTGCTCATATAGTTGCTCAATGGGCCGTCCTAGATTGGTAAAATTGCGGGATGGTCTGTCATGTGGTCTGGCTTGGTTGGAGTTTGGTGAAGGGAATTTGTTTGGCTGGTTGGGTCTTTGATTGTTTGGGGGTTGTGGTCTACCATCTTGGATTATAATATGGGAGCTGTGGATTAGACACGGGCATTTGTACTTGTGTTTGGTATACGGGTTGAGGGTAGTATTGGGGTGGTAGTGGAGGTGGTGCATAAAAGGGTTGTGGGTTAGGTCTTTGGTATTGATGGAAATTGCGTGGTGGTTGGCGGTTGGGTTGGTTGAAAATAAAAGTCACTTCCTCTTCTTGCTTGTCAACCTTCTTGCTCAGGGATTTCTTAGCCACAGACGTGCTCCCCTGCATGGACTCTATCTGAAGTTTGAAGGCCGTCATGTCAATAATTTTTCCACTTTTCAAGCCCCTTTCAACAGCCTCTGCTTGCTGGATGATTTCTGAAAAGGATTTGCCAATAGACCCGGTCAACTTTTCATAGTAAGGAGGTTCTTGCGCATCAATAAAAAGTTTGACCATCTCAGTCTCAGTCATAGGTGGGCTCACTCTGGCAGCTAACGCCCTCCATCTTTTCACATACTCAGATAAGAATCCTCTGAGGGCTTCTTACTTTAAGTTCATCAGAGCAAAACGGTCCGGCTCTAGGTCGCAGTTAAACTCATACTGTTTCACAAAAGCATTTGCCAAATCCGTCCAATCCTACAATTTTTTGGGATCAAGCATTAAATACCATGATAACGCATCTCCCTCCAAGCTTCTGGCAAATACCCTCATTGCTATCCAAGGGTCGCTTGTCGGATTCCCCAGCAAGTTGCAGAACATTTTAAGTGAGCTACCGGATCCCCAGTGCCATTGTACTTTGGAAATTCTGGGATCTTAAATTTTGGCGGTAATTGCACTTCGGGGAATAGACATAGATCTTGGTAGTCGATAGCTCCAAATTTATCTGTCCCCTGTTGCTGCTTCATGAAACTATCTAACCACTCCATTCTTTTTAATAGGGCATCATTGACAGCCGGTACAGGAGGCGGTGATGGCATTAATTCAGCTTTCCCTCCTGGGGTATACTCCAACTCAAGAGGAGGTGGTGGTTGTGGAATTGGATCTGTCAGTGGTGGCACCACCTAGAGTTGGAGGAGGTTGATTCTGTGGTGGTAAGAGTAGCGGCATCCCCATGCCGGGATAAGGAATATGAGGAGGTAGCATCTCCTGATTGGCGGGGTGAGGCCCATAAGTTTGCCTGTACCATTGCATTTCTTGGTTCATACTGGCCATAGCAGCCATCATAGATTCCATCTGTTTGCGCAACTCTGTCATCTCTAGGTTTTGATCCCCACTGGTCCCTTCCACATCTTTTGCTGGTACGGTGCTCATACTGTCTTCAAATCGAAGTTTGCGTGCACGCGAGTGGGTATAAATAGGGCTGCGTTGGGCAGCTATTTGACACTTAGTACCTTCATATTAAAACATAATAAAAAAAAAAGAAAATTCAGATATATATAAACAAACATAATCATAAGTTTACAGCATAAAACGTTGTTCCTTCCCTAGGAACCCTAAAAACAAAAAAAAGCTCTAAAGGGAACGAAGCCCGTTTGAACTTATTCGGCGAGCTCCTTTAGATGGTCTCGTATCTTCTGATCATTTGCTCCTCGTACCGTAGAAGCTTGCTACGTGCTGATTCAGCAGCCCCATTGTGCATTAGGCGTCCCAGATCATCGGCCATCTTGGTGCATGCCCTCTTTCGATTGTATTCCTGCTCTCGAATACAGGATTACTGTTCTTGAAGTCTTTTGTAAGCTTGCATGTGCTTATCTAGAGCTATCTCCTTTTCCACTATTTCCTTGTCCTTATCCTCTAATAGTGTGGTCAACCGAGCAACTTCTTCTGAAGGGTCTATTACAGCTTGTGGTTGCCGGCTAAGCAAATGTTCCAGCCATACATCGTACTGAGGCGTGGTCCTTGAAATTCCACGCTGCTGTGGATCGTATAACGACTCCTGACATGCACGTCTAGATTCCCACGCTGACAAAATACTCGACTTTTCTGGTATTGATTCGGGCCGTATCCCTTTGTTGAACATAACATTGAACCGATCAGTCACTGATTTTGGAGGTACTGTCTGAACCCTCCCAAACTAACGTAACTAGACCCATAAAGGCATGTAGGGAATAATGCCTTCATTTCCTATCAAGGGTATGAACGGAAGGCTAGCAGATTGCAGACTCGGTGCATGACAGGGTACCCATTCTAGAACCCACTGTATCTCTGACTCCTTCAATGAAGACAACCAGGGAATGTACTTCTCCTTGTCTTTCAGCAACTTTGCCCGGTTGATGCGTTGATTGTGACTTTGTACCCAATTCACTCTACCCCAGGAAAAATCATGAAGAACAATCTTTCGTCGCCCCAAATGTTCCATGAACCAGACCTGCAACAAAAGGCTTGAACCCTTGAAAAATTTGACTCCATTCTGACAGTTTGTACAAGCCACCAATATGTCAGCTAGAATAGTAGGGATTATGGTGAGGTCTTGACCACCGACGCCATGTATTAAATCGGTTAACATCCGTACCGTCTTAAATGCTATCCTCCCATCCGGCCTCAGAAAAAGATATGCGCTGGTCAGTGCTAGAGCAAAAACCTGGACTCGCTTCTCTGAACCCAGGACTCCTCAGTGGGATGCAAAAAATGAGTCTTGTTCCTATGAAAACCCTATTTTGTGCCGAAGTGCTCGTGTAAAAATATCAAAGTAACCGAACTACCCTCGGGTCCTCCTGGTATCGCAGCCTCTAATATGCCGGTGAACAAAGAGAAGTCCCTTGTAGTACCTAGGGAAGGTAGTATAACAGCCCGGTCCTTGAAGTTCAGTCCGAGAAATCCTGCGATCTCCTCTAGTGTGGGCGCCATTTCAAACTTCCCGAATCTGAACACAGCTGCCTCACTGTCCCAAACCTGTACCAAAGCGTCTACTATGGTCTGATCTGGCTCAATATCCCGCAGACATACTAGGTGACCCAAATAACCAGCTATTGTATTCACCAGATGTGTATACAAGACTAGCGGGATATTGAGCCAGTTTATGAGGTAGATGTGCTTAAGATGTGTTATAAGACCTAGGGCATACCTATGCTAGGCTGTACACATTAGCTCTGACAGGGTATACCGTCTAGCTAATGATATGCAATAAGTAGCTTACGGGGGCCCTACAACGCTGGGGTTATACTACATGCTACATGGGTATAAGAAAAGGTTTGGAAACATGTCGCGGGGGTGGTCTCCTGTTTGGGTCTGGCAACCATATGCCTTTGACCCTACCTAAGGCTTATGCAATGCAAAAATCCAAATTTACTCTTTCTTGCGGGAAGTAGATACAAAGTACACGACCAAAGTAAATCATATGAATCAGAAAAACTAATTACTATTACATAACAAAATTGTAAAGCTATTTACTATTACAAGGCAGATAAATGGGTGGGTCCTACCGCCTCGTGTCTAGTGTCCTAAACAAGGTCCACATAGTTCTGCCCTATGGTTTAAGCTATATGAATATGAGGCTTGGCTTACTAGCATGCAATCTAGATGGACTTGGTTCCCGAACCTTCAGACTTTGGGCCCAAAAATAAAATCCGTCAATTCTGATAGGCCTTATCGTCGGTGGTCAGGTGATCGCCACAGATACCGTTACGTGCACATTGTGTCACGGCCTCATATCTGGGTAGATCGTCTTAATTCCTACAGGGAATGTGGAAATGACACCCACAAAAATAGGACATGCAATAAATGAGACATGTGTTATGCTGTGTTCACTTGGAGGCAATAAGATTCACACATTTTAGCGTGTTTGGCTCTAAAGGTTTGATGCACCCCAACACCCCAAAAATTGCCCCCAAATTAACCACAAACAGGTATAATAGCAAAATATATTAAAACATGTACAATAAAACAAGAACAAATCACACCATAGGCAAACAGGGTATGGCACGTAAAACGAGACCTAAATCGAGCAAACGGGTACTTAAGACAGCAAACATAGTGAAATATAGTAAAACAAGTATAAACTAATTTGAAAAGAACAGATTTAAATAAAGTAACACATAGCATGTGGCACATAAAACGAGACCCAAAAATCCGTAAACCATCACACAAGACAGCAAAAAATGGTGAAATACGGTAAAACAAATGTAAAGTAATTGGAAAAGAACAATTAAAGTAACACTTTGTACATGGCATGCAAAATGAGGCATAGAGCCGGTAACATAGCACACCAAAAAATTGGTAAAAATTAGCCGATTTATAATGAACAGGGTAAAATTGAGAGAAACACGTTAAAATCGTGTGCCCGGATTCTCAAAGTCCCCAGTGGAGTCGCCACGCTGTCGCACCCCCACAACCCGCGGTCTGGCCGGCACCTTTTTGGACTGGCACCGTCGCCAATGTGGTGCTCGTGAAATAGGTGATTAAATGCAAAAGTCTTATTTACTATTACAAACATAAATTACCTACTTACTATTACCAATTTAAATGAATCATCTATTTACTATTACATAACGGGGCTTTAAATGCGACTATGAATTGTACAAAAATAATAATTATCTAAGCTAGGGAACACAGGATTGGAGTCGCCACCCGGTGTGTTGGTGCGCCGGGACACAAAAATACATCAAAATTTAAAGAAAAAATAAACCCTAGTCTAGATTGACTCCTGGTCCACGTAATTCAAAAAACATGAGTTCGGAAATCCTGTTGTAAAATGGGAAGGTTTGGGATAGATTTGAATTTCCCATATAAGAGACAGTTTAAACGTCATTTTTACAATTTTTATTAAGTCATGGACTAAATTGAGTTTGATTCAAATATTTAATATCCAGTCGTGCAATTAAACAAAATCTGAGGACAGAAGAGTAAATTCACATCATTTAACAAGTAAGAAAAAGCATAAATATTATATAAAGCACAAATCATCACAAAATAAACTAATCGAAAAATATGTGCAAAATCAGAGCCTATTTACAATTTAATACTCACAAGAGCAAAACGGTAATTTCACAATCAAAGGGTAATTAAACATATTAAAATGTCAAACAAAAATCAAATTAAAGTTTGGTGGTTATTGTCATTAAAAATGTAACTTAGAAGAAATTTAAAAAATAATTAAAAAAAACGAAAATTAAGTCATAAATAATGCAAAAATAGTAAGATAAGCATTTTGTCACCAAAACAATCTATTCAAAAGCTCATTTAACTCACCTCAGCCTCAGGAATGTGGTGGAATTGGTTATGCTCGGCTTGGAGTGCGTTTGAGCCGAATTTGCTTTTGGCACTGGTAAGCTCAAAGCTTCCGGTTGATGAACTGGCCTTCTTCCACCACGTTTTTCACCCACCAGATGAACGATTTTGCTTGAGCTTTACAAAGAAAAGTTGTAGTCCCAAGTACCCTCTACAACTTTTCTTCTTTGAATTTAGCCTAAATCCTCTTTGATGGTTTGGAATTTTTGCTCGAAGTTGGCTATCTGGAAAATTTTCCAGACTTACAAAATCTCTTTTTTTCTGCAGATTTTCTTGGCCACCAGCCTGATTCTACCACGTTTTTTACCCTCAAAATGAATGATTTTAGTTGAGATTTACAAAGAGAAGTTGTAGATCCAGGTACTCTCTACAACTTTTCTTCTTTGAGTTTAGTCTAATTCCTCTTCCATCGTTTGGAATTTTTGCTCAAAGTTGGCTATCTGGAAAATTTTCCAAACTTGGAAAATCTTTTTTTTCTGCAGATTTTCTTGGCCACCAGCCTGATTCTACCACGTTTTTGACCCTCCAAATGAATGATTTTGCTTGAGCGGAAACATTTACGAAGATAAGTTTAATTTCCAGGTACTCTCTACAACTTTTCTTCTTTGAGTTTAGTCTAATTACTTTTAGATCGTTTGAAATTTTTGCTCAAAGTTGGCTGTCTGGAAAATTTTCCAGACTTGGAAAAATTCTCTTTTTTTTCTCTGCAGAAATTTCGTCCCCTCCCCTTTAGACTGATTTTTTTGCTCTTTGAAGAGGTGGATTGAGTGTAAAAATGGTCAAAGACCATTCCTTATCATGTTGGGAGTATGGGGCATCTGAAATTTGGTGAGAATAGGTGAAAAAATGCAGAGAAAAATGTGGCCAAAACAGCTCTGTCGAGCTGACTATTCGGCGCGTGAACAGTATGCTCGACAGCTGTTCACGCGCTTTTTTTTTTTTTTTAATTTTTTTTTTTTTTTTTGAAAAAATCTAAAAACTTAATAATATAAAAACTCATTCTTTGTATTTCAAAAATGCATAAAACACATAATAATTAAACACCATAAGACAAATTAAGAGGGAATTAAAGGCATAAATTAAAAGGAAATCAAAGAACAAGTTAAAAAGAAATTAAAAGAGAAATTAAAAAGAAAATTGATACTCAAATTAAAAGGAAAATAGAGGAGAACTTAAGGGACAAAAATAAGTGTCTACAATCAGTGACAAAGAAAATATTTCCATCACTCTCAGCAACTGCAACGCTAGCCATCGGCAGTATCAATATTTTTCTGGTTAGATTTCTCCGTATGCTTATCTTTATTTTTCAACCTGAAGCATTCGGATTTAATGTGCCCCTTTTTACGACAATAATTGCATACCATATTTCTATGTCTGAATTTAGATCTAGATTTTGATTTACTACTGCCAAAGTCTCTCCTTTCAGATCAACCCCTGGCAACCAAGCCTTCAGCTTGATTTCCACCAATTTTCCCAGTTATATCCTATCAATTTGCTCTTTAGATTTTAAAGCAGACTTAATTTCACGATACGAGATTGTTTCTTTACCATAAATCATAGTATCACGAAAATGTTTAAATGTCATAGGGGAAGGGAACATAACAACAAAAGGGCTTGATCCTCATCATCAATTTTCACATCTATATTTCCCAAATCCATAACAATGGAATCAAATTTATCAAGATGTGAGAGTATAGATGTACCTTCAGTCATCCGAAGCATGTAAAGGGTTTGCTTTAAATAGAGTCGATTCTCAATTGTCTTCTTCATATACAAAGTTTTCAGTTTATCCCACATACCTTTGGCTGTCGTCTCAGTAGCGACCTCCCTCAAAACCTCATCAGAGAGATTTAGGATAATACCTGATCTGGACTTTTTATCAAGGTCCTCAAAATCCTCCACCGACATCTTCTCTGGCTTTTTCTCCACTCCATGAAGCACTATGTCCACACCATCTTGGATCAGGATAGCCTCCATCTTGAGCTGCCACATTCCGAAGTTGACACTCCGGTCAAATTTCTCTACATGGGTCTTTGTTATCGTCATAATGTCTCAAAACTTTCCTAGAAGCTCTGATACCAGTTTGTTAGGAAGCTTCTTCTGTCCCAAGAAATTGACAAACGTTCGAGACCAATCCGAAACAAACGATAACAAATAATAATAGAGAAAATAAAAGAGCGACACCAGATTTACGTGGTTCGGTTGAAAGACCTACGTCCACGGGCGAAGACGAACAAATTTTACTATATGAGAAGAATACAAAAGCTTTAGGAGAATGCTCCTAAGCCCACAAAAGCACTAGTACAAAAAACACAAGGAAAGCCAAAATAAAGACAAAAAGCTTAATGACCAACAAGGCCCAATAGCCCACTAAGCTCTCTTATGTTTAGTGCTTGGTACATAAAGCCCAAAGCCTAAGGTCTCTATTTATAAGACCAAGGGTTCATAACTCTCCTTAAAATAATCAATGTGGGACAAAAGCCACATAACATTTTCCACAAAAAATCAAATTCTATATTTTGTAATGTATAATCAGTTGATATAGTGACTCCAATTTTCATTTTAAAACACATTTCACGATCAAATAGTCTGGCAAACATTGGCCTAATTTGGGTCACACAACAATGCCAAAACCATAAATTGTTACACGAGAAATGCAGTGACTACACTACCATAATCTTGAAGAAATGTAAAAGAAAACTTACCACAGTTATCATTGCATTGGCAAAAGTATGTGAACTAAAAGGTTGAAGAACCAAAAGAGTTGTCCTATCTTGTTTGGCCATCTTTTCACAGAAATATGAAATATACAAAAAATGTACGACCCTTTTGAACTCAACGGTTTCAATATATTATGAAGTCTAGACACACAAAAAGATGTGGCTAGACATTGATAACAAAAACACAGCACAAGACAAAACAACAACTTGAGACCATCATTTATTTTTCTAAAGAAACTGGTATAGCATGCGTGCAATACATCCATTAAACATTTTGAACCACAATATCCAGATAGCTCCCCTTTGAGGATAACTGCCTAGTTCCCATTTGAGATCAACCATGTGTGGATACTTATTTCTTGGGATAGGAGAGGGGGGGAAAACTACCAAGACAAGATGTCTATATGCTTTATTATGTCCTTGTTGCTAACTACTTTCTACTAGAGGCATCAAGTTGTTTAAAGTAGTGCAAATTGAGGGTTTTATCTGGAGCCTACTATTAATCATATTGTGTTCTGTCTTTCTCATTAAAAAAAAGGTTTTTTAATCCACATCTCAATTTTCAAGAGGTTATAATGTGCATCATTTTCATTGACCTTATTGGCAATAGTACTGTGATAAACCTTAAGCATTTCATGAGTATCATTATTGTGTGATTCTTCCTTCAAATGAACCTCTCAATCACGAATTTAGTAGATAAATAACCAAATGTGTAAACATTTTCACCATAGTAAAATGGCAATCAAAATAACATTTTAATATATTGGGTGATTAGTTAATTAGTCTTAATGTAAGGTTAGCACAACATATTGAGGAAATCGTTTGTCGATTAATGTTATCCCATACATTCATTATATCAACCTTTAGGAGACCCTTACTCTTTCAAGGTATGGCTTCATTTGAATTCATTGCACACAATAACTGCCCAAGAAAAAAATATATATATATATATATATATGCTTTTGCTTCTAGAGAAAGAGATATCTTCTTATACATCTTAATGACCACATTTAGAAAATTCTCACACAGATAACTCCCTTTTGAAGGCAATAAATATTGCACATTACTCATAATTGTTTTGAGTATAAATTTGACGAAGTAATTTTTAATTTCAACAGTAAAGTAGTTAATGCAATGCACAGGAGAGAATACTAGTTGATGCTACGATAAGGAAACAAAGGCCACAAACTTCGGGTGGATATCTAGCCTAGAAACATAATTTATAGAGGAAATTGCACCAATGGTCACTCAATTATTTACAACGTGAAATCGAATCACTTAACTATTTTATTGACAAAAAGATTATTCTCAACACAAACTGAAGATTTCAATTCACTCGACAATTTCAGCACTATAGTCGACACAACATAATTTTTTGTGGGCCAAAACTGTTAAAATACTTTCATTGACACATTAAATCGAATCAATCTACCTCAAAATTATTTCTTTTTCTATGCCAAATCAATTGGCAATCTCTATTGAAGTTTTATTTTAGATATCAAAGTAGATTCACAATAAGATTAACAAAAATGTACTCGATTATACGAAAGAGGTACGATTACTATGATCCATATTTCATACACACTATAACACTCTCATAGTTATGTCTATTTTCTTTATTAATAGAGTATGGAACCCCTCTTACATCTAATGAAATAATAAAGTTTTTAACCATAGATTGTTGATTGAACTAGTAAAATTATGTTTCTTTAAAAGCTATTTGGCCACATCTTTTAGCTAGATGGTTGCATTCAAAGAAGCCAAAGATTAAGGGTTAATGGGCTGTGCTATTGGTTCCAACATTTCTTTGTTTTTTCTTGTGCCTAGTGTTAAGAAGTTTTAAGGAGACTAGTGAAAGGAAACCACAATTTTGATATTGTGAGTAATGTCTTGAAAAAGTTACCAAAAAATGACAATGAAAAACTGATGGAAGATATAAAGACGATTTCAGTTGAAGAAAAATAGAAAGTTGGAAGGAGACGACATGTCTATTCAAAGACTCACTTTTATCTCCAACCTTGCACTCAACATCTCTTTAGTAATGGCATGAAGTTCAAAGTAATAGATACAAGTCTACAAGACGAAGAACCTTATAAAGTAAAGGAATTGAGAAACTTGCACTTCAAATTTTTAGTAAATTCAATCCTAGAAAACTTGCAAAATTAGCAAAAATAGTGCTAATTCTGCAAGATCCGAAGAATCAAAATATGTGGATACGACATTTCCTAATAAACATGTTTTTAACAAATTTGCCCCCAAAAAAATAACTTTCCATTTCGTGTGACATTTGAAATGGATAGCGTTATACACTCAGAATCTTCATTTTAAATTGTTGAGAAACCTTTTTCACGAATCAAATAGTTTGTTTCCCATTGGCTTAATTTGTTTATATAGCAGCACAAAAAACATAAATTATTACATGAGAATCACATGTGATCCTGTACATCCACAATTACTAGCTTATGGAGAAAAAAGTACCCTACTACATTGATAGAACTCCATAAACTAAAAAGTTGAGGAACAAAAAGTATTGTTTGCCCTCTCTTAAGTAACATAACAAAGTTTTCTAATTAAGTAAGGTACAAAGTCTTATTTAGGCATCTTTTAATAGAATCATGAAATATAAAAAATGAACGAGTATTTGCAACTGAAAACTAGTGGGCTAAGGCTTAAATAGGGAGAGTTGGATTGAGTTTAATTCGTACTAAATTCATGTGTATTAAGACTCCAGCCGGATATTATGTGTTTGTGTGTGTGTACACACACATGCACACACACCATTTCTTTGTAAGAATATGTAACATGAATATATAATATATATTATGTATTGATAGTTTACTATAACTTGATTTTGTTGTATAAACTTTGTATATATTAGGTGATATTTCTCAAATAGAGTTATATATATTTTAGAATAGATGAATGTTTTTATTATTTCAAAAATAACATATAGAGTTATGAGATTGGATTGCTCTGATTTCAACCGAAAACTCGTTTAATTTTGTGAGATAAGTGTGACTCTCAAAGGTATGATCCCTCTTGAGATGAGTTTGGGTTGAGCTATGTTATTTTTAATATAGGTTGAACTTGTACACACAGAAACTTGGCACATATAGCCAATTGACATCTTACACTTGGTTATGTCGAAGCCCATGAACGTTGAGGGTAGTTTGGGGAGAATGAAAGAAATTTGTGAGATGGCATATTAATTTGTTTGTGTGTGTGTGTGTGTATTTTTCCTTATCCCTTTCTAAATTTTCCTAGGTGGAGAAATATCAAAGTTATTGCATTATCCAAATTGATCATTACTACATGTAATTTCCTATTTAATCCCGTTTTCGGTGCAAAGTTGATAACTTTTAATACGAGCACTTAAGTAATTCACGAAAAAGCTAGTTGATATTATAATAAGAAAATGAGAATCACTTAATTTGGATGGATATCTTGCTTGGATACTTCAACATAACTTATAAGTCAAACTCACAAATAGTTACTTCTAAAAATTGATATTGGATCAATAAACTATTTGATACACAAAATGATCACTACGTGCGTAAAGTGAAGAGTTTTAAATCACTCCATCCATTTCAGTCATTACAGTAGATACAATGTTATTTTTTGATGGGTAAAATTGTCAAAACACTTTGAGAAAGAATTTATAAACAACATGCGACCACAAATATAAATACTTCCCCAAAATAACACATTATAATATCTTTTGTAAAATCTTTCTTCTTCTTTTTTTCCCACATCAATTAGTTATCTCGTTGAGGTTTTATTTCAGATATCAAAATATATTGGCAAGGATATATCAAAATAGACTTGATTATATGAAAGGAGGATGATTACATTGATCCTTCATTCATATATGCTATAACACCATCTTAGTTAATGACTATTATAACTAAGTTGGCATTAAAATATCAATATATTTTAGTTAATAACAAAGAGTGAATTAGTCCAGTGTTTTATGGGTTTTTTTCTTAAATTCAATGAAATTGTAAAGTTTTTAACTGGAGATTATCGACAGAGCAAAGCTCAATCCAATTATTCATTTTTAGAAGTTATTAGGCCCGACTTTTAGCAATTCAGAGGAGCCAAAGAACTAGTGTTATGATGTCAGTTCTAAGATTCTATATCGTGTGAAGTGTATAGAGTGATTTAGAATCTTCATTTTAAATTCTAGAATAACCCTTTTCATGAATCAAATAGTTTAGTGTCCATTGGCTAAATTTTCTCCTATAACAACACAAAAATCATGAATTATTACTCGAGAATTGCATGTGACTGTAATGACATAATCTCAAACAAATGAAAAAGAAAACCTAACATGATTGTCATTACATTAAGAGTTAACGAACAAAAAGAGTTGTTTGCCCCTCTATAAAAAACCAGAACTAAGTTTTCTAAGTAACTAAGGTTCAAAGTCCCTTTTGGGAATCTTTTCGTTATTGATGAAATAAAACGAATAAGTACGAGTCTTTACAAATCAATACTTTCAATATTATGGCTTCATGATATTAGACGCTCAAAAGGATATTGCTAAAAATTGATAACAAAAATGCAGGAACAAGACAACACAATAACTTGAGACTATCATTTGGATATCTAAAGAAACTTGTAGAACAGGCAAGCAATATATTCATTAGGCATTTAGAACCACAATATCTAGATAGCTCCCAGTTGAGATCAACCATGGGTGGAGAGTTAGTTTTTTACGACAATAGATGGGAAAGCCAACCAAGTTAGAGGTCTTGAATATGTCCTTGAATATTAGCAACATAGTCCTAGAGGCATCTAGTTGTTTAAGTTGCTGCAAATTGAAGGTTTTACTTTGAGCCTACTATAAGTTTTACTGTGTTGTAGCTCTCATTAAAAAAAAAAAGGTTTGTCATGCCACAGTTTCCAAGAGGATAGAATGGGCAACTTGTTCATTGACCTTATGGGCATTAGTATCATGATAAACGTTAAACATTTGTTGTCTTAGTGCCACTATTGGTGATGGTTCCTCAAAGGAAATGCATCAATCATGAAATTAGCAAACAAATGACTAAAAGTGTAAACTTTTTGGAAAAAATAAAAAGTAAAAGGCAACAAAAATAACATTTCAATTAAATTAAGTGACAAGTTCATTAGGCTCTTTGAAAGGTTAGCACAATATATTGTGACAATTATTTGTCTATTATATTATTTTGTAATTTCAAGATATCAAACTTTTGTCAATTCTTACTCTTCTGTGTATGTCTGAATTCAATCACTAAATCCCAAAGAAACTAAAGAAGTTGTGATTTCTTCAAGCATAAGAGATATTTTCTTATGTTCCAATCTTCATGAACACATTTAGGAAATTCGCACATAGGGAACACCCTATTGAATGCAATAAAATTTACAAATTACTATGAGTTGTTTTGAGTATAAAATTAATATATAGGTAACTTTTAATTTCAACAGTGAATTAGTCTATGCAATGCACAGGAGTAAAACTAGTTAGTTTCTCTCTGTTATGATAAAGAAAAAAGATCCAATTGATTTGGGTTGATATCTGGTCAAGAAACATAACTTATAAAGCAAACCACACCAATGATCACTCAACTCTTAGAAATTGAAATCGGATCACTAAACTATTTGATACAAAAAGATCACTAGCTATATAATGTGAAGATTCTAATTCACTCCATCTATTTCAGCTATTAAAGTTGATGCAATGTTATTTTTAAAGGATATAATTGTCAAAACATTTTGAAACTTTAACCTATAAACGACTTGCTACCACACACGCTATTACTTCTAAAAAAATAATGCTGTGAAATTAATTTACTTTGAAAATTCTTTATTTTTTTCCAAATAAGTTGGCAATCTTGGATAAAGTTTTATTCAGATATCAAAGTAGATTGGCAAGGCAATTACCAAAATGAACTTGATTATATGAAAAAATGGATGATTAATACGATCTTTACTACATATTTTCTATAAAATAGTCGTAGTTTAGTTATTAAAGGAGATAGTGAATATAGGATTTTAAGGTCTTCTAGCTTACATCCAATGAAATTGTAAAGATTTTACTGGAGATTAACGATCGAGCAAATCCCGATCAAATTCTTTGTTTTGAGAAGCTATTTGGCAATGGTTTTTAGTAGAGGGTTGCATTCATAGGAGCCAAAAACTAGGGTAATACTGCTATTTGCATAATTCTTTTGTTTTTTCTTGTGCTTGGTGTTAAGAAGGATTCTAGAAGGAGAATAGTGAAAGGAATTTACTATTCTGATTATGTGTGTAATGTCTTGAGTTAAATTGCTACAAAACCTAGGTTATTGAGCTTGACAACAAAAAGTATGATAGTAAGAAGAATAAAAGAGAATTTGAGTGGAACAATAACAAAAAGTTTGAAGAATATGACATGTCTAATCAAAGAAGTCACTTTTATCTTCAACCCTATATTCCAAATAGTGATAGTGATGGCACAAAGTTTACAATAATAGATACAAGCTTAGAAGGTATAGAGCCTTATGAAATAAAGAATTGAGAAACCTAGTGTGTGAATTTTTAATAAATTTAATCCTAAAAGTACTTACGTAAATTGCAATGATAATGAAAATTCTGGCAAGGTCTAATTGATGAATTGAAATATTTGGATACTATATACCCATAAACATGGTTTGACAAACTTTTTTCTCAAAAAACAACTTTCTATAATGTCTAAAATGGATAAAGTGTATCAGAATTTTCATTTTAAATCTTTGAGTAACCTAACACATTTAATGAATCAAATAGTTCAATAGCCATTGGTGCAATTTGGTCACATAACAACACAAAGCATAAATTGTTACACGAGAAATGCACATATTATACTACCATAATCTCAAAAAAATTGACAACGAAGTGCAACTTAGATATTAAGACGCTATAACTTATTAGTCATGGTTTGAGTCACGGGAGGATAGTGAGAGATGTGGGTTTTTTTATTAAAAAAAACTAGGAGAAATGAATAAGAAAACCTACCACGGTTACATCTTCTACATTGGTAAAATTCTTTAAACTATAAATAGTTGAAGAACAAAAAGAGTTTCCCTTTCTAAAGTAATATAATTAATTTTTCTTATTAACTAAGGTTCAAATCTCATTTGGGCATCTTTTCACCAAATTATGAAATACTACAAATGTATGATTCTTTGGAACTCAAAGCTTTCAATATATTATGAACTTGGCAATACTAGACAAACAAAAGAATGTGACATAAATTGATAACAAAAATATGAGAACAATATACAACAACTTGAGACCATTATCTATATGTCTAAAGAAAACTAGTCAAACATGAGAACATTATATCTATTAGTCATTTAGAACCATCATATCCAGATAGCTCCATCTGAGATCAACCATGGGAAGAGAGTTATTTCTTTTGACATCAAATGGGGAAAACCAACCAGAACATGTATTTAATATGTCCTTGTGTATTAACAACATACTACTAGAGCAATCAAGTTGTTTAAGTCACTTTAAATTTAGGGTTTTGTATAGATATGCAGCCTATTATTAACTGTCATGTGCTCCATCTTTCTCATTAAAAAAGGTTTTTTTGATCATGCACATCATAGTTTGCAAAAGGTGATAAAAGGTATCATCACTTACAAAGAAAAGATATCGAGTATCCTCTTGGTTGACCTTATTGGCATTAGTATCATGATAAACCTTAAACATTTGATGGCTGCCATTATTGGGCGATGGTTCCTTCAGACAAACCTATCAATTAAGAATTATCACCAAACATAGAGACATTTCCGGCACAATAAAATGACGACCAAAATGACAGTTGAATAGTATTAGGTGATTAGTTCATTAGCTTTTTTAAAGGTAAGCATAACATATTGAAAAAGTTATTTGTCGATTAATCTTATTTTCTACATTCATTATATATATAAACCTTTTGGTAATCCTTACTTTTTCTAGGTATGGCTTAATCCAAATTCACTCAATAACTGTCAAAGAAACAAAAGATGATTGTTTTGCTTCAAGTGTAAGAGTATATTTGCTTATGTTCCCATCTTCATGGCCACATTTAGGAAATTCTCACATAGAAAACTCCTTTTTGAAGGCAATAAATATTGTATATTACTCATAATTGTTTTGAGTATAAAGTTGATAAGTTACTTTTAATTTCTACAGTAAAGTAGTTCATGCAATGTATGGGAGAGAAAACTAGTTGATGTTATGATAAGGAAATAAAAGCCACTTAATTTGGGTAGATATCTAGCCTAAAAACATAATTTATATAGGAAGTTGAACCAATAGTCACTCAACTTTACAAACTAAAATCTGATCATGAAACTATTTGATTAACAAAAAGGCCATTCACTATGTAAAGTAAAGATTCCAATTCTGCATCTTTTCAGCATTAAAGTAGAAAGGAAAATGACCTTAATAATCTCTCACATTTTACATTTGTACATTTTTAGTACCTCACATTCAAAATGATATATTTTATCCCTCACAAACTCAAAACACACCATTTTGATCCCTCAACATGACCCATAATTATGGACATATGTTGGCCTAAAATACTCACATACGTATCTAATGTAACATATTTTAATGTAAAATTGATAATACATAACCTCAAACATTAAATTGTCCTAAAAAGAAGAAAATTGAGACTGTTAGAGCAGGGGTGGCAGAGGAAAAGCTAAGGAATGTGAATAGGGGTGGTGATAGTAGGTGAGAAATTTGGAATGGTGGTGGAGGAGGATTTAAGTAGTGTCATTTATTATTTAAAATTTGTGTTTTGCCAATTTTGCCCATGAAAAATGCAACATTCGATACGCATATGAGTATTTCTGGCCAAAATATATCCGTAATTGTGTCGATAGACCAAAATGGTGTGTTTTGAATTTGTGAGAGACTAAAATGTATCGTTTTAATTGTAAATGAATTAAAACAGTACAAATGTAAAATATGAGGGAATATTAATGTTGTTTTCCCAAAGTAGAACAATACTTTTTTGAGGGGGTAAAATTGTCAAAAAAATTAAAAAATGAATCAGTATAAACGACATGCCTCAAGCACCATGGTTTCCCCAAAAAAAATAACACATTCAGATCAGTCTACCACAAAATTATTCTTTTTCTTTTGTCCAAATACATTATCAATCTTGATTTAAGTTTTATCTTGGATTCAAAGTAGATTGAAATGATATTAACAAAAATGGATTTGTTTATTTGAAAAAGGATGATTACTAGGATCTATGCTTCATACATACTATAACACCCTCTAAGTTGATGACTATTGTAACTAAATTGACTTTGAAATATATTTATTTTAGATATTAATGGAGAGTGAATGTTGTATTTTATGAGCTACCCACTTATATATCTAATGAAATTATAAAGTTTTTAACTGGAGAGATTGTCGATTGAATTGTTAAGTTATTTATTTTTATAAGCAACTTGACCCGTCTTTTTGCTAGGCGGTTGCATTTCAGAGGAGCCAAAGAACAAGGTTAGTGGGTTACATTGCCAGTTCCAAGATATTGTTGGCTTTCTTGGGCATTGTGTTAATAAGAACTTTTTCACAAGGAGACTACTGAAAAGAAACTATTTTGATTTTGTGAGTAATGCATGTCTTGAAAAAAGTTACAATAGAACCTACGTTAATTAGTTAAGCTTGACAATAAAAGGGAAGATATATATATATATATATATATATAGAAATAAATGACGATTTGTGTGGAAGAATAATAGAAAGTTCGAAAGAAACTCTAATTGAAGACATCATTTTTATCTTCAATCTTGTATTCCACATCCTGGTAGTGATGGCATGAAGTTCAAAATAATAGATACAAAACTAGAAGATGAATAGCCCTCGTAAAGTAAAGAAATTGAGAAACTTGTCGTGCAAATTTTTAATAAATTCAATCCTAGAAATACTTAAGAAATCAGTGATGACAGTGATAATTTTGCAAATTCTAAGGAATCAGAATCTATTGATAAGACATTTACCAATAAACATGTCTTGACAAATTTGGCACCAAAAAATAACTTTCAATTTTTTCATAACATTTGAAATGGATAGAAAGACCCAAAATATTCATTTTAAGTCATTTTGTAATCGTTTTTCATGAATCAAATAGTTTAGTGCCCATGAACGTAATTGACTAAAATATCAAACACAAGAACAATAAATTATTACACAAGAACAGCATGAGACTATACTACCATAATCACAAACCCAAAAGGAAAAAAAAAAAGGAACCACGACTATCGCTACATTGGTAGAACTCCATAAACGAAAAAACTGGAGTGAAAGAGTTGTTTGTCCTCTCTTAAGTAACATTGCTAAGTTTTTGAATTAACTAAGGTTCAAAGTGTTATTTAGACATCTTTTTAGAGAACAATGAAATATAAAAAATGAACAAGTCTTTGCAACTCAAAGCTTTCAATATATTATGAAGTTGATGATACTCGATGCACAAATGGTTGTGGCCACAAATTGATTACAAAAACACTAAAACAAGACACAACAACTTGAGACAGTGATTTTAGATGTCTACTGGTAAAATTTTTATGAGAGCAATATGTTCATTAGTCATTTGAACCACCATCAAATTGACAGTTGAAGGTGCAATATATCCACAATAGAAATTAGAGTGATGAAGTGAGAATCAAATTTAAGTTAGATCGCACAATATAGGCTATTACAGTTGGCTCTTGGTTCATCTATTGTTGAACTACTTGAACCTAGTTTCCAATGCTTTATGGCTACATGGCCCATTTTTTGACAAGTTACAATAGTTAGACTATATGAAGCCCTTTTCCTAGCAAGTTATGTTGGGTTTTGAACATTAACATATATATTAATTTGTATTATGTGTTATCAGAATTAATTGGTTTCATCTAAAGTGATCTAATATGGCTTAAACTAAATAGGTCTAAGTCATCTAATTAGTACGGATTTTTATGCTTAGATAACCTAAAGTCTTATTTCCTATATTATTACGAGTAAAACTTGGAATAAAGAGTGTACATACATACATACATACATACATGCATACATACACACATACATATGTATGTATGTATACATACACACACACATACATACATACATACATACACACATACATACATACATACAGGTTATGATTCTCAAACTCTATGTATGTTACTTTCCTTACATTTTATCATCAAAAAAGTGATAAATTCTCAAATTCTATGTATGTTACTTTCCTAACATTTTATCATCAAAAAAGTGATAATCCTATTGTCTAAAATACATATATATTGGAAGATCAATAACCACAATATTCAAGAATCAAATTCATAGGCTCAAGAATCACATCCGAGTATTCAAGAATCACATCATTTCTTATGGGTTCAAGTACACTTCTGCATCTAATCTTTAGTTTATGTTCTTGATGATTAAACATGAAGGATTCGGGTTATGATAACATTGGTTGTCATGATGTTAAACTTTAAGATCCACCAACAAATGGTATCAGAGCATCTTCATATTGAATCATTGATAAATCAATTTTTTCAAAATTTGATTTATGATGTGACTGTTTAAGCATCTAGTTCTTGAATTTGACAAATGTTTATTTGATTTAACTTGTTGTGTGTAAGAACAATTGTGATTATATTATAGATTAAGTTCTTGAGCCTAATAATTTTCATATTTATTTAATTCTTGGATTCAAAATTTTGATTTTAATTTTTTTCCTTTTTTGGATTCGTTTGATATTTGAATTCAACAAAAAAAAAAAATAGTAAGGATTTTGGATCATGAACGAATATCATGATCAGGATCTATATAGTTTTCATCATGAACAAATTTATTCGTGACCAATAAGGATTCATTTTCAATTTTTTTTTAAAAAAATAATAATAAAAGAATATGGATATCTCATAAACATAAAGTTCATGACGAGAAGATGCATATGGTCATGAAGGTTCGTGACTAATAAGATTGCAGGTCATGGTCAGGAACTGTTCATGAACAAAGGAGCAACGATAAGGTCATGAACTAACCAAATTGTAGGCTGTTTTTCTTTTATTTTCTTTTCTTTTTTTATTTTTTTTGAGAAATTATTAAATTTAGTTAACAATTTTGGTAAAATAATTAAGGATGTCTAATGTTCAAAAATATATTAATTAAACATGCCTTATCAAAGTAGCCTCTCTAGTGTAGGTCAATTTATCTTAAAACATCAAGGTGATTGTGTTTGTAATTCATGCGGTTAATATTTGGGCGATTACATATACACCTATGGTAATAAACATGTGATAGTTATTCAGTATTCCATGTGAATAATAAGTTTGTCCAAATATATATTTATTGTTTAATAGGATTTATTGTCGATATTTGATTAATACACCAAGAGTACCACCTACAAGTTAATATTTCTATCCAAAGACTAAATATCAATGTCCTATTAGGTATCTTGTGATAGCCCTACCGTTATTTGAATTTATTATTTATGTTATTTGGAACCTATGTGAATATATTGTTTTGTTCTATTTTCAATACGCATCTGCTTCAATGATATTTGCCAACATCAATTCCATTATTATGTCAACGTTAAGGAATGGAAAGAGAACATAATGAAGTCGTTCTTAGTTTCATAGATTTAGACCTTACGCTAAGGATTGAATAACCCACTGCTCTTACAGACAATAGTCCCAAAGAGAAAAAATTGGACTATGAGAAGTGGGATTGTTCAGATCACAAATCTTATGATCATGAGACGTGCAATTCTGAAAACCTTTAGGAGCGATGTGTCTAAAAAGGTAACTGCCAAGGAATTTCTTAAGGAAATTGAAAAGCATTTTGCTAAAAAATGATAAGGTTGAAACAAGTACAATTTTGTCGTACTTGATTTCAATGAGGTATAAAGGAAAAGAAAACATAAGGAAGTATATCCTAAAGATGTCTTATCTTGTTTCAAAACTTAAGGCACTAAAATTAGAACTGTATGAGAACTTGCTCATGCATTTGGTTTTGATCTCTCTTTCTGCGCAATTCAATCAATTTAAGGCTAGTTATAACTGCCAAAATGATAAATTGTGTCTCTAAATGAACTCATTTCTCATTGTGTGAAAGAAGAAGAAAGGTTGAAGGAAGAAAAGATTAAAAATGCTCACTTGGAAAGTACCTTTAAAGACAAAAGCAAGAAAAGGAAAAAGGATAAAGAAAGTGCAAATGGTCCACTTCAAAAGAAATAGCAAAGGAAACAAATTGTGGAATGTGGCTTAGTTTTGTAAGAATCCCAGACACATGAAAAAGAACTTTACCTAATATCACACTTGGCGTGCAAAGAAAGGTGGATTAATTTCACTTCTCACTTTAGTTTGTTCTGAGATTAATTTAACTTCAGCACCAAGACACAGTTGGTGGATAGATTCCGTTGCTACTACTCACATAAGTATGTCTATACAGATTGCTTGAATTGCCAAAAGCCGAATGATGTTTAAAGATTCATCTATGTAGGGGATAGCAAACCAGTTAAAGTTGAAATAATAGGGACTTTTAGATTATTATTAAAAACTGATTATTATTTGAACTTGAAAGAGACATATGTTGAACTACCTTTTAGATGGAATTTCATTTCTATTTATTCTGTTATAGACAAATGCAATTATTTTTTTCATCTGAAAATAGTCAGTTTAGTCTTTTTATGAATTCAAATATTATTGGTACTGGTTCTTTATTTTCTTATGATAACCTTTATTTACTCGATACTATTGCTTCATATAATGAAATCGTGAATATAAGCTGACGTGATACTAAACGTAAATTAACCAATGAGAATTCTGCTTCACATGACACAAGCGTTTACGCCATATATCTAAACAAAGAATTGAAAATTTTGTGTTAGATGAAATTCTTGACCCCCCTTGATTTGTCAAACTTTCAAATTTACGTTGAGCGTATTAAGGGGAACAAACAAATATAGGGAGATTAGGTACTAACAGACCTTAGGACATCTTGGAAGTAATACATACGGATATTTGTAGGTGATTCCCTACAACTTCTTGGAATGATCAACAATATTTTATTACATTCATAAATGATTTTTCTCATTATGGCTACCTTTATCTAATTCATAAGAAGTCTCAGTCGTACTAGACATGTTCAAGGCTTTTAAAGCTAAAGTTGAGAACCAACTTGGCAAAAGAATTAAGGCTATTAGAACTGACCGTAGTGATGAATAATATGGTAGATATTACGGATAAGGTGAACAACGTCCAAGGCCTTTGGCTAAATTCCTAGAAGAGCATTGAATCGTACCACAGTACACCATGTCGAGATCTCCTAGTATGAACGGTGTTGTTGAGAGACAAAACAGAACTTTAAAGGATATGGTAAGAGCTATGACTAGTCGTAAAACCTTACCGGATTCACTCTAGAAAGAGACATTAAAAACTGGAGCTTATATCCTTAATAGAGTCCTAACTAAGGCCACGACCAAAAGCCCTTATGAACTGTGGACTGGCAAAAAGTCTAGTATAAAGCATTTACATATTTGGAATTGCCTAAGGCAAGGCCTTATAAGCCAAACGAAAAGAAACTAGACTCAAATATGGTCAGTACTTATTTTGTTAGGTACTCTGAATGGTCTCAGGGAATACATACAAATTTTATGATTCCACATCCAAATCCTTCTTTGAGACAAGAAATGCCCAGTTCTTTGAAAATATTGAGTTTAGGGGGAGAAATAAGGTTAGAGACTTTGTCTCTAAAGAGTCTCTGAAGAGGAATCCATTTCTTTTCCAACGAGTATTATTGACAATAATCAGGATTCTATTCCTAATATTATTCAAGAAGTAATATTAGAACCACAAGACAATATTGAAAATCTTCCCCATCAAGAACAATAGATTATTCCTAAAAAGCAAAGTCAAGAACCTCAAGAATAAATGCCATTAAGGAGATCCACTAGAGAAAGAAGAAGTGGAGTTCTGGGTGATTATATTGTATTTCTCCAAGAACATGAATACAACATTGAATTGATGGAGGATGATCCACTCAACTTTCATCAAGCCATGCAAAGTGTTAATTCTCAAAAGTAAATTGATGACATGAATAAGGAAATTAAATCCATGAAAGACAATGATGTTTGGGAACTAGTTACACTATAATAACCTTCGAAGGTGCGAAACCCATTGTTTGTAAATGAATATTTAAGACCAAAAGGGATTTCAAGGTGATGTGGAGAGATAAAAGATTTGTTTTGTCACAAAGGATTTTACTCAAAAAAAAGACATTGATTATAAAGAGACTTTCTCTTCGGTATCATCAATACGTTCTTTCAAGATAGTAATGGCTTTAATGGCATATTTTGACCTTAAGTTATATCATATGGATATAAAGACTGTTTTTCTCAATGGTGGCATTGACTAGGCCATTTATATGGTGCAACCGTAAAACTTTGTTGCCAAAGATGCAAAGAATATGGTTTGTAAATTAAAGAAATCCATCTATGAGCTTAAGCAAGCTTCTCGTCAATGTTATCATAAATTTTATCAAATTATCATTTCATTTAGTTTTGAGATATAGTTGGTTTATGATTGTATATACCACAAGTTTAGTGGGAGTAAGCACATTTTTCTGGTTCTATAAGTCGATAACATACTGCTTGCCTGTAACTTGATATAGGCTTATTGCACGAAACCAAGAGATTTCTATCAAAGAAATTTGAAATGAAAGATCTTGGGAATGTCTCTTTTATATTAGGAATTCAAATACATCGGGATCGCACTCAAAGTATTTTTAGGTTATCGCAAAAGAGTTATATCGAGAAGGTACTTAAGATATTGGCATGCAAGATAACAAACTAGGAGATACCCTTTTTTTTTAAGGGAGACAAGTTCTATCTCTATCAGTGCCCTAAGAATGCTTTTGAAAGTAAGTGTGAAGATCTAAATCAGTCCACTATTTGATATTAATTAAGATCCAATAATATATTAGAACTCTTTTGAGGCCACAAGTTATAAGATTGGTATATTAGGTAATTAAGTAAAAAGAATGACTAAATATTAATTACTAGAACTCATTTCTTTTATATCTAGGTTAAACAACGAGATGACTTAAATTAAATTAGTACTTAGGGCTAAGAGCCGTACACGGGAATCAAGTAGAGTCAGCTATCAATCTAACCACCCGAAGAACTTTTTGATAATTCATAATTGTTCATAGGTAATTACATTAAACCTTATTTTTAGATTATTTAGCTTGTGTTCATGGGTAAGATTATGAATTTAAAGTTGTGTTCATTGAGTTAGAATTTTGCAAATCGCATGAGGTATTGTTGACTGGAAAAAAAAGAAAAAAGCAAAAGAATAGAAAGCGAGGCAGCTTGCCATAGCCATGCATATGTATATGCATCAAAAGAAGAACAAAGTCTCTTGATAATTAATTGTAGTAAAAGTTAGTAGATTACTAATGGATATGATGATAGCATCATAACTATTCCAGTTGACTATATAGACATGTTACTCCTTGTTTTGTTTTGACTCAAAGAATTTCAGTTGAATTAGCAAATTTAATAGTTATTGGTGATTTTCTTTTGAGTTCAGCAGATGTCTTCTGGGGCAAAATGTATACTTTGAGTATAATGAAATATTTGATCAAGTTTTGCTTCGAATAGTCAGAGAGAGTTTAATTTTAGTTATTGTAAGGAGCTAAATATGTTGGTTGTGCATTGTTTGGGAAATTATAGGCATTATTTGGTGGGGAATTAACTTCCATTGTAATTGCATTACAGGTGGCGAGGACTCTTAGGGATCTGAGTATTTGAGATAAATATAACACTTGGATAAGTTGTTGAGGTAGGGGTTCTAGTTCTCTTCCATAAGAGCCTTTTAAAAGTTCTTTGTAAACCTTTTTTGAAAATTTTATGTACTAATTAAATCGAACCGAGTATGATTTACTTTTCTTGTGTAATTATACAAAACTATCGTAAGTGGCAATTTGACTTGATAAATGACTTGTGCGATGCATGCCTAATATTTTTTGTTATACATATTATTTTGGCTCTTAACAATGTAGAATTGGTGGGAATTAGTCCCCACCACGCTATATTGAGTCTTTCCATGGCCCTTTTTTCAACGGGCTATAATAGTTGGACTTTATTAAGGTCTTTTCCTAGCGGGTTATAGTAGTTAGGACTAGATATCTAGATTGTTACAATAAAGCTATAGAGACCCATGAGCCTAATATCGATTATTGCATTCTGATTGTACTTTTGTCATGGATATTCTTCTTACTATTGTATTATAATTATTTGAATTTTGTATAATGCCGCTTACCTATATATGTACTTGTATCTCACATTTTTAAAACATTTGTTAATATATATACATATACATATATATGGTGTGTTTGAGACGTATTAAAAAATGTGTATGACATAAGATATTTGTTCTAATAGAAGAAAATTAAACTTCTTACTGGAGAAGTGTTTGCTCACCCCATTACATAATTTTTGTAGGTGTTTATTAATTTTTTTAAGGCAAGTAATCAGAGGTTTAAGATTTTGAGTTTTGTCTCCTCATGGGAAGATGAGGGCACGGAGTATTATGACCACAGGAGTAGGTCATGATAGTAAAGAAATGCAAGAAATTCCCTATACATCAGTAGTAGGAAGTCTGATGTATGCTCAAGTTTTTACGCGTCGATATATTACGTACACCCAATTATTGGGGTGTTAGGCAGATATTTAAGCAATCTGAGAATGGATTATTAGAAAGCAACCAACAGGGTCATGCGGTATCTTCAGAGAATAAAACATTACATGCTCACATATAGAAAATCGGATAAATTAGAAATCATTGGGTATTCCAACTCTGATTTTGTTAGATGTCAAGACATTCATAGATCCACTTCAAGCTATATTTATCTCCATGCTAAGGAGCAATCTCATGGAAGAATGTTTAACAAATATTCATAGCTCCTTCTACCATGGCAACTGAATTTATAGTACGTTATGAGGTATCCAATCATGGAATATGGTTGTGAAATTTTGTCACAGGGTTGGAAATTATGGGTGGTATTGAAAGACCACTTAAGTTATTTTGTGACAATAAATCAGTAATTTTATATTTCAACAACAATAGGAGTTCAATAAAGTTTAAGCACATAGACATCAAGTTCCTAGTTGTTAAAGTAAGAGTTCAGAGTAGTCAGATGTCTATAAAGCAATCTATTGGCACAAAATTTATGATTGCGGATCCGTTTTAAAGAATTATCACCCAAGATCTTTCATGAGCACACTATTCGTGTGTTATGTCTTTTGAGAATATTTAGGATTAGTGGAAATTTGTATTCAATTTATATGCTTTTATATTTTAATACACATCTTATGTTTATGGATATTTTCTACAAAAATAAAGAATTCACTTTTAGAAATAAAGTATTCAGTTTACGTCTCACTCTTATTCACTTACACACACATCTCTATAAAGAATAAAGTTTGACTAGTTGAAAATAGGCATGTTTAAAATCACATTACATGTAATTTTTATACTACACATTCATACTTGATCTATGTCATTTGATTATATTGATGTAATGACAAAGAATGGGTTTAGTTAAAATTAGTATAATGAAAATCGTCTTGATCTTATATTGACATGATTAATGAACGAGATTGTTAAGAGATGACTTTGGTCATTATAGCAAAAGGTTTTGACCTCATAGTTTTTGTACAATGAAAATATATATGTAGTCCAAGTGGCAGAATGTTGAGTTTTGGACATTTGCATATATATTAGTTTGTATTATGTGCTATCACAATTATTGGCTCAATTTAAAGTGATCTAATATGGCTTAAATTAAATGGGTCTAAGTCATCCAATTACTATGAGATTTTATGTGTAAGTACCCTAAAATCTTATTTCCTATTTTATGATGGGCAAAACTTGAGGAATAAGAAAAGTATGTGTATATATGTGTGTGTGTGTGTGTGTATAGGTTATGGTCTCTAATTCTACGTATGTTACTTTCCTGACATTTCATCATCAAAAAAATGAGAACCCTATTGTCTAAAATACATACAAATCAATTTACATTATCAATAAACACAATATTCAAGAATCAAATTCGTAGGCTCAAGAATCACATTCAGGTATTCAAGAATTACATCAATTCTTATGGATTCAGATAGGCTTCAACATCTAGTCTTTAGTTTATGTTCTTGATGATTAAATCCACATAAAAGATCCGGATTATGATAACGTTGGTTGTCGTGATATTAAAATTTAAAATCCACCAACAGTTTATAGTAATAAGGACTAGATTTTTGACTTTCCAATGAAACTATAGAAAAATCTGTAAGCCCTCTATTTTAGCTATTGCATAAAGTCTGTATCTTTGATATGAAGTTCTGTGAATCAATGCTTGAATTTGATAGGCTATATGATTTTGTATTTTGATCATGCAACTTACTAAACTATCTATCTTGAACACTTAATTTTGTAAACAAATGGATTATCTATGTATATCCATGCATACTCCTCAAGTGTGAAACTTGTGTACATATATAGTTGAGTCCCATTATCATCTAGTGTGAAACTTGTATATATAGTTGGGTCCCAATAATGAGTTTAATCATGGTGTTGGTCATTGGGCTAGTTGTAACACCTATATCTAAATGGATTAACTATTTTTTAGCAAAAACTATGAGTTAAATATATTCAACCCATGTTATTAGTATAGGGGTCATAGTTTTGGATGTTATATACAATAAAATAAAATGAAGGGTTGCATACTCACCCCTCCTTAAGAACTTGCGTTCTGGCAAGAATCACTCTCAGTTTTGTATAACTCTAGAGGTGACTCATACGTGTTTTAGAGGTTCCCGTCCTTAAGACGATGTAGTATTTAGCCTTGTACAAACACTTAAACTCTTGCATTCCCTTGTGTAATCATAGCTTAATATACTAGCGCAATCTCACCTTGTGAAGAAACTACACGAGATTCTTTCTGACACTAACTTTACTACTCTTAGTATGGGTTGGCTCAATAACTTTGAGTGTAAACCATAGGTTCAAAATGGTTAAACCAACTTATTAGTAGATCATAATCTAGAATACTATATACAATACAATTCGTGTGGACCAAAATCAGTTATGCGGGACTTTAAAGGTGGTTCGTATGGGATTGTAGTGTGGCTCCGCCCTTAGATTGACGTAACACTTAGCCTTGCATAACGATGTAGCAGGGTTTAACTTCACACAACATTTAACTCCTATATAAATTCGCTCTTATACCAACTATAGCACCTCGAATCTAGGTTGGTCTAATAATTTTGAGAGTAAATCATGAACTCAAAATATTTAAGTCAATTTTTTAGTAATCCATAATTTAATATGTTATATACAATACAATTTTTTTACCCACTTCTAATGTGGGATGGGGGTATCACACTAGTAATTATAAATTTCTGCTTGGACCTAATTTAGGTTTATATTTGTGGCTCGTATTGCCAATATGGTTTATGCATCTAAGTTTCTATATTAGACATCGCAATGGGTCGGATTGACCCACTGACCTAACCCAGCCTGGTGTGATAATTTAGCGAGCTAGGCAACCGGTCCCATGTCATGGGTCCGGGCTAGGGCTTGATTTTACCAACCCGTGAGGTGTCTTGGACCAGCCTGTTTGTCAATGGTTTAGTCAAGCTGTTCACTGGACTATATTTCTTAATTTTTAATTTTTAACATTTTAAATGTCTTTTTTTTCTAATAATATTGATATATTTTTCTTCTTGAGCTAATAAACAATAGTGATTTATATTGCCACTGTCTAAAATTTATTGCCACCCAAGGAATGCGCACAATTTTTCAGAAAATTTAAATTTATAGTGTATATACCAAATCCCTAATCACTAAGATAGACAAGTGAAAAAGTTGTAGTTTTGAGTGTTTATAAAGGGTATAAACGGAACATGATATGATAGAGACTTACGTAATGACTTCTTTTACAAATGTGATATGATTTTTAGCACATCCAAAAATAGTAAGTGTGGTAATATAAATGGGACAAAGGAAGTAGTAATAAAGAATAAATTGGACTAATAAATAATAATTTATAGTATAAGAAATAAATTAGACTAATAAATAGTAATTAGTATTATAACATTTATGCGCTTTTCTACTTGGACTAATAAGTACTAAATTGAATATAATAACTAATAAATTTGAATAAAATGAATAATATTGTGTACTAATAAGTTCACAATATTAGCACAATGAAAACTTTTCAAGTCCTCAGTGGTACAATGAAGGAATTTGATGACTTTTCTGGTTTAAGAATCAATCTGCAAAAGATAAAAGTGTTTATATCAGGAGTTAAGGATATTGGAGCCAACAGACTCTGTGGTATTGTCAATATGCAGTGAGGTATGCTTCCTATTATATATTTGAGTTTGCCTATGATTACTTCTAGGCTTACCTATAAAGATTGCCAGCCTATATTCTATTCTATATGGTATCCAAGCCTTCTGGTCTAATGTGTTTATTCTACCTAAGGGTGTAATCGAGAAGATTAATAGCCTTTTATCATCTTTTATATGTTCAAGTGGGGAAAAAACTCATTGTGGTACTAAATTGGCTTGAAATGATGTGTGCTCTCCTAAAACTAATGGTGGACTGGGGTTGCCGAATTTGGAACTATGGAACAGGAGTTTCATCCTTAAACTATTATGGAACTTGTGCAATAAGAAAGACTCTTTATGGGTTAGAGCATGGATCCATACTGTTAAATTGAAAGGTCTGTCTATCTGGGGTATTGGTGTTGCTGCTAACAACTCCTGGGTATGGAGAACAATCTTGAAACTAAGAGAACTTCCTCAGATGCAGATCAAGTATGTGATGAGTAATGGGATAAATACTAATTTTTGGTTTGAAAATTGGCATCCTATTGGACCCGTATATTTGAAATTCTCAAAGAACCTGATGACAAATTTTGGTTGTGTGAAAACTAATCCTGTTGCAAAAGTTATCTATTATGGGCATGAAAGTGGCCTGTGGATAGGAGATTAACTGCTGAAGTCAGGAAGTTGTGTTCAGCTACTCCTGCCTTTTTCACACCTCAAACGCACCAGGATGACTCTATCAAATGGGATGTAAATACTAGTGGAAAGTTTTCAACTAAAGAAGTGATGAATAATATCAGAAGTAGGGAGGCAGGGTTGAGTGGTATAAATTGGTATGGGGAAAAGAACATGTGACAAGGTTCTCATTTATCCTATGACATACGGCTAGCTTGTAAGAGAAGGCTGAATACTGAGGCTACATCATTGGGGAATGTTGCAAGACAACGCTCTTTGTGAATTTTGCAAAATAGATGATGAAATCTTTGCTCATATGTTCTTTGATTGCTGTTATACTAGACAAGTGTGGAATAACTTACTTTTAGAAGAGCTTGTTCTTGGGATGAATAGATACAATGGTTGAGCAATCATTGGACGTCAAACTCCTTTAAGGACAAGCTGAAGTGATTGGCTCTAGCTGCCACAGTGTATGAAATATGAAAAAGTTAGGAATGCATCCATTTTCATAAACAAAATTGCCACAACTGTTGGCATAGTTTGTCACACCCAGCTCCCGGGAGGTACCGTGACCTCCATTCCCTCTCCTTCTCCCGAGGATGCCAGGCTCAAAAAACTTCCAATACTTGATCAAACCTCTTAATCAAATCTATTACAGTAACCTGCAAAAATGTTAATATTGTGGGGTGAGCGACAAATCGCTTAGCAAGTAGCTAACAACACCACCTTTGCTAGACCAAACAAGTTATATACATACATATTTTACGAAATGTTAGCACACATTCATACAAAAGTTTTTCAAAAAGTTTTTATTCGACATCAAAGAAAAATGTCATTTCACATAATCACAAAGGTTTCTTTTCAAAATGTCTTTTCAAAAACAAAACGTACATACTTTTATAGCAAGTGGCATTACATCAAAGATTTACAGAACAGATTTTACAGATATCAAAAATTCAAAATCAGAATCAGAATACAAGAGTTAAAATTCATAATTAGAGTTCGAAAATTCAAAATCAGAATGTCAGAGTCAAAATCTATAATTGGAGTTCAAAATTCATATCATGGTTCATTATAGGCTCATAAAACAAACACGCTATCATCGGCTTACTGAGTACTCGGCCTAGTGAGGTTGCTAAGGGGTCTCGCAAAATCCATCTTAGCCAGAGTTAAGAGTTCAGATACCAGAAGCTATCTTATCTGGCAGTTCAGAAAGTGCAGAACTATAGTTCCTACACCCGACTATTCATGATTATTTTAAGAGCCTTGGTCCATTATTATTTCCCGAACAAATATTCCATACACATACACATGCGAAATAATCATACGAAATTCAAATTAATGCCACTTATATAAATTCATATTTTGAAACAATTAAAGTATTCATGTATGGTACAAATTTAATGACTAAAATAATATGTTCTACAAATAATATTTAGACAAAATATTTTCGAAATTACAAAAGGATAATAACTACTTACCTCAAAGTAGCACAAAATCGTAGCAAGAAACCGACTAATTTCCTTAAAAAAATTATCAAGTATTAACTAAGGTTAATTTCAAAATAATCCGATTCGTATATAGATTATCATGCCCTCGGAAGTATTATTCAAGTTCCAAAAATATTTAATCATATTCATACTAAAATATATATTCTTCTTAATTATATAAAAATATAACAGTTAAAATATATATTACTAATACCACAAAAGCATTCATCAAGTTATTATAAAATATTTCTTTTGCTAATACTTTTAAATTACTTATACAATAAGTATTCAAGTTTTCAATTCAAAAATCAAATCTCAGACAGTCAAGGGCTTATTATGCAATTTATCCTAAACTATCATGTCAAAGGTCTAAAGGACCTAAACTATAATTAACCCAAACATTGAAACTTCCTGCTAAAAGTAATGCCAAGTCCCGTCAACTCTTTCTCTTTCTCCTTTTTTTTTCTCTCTCCTACTTTTCCTACTTTCCTCTTCTTTCTCTTTCTTCCTTATTTCTCCTCCAGCAGCCGCGGAGCAGTCAGCCACCACAACGGCTGATCCTTTTTTTTCGAAATTTTTTTTTTTTAACTTTTCAAAACAAATACATAATATTTGTAAAATAATTACATAAATAAATGTTTATACTTTGAATTAAATCTCAACTTTTAACAGGAAAATAAATTTATCAAGTTCAATTAATCGAATAATAATTACGAAAAAATATCGATTTAGGCATGATATTCCATATGTGAAAAATGATATTCCAACTATACGAAAAATAATATTCCATATATGAAGAATACATATAAAGAAAACGGAATAATTGAAAATTTTGGTTAGAAAATTATACCGAATTTGATACACGATAAACTCTTAGTGTGCACAAAAACTCATCTCTCCAAATCTCAAAATTTCAACCAACAAAATAATTTCTAAACCCTATAAAATCCCCTATTTATACATATTTTGCTCCCAAAAGCCTCCAACTTCTAATTCCTAAAAATTAGCTAAAATTCTTATAATTCCTACCATGATTTGGTCACCAAAAGTTGGCTGAAAATTGTTTCTAAAATTAATTACGAAAATTCATTAATAATTAGAGAAAGAGTTGTGCTACAGATGGAAAACGTTTTTAGACATTAGATTAGTCCAAATTAAATAACACAAGACGAATAAAAAAATTCAAATTGACAAGAATTAAGACTTCTCATGTGAACAAACCACATAGCAAATTTTGTCTAACAATAACAAGTAATTCTAATCTAAATATAGTGGTAATTCGTAGTATACTATATATAACAAATATTAGTATTATTATTATATTTGTTTTAAAAAATACGGGGGTTTACATAGTTGTTGCCATTACTGATGCAGTGGGAAAAGTGGTAGTTTCATGGAGGTAAAATTCAGTGAAGTAGGAGGAATTTGGAATTAGCTTTAGAATGGAGTTTACCAACTAAAAATTTTGTATAAGGCTGTATGGGTGGAGTGTCTTTGATGTAACTCAAACCATTCCTTGTATAAGCTCCAGTGTATACTTATACCAGCAATAAAATCAATTCTTTTACTTAAAAAAATATTAATTTAGAATCAAATTAAGAATTACTTGATCTAATAATAAATAATTTGAAATAATATGTCATCTCTTGAACTAATAAGTAATGAAAAATAGAGTACTAATTAGAAATAACTTCAAATAATAAGCAATCAATTAGAATAATAAATAATAACTTGAAATATTAAGTAATAACATGATCTAATAACTAATAACTTATTTCAGATGATCTTATTTATAGCTTATACTGATAACTAATGAAAAATGAGTACTAATTGATAATAACTTAAGATAATAGGTAATAGATTGGATTAATACATACTATCTTTTAATAATAAGTAATAATTTAGACTATTAAATATAATTTAAAATAAAATAATTAATAATTTAGTCTAATTTCATATGCCAACTTGTGGGCTAGTCTGTGGGCCAGCATAAGCCCGCCTCACCTCATGGTGGACCTAGCCCATAGACTGGGCCTGGGCCTAGAATTTTTCATTCCCTGCTTGACCCGTTTTGAATAACAATCCAACACGCCATAACACGTGAATAGACATGACCCAGCGAACTTTTGATTCGACCTATTATCATGTCTATTCTATATCCTGATTTTTTTTTTAGCATGTAGGGATTAATATAATGAATTTATCAACCATGGTTGAAATCTATGTTTATATTATGCATGAGAGTTTATTATTTTAATGGATACTTCTAGTTTCCTTATGGTACTTAGGCTTGCATATTGGGGTTTTGCACTTGGTGCGGCATATAATGTGTTAAAAGAACTTAGAATGATAATCGACTTTATTAATTAATTTAAAATTTTTTAATTAGACATTTTATCCTTTGATATTGTGTCTGGATTTGGGGCTTAAACTTAAACAGTGTGATTATACTAAAAAAAAAACATTGAGTCAAATGTAGATGTCATTCTTTTGTCACTCTTTGGACATAATACCAGCAATTAAGTAAGTTTGAATAGGTAAACTTTATGGATTGACTATAACATAAAGACAATCAATCTAAAACAAGAAAAACAGAAGCAACCACTGTCACTTAATAAAATTGTGCATACAAGGCAAAAATATTCGTTGCATTTTGTGGCCATTTAAGCACAAGAAAACCCCCAATAAGGCTAACAAATTGTAATCACCCCACTAATTCCCTGTATTCTATAGTGGCGCAATATTTATCTGACCTTTCCTATTAGTACTGATTAACAGGGAAAAGATTGTACTATAAAGGTTCAGTTTCCTGAATCTAATATTTCACCAGCTTTACAAGGCAAATGTTGGGAAAAGAAAGTCAGGTACATTACTTAATTTATCATTTAAATATATTGATCAAGATTTGTATGCACTTGAAAGAATGATTTAATTACTAATTATTGTTTCAAATACAGATCAACCATGAAGGTGGCAGTCATACTAGCTCTCATCCTTGTTATATCAGTTTTCATCTGTCTTCAAACAGATGCCACAAGGTCTCCTTTAGCTGAAATGAAAAGAGAAAAAGCCAATGATCAACCATCACAAGAAGTACCAAAGGTAGGCAAGAAACTGGAGTTACAAAAGACTGGAACAATTGATGATAATAAGCCCGAAGACAATCAAGAAAATACAATGCCTGCAGCAGCTGATTCCAAGGATCAGACCAGCAAAAGCAATGCTGTTGAAAGTGACAACAATGTTGGAGATGAAAACAATGATAACTATGGAGCTTATGGCAGTCCATCTGATTCGTCTATTTGACTGAGAGTCATCACCGTTTCAAGGATGACAATCGCCCACATCAAACCGTTTCCATGAAACATTACAAGTAAAATCTGAGGCCATGACAATAGTCTGTTGTTTCAGATGCTATCCAGTGAATGCAGCTTCTAATATGTCATTTCTGGTCCTATTATGTAATATAATGTGTCAGGCCTTCGCCTAGTGGCTCTATCATTCACTAGCTTATAGCTAAATAAAGGACCACTTATATTTAGTTGTTTTATATGAATACTACATGTAATGTATATGGTTATGAAGTTTTTTGCATAAACTTTACGGATACTACTGATAGAAGACAGACCCTTCAACAATCTAGCTCTATGCTATTATACGTTAGCATTCAAGAAACCACCTAAGCTACCAGAAGTCCTTGCAAGAACATTGCCCATCTCTAAAATGATGATAACGTGCACGATCTCTTAGAATTATTTCCCTGTTGTATATTTTGGAGATAAGCTTGGCAACAGAGTGGCAGTCATGTCACACATACTCTAAGATTGTTAATCACTCGGATGGTTGCTCCAGGTGCAGTGTTAATTAGTCCAAAAGATACTGCAAGTTTTTCACTGTGGTATCTGAGGGCAGTTTCTTTCTCTTCTGCACTAATATCATACAAGACTTCTGATGTATTTGGCACATGACCTTCTAACAGAAGCTTATCCATGATAGCTTCCAACATCAAGTAGACATCCTTCATTTGTGGATGTGTTTTCTCTCCCATTTTGAATTCATGAACCTCACCATTCAAACCAATCATGCTTCTTCCTGCAATTGTTTGTACTCCTCTTTCTTTCATTAACATTCTGATCTTTGTAGCATCATCCCATCTCCCTGCTTTGGAATAGATGTTTGATAATAATGCGTAACGCCCACTATTCTCTGGCTCCATCTCAAGCAAGGTTTTACCAACTTTCTCAGCCAACTGAATGTTTTCATGGTTTCTGCAAGCACCTAAAAGGGCTCCTAAGATTGCTGCATTTGGCGACTTACTGGCATAGAATTTATTAGTTCCAGCGCTTCACCTACAAGTCCGGCTCTTCCTAACATATCAACAGCACAACCATAATGCTCCACTGTAGGCTTAACTCCATACACTTTTTCCATGGTGTTTAAGTACTTCATACCTTCATCTACCAATCCAGCATGGGCACAAGCACTCAAAATGGCCACAAAAGTGATATCATTCGGCTTTAACTTCTCTTTCTGCAATTTAAGCAAGAGGTTAATTGCATCCTCTGCTCTACCGTGAATAGCAAGTCCCCCAATCATTGCATTCCAAGAAAAGATCTTTTTCTGTTTTATGTTCTCAAAAACATCCCATGCCAAGTCAAGACGGCCACACTTAGCATACATATCCACCAAAGAAGTTCCTAATACTGCATCTAATGGAACTGAATTCCTCCTAATGTAAGTATGAATCCATTTTCCTTGATCAAGAGCCCCCAAATTTGCACATGTAGCCAAAGCACTCGAGAGCACAAACTTCTACGAAAGTATTTCAGCTTCACATTTTTAATTTGCATTTCTCTGAAAACTTCCAAAGCCTCCTTGAAATGTCCTTCAGAATTATAACCATCCAACATCAGGCTCCAACTTATCTCATCTTTCTCTGGCATTTCATTGAAATACTCCTTTGCCTTGTCAATCTTCCCATTTATCGCAAAGCCATTAATCATCGCATTCCAAGAACCAACATTCTTGTTCACCATTCCGTCAAATAGCCCTCTAGCAGCTTCAACATCACCACATTTCATGTAGCCATCAATCATAGCATTGAAACAGATAACATCTGTTTGCCCTTTTGCATCAAGAATCTTTCGAGCATCTTCGAGACGTCCAAAAGATGCATACATCTGAATTCCAGAGCTTCTTATATGTCCATCTTGAACAAGTGAATTCTTCACCACATGAGCATGGATTTGCATGCCTTCTTCAAGGGCTTGTTCAATACTACTAGCCTTAAACAAGAGAGGATATGTATATTTATTAGTTCTACAGGAGGATCCGAAACTACCATTCTGTAGTAAAAGAAGAGAGCCTTAACTGCATTTTCATTATCAAGGCAACCTTTAATCACAGAATTCCACACAAAGACATTTGGATTTGAAACTTGTTCAAGAACTTTTATTGAACAGTCTAAGCTACCAAATTGAGGATTTGAATAGCGCTTAACCAAAGTTCCAGCAACATAATGGTCTTGAAAATGGCCAGTTTTCAGTGCCAAGGCATGAACCTGCTTTAGGTGTTCAAAAGAATTAGTGCATCTTGTGTTCAATAGATCTAAAATGGTCTTTTGGGAGATACTGAAAGTGGGAAATTTCTCGTTCAAATGGCTCTCTGGTGCATTGTGATAAGGCAGCTTTGTGGTAGTGAGTGTGCCCATTTCTTGTTTGCCATTCCTTGGTTGTGGCTACATGACAATGATAATATGGATAATTTGCCACCACGTGACGACTTCGAAGTGCCAAAAGAAATGACTTGGTATTGATCCTTTGGGTAAAATGGCATCAAAGTTGAACGGGGTCTAATAAAAGCCCCAAAATATTTGGAATAACCATCGAAAACTCTAAAATGGAAAAAATTCTTTACTATTTATTCTGCATTTTTATGGAATGAGTATTACAAACCATTCAAAAGTGATTGAAAAGTAATAAGACCGTTGTCATACCCACTTCTTATTCTTATTACAAATTGAGTAAACACTTGCTCCTAAATAAATCTAGATTAAGAATGATTGAAAAGTAACGAGACCGCTGTCATACCCACTTCTTATTCTTATTACACTTCTTATTCTTATTACAAATTGAGTAACCAACACTTATTCCTAAAATAAATCTAGATTAAGAATGAGTCACGTCACTCATGATTGATATCACTTGTTCTAGAACAAAAGGTCCATAAAACGGTACCCTAAGTCGAATCCATTCTAAAATGTCCCAAATACTATGATAATGTGAAAAAACTAAAAATATGAACTTGGTCTATCTATCCAAGAATTCTCTAGGGTAATGGTATCTCTATTTGGGATAGAAGTCTCAATAATTTTTTAGAGTGATTATATATATATATAGACACACACACACAAATAATGGAGTACTAAACATAAGACCGTAAATATACAAACCATTTACATTTTGGTATAAATTCTACCCAATTATTAATTTTTTTTTGTTCACATGCATTTGATCACGAATTGCCTTGTAGAATTGCACCTGTAATTATTGAGATCCCTTGGCCTAGTTAGATATACCAAGTTGTACCAAATACTCTGATAGAGACTTTTGGGGCAACATGGAGGTAAAATTTATTTTAGCCATTGAGCATGCAGTTAATTGCATTATACCATTTGTATCAAAAACTTTGTACTCTATGAGGGTAAAATAAATGTACGTACTGTATAACTATGAGGGCAAACTAAGTGTATGCAGTACAACATTGCATTGAAGATTTATATACTGTGCCTTAGAAGTTTGTGCATTCTACAAGCAAAATGTAGGGTATGAATTCCTAAGTAGTTGTTGATGCACATTGTATAAGAAAGTTTTGCCTGATGACCACTGTTTTAAGTTTTTAACTCTGAAGAAAAAGAAAGGCAAGCAAATATGTTTCTGCAAACGGGAGTAAGATGAGTAGATGACTAGTAGAAATCTATATACAATATATGCAAGGTGAAAGGCCAAGGAGAACTGGACTCTATATACAAACTACAAACATTCCCCAATTGAAATTGCCCCGAGTTACAACCCAAATATTCAACTAGGGTATCCAATACATCTAAACAGACACCATGCATTGTAGGGAAAATTAGCGTGCCTGGGCACCTCAGAAACTGGAGTGCAAACCAAAATTACCACAACATAAACCCCCTAAATGCTAATACTAAGAACAAAATGCAAAAGGATATATACTATCCCCTAACACGTAGAATATGAGTAAGAGATACCTACATCAGAACACCGTCCATGTCAGAATTACTAGACATCTGATGCTCAATATTCCCTGTGATCCGTTAGATGGAAGGGAGAATTTGGAGAACCACAGTACTCATCCCAATTCATCTGAAATATGGGGTCATTTGGTTGTGCATTCTTCAACATTTCAATGGTTGATTCAACCAATGACTCATCTGGCAAAAAGAGGTTTCCAGCATCAGCTTCCAAAGTCACAAAATATTCATCATTTATAGGTGGAGATGGGCCAAAGTTGATGAAGGTCGACGTTGAACCCTTGAGCAAATTTTCAGTTTTCATAACCTTTTTGTTCTCATGCTGTACGTAAAATGCCATCTGTCTGTTAAATCTTTCCTTGTCCATCCGACTTGCTTCAATAAATGGCTGTGAAATAAGGAGTTCAATGTATCAAATCGAAGAATCATATAGTACGTTTAGAATGTTTATCATGCTGCCACTGAAATAATTAACATATTTTTGTATATAGCATTTGCACTAAAGCTCAAAGCGAATGCTAGTTGAGTATACTAAAGTTTCCATTAGGTTCAAATAATTTGCTACCATTCCTTCATCTTTGTGCGTAATAACAGCTCAATGAAAAGTAATTCAGGTTTAAGTACGCACAAAAGACATATTAACATATTACCCTAATCTATACAACTTACTTCTATGGCAAACATAACAAAAGGTTTAACTGTACCAGCCGTTCATTCTGAGATAGGTGTCTCCATCTGTCAATTGCCATATTTCTTAAGTTCAAGCTACCAGAGTTCTCCCCATGTATCTTCCTCAATCGATCACATTCCATCTTAATAAACAGCTGATATGAAGTCCTTGCTTTTGGTGGAGCACAAGGATCTCTCACTATGGTTTTCTCATCCAAAAACATCTGCAAGATGGGTTTCTTCTCTGGTGGCCCTACTCAAATTTGAGAATATATCAGTACAAAAATGAAAGGTACATTCAAGTTACTAACAAATTATTTGAGCCTATTACACCAAGTAACAGAATTCAGTATTGCGGCTTATCTTTTCAAAAATGGAATAGCAGAATAAATGACAGAGCAAGAACTACTAGATTTTAGAATCAATCAAAGTTAGAAGCCAAAGTACTCAGGTTTCTTTAAATTTTAAGCAGTGATTTACCAGCAATTGCATTAATACCAAACTGAAGTCATTGTGGCACAGCTCAAAAGGGATTCAAGTTCCAGTAGCACATTAAACAGTTGAATAAAGTACCTGTGGCCACATGGCCCATGCAACATGCACCAGTAATGAGACTTCTCCATGTTTCATGAACATAGGCTAGTGCTTCAATCTAGTGATAAGAGAACATATGAAGCCCTCACTTCCAAAGCCATAGAGCTGTTACACGTATAGTATGTCACATAGCAATTTTGGTGAACTTGAAGGCCAACGCTATTATGTTGGAGTGGACAACCTCTAATACGCCTCCATATGAATTTAGATAATTCTCTGTGGACTCTAGATCAATCAAAGTTGATTTTCATATATATGAATTTTGTTGGCAATGTGTAGATCTCAAAATTTTGCAGAATCATGCCAATATTTCCACAGTTTTTTAGATAGTTTTCAACCAAATTTGAAAGGTTCCACATGATTCAAGCAGTAAAGGATACTTTAAGATTGAAGTGTAATCAACATAGTACAAATTTGATTATGGGTAGGGGTGGCAGTTTCCCACACGACATGGCAATACGGCACGAACAAGACTCGAAATTAACAGGCATAAATACGATGCGAAATTAATCAAGTCATTATCGTGTCAACCGTTAATGACACGAAACTTAATGGGTCGTGTCAGGGTTCAACCCGCAGGTTGACACGTTATCAGGTAACCCAATATAAGTGACACGACCCATTTCAACCCATTTGACCTGTTAATTATTTAATCATTCTTGACTAATAATTGAGGCTTTTTTGGTAATTAGTTACAACTTTATACATATTCTAGAGATTAAACATAAAAAATGCTCATATAAATTCCATAAACTTATTGGTTTGAAGGGTTTAAAATATGTTAAATAGGTTAACGGGCTTGTTTTGGGTTATAGGCTTACATGTTTATAGATGGTAGACGAGTTAGCAGGTTATTTATAGGCTTATTGTGTCATTCGGGTTAAGCTTACTATAATTTGTTATATTCAGGTAAACCTTCAACGGGTCAATCATGTCGTGTCAACCTGTTAACAAACAAGCTATGACACGGCACGAATACTTAACGAGCCGTGTTCGAGTTTAGGTTTAGATATTTTGACAAATATTTGATAATAATACGATACGACACAACCCGTTGCCTCCCCTACTTATGGGTGGCTCATAAAAATACCTACACAACACAATTTGAATATGTCTCCATACTACTAAGGAATAGGGAATATATGGACTGTCAATTGTCTTCATATGACTCATCAATCCTAACACAGCTGTTTCCTGATGTGAGATAGCTCTGGTGTCTCATTGTCACCACCTTTCCAACCATTCCACCATCACTTAGTAACTTCACATCACAACCACTTATTTAGCCAAATCTGACTGTTTTAATTGCTTAAATAAATGAATATTCAGGCTATACAAAGGGTAGTTTGTTGGCATTTTATAAACGCATTGAAAGGCATCAAGCAAAGATGCTGCTCCCAGATTAGTTTCAGAAGCTATTGTACCACAGCATATTGCTGTAGTCCATTAACTTGACTCACATTTTTACTCTTCCGGTACATCAAATATTTTGACAATGCTTTGCAGCTGCTCAGTTTCAAATCTATATGTATGCTGGAAATGCTACCTTATTTAGTCTGTACATGATTTTAGACTTCTACCAAAAAGATAAAAGTAATGAACCTGTTGATGCATGGTAGGCATCTGCAGTGCACTTCCTTTTTTCTACTTGACCATCTCGAGATGAACTATCAAAAGATTTGTGCTTCCGTAATAGGCACTGCAAACTATCCCCTTTGCCCAACGAAAGATCTGCAGATTATAAATATGCTGCTCAGAATAACAAGGAGACTGCATCTTTTACTTTCCAAAAGTAGAAGAAAGAGAAAATAGATGTAGAACTATGGATGAAACCATAAAAAGGAAAATTAAACATCAAAATTTCCCGGCCACTCCCATTTTTACCAATCTGATCCCTTACAAAAAAAAAATTAAAAAATATTAAGAGGGATTAAACTAAATATGTTCAGCAGTTACAGTAACCGGCATACCTGTCAGTGTAGACACTTTTGCGGGAGTCCTATAGTAATGTATTTGTTCATATTGGTACAAGAGATTTTCGTAAACCTTTTGAATTTGACTTGGTAGGAATGACGCATGGTTTTTGATGCTCAATGCCGATGCAACTTCAATCCATTTCCCATCTTTTGAAACCTGAAATAGATTTTAGAGCTTTAGATAATCTCAAAGATAACACATAGATGATAAAGCTGCAGAGTGTACACTGGAGAGGGTTTTCAGGCATATATGTGTCCAGAGGGAAGTTACTTGTTCTTGGCAAAATTTTATATTATGCAAGGTCCCAATCTTTTTCCAGGGTGCCCAATTAAAATCACACATAAAAGGCATTATATTGCTTAACATAGGTGAATTCATACTCCTTGGCAAACAAATAACCAAAATTTAATACACCCAATGAAAGACGTAAGAAAAGAATAACCTATCTAACAGCATCAGCGAGAAATCAGAATTCAGTGCTTTGTACTAAAAAATAAAAAACTAATAATTAAAAAAAATTCAAACAGTAGACTCATCATTGAGAAAGTTATAAGTCCTTTTATCAGTTACATTCAAAGGCAAATACAGTATGAATTGACTGGGATCAGACCAAACACTTAACAGAAAGTACTAATCATGCATTAGTGTAATGTGGCCAGGTTGACATGTGAGTTGTAACCTAACAATAGCTGACACATTAAAGGAGATATCAAGTATTATATTAATTTTACAACTCGAAAATCCTATCTTGAATAGGATTGAACCATTGAGATATCAAGATGATTTAAGGAAGGATTCATGGGGTTCTTACAACAGCAAAGAAGTCTGAAAGAATGTTTTTTCTTAATAGTTTCAAGATTGATGCATGATAATGAGACTCCTGATGAGAATATCAGTGTATTAAGAACATAATGAAGATAGTTAATTGCTTTCCATCATATAGTTGGATGATCTACTTGGTTTAGGACATTAAACCATCCTTGACTCAGAACATGTCTTTTCCATTCTTGTATGTGGTGTAAATTGCGACTTATTATCTGACTCCTTTTGGATTCTTTTAGGTTAGATGAACTTAATCATTCACTTTAAGTAACATTTATATCGTTATTTAGTCGCAGAGAACCTATTATATGCTGATAAAAGAACCTTTGTTGGCTAGTATCACTAGGCATTTCTTTGTCGAAGGCAATTTGTAGCAAGCGCATGAAAAACTTTTGGAGTTTTCGTCCTAATCAAATTCTTAGTACATAGCAAAGTTAAAGAAATGACTATTTTTGCCTTGAATTTTCAACTGAAAAAGGAGGAGTAACAACTGCCAAATATTCCTTTTCAGGTGGAGCATAAGAACCACAACCATAATTGGAGCTGTAAAAGAGCATAAAGGAAGGAGTCTGCTTGGCTGTGCACTAGAACCAAAATTTTTCCAAATCTAATATTAACTAGTTAAAACATCATATTTTCAGTTAAATATACAGGTTCTACAATTATAAATGACAACTGATATTGAAGCAAAAAAGATTTAAAGACAACCGATGCCAAATGAGGAAAGAAGAAAGATTAAAAGATTCAAAAAATGACTAGGCTATGCAAACAGCACATAATAACTTATTTGGAAAGTCATAACTTACCTGATGAGATCCGCCTCTATCCGTGACTTCTTTATAAATAAGATGTAAGTCCACTTTTGTTTCCCGAAAATCGAAGCTGCCAATTTCCGAGTTCAATTAAAATATATTCACTTACAGAAACAAATATTTGGAATCCATATATCCCTAACCAAGGCCTGAAGCAATCATTGAACAATCAAATCCCCATATTACTTTAGTTCATTTATGAGCATCATAGTAAAAGAAGACCAACACAAAAGCAAAAGTGCATTGACACCCGGTGGGCCTATGTTCTCCATTCTTCCGCTTAACTTCTTAATAAACATGATTATTGAAAACGTTGTTTACAAATTTGTAACATGTTTCAATTATAGTTTTGAAAAGTTAAAAACTGCATTTAAAAGCACCTTGAGGTCTGCTTATGAGAATCATTTAAGCTTAAAATAAGTTAACAGAAGAAGCCAAAGCAAACAAGAAAACTTAAAAACAAGTTTAGTTTCAAAAAAGCTATGTGTTTTTTGTGTCTACCATACATAAACTATATGGATGTTATTCTTCTATTTCAATATAAGCTCAATGAAAATGAACACCAATGTGTGTATAATACTTGTCTGTGGGAAGCTCTATATAGGAAGTGAAAACCGATTTGGAACTACTATAGGTGTTAAATTTAGTAAAGGATTTTTTGGTACTTCTAGCAAGGGTGATTTTAATTTTTTTTTTTAAAAAGGAAACTAAAAGCCAAGGGTGAATAGGACACTTAGAAGAGACCTAAATTGAATGCAATTTCTTTTTGTCAATAGTTGCATATACCAAGAGGATAATTGACCTAAAAAGAAAATTATTTTTTGAGGTACAAACGAAAGTCGACTTTACTAGCCAAGGTTAGTTCATATAATTCTTGCTCACGATAAGTTACTTGTATACATGTTCATACTAACATTATACAAAAGGAAAAAAAAATTACATACATACATATACTTTCAAGTACAAATATAAACACTTTTGACATACATACGTGCCTGTTTTGATGATCTCACCATGTCCTTCTACCTTATAGTACTATTTTAAATTTTAAATAAAAATTTGCTAAAATAAAACTAAAAATCGCTAAAGTTCAATGTTCTAAAAAATCTCCATAACTTCTTGCTTAAACAAGCTCTCAAGCTCAATATGGAATCTAGCTTGAATTGAGTTTGTTTGCTCTACAAGCCAACTTGAGCTCGAGCAGAAGTTTTAATCTGAAGTTAATTTCTTAACAGTCACACCAAACTCAAGCTCAAGTTCGAACTCATTTAATCAATATTGCTTTATCTGTTAATTAATAGTCAAACTGGCTCAGAAAATTAACTGCAGCTCAACTTGACTTGTCCTGTTTCCAACTCTAACAATAAGCACAAAATAATTCTAAATCGGATGCGTGTTGCCATGGTGGAAAGGTGGATACTTTTCACATAGAGCAGCTAACAAGTTATTCAGTGTTGGACTTTTAGTCATGTTGGAAAGGAAAAGGTGAAGTCTTCTTATATTAAACCTTACTGAAATATTAACTGTGTAAAGTGCACAAATAGATACTGCACATATCTTTTCAAAGGCTTGTTTTTTGATCAATGGAAGACAAAGAATTGCACTATTGGCTTTTTATGATTGAGAATATTAGCAATCTTAATTCTAGTTTAATAAAAATTTCTTCCAGCATAGCTTTAAAATGGCTTCAATAATGGGAATCTTATAAAACTAACCAAGGACGGTAGACACAGCCGTGATTAATTTTTTTTGGTACAATTATTTAAAAGGTCGGGTAGGGAACGCCAGGTCAAGCAAATAGAAGCCCTTCTCATTAAAGTTCGATTCCCAAGCACTCATAATCATAACCACCTGTAGACCAATGAAAATTCTCCACACCAAAATCATTCCACCGTGGAAAACGGAAGTCTATCCTTTTCTTTATGCTACATTGTATCTAAATAAAACTCTTAAGATTAATACCAAAATCAAAATTATCAAGGACCTCATTGTATTAGGCCCTTAAGGCCCTCCTTCTGAAATCAAAATTTTATGTCTGTTTTCGGATAAATAATGTTACGAAACCCCCCCAAAAAAAAAAAAAAAAAAAAAACATGTATTTCAATTCTTTGGCACGTACACTTCAGAAAGCTAAAAGTCATCTTGCAATCAAATATGTAAGGAGTAATATTTCAATCACATGAATCAACAAACTTTGAATGAAGTACAAACATTTAATTAAGAAAAATGTGATTTTTCAGTAATACAATCAAATAAAACGAAAAAAGATAAAGTGGCTCCTGTTATCAGTATTCACATGTTGATGCATGCATGCATATTGCACATACGCGGGGACCATATATGCACATTCAAACCATAGAAAGAGTACTTACCAAAAAAAAAAACCATAGAAAGAGTACCAGAGACTTACACTATACTGAGCCCAGAAGACTCATTCAGCTTGATAAGCTTTTCATAGAAACTATCCGGGGAAGATTTCTCTCGGGAACTCTGATTATCAAGAATGGCCTCCTTCGAAACCCCTTTCTGATCATCATCATCATGATCAGACTTTTGAGGTGAGCGATCATCATGGTAACATTCATTGATCTTCCTTTTCCCTGCAGATACATTCCTCTTCTTTCGAGTCATTTTGCTTGTTCAGTTAAGGAATGGCTGCTCCAACTTTGGGAATTGAAGAAGACGGGGATAGTGGGCTTCAAAATCAACAACAACATTAACTCAATGTCTTGTAAGCAAATCATCGAACATGTGGCGTGCATGCATCAGATATGATGTTCCAAGTGGAGAAGCAAATCTCTGCCGTTGTTAGTGGAATGAAGGCCATTTCTTTGAGGGATATTGGCTTGCATGTTTTGGAACACAATATTGTGGGGTTTACTACTTTGCATTCTTTTCAAGAATTTGTCTAAGAATGTGCTTCATAGTGTTCATGGACCGAGTATTTTGTCCACGAGGTAAAAAAAATATTCAATTCTTATTAATCAAGTCAAGAAAATTTCGATTTTTTATCCGATTCATACAAAGCGGATATTCAACCTACCGGGTAACCGCAAAAGATGGTCAGGCCAACCGAGTACCCAACCATCACTAGTAACAAAATATAAAAATTTAAATAATGATAGTTAGGCAAGTTAATTTCACATTTAAATCAACAAAAATTAAGTCTAAGTCACAAAATATATCCTAATATTACATCCTAATAGCAACAAACAAACAAGTTGCAACAAGCCAATAGCAACAACAACTATATCACAAAATACATCTCAACCGACGAGAGTATGAGGAATGAGGATGTGAAAAGAAAGGAAGGGAAGAGATAATTGAGGAGGAAGAAAAAGGGAAGATAAGGAATTGAAAAAAAAGAAGGTGAGAGACAGCAATAATCCTAGTAAGTATTAATTTATAATGAAACTCTATTAATCAAATTTACAAAATTACCCCTAAAATGGATTGGGTCGAGTACTCGGCAGCTCACAAAAAAATGACCCGCTACCCGACCCTCAACCTGAGTGACCCGACCCTCTACCCAACCCGCTTTCAGGATACGGTTCGGGTACCATCTTTTCCGGTTCGGATCGGATCAGATCAGAGGATTTTTCGGGTCAGTGGGTCAGGATGAACACCCCTAAGTGTACTACTTATTGCGATTGGAAAATACTTAGATGAAATTTTTTTTTTTAATTTTATATGTGGATCTTGTGGTTAAAATTTAATTTTATAAAATTTTATTTAACTGATGTCATATATTTTATTTTATAAGATTTAATTTACACTATAAAAACTACAAGTGAAGTAAAAAACTAAATCTATTTGCGGACAATCCGATTTGGTGTTTAGAGAAGGAAAGCTGGACCATTGTTAGGGAGGATGTGGTAAAAATGTTCCCTAATTTGGATTGCTTGAGTTGATGAATGAGGTATTTATAGTGATTTGTGATGAAAATAGAATAGAGAAAAGACCTTAATAATCTCGCATTTAATGATTGTACCTTTTAATTCTTTACTTCAAAATATTGTTTTTTTTACCTAACAAATATAAAATTTACCAAATTTAGTTCTTCAACCTGATTCTAATTATATTTTGGCCGAAAATCAATGTACACATGATATTAAAAAAATTAAAATTAAAGAAAAAAAAGCGGATCAGCAAATATCCATTTAAAGTATGTTCAATTTTAATCTTCAAAAAGCCTTTATCGTTAAATTTCCAAATAACTTGAGATAAAAATGGCAATTAGCATTTTGATCGCGATTAATAGCCGATTATAGGTTTAGAAGACAAATACATAAGCAAAGAAGAATTTAATCAAACACATTACAAATACTCATTGAACTTGAGAAGAAGTACACTGATTTCATAACTTCTATAACTATAAAACCGTCTTCCTAAGCTGTCTTCGGTTGGAGACAGCCTCACCGTCTTCTTGCAACGACAAAAGATAATCAAGTTTTTTTTTTTTTTTATCACAATTGGGATTTTTTTATTTGAGTAAAGCCATAATTTTTTTTCAACTGGGGATTTTCATGATTTTTTTTTTTAGGTTTGGTGTTAAACGGGTTGTCTCTAGTCAATGGATATTTTGCCCCTAAAAAAAACATAGGCTCATCTGCACATGCATGTGATGATTTTAGTCAAAATATGACTAAAATTGAGTTGACAGACAAAATTGATGCATTTTATATTTTATATTTGTTAGGAGTGAAAAATAACATTTCAAAAATAAAGAATTAAAAAAAATATAAAACGTTAAATGTGAGAAATTATTAGAATTATTTCCAATATTATGCATTTAATCCTGTGAAGTTGAAATAGGTTTCACTTTTGCTTCTTTTACATATGAAATATTAAGGTAAGTGGTAAGTATTTGATACATCTCACGTAAGTTTTACAATCTTGAAAATTATTTCATTGTACTTTAAGTCTTATAGAGTTCAAAATTTTAAAACATAAAATGTTGTACTGTATATTCTTTAAAATATAATAGAATAATTCCAAAAAAGATATAGAACTTTCCAACATCTTAATCACAAATATTTTGTTTAAATTACATACTTTTTATTTTGGAGAAACCACAAACATCTCAAATATTTTGCTTAAGTCAAATAATTTTATATTTGGACAAACATTATACAATTTAAATAGGGAAAACAATTCTAATACTCTCCACGTTAATATTTTGTACTATTTTAGTCCTTTACTTTTAAAATATTTTTGTTTTTTGTTTTTTTGTCACTAACAATTGTAAAAAGCATCAATTTAATCCCTCAACTGAATTCTGATCCTATTTTGACCGCAAATCATCACATGCATGTACTCGTGATATTTTTATTTTTAGGGTTAAGAGGAAAACGTCCATTGACTGCGAAAATCCATTTAGCACTGCAGAGGAAAAAAAAAAATCATCAAAGTACCCAAATACAATGACTCACCTCATAAGCATTTTTATTTCTAATCTTCAAAAGAACCTAGTCGTCAAAAGACCCAAAATCGCTTGAGAAAATGGTCAAGCAGCATTTTGATGCGTAATAGTCGATTGTAGGTTTAGAAGACATACATCAGCAAAGAGGATTCAATCAAATACATTACAGAGCTATGAATTTGAGAAGAAGTGCATGCACAATGCACTCACCTCGTACCCTTCACAACTATAGAACCTTCTCCTAGATTGTTCAATCAAGATCAACCTCATCTTAGTGGGCTTGCTACAGTGACATAAGAGTGTCGAATTTGTTTTCTAATTGAGGAGTAAATCACAGTTTTTCTTCAGTTGGGCATTGTGATGATTTTTTTTTTCGAGATTTAGTGTTAAATGGATTGTCTTTAGTAAATAGACACTTTTGCCCCTAAAAAATAAAACCTCATGTATACATGCACATGATTATTTCCATCCAAAGTATAACCAGAATTAGGATGAGGAACTAAATTGGTGTGTTTCACATTAGTTAGGGATGAAAAATAATAGTTTAAAAGTAAAGGGCTAAAAAAGCATAAACTTTCAATGCGAAGCTCTTTAGAGTTGTTAAATGTGTCGTTCATGGCTTTTGTACCAATTTCGATATTTTGTTTTACTACTTGTGTTAATTTTCTGTCTTATATTTTAAGTGTTTGCCACTTATGTTATAATATTATAAATATTAATATACTAAAATACACATAACAAATATATATAATATGAAACAAAAGATCATATGCCCTTATATACCATATACTTGAAATCAAGTCGTTTGACATTCAATCATTTATACTCCCTTTTCCCCCTCCCAAGACGAAAATTGGTTCTAATAAAGATGACCAGCTTGTACATAGACTAAATACTTTATAAACATTCTTGCATTGAAAATTGTTTCCTAAAGTGTTACAACATCTAACAACTAATCCTTGATCCATATTGCTGTGATTCTTATTAAATCGGTAACAGCTGAAATGGTAGAGTTGTATTTCCTCATACTTTTCTTTTTTTGGTCATATGTGTGTGTCTGTTGGTTTCTTCCGTAACTGGTTTCTTATTCTAAATTCCAGCTAAGGAAATTATTAGTATTTTTTTTTAGACTAATTCCATTTTGTGCCTAACAACTTATATTCAATTTTCAGATTCGTGTTCTTTATTTTAATTTTGGGCACTTTTGCATCCCTAACTTTCAAATTGATCCCACTTTAGTTCAATTTTTAATGCCGATCACCAAATTTAACAAAATCTTTATTCATGTATCCAAAATATTATTGAAACATTTTTGTACATCTCCTTGAATCTATTGTACTCATGAATAGATTATGTTAATTTGGGTAACAAAGTTTTAAAAAAAATAAAAAAATAGGCAGACTAAAGTTGGATCGATTTCATAAGTAAGAGTACAAAGTGTCCAAACCTAACGAAATTAAGGATTCAAAGTTAAAATTGGTTACAAGTTAAAGGATGTAAAATGAAATTAGTCCTTTTATTTATTTATTTATTTTACTTCCTCTTAAATCATACTGTTAGTCTTTTAATTACATTTGATAGAAATATCATAGCAATCTGTTTTTCCTTTCCTTCCTATGAATGAGAGGACATACTTTGGTGGACATGATTTTTAGTGCAACCTGTAGAGTTTGTTGTTGGAATTAAATTTTATAGAATGTTATTTATATTAGTTGATGCCATTTATTTTATATAGTTTAATCTACCCAGAAGCCCAATGGTATTCAAATTTAATTAAGTATCTGCCTAATATTTAAGAGCAACATAGAAAATTGATTGTTGCATGTAAATTATATGACTAATTGAGTCGTTCCAAACATTCAACATTTTAGCAAGCTATCTTCTTCTTCTTTTTAAATCTTTCTCCATTTCTTTTACTAGAACATGGAATCTATTTGCAACAACTTAATTAACATTGATAATATATCCTTATGATGATACATAGATAGGCTCGCATGATTATTTAATATACCAGAAAGTTTATTAAGGGTAAAAATGTAATTAGATACCTCCCAATGTATATAAAATTTCCATCAGTAATATTCAAACACATTTATTATAATTGCTCCTATTATCTCTCTAGAATTTTCCTCATATATTATTTCGAATGTACTCACGTTGATGAAGTAGCACCATCTATGAGAATCGAACAAAAGGCCGAACTACTCATTGATTTATCCTTCGACTTTGAATAAATCTACAATTTAAACGATCTGATCTGATCGTCTTAACCATCAGCTATGAAGAATAGCTGAAGAGGAAATAGTTAGGACGAATCCCTCCTGATCAAGATTTTGAGGGTTGGTACTGAGTTCCACGAAGGGAAAACTTCTCAAGTAGAAGAAATATGTGCTCAGAAGCAAATGCTACAGTTCCTTCAAGAAAATTTTGTAACTATCCAACAACTTGGGGAAATGCATAAGCAAGATCAAGCAACATTCTAACTAATCTTGTTGAACTCTCAAGACAAGAAAGAAGGGAAGAAGATACTGCTAGTAGTACTCATCGTATCATCCATCAAGGACCTCAAGTCACCAGATGTATAAATAGACAGATCACGATCAATTCACAATCAGCTATATTCGAGGATAAAGCCAAATGTTGTGCATCATAAGAAAACCGCTTAAGCTCTTCCTCTGACACCTGATGCAAAGATCATGACCAAAGTTGAACTTTGCATTCAACAGTTATTATCTCAGACTAACATTGGCCATAGATTGTTTCAGATATAGATCATGATCTATTCATCCTACTCACTAGGTCAAAATAGATTCTATCTAATTTTAAATAGCCTGATCTGGATCACTACCAAAGAACTACTGACCTAGCCGATTATATTGCCCACGTGTCTGTCATTGCTCGGCTCTATGTTTACTCAGATGACATTAAATGCAAGCTTTTTGATAGCACTTTCAAAAGATGGGCCTAGAAATGGTTCGAATCTTAGAAGGAGCTCCCATTATGTTCTGTAGTTTCTTATAGTGACCTGGCAGAAAAACTTTTGAGACACTTCGTGAGCCATCAAGTCATAGAAAAAAAGTTTTCACATCTAATGAATATAAGGCAGAAAAATGAGAAAACTTTATGATAGTACATTGGATGCATTAATGATGAAGCTATACAAGTCCGAGATATTGATGAGAAATTGATAATTGCAGCATTCTGCAATGTACTTAAGCAGGATTGTTTAGTCATAACTTGGCCTCTAAAGTTTCGAAGACCTTTTCAGAACTCATGAGACGAGCAGAAAGTCATATGAGAGGAGAAGAGTCGAACAGGTCAAAGAGGGAGCTTCTAAATTTCAAGCAAAAAGGAAAAAGGTTGATGGAAGACAAGGTCAAAAATTTCATAAGAAGAAGAAAAACAAGGACTCTAGACAAACTGATTCGGGATGAATAGAACAGCGCAACAAATAGTTCAAAAATCCTAAGTTGTTAAAGGGACGGGTAGTGTATCTATTCAGGAACCAATAATTTCAAGCCTACTCGGACCAGAGTTCTGCCTGATGAAGACTTAGTCCTTTGAACACACCTAGGTGTGGTATTCTTTTTGAGATCAAGAATATTGTAATCCTGGAACCATTTGTGCCAATGAGAATTGAGCAGGACAAGAAGGATAGATCTCGCTATTGTGCTAATCATGCCGATCATGGACATGATACTGAAGGCTATAATGATTTGAAGATAGGCATTAAAATGGCAATCCGAGAAAGATATTTACAAAAGTACATTCTTTAGATTTTCGATAATTTTAGGAATACGAACAACCGCCCTCCTCGGCCAAGTAATGATCGGTACACATACTGAAGAGTCAACAATAACAACAACAATATTCAGAAGGGACTTCTAGCCAATAACGATGATGTGAGTGATCAATATAATAGCTGGAGACCGATCGGTAGAGACTCTTATCAGGCTAGGAAAAGATATGCAAGATATCAGCCAGAGGGAGAGAGTTTTCTCAAAAAACATATAAAGTTGAATTTGAGTATTACCTTTTCTGATGCTGATGCCTACCTGACCACTTTCTACATACAAATTTTTTCACTATTCACATCAAAATAGGGGATTATAGAGTACACAAAGTATTCATGGACAATGGTAGTTCGGTAGATGTGATATTTTGGCATGCTTGGGAATGAATGAGAATCAGCAATGATCATATCCAACCAGTCCAAACATCATTGGTCAGGTTCACCAGCATCCTTGTCATGCCTGAGGGAAAAATTCCGCTTCTTCTAACCCTCAGGAAGCCACCCAAGAGCTAAACAAAGCTGATTAAATTTGTCATCCTCAAACAATCTAGCTCTTATAATATGATTTTGGGTAAGTCATCCCAGTATGCTTTTATCATCTTTCCTTCTATATTTTATTTGAGAATCAAGTTTTCCTTGAGAGGTGAATCAAAGGGAACAGTCTGGGGCAATCAACAGGAAGCTAGGGATTGCTATCTAATGTCATTAAAGATCAAAAATTGAATCCTGTAAAAATTGAAGAGCTTCTTGAAGAAAATAAGATATCTTTTACATGCCAACCCCCTAAGCCCTCAAATGATTGAGCCAGCATTGGGGGTGCCGATCAGAGAAATATCTTTTGATTTTGAATATTCTAATAAGAAACTCCACATATGTGCTCTCGTGTGTACTGAGTTAAAAACTGACTTGATCCGGCTACTCTTTGAATACAAGAACATCTTTGTTTAGTCGACAGCTGATATGCCTGGAATACTCCGAGAGATAGCTAAGCACAACCTAAGCATTGTCCTAAGTTACAAGCTGACGAAGCAAAAAAAAAAAAAAAAGGCTGTTTAGACCCAAGTGAAATGCGATAATTGAATCTGAAGTAGACAAACTGTTAGTCACTCAGATTATTTGCGAATTCTTGTATACTACATGGCTTAGTAACCCTATCTTAGTTAAAAAGTCTGATGCATCAAAGATGCCAGAAGAGAATTGGTCAATGTGTGTTGATTTCACAGATCATAATAAAGCTTGTCCAGTATTTTAGCTTGTTTTAAGGATAGTTACCCTTTGCTTCGTATCGATATATTTATTAATTCTTTAGTAGCTTTTATGTTCAAAAGTTTTCTAGATGCCTATATAAGGTATTATCAAATATTTTTAAGTGAAGAAGACGAAGAAAAAACTGCGTTCATAACGCCAAAATGTACATATTGCTATCAGACACAATAGTTCTTCTGCTACATTTACATGTTGAAAGTAGAGAATTAAGTCTTTTGTTGGTTCCTTTGGACTTTCTACAATTTTCTTGTTGATGAAATTTATCTTCTTGGAATTGGAGGAGGAATCGATCAGAGAAGGTGGCAAATTAGGGTTATAACGAAGAGGAGAAATTTTTTCTAACATTTAAAGGGCAAGTGTTAATATTCTTTAAGGTGGCTGGACAATTTTGCCCTATTCAGACATTATGTGGATGGCACGTATTGTTGACTAACGGCAACTTAACAAACCAAATGGATAGAAGGGACATAAGACGACAAATTTGAAAGTTTAGTGACCATTTTGGCCACTTAAAAAGTTCAGTGGACAAATTCAATAACTTGTGAAAGTTCAAGGGGGGTATATGGCCTTTTGCTCTTGAGAAAAACATGAATTTTGACTCCACTTGTCAACCAGATAAGGGTTATATAGTTGAAATGATGTGCGTTGATAAAAGAAAAGAAGATTTTTATTTATGGGAAATTTTACAATTTCGTTAAGAAATCATTTTGTTATGCTTTAAAATTGTATAATATAAGTTTCTAAAATATAAATTGTTATACTTTATAAGTTTTTAAAATATAATAGGATAGTTTTCTAAACATACAATAAATTTTCCCTTATTTTAATTATAAGTTCAATATATGAAGCCGTCAACTATGTTTATATAGAATTTTCTCTAGTCTATACTATATACAAAAGTACCAACCTCTTTAGTGTTTTCGACATTTTCCATTCATAAAATTCCCTTTAGTTTAGTATTTCAAACACCACAAAATTAGGAGGATTTATAGAACTTTTTAACTTAAATACTCAAAAGACCCACAATTAAGTAAAAATTAATATTTTAATTAGTGAAAATAAAAACTAATTAAATCAGTAAAAAGAAATAAGTAAAAATGATTAAGAATTAAATCAGTGAAAATTAATACTAATTAAATTAGTAAAAATATAACCATTCTCCAATTTTCTCTTAAACAAATTTTGTGACATTGAATATTAGAAAACATGCATTATGTAGTGACAATAAATACTTGTAGAAACCCTTATTTTATATATATGTACCAACCTCTTTAGTGTTTTTGATATTTTCCATTCCTAAAATGCCCTTTAGTTTAGTATTTCAAGTACCACAAAATTAGAGGGATTTATGGAAACCCTCGTATATATATATATCATAACAGTTATAATAGTTGAGGGACGACATCCAACAGTTACAATACTATAGAGACAATTCTTATCAGCTTATTCAACTAAAAATTACTTCTATATCTATATCATAAACAACTACATCACCAGGATGAAACTAATATACTCATAAAACAGTTAATCTAATTCTCACAATTTATAATTTATCTCAAACTTCAATGGCCAAGGAGAATGATAAATCTATATTATATATAAAAGTACCAACCTATTATTGTTTTTGACATTTTTGATTCCTAGAGCTCTCTTTAATTCAGTATTTCAAGCATCACAAAATTAGGGGTATTTATAGAACTTTAGAAGACCAAAAATTAAGTGGAAATGAATATTAATTAAATTAGAGAATATTAATATAATAAACTCGGTGAAAAGAAATAAGTGAAAATGAATAAGAATTAAATTGATAAATCAATAAAAAAAACCCCAATTTTCTCTTAAATAAATTTGTTGACATTAAATACTAAAAAATACATATTATATAGTGATAATATATACTAAAAGAAACCCTTATTATGTATCATAATAATTATAACAACTGAGGGATGACATCCAATAGTCACAATATACGATACATATAATTCTTTTCACCTCATTCAATCAAAAATTACTTCTACATCTGTACCATACCACATAAATTAAGGTAATTTTTATCATTAGGCCAATTTTCTTAATGATTCAATCGAGATTGCTAGATAAATATTATAGTGTGTAAGTCAAAATTGCTTGGTTGATATAAAAATTAGATAAATAAATTGACTAAATAAATATATATTAGATGATTATATAAAACAAGAACATATTTGAGAAGTGGTAAAGAAATTAAAGATGGTCGGGTTTTGGCAGCATATATGTATTATTATATTTTACATTTCTTTCTTTGACATTGTACAATTTTTTTGGTAAATTTATATGTCCGTGCATAAAATTTTTATACTAAAGAATAAAGATAATGATCATCAAAATTAAGAGAATTAGTATAAAATTATACCCCTTTTATCCCTTGTTTTTCTTATTTTTCGGGAATTCAACTACTAAGAATAGTGTGTGGATAGTGATAGTTATTTAAATCTTTCTAATTTTACCCTTTAAAATTCAAATTTTGAATGGTGTAATATTTGTCCACACAAAAACTGGACAAAGAATAACATTAAAAAATGAGTAATGATTTTGCTTTAACCTTTTGAACATGACAAATATTTTGAGACAAGCAAAAATGAGAAACATAACACTTTCAATGGGGCGCATGAAGCAAAAATGAGAAACGTGACACTTTCAATGGGACGAATGAAGTATTATTAGAATGAGTGACTCATAAAAATAAATTGAATTGTATAAAAAGTGAAACAGATTTATAAAGAACTAAAATTAACTCATTCTAATAATGAACTTAAAGTTTGTCCAAAAAAAAAACTAAAGACAAAAATATAGAGATTAGGATTTGTCTCTCAACAATTAGTTGGCTCTTTTGCATTTGTTTTATATCTAACATCTGAATATTTTTCAAACTAAAGTATATGGAAAAAAAATTATAAACTATAGGTAATGAGGCATTCGAAATTTTTTTAGCATTATACAGTATTTTTAACGAGTACCAAGAAATATGTGTATACAAAATAATCTTTTCAATAAAATGTAATCTTTGTTGGGAGGAAATATAAAAATATTTATGTTGTGTTTGGATCAAGGGATTGAGTGAATGATTTGAAATTCATCAATTTGTCAGAGGAATTTCAAGAATTAAAATCAATCAATTTCAAATATACATAAATAGATGTTTTGAAAATTAGAACCTTATAATTTTTTGTGCCAAAATGGATGAAGTAATAGACTCTTTTTTTTTTTTTTTGAATCCAATGGTTGTGGTGTATGAAAATTAATCGTATTATGCTATTGTTATATAGTAAAATTAATTAAAATCAATCATATATGTTTATTTGCAAATGCTATGAACAAATTTCGTAATATAAGAAATACAGAGACAAGAACTGTATAACTAATATCACATAGAAGAATTAATAAATGTACACTTAAAGTAAAAGGGAAAAACCGTCTTGTGACATGCATGAATTTTAAAGATGATAAAACAATAAAACAGTCTTCATTTTATTTCTAATGTCCAAACTTTTTCAAAGACATTAAATCTTCTTAAATTTTTATAGTTTTTACTTGCATAATAGAAACATATTTAATTAGAGAGTAAATGGCACAAATATAATATGTGAGTCGAAACTCATAACTTTAAATTTTTTTACTCCTCATATATCACGAGGATATAATTCTCTGAGTTAGTTTAGAAAACAAAAGATATATTATACTTCTAATATTATAATGATAAAATATGAAAGGTCAACCAAAAGTTAAAAAGAAAAATGATTGATCCTTAAATGCTATGTAGGTTTATTCTTGATTATATATATATTTTTCTCTCAAATCATAGGGTTATAATAATATTGATTTTATTACACTATATAAGTAGGCATATCTTACTAAGTTAAACTGATATACTCCTTTAAATTTCAACAAATTATGACAAATATGAACACTAATTATTAAAGAAAAATATAGTTAATTAATGATAAAAATTCTCAAATGAAATTAAATTTATTCAAACAAATAAGTTATCATGTATTTATGATTTTTGCAAAGTAAATACGCATGCAATTCCTAGTATACATAAAGGTTTGTGCACGACTGTATGCCATGGTTGTGAATAGTCATACGATGCATATCCAAGGTTTGAAATTTTGTAAAATGTATTTATTTAGTTTGTTTGGTTTGGCTGAAAATTTTTTTAATAAAAATATTTTTTTTTGTGTAAAATATTTTTCAATTTTACTTAAACTGAAAATAACTTATGAAATTATTGAGTGTAAATTGTTTTGCAAATAATTCAAGAGTGACATTAAATTTAAAATACATATTTTTATAATTTCAATTAATAAATTTATTTATTTTTTCAATTCTTATCCATTCATTTTCTCTTGAATCCAATGGATATTACTGTAATTATAATCTAATTTTAAATAAAATTATTATTTTGCTATCCACAATTACTTGTGAGGATTTATTACAATATAAGTCTTCTTAATTCATATTAATATAATCAATTATAAAAAATATTAAAAATTTATAGTCCAAAATATTTCTATTTTGTCTAGCCATCCAAATATTGAAAATTTGTATGAAAGTAGATTCTTTTTTCATATAAATTTTTCCAATGAAAATATTTTCCCATGGAACACATTTTACATCCAACCAAACATACACCTAATCCGCATGATACCACCATCTAATCTAATGTTATACGTGGATTATAAGAAACATGGTATTATGGTTGATCACACAATTCCTTCACATGGCAAATACTTAGGTAGACCTGATTTTTTATCCCACTTGTACACTTTGTGGTGTGAATTAAATTTTAAAAAATCTATGATCAGCTAATATAAGTAAGATTCTTTAAAATTTAATCCTGACCACAAGGTGTACAATTAGGGTCAAAAACCAAATCTACCTAAATTTTTTCCCCTCCACATAGTTGCTTTTAAGGATATGTCTGGTGTTTGGGGCAAAAAAGAAAAAGAAAAAAAGAAAAGTAATAGACATCAAAAACAGGAGTTGATCACGCACAATCATGTTTTTGTTGAATTTATTGAAACCCCAAATCTGCAAGATGGAATAGGTGAGCACACTATTTGCCTTGTCTGTAGATTCTTCAACCTCACACATACTAATATTCTGGACTTCCAAAATTTCAACTTCTATTTTGAACTAACAAGGAAGAGAGGGGCAAGAATTTTAAATTTTAAATTTGTTCGACGAATTCTTTTACAAGCACCAGAGATGTGTTTGCAAATGTTAAAAATATTTTTACACTTGCTACTGTTATGTGTACAACGAAATTTGAACATTGTTATTGTAAATTCATTTCTGGTACTTGTTGAAAACACTTGTACACATTTGCTTGTAAAAAAATCACTAATCTACCTCCAAATTTCAACTCGACCGGCTACAAATCCAATTTTTTCACTAGCATACCACACCATCATAATATGTTAAAATGCTCATTCTTAGAGTTCAACCCCTACGAAACCTCGCACAATTCCCCATTCGATGGGAGATTGGTGTTGAATTTTTCTGATTCCTAGTTGAGTCTTGGCTAAAAACTACATTGGATGCCACAAAAGTAATAAACCGCCTTACTTTTTAAAGCATCTAACTATATACATAGCTACATATTTTCCAATGCAAGTGAGAAGCATACAACTACTCCCAGTCCCTGAAAATGTAAACTGAAGTTGCAGTTGGAGTAACACTTGACTCAAAAAAAAAAAAAAAAAGAGTGAATTGTACAATGAATTAATATCAATTACATATTTTACACTGTTTATCTCTTTTGAAAGTTTAAGTTTGTGATAAAAAATGAATATATACAAGCAAAAACAGTTGGGTAGAAAATTATAATGACAGCAACAATAGGTAGTTGATTATGATGAAATCCATGGTAATCTCTCAAAAAATTTGCCACTGTTTTAGTTTCTCCTAACACCGCAATCTTCTCATTGACTTCTCCATATTGTGAAGTGAGCATTCCATTCAATGTCCAGGATGTTGGATTTAAATAGTATAACCATATCCACCACTTTGGTATTTGCTGGAGAAAAACAAGAGAATACTTGTGAATAGCACAACATTAATAGGGGGAAAAAAGAAGTTTTCAACACACTGAAATATCTCTAATAATTCAAATATAATCAAAAGCTTACTGGTCGAGGTATAAAAAATCCAGCTAAAAGACAGAAAATATTGTAAAATGATGATTGTAGGATTGCAGCAACTGGAAGGCTTGGTATCATTGAGACGATCATCATGCCAAGATAATTGACATACAACAATGTACAAAACATCGCGTAGATATACCAGAAAACCTTAGAGGCCAACCAATAATACCCGATCATCGGATATGTGATAAGCATAAATATCAGTGATTGGACAAAGACATAGGGAATCTCAATTATAACCTACAAATAGCAATGGCAATCTTGAATTAGCAAGAACAGTATTACGGATAGACTTCTGCTACTTGTTTCTACCACACACACACACATATATATTGGCTTCTTACAGCCCACGCGCTCGTTAAAGGGCGTAATTTATCATGGTAGTTATGGTAGTTGAAACTTCCTGTCCATTTAAGTAAATCAGGCCCTTGCCTTACTAGTGTATCTTATCATCACTCACTACAAAACAATTCTCTCTTTACTTTCTCTCTCTACCCTCTTCTTTCAAAAATCTACATGCAATTATAAACAACGAGGGGGCCTATATAAGCACTACAGACATGTCTCCTATTTCAAATTCAAGTGGTTGAATAACAATTTAAGGCACCCAGATTTTACATTTCAAATGCAAAATCAAGTTAAATAAGAACTTAAGTTGTACCTGGGAGAGTGCATAAGCCCAAGAAGCGTACATTCCAGCAAATCTTTCTCGGTATAAAACAGCTTGCTCTGTACTGACAAACGGCAAAACTGAAGAGCAATTATTTATGCCACAGAAGATTACTGCTGTGGACATCTAACCGAGTACATTGAATAAGCTTTGCTGATTATTTGTATGCCAAAAAAAAAAAAAGAATCTTAGTATCAGCCATATGTAGTCCTTGATGATTGAAGAAAAATAAAATTTCAGATCCCAGAGCTGGTCCACAATCTCTTTGGTTCATTATACTGAAATTAACCAAAACAAAAAATCTCACATGTACATAGGTGATATGTATCCCAAAGCTCAAGTAGGCTCTCTATTTTTATTTAATTTGTTTTGAAAAACATACTCTCTATTCTTTGTAAGAAAGAATAAGGAACCATTATCTATCTGTCTATCTTGGACAATAAATTAATAGTCAATAATCTTATAAAAACAAAATGCAAAACATCATTGAGGCTTGAATTAGATATAAAACAATTTATCATTTGGTTCTAGAGAATCCAAATATTTTTGGCTCCATTTGGACAACAGTTATTTAGAATATTATTTGGAACAAGTACTGTAGCAAATTTTTAAGACTAACATATGTAAGATAAAAGAGGTTGGAAAACTTAAATTTCATTAGAGAATAATGAAAAGGAATAACAGTCCAAATGGAGTCACTTACATTTTTCTTCCCTTGATTCCAAAACAATACCCCAAAAACCAGAGAAGCAATTAGAACATGTATGTGAAGTGCACCAAGATATATGAAGGACTTCTCCAATAAGACAAGTGTTGCTTCCAGAGACAAGCTTTGAACTGTCCCCAACCATTTTGTGCAAAGTGAGTTGGAAAATCCAAAGCTTTTGAACCGATAGGCGGTGAACTCAGGCTCTTTGCTATTTCTTTGCTATTCCTGTGACTAATACAATAGGAAGGAGTCAAACAAAAATGTTAATGTTGTTGTGTGAAGTAAGATACAAATTCTTGTATTACAATAATTTATCTTCCTAGGCCCACCAGATGAAACAATACCACATTCTTAATTACTCAGAATTTAGTTAATCTAGTAAAGATAAAAATTTTCAAGATAGAAGCTACCTAGCTACAAGTACAACTCCTTGCCCGTGATCATGTAAGAAAATGTAGACATGCAGAACATTTCAAACTTAAAGTTTTGGTTCACTGAACTCAGTCATACAAAATAGAATGACATAATAAGTCAAACACGTCCAAATATTCTAGAGATTCCAACAATGAGAGTGGAACCTTTAGAATGGCGGATGGAATCGCATGTGCCCAAGCTGGGTAGAAGAATAAATCTCTCTGTTTGTAGAAAACTGCAAGTTTTCCACTAGTCAGTGACAACTCTGGAAATCAATCAACAACAAGAACGTTTATTGCATAGAACAGAGCTCCCATGTAATAATTTGCATGAAGAAGATCAGCATGCATGTTTGTCCGCAAGAATACAGTCACAGTGATAAAAGAAAAGTAATCAATAGTAATGGTAAACATAAAAAGAATGCATTTTCAACAGCAAGCCATGGTAGAGAGTCAACACCTGAATCGATTTGAAAATGAAAATGAAAGAATTCCTTTTCATCAGTAGGAATTCTCTTGATATACAAGCTCTAAAAAGCTCACATTTAGGAAGTGAATACGCGGAAAAACTCATAGCATCTTTGCGGCTCTTGGACTTCACTAATGGTGAAGAAAGTTGTGCAGCGAGCTTCTTTCTGTTTTTAAGAAAATTCTTTAAATTTTCTTGAGAATGCATCAATAGATATATAACTGTAAGCTTCTTCACTAGAGTACCAGTATTGTGCTTGATCCTTCTCTGAAATAACCTATAAAGAACTCGAAACAACTTAGTTTCGAAAAGAAAAGCGCAAGTGATGAAAATTAATACGAGCCATGAGGTGTTTACCTCCTGGAAGAAGTTTGCTATTCCTTTTCTTTCAGGACACTTAAATCCGCAACTCTCAAAGAATTCCAGAACATTGCTTTAAGGTCCATGATAAACGATCTTTCCCTCACCCATCAAGATGATGTCATCAAAGAGATCAAAAATTAAAATGTCTCTGGAGCAGGTTGAATAAGTGAAACAAGTATGGTAGCATCTATGATGTGTGCTAGCAGCTGAAGGCAAGCAACAATCTGATATGTTGTCGAACTATTTAATCCATTAGATATTTCGTCCATGAATAAAGCTCTTGTAGGGCCAACAATCATTTCCCCTGCATGACACTACCAAGTATCAACATAATTTAGTCCTATCAAATCCGCATTTTTATGTTGTTATTAAAATACTTGTAAATTATGAAGTTGTTTTACTGATTAGGATGAAATTGTTAACAGTTAGAGTTCATCATATAGAAATGTTTTGGCTTTGCAATCACCTGTTGTTAATCTTTTTTCTGCCCACCAGAGATACCTCTCCTCATGGCATCTCCTACTAGCGTCTCAGCACAAATATTAAGTCCAAGTATCTGAAAAATGACACAGCATAACCAACATATTCCATTTTGAATTTAAATATCCCAATCCTGTAAAGAAAACTTTTTTGAAAGAGATACTTTTAGAATGTAGTCTGTCCAAAGTGTTGTCTTTGGTCCTTCAACAGAAATTGCCTGTAAGATAACCTAGAGTTAGTTAACACCAAGGCATCAACTTAAAAATTGTAATAGAGAGAGAGAGAGAAGCGAGAACAAATAATGAACTAAGATGAGCCATTGAGTAGTCACTTGATACTCTAGTATTCAACAAAATCCATTTGTCCTTACCAACCAAACTATCATACATGAAATAAGCCATGTTAGTTGTAGATACAGTGTTTTATCGCATTTGATATGTTTGGGACTTGCATACGTGAAAAAACTATCCTTCAGTCTATAATCTGTACATTAGCTAGTTAATACTATTACAATGCAGAAAATTAGATGTAGCAAAGTTTTATTCATTAGAAACATAAGTTGCTAATGAAACATTTATTCATTCAACAAACAAGTGATGATGTTCAGTCAAATGACAAAACTACCTTCAGTTAAATATCTACATCTGGATCAGGAACAATTGCAGCATATTTCTCACTTCGACTCACCTCAGCCACAATTTCTATCAAGGTAGGAAAGGCATTAGTAATTTCGTTATGTTCATGTAATGTGCTTATTGCAAAATTATTTACCACTATGCTGAAGGCATACCTGATCTGCTTCCAAGACCTTGACACTGTCATGAGAAATCAAGTGTTTCCTAGCTGACAGTCATTTCAGGGGTATGCAGGTCATATTGGCTTATGTAAGCTGAAGTTTTTTGACGCACAAATTCTGTTAACTTGTATCTATTGTAGGAAATGTCCCCAGTTACCTGTTAATAACAAATGTTCACTAAGCTTTATTCTGCCAAAACTTCTGTTTGTATCACATTAAAATGGAAGCAAGAATCCCCCCCATTTGATTGCAAATGGGTGGTCGTAACAAGCCAAATTTCGTTGTCCTCTAAAACTTGGGAAGCCTACACCTAATGTTCATTAACTAGGTTTTTAAAAACTATTGCAGCATTACACTTGATCAAAACTACGAATTGTTTCATTGCTTCAGAACAAAATACACATGGGAATTAAGAATGAATCAGAGCCCACAGGATGCAAGTTACTCAAAGCCAAGGTAGCCCATATACTCATATTTGTTCTTTGCCAGTTCTCTATATTTACCAAATATAACCCATCCTTTCTGTTTGTCACACAAAACATCATTAACGAATTGATAAAGGGATTTTAATCTGTTTTTTGAGTTGCTATATCTGTATGTGTATTTATTTGTGACGATGAAGCAAAAATTGGAAATGTGAAGTACTTTGAGTGATTTATTAATATTTCCTGAAAGCGCCTTCAACAGAGTGGTCTTCCCACATCCTGGAGGACCTAGCAGCAGAGTCATTCTTAATAATCAGTATCATATCATTTTGATCCTATTTTTATTTTGGATTTAAAAGGCCACCAAAAAAAAAAAAAAACACCAGATATGTCCTGTCCTAAAGCAAGACAAGAAAATCAAACACACAAATTAGAGTCTTGAATATGAACCTGCAAAATCGAGGTATGTTTTTCAGTTTGCCAAGCCAACTCTAATTATATGCTCCATTTGGAACTTGAAATTGCAGAAGTAAAAGGAAATGTAAGGAAAACGATCTTCTTCACGTTTTCTTCGATATAAACTAAAACTTGGAGAAAATAATGCTTCTAACTGGAGTACAAAATTCTGATAGATAAATGACAGGTAATTGACGTTTAATTCAAGTGTTGATCTCTTAATTTCATTCATAGCACATGTATTCTTATTATTTTCATTAAACTTCAAACACAAGAACAAAATTCCCTTCAAGTTTGATTCTCATTTTCTCTCCAAATTCCAGGTTCCAACTAGGCCATCAACTTATAAGCAAAAACTAAATACTGCCTCCGTTTCAAATGAATGTCCGATTTTTTTCTTGAGTAGCATGAAATGGTTTAATGGGATTCAGTTATCAACAATAAAAGTAATTCTTTTCAATTTAACTGGAAGTATTGTACTTCATCTCCTTGAAAACTCTTTCTCAATGCAATCTATATCACCCAATACTGATGTTTCGAAGTGATCAAATTCTCAGAGTTTTTTTCCAATTGTTAGCAGAATAGCAGATCAATGGAAGAAATTCCAGGTTTCTTTGACAATTCACTAATACAATCAATGTAGCATTAGCATGAAGCATTTAACAGATAACAGATAGGCGGAAGAAGAAAGAAGGGCGGCTGAGAGGGCATTTTCTCAAGACAACATGCTAACAATAAAAAAAAAAAAAGGGGGGACAAATTTAGGTTCACTAGAGAGTGAAAACGATTTTAAAAAATGCTAAGTATATAATTTTAATGGCTATAATCTAACTAGCAGAAAAGTTTTGTTCGCATACCTTCCAGGCTTCATGATACCACTAACACCATCAATGGTGCTGATCTTGGATACTCCTGACTGAAAACCTGGAATCCTTGTAAGGTCCTGTTGAAGAATATATACCACTCTTTTATGGCAAATATTTAGATAGATCCGATTTTTAACCTCACTTATAGATTTTATGGTGTAAATTAAACTTTAAAAAATTTATGACATCAGCTGACGTAAGCAAGATTTTTTAAAATTTAATTTTGACTACAAGTAGGGCTAAAAATCGAGTCTACCTAAATATTTTTCTTCTTTTATAGTTAAAAAGAACCCGCAGAAATAACTGAAGTTGTATTTAGATGAAAGATGAAGGACTTGACTGAATTTAAAATCCACTAACAAGTAAAGAAAGATATTAACAATTAAAAATTAAAATAGGTAAATTTAAAATTCGCTATTTAAATTTCATTCATTTAAAATTTTTCTTACAATTTAAATTCACTCATCCAAATAGACTTTAAACTGGATAATGCTTTAGGACTTCAATCAAGCACATCAAGTTCAAGTTCAAGTAGGGGCAATTTTATAGCCAAACCACATCAGAAAGATGGATTAAGCTCGAAGATGGTTGTCGGTTAGTTAGATTATAGTTACTAGATTCACGGAGTAATTCTCATATTACGTATTAATTCAGTCATATAGGTATATCATACCAGATACTGGTATATCATATACATATATTTTTCTCAAAAAAAATAACGTATTACATTATAGTACCCGTTTCAGGTAAGCGAAAGCACCACGTATTGGGTAATTATGAACTAGACTTTGCGTTCCAATATTACGTACAGTATTCCAAAACTATATGTATAATAAATTAAGAATTATAATACACATAAATTGATACACAATTTGAAGTGTACGTGGTCTAATTATAGGTAACTATATAAGGTCATATCTTGTAGGAGTACAAATTAAACATTCAAGTAGCAAAATAAAGGTTTACATTCATAGATTCAGAGTCTGCGACATCTCAGACTAGTTCTAAAAGCTCAACTTCCAAAAGCGTGTGTAACAGAAAATGAAGTTCTGCAAGTAGCTTATCAAAAGTAGGGGTGGCCACGGTTCCGGTTTTGGTTCCGGAATTGAACTGTCAAAAATCGGCGATTTCGGAATCGAAACTGGACCGTAAAATATATATATATATATATATATATATGCCAATGTAATTGATGCATTTAATTTTTATTTAAATTATCTTTTAGTATGGATTATCTAAAATATATCTTTACTTTAATTTTTAATGGTTCGATAAATGATGTAATAGTGTACTTTTTTTCCAAAAATAAAGTCTATAATTGAAATATAAATTAAATGTAACTTTTTGTTTATAAAACAGAGCTTTTATTGAATATTTGGAACAAAATGAAGGTTATAATGGTCTGTTAGAAATAGAGGGCAAATATTGAGCTAAAAAATATGTGTTTTAATGAAATTTGGGGATATCATAACCTACAGAATTTGAGACGTGTATTACAGTTTCCTTAAGGTTTTGATTACCCCTACTATAATAAATAGTTTGCACTTGGGTTAATAACAATCTACCTTTAGGATACAACAAATTTTTGAAAATTTTTAATGGCAAAAATCAGAAATCTTCCCAAAAATAATGTATAAGGAAAGATAGATTTTTAATGATAATTGTTATGTTGAATTAGTGGGTATGATTCCCTTCCATAGAGACGGAAGTGTAGAAAAAATTCATTAGATTACACCTTTTCAATCCATGGAACACACCTCTTGAACAAAAAATTGCAACTGTATCCATTTTACCCATTTTTTAATTTCAAACGGTCAGCTGCTTGTCACACTATCTTCTTTTAATATCATGCATAAAAAAAAGTGACTCTCGTCTTAAACTCTGTAGTGTAAATAACTCACTAGGTCTAATTAAATCAAGGTGGCATAGTTGCTTAAACTATGATTTTAAATTAGACTATAATTATCACACACATGAACTTGTTAAATTTATACATATGTTAACCAAAATAGTTTAGCACTGTTACCGGCCATGTGCTCTATCCTGATTCATGGTCATGTACAAAAGAGAATCCTAAACTTTTGTTAGAAACGGCGCCACTTCTAATGATCATATAGGTGAAATCTTTTCAAACTTTTGTATTAAAAGTACAATAAGATGATTTCATTAAGAGTACAAATATTTATATACTCGACCTTCCCACTTAAGGGTTACCATTTGCACTAATAATATGGAATGGTATATATATAATTTTAGTACTCACAACTACTTATTAGCAACTTATTTTTACCCTTTAAACGTTTTAATCTAGTGGTATTTCTAGAATAAAGGTTGGGTAAGATCATAACTACCATTGCTAGTAGTTTTAGATAAAGGGTTTCAATCCCATTCCCAGTGACGTCGTTTTCACCAAATACTCTCGCAAGAGCTTTAGTCAACGGATCTGCTAAATTATTGTATGTCCTTACATACACAACAGTTACGACGTCATCATTTAATAACTGTCTAATATACGTATGCCTTAGACTTATATATCTAGATTTACCATTGTATATTTTATTCAATGCTCTAGACATTGTGGCTTCACTATCACAATTCAAAGTAATGGCTAGCATTGGGCCACAACTTGATGTCTAATAACAAGTTTCTTAGCCATTCCGCTTCTTTACAAGCTGAGGCCAAGACTATGAATTCAGCTTCCATTGTGGAATGAGCAATCACAGTTTATTTCTTTGAAACCCATGAAATTGCTCCTCTACCCAACATAAAAATTCACCCGCTTGTAGAGTTTTTATCACTAATACTAATAAATCAACTAGCATCAGAATACCCTTCAAGCACAGCTGAAAATGATACTATTGTAGAAAAATTCTAAATCTTTAGTTCTTTTAAAATAACCAAGGACTCTTCTAATTGCTTTCAATGATCACTACTAGGATTTTCAGTATATCTAGATAATCTAAATATGGCAAAAGAAATATAATATCTGGCCTTGTACAATTCATTGTGTACATCAAACTCCCTATTACACTTACATATTCCAGTTGAGCAATAGGTTTGCTAGTATTCTCACTAAATTTAAAATTAGGTTCAAAAGGAGTATTAGTATCTTTCACATTTAAATGTTGCTACTTGTCCAAGATTTTCTCAACATAATGTGTTTGACATAAAACATAACCCCCACGATGCCTTTTAACTTTAATCCCTAAGATAGTATCTACTTCTCTAAGATCCTTCATTTTGAATTGAGGACATAGATACTTCTTAGTTTCAATTACACCCTTGTATAAAGTACTAACAATTAGCATATCGTCTACATATAGACAAATAATCACACCATACTCTTCAATAAATTCAGTAGAATAAATGCACTTATCAGCATTATTATATCTAAAACCATTGGAGAGCAATGCTAATTCAAACTTTTCATACTATTGTTTGGGTGCTTGTTTTAAACCGTATAGAGATTTAACTAGTTTACAAACTTTATGTTCATTTCCTGGTAATGTAAAACCTTCTGTTGTTCCATGTATACTTCTTCAACCAAGTCACCATTTAAGAAGGTTATTTTAACATCTATTTGATGTACACACAGAGTATAAATGGAAGCTAATGACATTAGTACCCTAATGAATGTAATCCTTACAACAGGTGCATAGGTGTCAAAATAATCAATTCATTCATTTTGTCTAAAATTTTTAGCTACAAGTCTCATTTTATAAGTAAATATGGATACATCAATGATACTTCCTCCTAAACACCCATCTACAAGCAATAGGTTTAGAACCAGGAGGTAAATATACTAAAACCCAAGTATTATTTGATAATATTAAATTCATCTCATCATTTACAGCTTCTATCCATGACAAAATGTTGCATCTCTTGAAGACATAGCTTCACTAAATGACTTTGGATCATCTTCTACATTTAATAAGATTGGCATCTTATTAAAGAAATAATCTCAATTGCCTTCAACTAAGAAAACAATAGCTTGTGAAGATATGAAATTGGAAGACAAATGTTTTTCTTTTCTTTGTTTTTGACTTCTTCTAAGATCAAAAAGAGTATCAATTTCCTTTCTTTTGTTACTAGAAGAAATATCAACATTTGGAGTCGGTTCTTGTGCTTCAATTGGATCCACATTAACAGTTGAATCTTTAAGAATTTTGTTCTCAAAAAATTCAACATTCTTTGATTCAATAATGATATTAGAATCAATGTCAAGTAATCTATAGGCTTTAGAATTTTCAATATAGCCAACAAACACACTTTTAAGTGCTTTTGGTCCCAACTTTATCCTTTTTTTATCCGAGACTCTATAATAGGCTATACATCCCCAAACTTTAAGATAAGTTAAGTTTGGTTTTCTATCTCCTTCTATATTTCATATGGTGACACTTTAGTTTTTAGAGACGAAATTCGATTATATAAATGACAAGCAGCCAACAAAGCTTCTCCCCACAAATTCCTTGGCAAACCAGAATTTAGGATCATGGTGTTAATCATGTCCACCAAAGTTCTATTCTTTCTTTCAGCCAAATCATTTTGTTGTGGAGTGTATGGTGCACTTGTTTGGTGTATAATACCATTTTGTTCACAAAATATTGAGAATTCGGTAGAAAAATATTCACCACCTCTATCACTTCTCAATGTTTTGATTTTCTTATCCAATTGATTTTCTACAAGAGATTTATAAGATTTAAACATATCAAATGGTTCATCCTTTGTTTTCATTAAATAAGCATACACATATCTAGAGCAATAATCAATGAAAGTGATGAAATATCTATTATCTTCTCTTGTTAGAAAACTATTTAATTCACGAACATTCGAATGCACAAGTTCTAATAATTGTGTATTTCTTTCAACTTTAGTAGGAAATGACAACTTAGTGATTTTTGACTGAATGCATGATTCACATTTCTTCTCAAAATCTTCTTTGATAGATATTAACCCATGTTTAGACGTAAAATGAAGTAATTTATGATTAACATGTCCTAATCTACCATGCCATAAAGAATAAGAAGAATCCACAATATAAACAAAAACATTGTCTTTATTGATACTTAGTTTAAACATGTCATCATAAGAGTAACCCTTTCCTACAAATACACCATTCTTGGACAAGATAACTTTGTTTGACTCTAGTACAACTTTCAGCCCTTTCTTATTCAATACATCGACTGATACAAGATTTTTTCTAATTTTTGGAACATGAAATACATTCATTAACACAAGTTTTTTGCCGAAAGTGAATTGCAACTCTACACTTCCCTTGCCATGAACTTTGGCTGAAGGATGATTACCCATGAGCACTTCACAGCCATCAGAAATATCTTCATAAGTCTTAAACTGAGACTTATCGTTGCAGATATACACGGTTGTCAGTTCACCAAAATCATATCACCAATCATTTGATTTGGTTGAAATTGCCACATTCAATTCAGAAATCATGCCAATGTGACGATCAGTTACCATTGCAATAATTTCAGCATCTTTTTCAACAAGATTTGCTTTAGGGGCATTATTTTTCTTTTGTTTCTTGTTGGAATTGCACTCATTTTTATAATGCTATTTCTTGCCACAATTGTAACATATTCTATTCTTTTTGAACTTATCTTTAGAATTAGTATTTTCAGAAAATTTTCTTTTAGAACTTGTGTTTGACTCTTATTCTCATCAACAAAGTTCACTTTTGAAATAAGTTCTAAATCTTTCTTATGAAGATTTCTAGTATTTTCTTCAATTCTCATATATTTCACAACTTGATCAATTGTTAAAATGTCAGTAGTATAAAGCATTTTCTTTTGATAATCATTCCAACTAGAAGGCAATTTTGCAAAATTGCTCCCACTTGCAATGACTTTGAAATTTCAGCACCTAGATCTTCTACTTAACTTTGAAACAATAATTTGAAGCTCATGAACTTGATCCAAAATAGAAGAGTCAACAATTTGGAATTCAAAATATTTCTTAATAAGAAATTTGTCCGCACCTTATTTTTGTGTAGCATATTTGTATTCAAATAGTCCAAATTTCTTTTGGAGATTTGACCACTGTGAAAATATCATAAAGACGATCAGAAAGAGTGTTGAGAATGTGACGTCTACACACGATCTCATCCTCCTTCCTTTTCTCGCGTTATGCCATGAGTTTCTCCGAATCACCAACGGTTGGTGCAGGAATTTTAGGGAATGCAGGATCCAAAACATATGCAACTTTTACTGCAATGAGGAAAAACATCATTTTGTCTTTCCACCGGTTGAAGTTTGTTCCGGTCCCATCAAGACTATCTAATTTGACGAAATCTTAATTCATTATTTTGAAGACAAACTCACCACTTGTTTCCATGGTCGCATACATGCAAAACATTAAGATTGTTAGAAATAGAGGGCAATAGTTCATATTGAGTAGGAAACAAGTGTTTTAATGGAATTTGGGGATATCATAACCTATATAATTTGAGGCGTGTATTACACTTTCCTTAAGGTTTTGATTACCCCCACTATAATGAATAGTTTTCACTTGGGTTAATAGCAATCTACCTTTAAAATATAACAAATTTTTGAAGATTTCTAATGGCAAAAATTAGAAATCTTCCCAAGAACAATGTATAAGGAGAGATAGATTTTTAATGATAATTGTTATGTTGAATTAGTGGCTATGATTCCGTTTTATAGAGATGAAAGTGTAGAAAAATCCATTAGATTACACCTTTTTAATCCATGGAACACACCTCTTGAACCAAAAATTGCAACTCCCTCCATTTTACCCGTTTTTCAATTGCAAACGGTCAAATTTGTAGGGGCGAGCGCACATGCGCACATTGTAGCAGTGCATGTGCTCTGAGCAGTTTTTATCACTATCTTCAGCGCACATGCGCTGCCACAGTGTAGCGCATGTGCACTGAGATTTTTTTTTTTAAATTGCAACTTACACCCACAATTATTTTATATTTACAAACTAAATATTTACATGGTCAACTTAAACTTGAAGCAGAAACACTAGCAAAATTTATACAGTTTTTCGGAATTTGTATTACTTTAAAAGTTTGTATAATATAATATTATGTGTATTTTAAAATTTATACTGTACAATCTAGCCAACAGAATGGTTTCAAATAGAACTCTAGAATAGTGTTGCACAATACGCGGTTCGTAGCGATACACAGTACAAATACAAAAATAGAATATAGTCATTTTATAATTCATAATACTTGGGGGTAGGTTTAGTCAGTACATATTTTACAGTTTGCGGTATGATGTATTATGCTAATTAATTCGTCATAATATATATATATATATATATATATATATATAAATGTATATGTCAGCCAAGCTAGATGATGTAGTCAAATAAATAATGTTAGCTACGTGGTCCACCTTTAGGGTTTTTTTTTGTTTTATTTATGGCCCGTTTATTTGAAAGTTAATTTATTTTGGCCTGCTAGAACTTCTTTGGCCTAGAAAATAGGTTCGGAAGTTATAATAAAATATTAGGGACATTTCTGAACTTTTGAGACAATTTCAATTATTATCCAAAGATTAAGGGTTTATTTGCAAAGAAGCCTTGTAAACCCAATTACGGTTATACTTATTCTTCCATGGCTATCACCCTTCATCTTCGTGTTGTCACCCTTTGAGTCCAAAATCTCATACTCCGAGTCCCAGATCTCTCTCCAGTAGCAAGTCTCCCTCCAACTTTCATAAAAATTAAAGATCTCGGTCCTTTCATATTCTTTCAAGGAAATGGAGTAACAACATTCTATCTCTTTCTACTTCTAACGCAAACGGAGCCAAAACTTCAAAGTTGAAACCAACAGAACTCATCAACAACCTCTGGCGTTCTCGAATGTCTTCGAATGTCCAACCGTCTCTCTTCCTTGTTTGGCCGGAACATCTAATTCCCTGTTTCGATACGCGATCGTATGAACACCTCCATCTGGAACGTGCATACTAAAACAGAGTTCGCAGGGGTTTCTAGCAAATTTAGCAACACTGCTCTAGAACTGCCTAGGTCATAATGATTCACTTAATTGAGAACGGAATGGTTTGTATTTAGGAATAGCCTGCAATGAATGTATTTCCAATTTTTTTTTTCACTTTTTATTTGGCATGACATTTCTAAATTAGATAACTCATTTTACGAGAAAAGATCATTCCAACTAAATTATAAAAATCTCATCGCTCAAAAAAACTTGAGAAAAGTCTATTTTTAATTCCAACTTCGAAAGAGAAAATTGTATGATAGTATCAATTTTATCCACTTACTTTGAAATTTGAATCCAAATATAAAATATATACAAGCAAATATAATTACATGTAAAATAAATAAATAAATAAATAGAACATGATTTACATACAGTATATGGTCAATTTTTTTTTTTGCATAGCTATTCCATTGCAATGAATATAAACCTTTTTAAATACATGTAGTATTATAAGGTTAAATTTTACTATTTAATATGTATTTGAGTTCAAAAATAATTTTTAAATTTTGTATTTTTAATGCAAAATATTAAAGTTTCTGACACTTATAGAATGTTAATCATACGAATTAAAACAAAAAAATAAATAAATATTTTGTTATATTTCTTTAAAACACAAATGGTATGCAAGTCAAATTAATATAAAATTCTTTCATTCTTACATCGAACATGATTATGCCAAATATTGAAAAAATAATATTCATCCCATTCTACTTTGAGTTACCAAATATGTAATAGGAATAAATATTTTTATCTATTTTAAATAAAAACATATTTTACCTAAAATGACTTTTCTATTTTAAACCATCTTACGATACCAAACGTGGTGGGTCTCATTTCCTTTATGCACAACGACAAGCGTTGTGTAATCGACGGACACTAAGATTTATAACTCCTCAAATTTCTCTTAGTAAGTGTTGCCAATATAGAATTGACATGTAAAATTAAAGGAGCAAACAACACGGTCATCAAATTATTTACTTAGCTTGTTATATATAAAGATACTATATTATTTATTTTATAAATTTGATCAGTGAATTATCTTAATATATCGAGAAGAAGAGGAGAAAGCTTACTTGTGTACTCGTTTCCTGATTTTCTTCAACAGCCGGAGGTTAACATGCTCGATGTGTTTAATGAGCTTCTCAATGGACATATGCCTTTCCAAAGCACCAAGTTTGGTAACATCAATCACCCGTTTTCTTTTATCAACTAGCTCATCAAACAAAAATGATCTGAGCCGTTCAAAAGTTGGCAATCTATCAATAGCAGCCCATTGCAAGGCACTTTCTTCATCATCATCCTTTCCAGCACTCAAAACTGAAACATTACTCCTGAAACTGGATCCTATGCGTTGCAACGACAATCCCCAGCTTCTTCCCAATTCTGACAGCTCTGTTTCATCCGTTCCAACTAATTGAGCCATAATATTCTGTCGCCTTCCAACTGCTCTAAACCTAGATTGTCGTTGCAACGCTACATCTATTGGAACATGGAAAATAGTTAGGTAGACCCAATTTTTAACTCCACTTATAGATCTTGTAGTGAGAATTAAATTTTAAAGAATCTTACTTACATCAGCTGATATAATAAATTTTCTAAAATTTAATTCACATCACAGGTTTACAAGTGAGGTCAAAAACCGGATTTACTTAAGTATTTACCTCGGAACATATAGATAAGCATAAATAAGGGATCAGTGAGAAGGAGGAGGACAGGGATATTTTAGTCATTTTAATGTTCTGTTGCTATGACAATAATATTGTGTTTGGATGGGTTTGATTTGAAATTTAAATTTATAATAAGTTATCCAAACAAGTTAATTGATTTAATTGTGAAATTGAAATCTATTAACAAGTAAGAGTGTGATTTTAATAGTTAAATAAGTGAATTTAAAATTCATTCAAATTTCACGTCATTTCAAATCAATTCAATTCAAATCTATTCATTTTAAATCTCTCTTTCAATTCAAATCCACCCATCCCAAACACAACCTCAAAATGAATGGATCAAATTTCACGTCTATATGAATTAGTCACTACATCAATTAACAATTCAAATCATGTAAATCAATTTTAATTATGATCATTTTAAATTTTCCTTCTCTTTCAATTCAAATCCAATTAGAATCTTTCTTTTTCTAATCCATTTCCTCCCACCGCGAACAGTTAGACAACCTAATTGCATGAATGTTTGTCAAGTTGACAATTACTTGGCTCCCATGTTAAAAAATGTTTCGTCAACTTACAAAATCTGATGCAATCAATCTTTAATTCTTGATTAGAGCCCATCAACATCATCATGTATGCCTAGTTGTGAAATTCGGAATTATCTTTTTATTTTTAACGTTCAAGATGAGTGAAATTCCATCAACTTTGAAAAATTTATAGAATTAGCTGAAAACTTTTAAAAATTTTAATTTTGTTCTTACAATCAATTCCACCCCTAAAACTTCTAAAATTTCCTCTCCTCCTGTCTCTTATAATGCATCTCAAATTCTCGCAATTACAATGTACTCCTAATTTATCTTTTTAAAATTTTAATCACATGCTCCTAAAAATTGGAGTTTACTCCCTTAAAATTTTATGAAATTTATAAAACAATCCCTTCAAAAATGTCAATACAGTTTTGCTCCTCATATTCAATTCGTGCGTCCATAATTGGATGCAAGTATTATCTCAATCTAGTTTATCATAAAAGAGATAAAATAAAATTTTATTCTTGGTCTCCGCTATTTGCCTTCTTGGTTAAGCTAAAGGATATTTGTGTCTTAAATTCGCTCAAAGATATGTCTACAATGCAAGTCATCAAGAAAAGAAATTTTTAAGGGAACATCCGAGTGGTTTGTAAACTTAAAATGTACCTTTTAAGTTTTGGATTAAAATGAAACAATTAAATATTTTATTAGGTGAATGTTAAAAGAATTAAAAAAAATCTTGATTTAAAGAGTTATTTTAATCATTTAATATCCGTATTAAGTTTAAATATGTATTTTAACATAAAACACACTTTCTGTCTTCTTATGGTGGGATTATTAGGTGTGGAGAGGTATTAAATTTTGGAATATTATTGACTTTTTGCACAAATTAGTTACATTTTAAACTTTCGATTCACTTTAAAAAAAAAAAAAAAAAACCTTAACCACAAATAGATGTATTGTAAATTTGCAAACCATTAAAAAAAATCTGAGGGGGATTCCTCGTAATTTATTCAATTTTTTATGTAGCATCTTGTCATTTTTCATTTTTTATTGGTGAGAATCTCTATTTTTCTAAGCCAACTGAAGATCTGTGGGGATTCCTTGTAATTTACTTAAGTTTTCATGTGGCATCTTTTCATTTTTCTAAGCCAAACGAAGGGCCAATTACCAAAAGTAGGATTCTTTTTAAATCAATCACATCAAGGGTTATTTTTTTTTCATCAGGTTCTATTTGTGAGTTTCGCATATTGAAAATGCGAAACTGTCAGCAGCCGTATTTTAGAGATACGGAAGTATTGTGCTTTTTTTTTTTTTTGTGATTTTCATATTTTAAAGTCATTTTTAAGTAAAAAAAAAATAATGAACAGTAAATTTACATTTTGAAAATGTGAAACTATTGTTCAGTTTTCAGAATTGAATTAAAAAAAAATAAAAAGGCATGACTTGTAGATTGAATTTAAAAAAATAAAATAAAATCAATTGTAAGAATCTTACTTCCTGCCGCGCCGATTTCCAAGAATGGCTAAGTTTGACCATATGAATAGTCAATATATCCTTGTTTCTCCAAAACTTTGGTTTCTCCCCATCACAATAATTTATTTTCTTCTTCTACCTCTCATTCTTTTGCTTCTTGTCCTTGTTTCCGATAGCTTGAACATTTTTTTGGCTGTTTTCAACTCGTTGAGGATAGTAATATTAGAGCAAAATATTTGACAAATTTACGGTAAATATGTAATTTTCATACGTCTGCACTTTAGTTAGAAAATAGTTAAAGTAATATAGATAAATGGAAGATATATAAATGATATTTTGTATGTATTTGTTATAATTTGCATAAAATAATGATTGTTAGAATTTGACAGTTTTTTAGACATATTTTTACTAATTATTCGGGACAAATGTTTGTTGGCTAGTTGTGTGATGTTTTTGTGCATAATGTTTGGTGTGAATTTGCAATGAGGTATTGAAAAATGTTTGGTGTTTAAATATTTGAATTTTTTGTATTTTTTTAGCGCGCATAAGATTTTTGAATTAATACTTGTTTGTATAATTTTTTGGGGCAGTGTGGGATAAACGTTTTGAGTATTGTATAGCCAGTCGAACCGGTTGGTTGATGTTACTGGTTCGAATGCATGGAGTTATTTAAGTCATTGTATTAGTAAAAAGTTAGCACCAAAATCACATTTTAAAGTAATTCAGGGGATTAAAGTGATAGTTAGACCTAAGATGTTAATACATAAAAAATAATGTTAGATACTAAAGTGATAGTAACTCTAAACATTAAGGGATAAAGTGAAATAATCGTATTTAACATTGATTAGTTATAGGTGTATAAAATTTATGAGTATATAACTCGAATTTGTTTTAAATTAATTTGTAAATAATAATAATAGTATTTTGTAATTAATTTTTCAAATAATATTATATTGAAATGACAATTTTTTTTTTTAAATTTTGGGATTTCATTTGATACTATTTCAATTTTGAATATTTAACCAGAGTAGTGAAACAATTCTCAAATAGTCTTATTTTCTATTGAAATTTTTTCTTTAAGTATATTGTGTGACAATATAATTTTTATAAAAAACTTTTGTATTTTTTTGATATCTTTTAGTATTTTATAATTTTAATATTTAGTTTAATCTTTTCAAATTTCAAAGTCAGATATCATTTTATTCAATATTTTATCACATTTTCATTCCTTAAAGTTAAAGATATTCTTATTATAATTTATTTTTTCTAATTATTGACCATCAAAATTAAATGTATGAAAATTAAAATGTAATACTAAGGGTATTTTAGTCATTTAATTAGATTTTTTTTTACATTTTAAATTTTTAAAAGATAAATATTTTATATATATAAATGATGGATAAAGTATATATTCTTTTAATCTAAAGGGGCAAAGTGTAATTAAAGTGTTATTAACCTTGGTCAAACTGCTCGGAATCTAAGCTTTTCAGAACCCCACCCTGAACATGAGTTTTCTACTCTCTTTTTTTTTTTTTCAATTCTATAATTCGGCCAAACAAAATTGAACAGTAGTTTTGCATTTCCAAAATGCGAAACTACTGTTCATTATTATTTTTCTTCAAAAATGACTTTAAATTTTAAAATATATAAAAAATAAAAGGAACACAGTAGTTCCGCATTTTCAAAATTGGATTTTTGTCAGTTCGTATTTTTAACATGCAGACTCACATATGGGATTTTGTAGAAAAAATAATGCTTGATGCAAAACGAATCTCCAATATTTTGTCTTGTACATTCGTATTTTGGCGTTGGTTTGCGGTTTCCATTTTGCAATTTCATCTTCCTGTTCCGGACGGATTTTGCGGGATCCTTCCTTTCCTTAAAGAAGCTTGGATGGATTTTGCGGGATCCTTCCTTTCCTTAAAGAATTGGATCGTTTTTCCTGCCTTTGGATTTCCAAAACATCTTGCCTACTTATTTCGGGATTTCTTTCATAAAATATTGGATTTTCCTCTTCCTTATCTGAGGCTAGAATAGAAGTAGTAGATTGGTCACCGTTGATTGAAAAAAGAAAGAGAAACGTGATATTTTATTAGTTAATTCGGGTCGATTGATTAACTCCACTTGGCGGTTGAACTGAAAAAATAAAAAATATGACCAGTTAAACTGATAGTTATTAAGTTTAGTTTGTTATCTGCTGCTCCGATTTAAACACTGGATGCAATAGCGTACCCTCCATTCCACCGCTGGGCCACGTCGGCAGGGTTGACGGTCTCCTTGTTTTATATATTTAAACACTGCTTTTATTTCTCTTTTAATACAATAACTACTAAACTTTTTTTTTTTTTTTTAAAATAAAAAATCATAAGTGTCTTAAAATAAAAACCATATTTACTTTCAAAAGAAAATTTAAAGATATAAGTTAGCAAAATAAGATTATATTTTTTACAACTGTAAAATACATCACAAAATATTGTATCGCTAAACTTGAAAAACCTAAACAAACTTATATTATAAATATAATATTATGACAAAGTTGCCATTTAAGAAATAATAAAAAGATCATTGTCTATGTATTTGGTCCATTAAAATTACATCTACAAGAATTTAAAATTATCTTAAATTTTAATATATATATATATATCTAATTATATTAAAAAGTTGATAATACTTTATTTTTATTAATATTTTTATATATATCATATATCCATATCTAAAATTTTGAAGCATTATATATTTATAAAATAATATATTTTAATGACCCATCTGTTGAACCAATAATCTATTTATTCGCCTCTTGGGTTTCTTCTCGGGCCAACTTTTATAACTATGCCTTGTGGTCATGATTAAAAGTTATAAAATCTTACTTATTAGTTGACGTTATTTATTCCATAATGTTTAATCCACATTATTGGATTTATAAGTGAAGTCAAAGAGTGAATTTAATATTTCCTGTTCAATAAACACAATTTCTTGTCTGAATCAACATCTTTAATTAATGGAGTTACTAACTACATATTCTAACGAACTAATTATATTTTCATCCCTAAACTTATACCTAAATCTCACTTTACACACTAAATTTTAGTTTTGGACACTTTGTACCTCCAATTCTCAAATTTGTCCTACTTAGCCCATTGTTTAAAGAATGTTAAAAGTTAACCAAAATCTTTATTTTTGCATGCAAAAATATTATTGTATATCCTATTGAATTTGTCCTAGACACGAAAAAAAAATTTTTTAGACAGCATTAAAAAAATGGCTTAAATAGGACGAATTCGAGAGTTTGAGGTGTAATGTATCCGAAACTAAAGTTTGGAGTGCAAGATGAGAATTATGTATAAATTGAGAAGTGCAAAATATAATTTGTCCATATTCTAACACTTCCAATGAAAGAAAGGAATTCCAATAATTTAGATTTATTATATTTACTTAGTAAATTCGTGAACTAATACGTGATAATATCGGCTTGGACAATTAGCTATTGTGCTGTGACTGTGTGATACTGAGAAATTAATAACTGAAAAAATAATTAAGATAGGAAAAGTATTGAAACTAAAATGTAATTAATATTCTATATGCACATATATAAAAGTTGATAGCCAAATTGTCATGTTGCTAGTTTTGTCATTCAGAGTACCATAATTTCAAATACAACATAAGAAGCAGTACTACAAAACCAAAACATAATCTATTGCATTCTACAACGGAGTTTGTGATGCTGAAAATTCCAAGATTAATTAGTCGGAGAATCCATCTTCTTCAAATGATGAATCTTCCTGCATAAATTTTCTTTTATCCGACTCCCATTCATCCATTTCCACCTTTCTTTTTTCAATCAAACCTGAAGAATCTTGGAAGGTCGCTAATGTGAGTGCATAAAATGGATCTTTCTGAATCCCTAGATACTTAATACCACCGGTATCAAAATTGTATACAAGTACATTTTTCTCTTCATCTTTGAGAATGATTTCCCCATTCTTGGTGAATGTGAATAGCCTACTAATTCCGCCATCAATCTTAATTGTAAACATTTTTGTCCAAGAATCTACCACTCCATAATCCTTCATTACCCACAAATCGAAATATTTTGATTTTTGATTAATACACGATAAAGGGCTAGAGATAAAAACAGATAAAAACAGAAAGCAATGCAATCTCTCTAAATACCTCTTGATTAAAATCAAATGCCAAGATCGAATTCATCGCCCTTTTCATTACACGCGATCCAATGAATTGATTCATTAACCAAACAGCCTAAAAAATATGGATTTCCACTAATTACCCAACGAAATGGAATTTCAATCTCCTTCCAAGAATTAGTGCTCAATGAGTAGACCAAAGTTTCACAAAAATCATACTCGTCATCACTACTATAGTCAACATAATCGAAGCGTTTTGGATCAGAATAGGTAATCCGAATGACCTTATAGTCATTGGATTCACTATGAAATTGCAAATCCAACAACAGTATAGAGTTATTATGTTCATTTCGATAATCGGATAAGGAATATTGAACATAAATTTTCGAATGGAAGGGTTACATAGGCAAATTATGGTACCTATGTAGTCAATTGTCTCGCACTTATGGCTAAAGACAAACAATACCATTGCAGGAACCAACAATTTTATACCTAATGTCATTGGACAAAAATGGAACGTTTATTTCTGAAGAAATTTCATAAGAAGTGACATCAAATAACTTGAAAAGATGGCGAGTTGTTCGAATTTGTACACAATTGTAACAAATACTCGTTACCTTTAGAAAGTGAATTTTGCAAGTATTCTTTTGCAAAATTGGTGTCCCTTGTCAAATTTTTCCATGCTTTACAAACGCACGAGTTTCATTAGGACCTTTGGAGGGAGTAGGAGCAATATTGTAGTGATGATTTCTATTGGGAGATTTTTTGAATGAGATTTGTTGGACCTTTTCCTCTGGCAAGCCATCGATTCTTGAAATTGTTGTCTCGGTCGAAAGAGATTTATTAAGGTTTCAGACCTATCTGTGATCCTCGGACATTCGATTGTATATATAGAGTTTCAACGGGTGGGATAAACATGATGGTGATGATGATTCCGTGAATAGGTGTACTTTTGTACGTGCCTGTGCAATCAAGTTCTTATTACTTACTATACTAGGTCTGTGGATTCATGCTCTTATTACCATAAAAGAGCCAAAACTTTGAAATAAAAGCAATTAATTACTAGAGATATAGTTATCAAGAAAGATTCTCTTTATATATATATATATATATATATATATATATAGCTAAATATCCCGTAATATGCATGAGAGGACTAATATTTAAGTTTAATTTTTTATAATAAAATAATAGTAACAGCGTAAAACTTTTACTAATTAAATTATACTTAAAGACAAAGAAAACTAAGTAATAATATCTATAAATTTAATACTTAAAAATAAAAATAAAAATATCATTGTTAAGTATGCATTTAAAATGTTTCTAATTCTGTAATATCAAAATAATTAAAAAGCAACTGTATAACTTAAATTTTAGTTGAAGGCTCTTGGATTTTATTTTTTAAAAAATAGTAACGATATTCTTATGATTTGGATATATAATCATTTCAAAACTTATGTCTACTGTGTTCTATCGAAATAAAAGATAAAAATCTTTTTGTTGAATCTAAATGAGCATAATTTTTTTTTTTTTTTTTTTTATATGTGGTAAACAAACACAATAATTTAGAAGTATCATCAATTCTTTGTGTAGAATTGATTAACTTAATTCTATTGATATAAATTGTGAATCAAAACAACAATTAAGAAGTATTTCATCATATTTTATAATTAGTTTGCATTTTTTTCTAATGAAAGAATATAATTTTAAAAAGTTTCAATGGAATTTTTGGATAAAATGACACTGAACGGGGTAATAGGAGTAGGCTTGAGTGATATTGAATTAAAATCTTTCCAAGAAAAACATTCCAAATATGTATGCAAATATTCCAAAAATAAAAAAGATATAATCTCTTTAAAAAGAGAATAAAGAGAATAATATTTTTTGGGAGAATTTTGTATTTATCAATGAAGTGATGCACACGAAAAAACCCTCTTATAGTAATTATACAAAAGCTAACATCTTGTAGTGAATTTCAAACAATATAAATTAGTAAAAATTATCTCCCCAACATACTTAATCTAATTCTTTTCATATTTAATATTTGGAATCTGTGTTATGCACGGAGTAATAATAAATTTTATGTTTATTTGTATATCAATTTTTAAAAATTCATGTTTTTAATAAAAATACTTTTAACAAATTATACAGGTTACTTTAAGAGACAAAATTTTAAAGGAGAGTATGAGAACAAAATCTAATCAAGTATTTGATTTTATTAAAATTTACATAAACTAAAAATATCATACACCTATAAAATATAATAAAAAAAAGCGAGAAATTTTTTTCTAGAAAAGGTAAAAAAATAATATGTCTAATAATTGACTTTAGATCTCACCATTTATATAAAGTATACATGAAGACAATATCTAATCACATTGAATAGTTAATGGACAATAAATATAAAGTTGCAAGAAAATGGAAAGAATGAGTTGATATCAAAACTTTGTTCATTAGAACTTGTTGTAACTCATTAAATATATCTAAAACTTGTACATTAATAATTTTTTTAATTCACGATCATATATATAAAAGTTTTTCATAATTAATATGTATTTATTTTCTTAACTTATTATTGATCACTTATACTTATACATGTGGTAATTTATAATACTTCACAAAGCCACGTTTCAAAGCCTCTTTTCAAAACCAGTCCACATATCAAAATCCTATTGAATGCCCAACTCTTTAATTTTAGATACTTGGTCGGATTTCATTCCTTCTTTTTTGGATCTAATGACATATCAGTGGTTTTTATTTGTTACTTTGTATAGGTGCACTCTTTTAATTCTGTAACTCTTTTTGGAAAAAAAATTAACTATAAGAGGTGTGATAAAATAAGAATTTAAAAAAATAAATGTAATTAAAGATAAGATTTAGTTAATTAAGTAGTTCAGTTTTTTCCTCTATTATTTATCAAGTAAATTTTATTTGTATAATATGATGTCACATGTCAACTTCTTAGAACTTCTCACTAAAAGGAAAATTGCTAATACATACATACATATATATATATATATATATATATGTAAATTTTTCATAATTAGAATGTATGTATTTGTTTTCTTAACTTATTGTTGATAACTTATACTTATACGGTTGATATATAATACATTTTTAATTTTGTAACTCTTTTTAAAAAAAATTAACTATAAGAGGTTTGATAAAATAAGGATTTTTAAAAAATAAGGGTAATTAAAGATAAGTTTTAGTTAATTAACTAGTTTATTTCTTACCTCTATTATATATATATATATGTGTGTGTGTGTAAATTTTTCATAATTAGCATGTATGTATTTGTTTTCTTAACTTATTGTTGATAACTTATACTTATACGGTGATATATAATACATTTTTAATTTTGTAACTCTTTTTAAAAAAAATTAACTAGAAGAGGTTTGATAAAATAAGGATTTTTAAAAAATAAGGGTAATTAAATATAAGTTTTAGTTAATTAACTAGTTTATTTCTTACCTCTATTATTTACCAATTAAATTTTCTTTGTATAATATGATGCCACACGTCAACTTTTTAGAACTCCTCATTAAAAGAGGTTTTCAACTATAATCTATCTATCTATCTATATATATATATACACACACAGACAACTGAACAACACGTGCTTTGCATGAGCACAAAAATATTTTGACCTTTTAAACTCAAATCATGCAAGTAAGTTGATAATATAATTAACACATCTAATATTTAACAAAATGGTGACAATTGAAAACTAAAACTTTTGGTATGACTGCACCTCTGATAGAAACCACCAAAATTAAACTACTTGCTAATTGTACATGTAAGATAGCCTAGACCACGGCAGTGTATACTTTTAATAATTGAAGTTCAAGTACTACCTCTTACTTACCCAATGTAATCAATTTTTAATATTTATTTTAGTGTTGAGGTTTGAAAAATTTTAAATAAAACTATCAATTAATAATACCATAGAACATGTGTGGATTCATGTTCTTATTTCTAGTTGTTGGGTTATCTTTTGTAGTACTTGCGTGTGCATTCATGTTATTATTTATTACCATAGAACGAGGTGTGTGGATTCATATTCTTATTACCATAAAAGAGTCAAAACTGTGAAATAAAAGCAATCAATTACTAGATAGTTATCCAAGAAAGATTTTCTTTAATTTTAATTTGAAATCCATATAATCTGGGCTTATTACATATATATGTGGACATTTAAAACTTTTTTTTTGGGTAGGAAATGAACCAACATCAACAAGAAATGGCTTACATCAGCCTCAAGGACAGAAAGAAGAAAGTCCGTTGGAACAGACCAAACAGAATTAACAAAACAACTTGTATAAGAATATAAGCATTCCTGGCCAAGGTGCCACTTTAATTTTTGTGAAAATATAAAATAATTAGTTTAAAGATTTTGAACTACTATGGCTTCTCTTATACACATCTAGATGTGTATAAGAGACACATAGAAATTCATTTTCTTTAACATGGTATTAATTACTAATTTGTTTAAAAGATCCAAATGTATGGATGTTCAAATTAATGTACATTGACTAAACGTATATTATGTCAAATCTGTTTGTCTTGGTTTAGGAGTTTATCTCAACCAATACTTGTTAAGATTTGGGCTAAGCCCAACCAGTTTATTGTCTTGTTTATTTTAAGGATCCTGAACTAATTAATATGTTCCTGAGCCACATCACTCATTGTCAATTTGTTTTGATATGGAAACTAATATTCTTTAATAATTTTTAAGAAGTTTTTATTTATTTATTTATTTTTTATTTAAGAATGTTTATAAAGATATCACACTAATTTTTAAAGTCCATTTTAGAAAGGGAAAATTTTGGAAAACTCTCCTAAGTTTTATACTAATATCATTTGACACCTTTGAACTTTTAAAAATCTCACAAATTTCCATTAACTTTTGACTAAATTTATCATAACATGTCAGTCCAAGTCACAAAAGAAATTATTATTTTTTTATTTTAAACCTACCTTTTCCCTACTCCTTAGTCGCTCGAATCCACGGTCAATGGGTCATAGGAGAAGCGTTTTGCTATCTAAACTACACTTAGTTGTCCAAAACCCTGTATTAAAAAGTTCATTTTGAATAAATTACCTTTGTTACTTTAGCATGTAAAGAAAATTTTGTTATTTCATATGTGTCTGTTTATTTACATTTATTAGTTCTTTTCAAACTTGATTTTTCCCTTTTTGGAATTCTTGATTGTTTGGAAAAAAATAAATGGTGAAGTTTTAAGTGTTTTATATTAAATTAACTTAAAGAGTGCTTAATGCATTAACTTTGTTAGTAAAAAAATTACTTATTTGTTTAAAAAGATTTGGGCTCCAATTTATAGTTAATTTATGTTTATTTTTTTATTAATTTAGTAACAATAACCCAAAATTATAATTCTCCAAAATTTATATATAAAAAGATTCATTACAAATTTGTCTTATTTGATCAAGGCTAAATCTATTTGTAAATCTTCTTAAATTAAAATTTAATTTGCAAATCAATGTAGAAGAAATAAAATGTCGAATTAAAGATTAACACTATATTAGCAAATTGCTATTTGTAATAATTAGATTAATATAGAATTCTCTTTTTCCATCTATCTAGTTAAAAAAAGTTCGACAATAAATTAACTAGTGGCAACAAAGAGTAAAATCAGAATTCAATTAGCTTCTCTATCACAAATTCAATCGTTTAACATTTTTAATAATTGGGCTAACATGTTACATTAAAGATAAAGTTAGGGAAGGGTGCATAAAGTTTAGAGAAGTTTTATGAAATTATCCTTTTGGGAAAGATATCCAAATGGCTAAGTTTTGTATGAAATAACTTTATATTTTTACATTTTGGCTAGATCCTTTGGAAATGCTCAATGATGTCATCAATAGAATTAACATTTTTGGCTTTAAGTTGCTTTTTGTTGAAAAATTAATTTTGATATGTGAATTTTGAAAATTTTATATTTTATCCTTTAGGTTGTACCGTTGTAGTCATCATACGTCATGGTTCATATTAATAATGTTGAATTATTTTAGGATTCAGTGTATCTAATATAAAGTGATAAAGTTATTGAGAAGGTTTATGGTGATTATTGAGCAATTAGTGGTATCTTAGTAGTTGTTTAATAACCAATAGGAGGGGGCCATTTGTAGATAATAACCCATTTTATTATAAATTGGGGGACCATGTTTTGTCCAAATGGAAACCTTTAATTGGTTTTTGAGCAACTACTAAGATGTCAAGTAGTTACTCAATGATCACAATAAATTTTGCTTAGAGTTATTAATATGTCATTAGATTCACCAAAAAATGAACCAATTATTTAAAATTAAAGGGTGGGTGATTTCATACGATTTTGCCACATAAATAGGTTTTGACAAGTGATTCTAAATTTGCACTTTTATAGATCATTTCCCTTTATCCACTAATTCAAGACTACTTGCCAGAGCCACAAATTATATTTAGAGAGTAGGAAAATAATTTACAAAGCCATTAATTCAAGACTACTTGCCAGAGCCACAAATTATATTTAGGAAAATAATTTACAAAGTCATTAATTCAATACTACTTGTCAAAACCACTACACGTGACAAAATCATAGTGAATCACTAATTTCTGATTTTAGATATTCGGCCGAATTTCATACATTTTTTTTAAAAATTTAATAATATACCAGTGACTTTATCACTTTATTACTTTATATAGATACACTATTATATTTATCAAGGCGTTACATATTTGGCGCCATAGTTATTATAGGCTATACTAGTGATTTTGGTCCTTTGGACAACGGAATATAATGGGCCACTGTCTCAAATTTTTTGTCATTTTTCGGGAATTTAACTTTTTAAGAATAGTATTTTAATTGTGATATTAGTGTTCATCTTTTCATTCTTGTCCCCAAAATTCAAATTTTGAATTTGAGATAAGACATGATTAATAATTATAAGAAGGACACTAATGAAAACCAAAACAAATGTCTAGCTTTGACTTTGTGATTAAGGAATTACTGCCTCTAATTATAATTACTTATCTATATATATATTAAAGCAAAACCCTTTTTCATGAAGAGTAACTAGAAAATGCCACATGTCAGCTTATTTGTTTTACTATTTTTATCTAATTGATTCTAACTAACTCCAAATGATTACTATTACAATTAGCCAAAATGAACTCAATAAATTTTGAATATTCATAATATGTTTGATCTCACAATTATCAAGTAATTTTTTATAATGATAATAAATACAAACTAATTAAGGCTGAAAATACTTCTTAATTATTGTATTTATTTGACTATTTATATTTATCAAGTTTAGTTTGTTCATATATATATTTTTTAAAAAAAATACTTCTTTATCGTTATTTGTATACCTATTTATATATAAAAAAAAAAAATTAAGTCCATTCATAGTTTGTAAAAAATGCAAGTTCATTTATGGATTAAGTAGATGGAAGTTTTTGAGAAAAAAAAAATTTATATATCCAACTCATATACTAGTGCATACATAACAACAATTCCATTAATTGTTTTGTATTTCTAATTTTAGTTCTTCACATTTTCAATCTTATTAATACACTACTCCTTTTGTCCTGATTATTTTGTCACAATTGATTTTTCTTTTTATTTCTTTTTTTGTGGTCAGTGTGTTGAGTCTTCCAAATTCAATTTTGATATAATTTTCGAACAAATTTTTAATATTCTCTGTATAGTATTTCACATGTATTCCGCTTTTGTTGAAGAAAATTTCATTAAAAATCAAATAAATATATACAATTTATTCATTAAAAAATATATGTTTGACTAAAAGAATTAACTTTGACAAAATAAATAGAATAGATAAAGTATTACCATTTATTGTTTGTTTTTATTTGGTTTATATACTTAAGTTTTATGCCATTATCATTATTTCATTATAGTTTTAGCTATTTTCTATTTATAACTAACTAAAAACAACACTATAATAAATCACATAACTATCTCGAAAACTTTTGAATATTAAATAAAATTTTAATTTTGTCTTCATGTTATCAATTAATCTTTGGACAGAAAAAATAAACCATAAACATTAATTAAGGATTAATTCATTACCTTTTGAATATTCAAAAACTTTGATTTATCTTAATATTATCAATTAATCTTTAAATAGTAAAAATTTATCGATAGATGTTAATTAAGGACTTTATCATTATAATTTACCAGTTAATTATTGATAAAAGTAAATATATATCATGTATATTTGATTAGCAAAAATAAATGAAAGTACTCTTTAAGAACAGTGACCAATACTTCTTAATTGCTTTTTGCATTGACAATTTATATCTATAAAATTTTTAATTTTCTATGTAATAGTATTTCACATGTATCCCATTTTTGTTGAAGAAAATTTCATCAAAAATTAAATAAATAGACACAATTTATTCATTAAAAAATATATGTTTGACTAAAAAAATCAAGTTTGACAAAATAATAAGGACAAATGAAGTATTACTATGTATTGTTTGTTATTTATTTGGTTTATATACTAAAGTTTTATGCCTTTATCATTATTTCACTATATTTTTAGTTTTTTTCTATTCATAACTAACTAAAAATAATATTATAATAAATCATATACCTCTCTCGATAACTTTTGAATATTTCAATACTTTAATTTTATCTTCATTTTATCAAGTAATCTTTGGACCAAAAAAAAAAAAAAAACCATAAACATTAATTAAGGATTAATTCATTAACTATTGACTATTCAAAAACTTTGATTTATCTTAATATTATTAATTAATTTTTAAAGTGTAAAAATATATCGATACACCTTAATTAAGGACTTTATTATCATAATTACCAACTAATTATTGATAAAAGTAAATATGTATGAAGTATATTTGATTAGCAAAAATGAATACAATTACTCTTTAAGAACCGTGACAAATACTTCTTAATTGTTGTTTGCAATAATAATTTATATATGCAAGTTTAACTTAATTTGTACTAAATAAATTAATACTTCTAAATTATAGTTCTATTTGATTGAACATTTATTATTAAAAATTATACACAATTAGCAAAATGAATTTTGTCACCCATTTTTCCATGGAACATGTTAGAAATAAGTCCTTAATAAAATTATATAACCAAATCATGGTAATATATAAATATCTAATTTAGTTTCAACTAATAATTAAGTTGTATATTTAATTTTCAATTACTTTTATATGACAAAATATAAATATTTTAAATGCATACTTAACAATTATATTTTTAAGGTTATTATTTTTATTTTCTAATTAGTAAACTTTATAGATATTATTACTTAGTTTTGTTCGTCTTTGTATGGTTTAATTACTAAAAGTTTTACATCACTAATATTTTATTAATATCATTTTATTGTAGAATTAAAAATATAAGATTCTCCCTTGCATAGCATGAGATATTTAGTTAGTTTGGTATTATAGCAATATCCCTCTAGAAACAAACAAAGCGGAGTAAGAATTTAAACAACAAAATTCAACACAAAGAATAAGAAGAGAAAGTATATTACTAGTAGATTGCTATGTACAATACTTTTTTGATTTTTTACGTATCTAAACTTCTTACATGAAATCTTTTTATAGATTGCATTTTGGTCACTGTTTAACAAACACAATTGTTTTCTTATATTGGACACTAATTCATAAAAAGACACCAATTTAAGAAATGTAACTTTTTATTTGAATTTGGCATAAATATTTTATGAAGAGACACCAATTCAACAAATGCAACTAATAGTTTGAATATATCCTTCAATGGAATTACTAACCATATTTTAACTCTTCCAGTTTAAGAAAAGAATTCCAACCATTTATTTTAAATGTGTAGTAGTAGCTTTAATGGTAATAATATCTCAACCATTCAAGAATTTAGACATTTTACATATCCATAAAATAAACATTGAAATCATAACTTTCCATCTCGATCCACCATGACTACTTGTTAGAAAAGAGTTGCGTCTATATGTTAGGAGTCCAATTTATGCCATTTCAATCATGCATGAATAGTTATCATTGTTCCAAAGGAAATTTTAGTAGAAGCCATGTATATATAACTAGACTAACAGAATAGATACGAGGGGAAAAAAAAAAGCAAATAACTTCTCCTATTAAAAGGGAAACAAAGTAACCATAAAAGCCCACCAAATTCAAAAATTCTGAAATTTACAAGTAGTAATTAAAACCTTGTTCAACCATGCACCTCCGAATCAAAGAAAGGAATTCTAACCATTTTTTGAAATTTAAGTAGTAGTCAAGTTTGTTAGATTTGCATTTACATATTAAATTGTGGGGAATTCTACAATCCTTTTAGGAAATCATTATTTTAGATTTAAAAAGTTTGTACAATACAAGTTTTTAAAATATATGATATTGTACTGTACAATTATTTAAAGCACAAGGTAATGGTTCACTAAAAGGGACCGTAAAATTTTCCTAAATAGTGTGTGAAAATACTGGCTTGGATTATTTATTGTTGTGTGAGATAATGAACAATTAATAACTGACAATAATAATAAAGATAGGAAAATATTATTAAAACCAAAATGTGTTTAATATTCTACATGCACATATATAAAGTCCGATAGCCAAATTTTCATGTTGCGAGCACCGACAGGCTATTCTAACATTCTTAAGTACCATCAATTCAAAATGCAATACAAGAAACAACAGTACTATGGAACTAAATATAATCTATTTGCATTCGACAATAGTTTTGATGCTGAAAATTCAAGAATTATTAATAGTAGGACATTCCTTCTTCATCTGTATCTTCTTCGACAATTCTTGGATTATAGTACTCCCAATGATCAAATTGCTCATTTTTCACTTCAATCAAAACCAAAGAATTTTCGGAGGTCACCAATTTGAGTTCCTGATTTGTTGGATCTTCTTCAATCTCTAGATACTTAATGGCACCCGCATCAATATTGTATACAAGTACATTTTTCTTTTTATCTTGGAGAACGATTTCCGCATCATGCTTGGTGAATGTGAATATCCTACTAATTCCATCCATCAATTTTAATTGTAAACATTTTTGTCCAAGAATCTACCACCCCATAATCCTTCATTACCCACAAATCGAAATATTTTGATCCTCGCTTGGTACGTGATAAAGGGCTAGAAATAAAAACAGAAAGGGATCCCTTGAATGCACCAACGAACTTGACAACTTCTTGTTTTCCATTCTCATAATTAGGCAATGCAATCTCTTTGAATACCTCTTGATTAAAATCAAATGACAAGATCACAGTCTCTTCCTTTATGTTACATGCCATCCAATGAATTGAATGATTAACTAAATCTCCTGAATAATGTGGACTGATAATTACCCAACAAAACGGTGGAACTTCAACCCGCTTCCAAGAATTAGTGCTCAATGTGTAGAGTAGAATTTCAAAATAATCATAATCGTCATCATCATCGCTAATTTCTTCATCTTCAACGAAGCCGAAGCTTGGTGGGACCGAATTGACAATCCGAATGACCTTATAGTCATTCAGTTCACTAAAGAAATGCAAAACCAACAACAATATATTCTACCGTCTCTATATATACGTTTGGAGGAGGACTAGTAATGTACTTAAATTTTCCAATGGAAGGGTTGCATAGGCAAATTATGTTGTCAAAGTCGTCACTGTTATGGCTAAGACAAACTATACCGTTGGAGGAACCAATAATTGTATAATTGATGTCACTTGACAAAAATGGTACATTTATTTCTGAAGAAATTTCGTAGTATGTGATATCAAATAACTTGAAAGATGGCGAGTTGTTTAAATTTGTACACAATTGTAACAAATACTCGTTATTACCTTTAGAACGTGAATTTTGCAAGTATTCTTTTGCAAAATTGGGGTCACTTATCAAATTTTTCCATGCTTTGCAAACGCACATGAGTTTCATTAGGACCTTTGGAGGGAGTAGGAGGAGTATTGCAGTGATGATATCTATGGGGAGAGTAATTTTTGAATGAGATCTATTGGACCTTTTTCTCTGGCGGGCCATCGGTGTCAAATTGAATGAGATTTGAAGTACTGCGAAATTGCTCTCTTGCTCAGAGGGTTTTAAGGTTTCACAAAGCAGAAATGTTAGTAGACCTATTTGTAATCATTGGAAATTACAATGTTTAAATAGATTCCAACGGGTGGGAATCACATCATGATTCGTGAATCGGGGTGTCATTTCGTAAATGCGTGTGAATTTATGTTCTTAATAAAAAAAGCTTTGAATCTTTTGGGATTTTTGAGAGGATGAATCATTTTTAATTGTTTTTCCTAATTTCTTTTTGATAAGATTTATCTGAATTTACATAAGGCAATCTATCCATCAATCTATAACACCACATGGCAACAATATAGAGCAATGCATGTTGCTTTTCAATTATTGGTTGTTTTGAAGTTAGACATCTCTTCAAACTGTAAAGTTGCTACTTTCAATATTATTTTTGAGTTTTAATCGCGATCCACCAATCACCCTTACAGTGAAAAGATGCATGTCTCCAAGAATGTGAGGTCACCCCTATTATGAACTCTACCAATCACAAGAAAACCAAAAACTAATTCCACTATAATTGCAATTTTTGAATGCATTTTTTCTTGTTAGACATACAAAACTTCACCTTTTTTCAATGACTACTTTGTTTTTGGTAGTCATTTGATTCAATAAGACATTCAATGTAAAATAATTTATTACATTACTATTTTAAAAAAAAAAAAAATTACCTCTTTGTCTAATTTCTAGTGACTCAAATCCATAACTACTACATCATAAGAGATGCGTCTAACTACTCAAACTAAACTTCATTGTCAATAATTTATTATATTATATTACTACTCTCCTATTTTTTATGCTATATTTAATTATAATTGGTTTCATGTTTAATTAGATAACTCACAAATAATAGAAAAAATTGTTTCGTGCTTACCTACAAGATAGTTATTACTTAAAACTTTGAAATAAAAGCAAGCGTTTATTCCACTTGTACTCTCTAATTTGTAATCGATTTTTTCTTTGCAGTTTATACTTAGTTTTTGGACATATTATATCCTGAACTCTCAAATTTATTTCAATCTAATTTTTAACACTATTGCCAAAATTAAGGATATTCTAACCGTGCATACCATGCATCTAAAATATAACATTCGTTAAATTTTTTTAACACTATTAAAAATTGAATCAAGTGGAACAAATCTAAGAGTTGGGTGTAATGTGTCTAAAATTTAGAATTGGGGGTGCAAAGTAAAAATTGATTATAAGTTAGGTGAAAAGTGGAATTAGTCATGACTACTTATAGTGGTCCAATACGCCCTTAAACAAGCGCGTAATATGTACTTAATTAGCATCGTTAACTTTGGTAAGGCATTAAAAATTTAATTAAAATGAGACAAATTTGAGAGTCACGGTACAATATGATCAAAAATAAATATAAGGTACAAAGTGATAATCGAGTACAAATTAGAAAGTGTAAAATAGAGTACGAGCTAAAAGCAATTAATGAACTATAAAGTTATTCAAGAAAGATATTGCATTTTACCTCAATTTTATTTATTTTTTAATTAAGAAAGATTCTCTTATACTTTGACATTCATCTAACCGGTCCTAAATCTAAGTAAAAGCAAGTTTTTCAGGAAAATTATTTTTGCGTACCCCTTTTTAAGAGGTTTCTCTGGGGAGAATACATCACACCTTCCCAAGGGCCAATTTGGAAAAGATGTCTAATTGATTAAGTTTTGGTTGAAATTATTATCAAACCAAGTTAAAAATTATTAAACTTGACTAAAGTAGAAATATAGCAAGTGTATGAAAGTAGAAAAATATTAAAAAATTCACAAATGCTTTAACTCTTATTAGCTCCTCTAAAATGTGGTACCAAAGGCCCCTATTTATAGAATTACAAGATGAGAGATTATAATATGATACATGAATCACAGGAATCGATAACCCTTTATGGGAATTAATAAACTTTCACAAAATTCAAGGGGATAAATATCACAATAACCGATGTATTTAGGGGGGGGTGAATGGACTTCTATTTTGCAGTCCTAGAATTCATAAGAATTCATAACACTCCCCCTTGGATGTCCATTACATAGAGAATAGGGGGCTCGTTAAAAAACCTTACTAGGAAAAAACACAATGGGAAAAAAAACCCTAGTGAAGGAAAAAGAGCACACTATTCAAAATGTTTGATAATATACTTACTCCCCCTGTTGAGAACTTTTATTGAGATCTTTAAATTGACACATTCCAATCCTTTTTACCAACTTTTCAAGTGTAGCAGTTGGTAGTGTCTTGCTAAATAAATCTACCAAATTCTCACTTGAATGGATTTGTTGCACATCAGTTTCACCATTCTTTTGAAGATCACGTGTGAAAAAGAATTTTGGTAAAATATGTTTAGTTTTATCTCTCTTTATATATCCTCCTCTTAATTAAGCAATGCAGACAGCATTGTCTTCAAATAATATTGTAAGAATTTCTTTTTGGAGGATAATCCACAATTCTTCCGGATATAGTGAGTAATTGACCTTAACCATACAGATTCTCGATACTTGCCTTACCAATTGCTATAATCTCAGCATGATTTGAAGAAATGGCAATTATAGATTACTTTGTAGAACACCATGATATAGCAGTACCACCACATGTGAATAAGTATTCAGTTTGAGATCGTGATTTATGTGGATCGGATAAATATCCAGTATCCAGATATCCAATTACTTCTGGAGTAGATTTATTATAGTAGAACAAGCCAAGATCAGGTGTTCCTTGGAGATATCAAAAAATATGTTTAACTCCATTCCAATGACGTTGTGTAGGAGAAGAACTAAATCTTGCATACATTCACAACGAATGATATATCAGGTCTTGTATAATTAGCAAGATACATAAGTGCCCCTATTGCACTAGGATATGGTACTTCAGCACCAAGAAGTTCTTCATTTTTCCCTCGTGGTTGGAAAGGATCTTTTTCAACATCAAGTGATTGAATGACCATTGAAGTATTCAATAGATGTACTTTATCCATATAGAACAGCTTTAAAACTTTAGCAGTACTATAATTTGACTGATGAATAAATATCCCATCTTCTAGATGTTCAATTTGTAAACCAAGGCAAAATTTTGTTTTTTCCAAAATTCTTGAACTCAAATTCTCTCTTTAGATATCAACTGATTTTGAAATCTCTTCAAGAGTTCCAATAAGATTCAAATCATCAACATAAACAGCAATGATCACAAAATCCAGTCCATTTTTTTGATAAAAACATATGGACATATGGGATCATTTGTATAGCCTTCTTTAATCAAACTTTCACTGAGATGATTGTACCACATTCGTCCAGATCGCTTTAAACCATATAAAGATCTTTGCAATTTGATAGAGTAAATTCCTCGAGAATTTGAATCACATGCTTTAGGCAATTTAAACCCTTTATGGATTTTTATGTAAATATCAATGTCCAATGTTCCATATAGATAAGTAGTGACTACATCCATCAATCGAAATCAAGCTTTTCATGTACTACTAGCTCACAAGATATTGAAATGTGATTGCATCACACACTACAGGTGAAAATGTATCATCATAATCAAGACTTGGCCTTTGAGAAAACCCTTACACTACAAGTCGCGCTTTGTATATCACAATTTCATTTTTCTCATTTCATTTTCGCATAAAAACCCATTTATATCCAACAGGTTTTACACCTTTAGGTGTTCGACTACAGATCCAAAAATTTCACATTTAGCAAGTGAATCCAATTCGGATTGAATCGCAATTTTCCATTTTGGCCAATCATTTCTATGACGACATTCCTCAACCAATTTTGGTTCAAGATCCTCAATTTCTTCCATAATTTCAAGTGCTACATTATATGCAAAAGTACTATCAACAGTTGTTTCAACTCAGTCCCAATATTTCCTTGTAGTGACAAAATTTATAGAAGTTTCATTTACATGTTCTTTTGGTGTATGAAACTTGTGCTTTTTAGGGGTTAGAATTTGCTCTTCACGAGCTTGACTTTTGTCACTAGTGATTTCTTAGAACTCTGTATTAATGTTTTGACTTCTTTAGTAGAACATTTTGATCAATTGATCCTCTTTTCTTTCGAGAATTTTTGTCTTTGGAACCAAGAAGTCAATCACGCTTCAGGCGTGCTTTAAGCTCATTTGCTATAGCACTTGTAGATTTTTCTACTAGGACATCTAGTTTAATTGATGCATTTTCTGTAGGAAAATGTGATTTCGTAACTCTTTTAGGGTCAGCAAATCAGGCAATTGATTTGCAAGCTCTTGCAAATGTATTATCCTTTGAACTTCTAGTTCACAAGTTTTTGTATGAGGATCAAGAAAATTTAGGGATGATGTATTTCACGTGATTTCTTTTTTCAGCTGTTCATTTCCTCTCCCTTATGTTGGGAAATAAATTTCATCAAAGCGACAATCTACAAATCTTACAGTAAATACATCACCTGTCAAAAGTTCAAGGTATCTAATGATACAGGGTGAATCATGCCCAATATATATTCCCAACCTTCTTTGGGGTCCCATCTTAGTGTGTTGCAGTGACAGCATATTCACCCTGTATTGCTACAAGGACATATACCGCACATCCAAAAATTCTCATATGGGACATATTTGGCTCATAACCAAAAGCCAATTGAAAGGGGGAGTATTTATGGTAACTTGTCGACCTTAAATGTATAAGTGTTACTGTGTGCAAAATAGCATGTCCCCAAGCATATATAGGGAGTTTTGTTCTCATTAACAATGGTCTACCAATTAATTACAATCACTTGATAAATGATTCAACTAAATCATTTTGTGTATGAACATAAACTACAGGATGTTCAACACTAATGTCAATTGATATATAATAGTCATCAAAACCACAAGACGAATATTCTCCAGTATTGTCTAATTGAATTTTCTTTATTGGATAATCTAGAAACTGTGCTCTCAACTTGATAATTTGAGCAAGCAGTCTTGCAAATGCCAAGTTGTGAGTTGATAATAAACAAACATGTGACCTTTTTGTAGATGTATCAATTAGCACCATAGGATACTTAAATAGTCCACATGGTGGATCAGAATTGGTCCACATATATCACCATGGATTCTTTCCAAAAATGCAGGAGATTCATTCCCCACTTTAACTGGTGAAGGTCTCGTAATAAATTTCCCTTGAGAACAAGCAACACATGTAAATTCATTTGAATTTAATACCTTTTGATTCTTCAATGAATGGCCATACGAATTTTCAATTATTCTTCTCATTATTATCGACTCAGGATGCCCTAGTCGATCATGCCAAATGACAAAATCTTTTGGATCAGTAAACTTCTGGTTTACTAAATGGTGCATTTCAATTGCAGTAATTTTAGTATAATATAGACCAGAAGAAAGAGAAGAGAATTTTTCTACTACACATTTCTTTCCAGAAATAAAAGTGGTAATATGCAAATATTCAACATTTGACTTCTCCATGGTCTTAATATGATATCTATTTCAGCGGATATCCTTAAAACTTAACAAAGCCCTTCGAGACTTAGTAAAGAACAGTGCATTACTTATAACCAATTTTGTTCCTATTTTATAAAAAGATCAGGGAGACATATATTTGCTCTACCAGAGCCTTCAATTAATTTTGCATTCCCACTTATGGCAAATTTGTTTCTCCCAAATTCAGGTGGAAAAAATAATTCTTATTTTTAAGTATTGTATGTGTTGTAGCACTATTGATCCCCAATGTTTGTCAATATCCATACCTTTTTCAGGAAGGAAAATATAAAAGATAATTAATTTAATAGAACAAAAGTACATTTTATAACAAAAGATAATTAATTTAATAGAACAAAAGTACATTTCATAACAAAAACACTGATTAACTACGAAATGTAGAACAAACTTTAAACTAATCTCTTTGGCATTTTAACATGGATTCACTTGCTTTGGACATTTCCATCACCAATCAAATGATCAATTCTTCCTTCTGGATGTTCAAAGAAATCAGCCACATCAAGATGTGTTACATCAATATTAGCATCATCATCATTGCCAAAATCATCAATTGGCTTGGTGAAATTCACCTCAACACTTTTGTCTTTCTTTCATATAAGACATTGAATTCAATGATGCTTGATATAGTTCAACTAGATGTTCTGGAGCTCTATATGTTGGAGACCAATACCCCTTATCACCGCACCGATAGCATAAACTATCAGAACTTTTCTCTTGTCCTTTTCCATTATAATTATCCCACTTCTGGTGACAATGTTTGCCCTTATGACTTGATGAGCCATGATTACGAGTATCATGATTATGACAGTCATATCGGCCATGACCACGGCCACGATCTCTTTTGCGTTCATAATTGGAAAACTTTTGTTACATTCGCTTCAGGGAATGAACTGGAACCAGTTGGTCAAGTCTCATGATTTTTCATTAATAATTCATTATTTTGTTCAACTACAAGAAGACATGAGATTAGTTCAGAATACTTTTGAATCCCTTATCTCGATATTGCTGCTGCAGGAGCAAATTCGAAACATGGAAAGTGGAGAAAGTTTTTCCTAACATATCCTTGTCAGTAATAATTTCTCCACATAATTTCAATTGGGATGTGATCTTAAACATTGTAGAATTATACTCACTTATTGATTTGAAATCTTGTAATCTCAAATGTATCCAGTCATATAGGGCTTTAGGAAGAACAACCAACTTCAGGTGGTTGTACCTTTCCTTTAAATTATTCTACAGATCAAGAGGATCTTTAACAATAAGATATTCAACTTTCAAACTTTTATCAAGATGATGATGAAGAAAATCATTGCTTTGGCACAGTTTTGGGCAGAAGCCTCATTTGCTTCCATAATTGTGTCTCCAAGACCCATTGCATCAAGATGCATTTCAGCATCAAGATCCCATGATAAATAATTCTTTCCAGAAATGCCAAGAGGTACAAATTCAAATTTAGTAAGGTTAGCCATAAGAAAAGAAATTGATAAATAAACTTACCTAAATATCACTTGAACAATAAGATCTTCCACTCCACTATATTTTGCAAAGGTAGAGTCGTGCTGATAACGTATTATGAAACCAAGTTAAAAATTATTAAACTTGACTAAAGTAGAAATATAGTAAGTCCTGTAGGAAAGTATAAAAATATTAGAAAATTCACAAATGCTTTAACTCTTATTTGCTCCTACAAAATGTGGTACCAAAGACCCATATTTATAGGGTAACAAGATAGGGGATTATAAACATAATACATGAATCACGGGAATCGATAACCCTTCACGGGAATCAATAAGCCTTCACAAAACTCAAGGGGATGAATGTCACATTAACCGATGTAGGATGAATGGACATCCATTTTCCTAGAATTCATAAGAAATCATAACAGAAATAACAATTATTACATTTGGGCAAGAAGATTTTAGTAATGCTCATGTATGATGTGATCAACAAAACTTTTTTTTTTATTTTTTTTTATTTTTGTATATATAATAACGATGTAAGTTGCTTTTTGTTGAAAAAAATTAATTTTGGTATGTTAAATTTGAAAATTGTTTTACTTTTATCCTTTAAGTAACCAAATTATTTTATTGAAAATCATATTCTGACTGGTAAACATAATCCATACCAGTTTCCAGTATACCAGTATATTACCACATAAGGGTTAAATTACGATGTCTTGTATTTAAATCCTCCTGCAAATTTAGTTATATCTTATATTAGACTCTTGACATATATTCTTGTCCAGTCAACATGTTTTAATGGTCTCATAAATGTACACTGTTATTTTATATAAGTAGTAGTCCTCATAGTACATACCAATAATATTGAAAGTTTCAAACAATTATATTTATCGATTATCAAGGCATTTCATATTTGGAGCCCTAGTGATGGCAAATGATATTGCCACAGCACATGTAGTATTAAATGACAATAGTATCCTTAAGAAGTCATCAAAATAGTATCCCACATTGTTTTTCTTTCCTCACCCAAGCCTGTGTCTTATAACATCTAGATGTGTATAAATGATCTCGAGCCGATGCTCCTCCACTTACATAGAGGAAAATCCAACTATGTGGAAAAGAAGTGTCATGACTCGTCTTACTTTCCTCTGTCCGCAAACATGTACTCGCACCCTTCCAAAAAGAAACACACACTTTCTACTGTACACACACTAAACTCACTATAGTCAAACATCCCTTCACACATTAACAGTCACTTTGTGTTGCATTTGTTTTTGTCTGTCAATGTGAAAATTCTAAATCAAAATATTAGTCAAAGCAAAACCCCCAAAACCCCATCAAGAATCCGACCAGTATTTCCCAACCATTTCAAAATTTTCCAAGACCAAAGATCTTTACTTTTCCACTTGACTATGTGAAGATATGTATAATCATCATTCCCCATCTTTTCTTCCAATGCAACAACTCCTATGGGAGGGACAAGAAAGGTAAGGTACAGGTTGTGGAGTGGGGATGAGAGATTTGCTGTTGAAGAGGTTGTTTGAATTTTTATAGCAGCCTAGAGGAAACAGATTCTAGATGAAGTATTTAAGAGAGATTTCTGGCGACTTTCATGGAAGGTAAATCTGTTCACATGGCTTTGGAGTAGTAAGCGGTAAATCTATGACAGAGAGATACAGGAGAAAACGCAGTAGAACATTTGAGATTTTAATTATATTGGAGTTGTTGGGTTTTTCTGTAGGAGGGTGGGGATGGGCTGGTGGGGCTGAGATGTAGGAGGATTAAGTGATTAAGATTGAATCTGACACTTATGGAATGACATGGCAACTAGAGTGAAAACAGTGGCTAAGAAGATACTTAGAGAGTGAAGAGGTTATGCCCCCATGAATAAGGAATCTTGGTGGTAGGATGAAGGTGTACAAGATAAAATCAAAGTTAAGAGGGCTAGCTATAAGGCTCTGTATAGTTGTAGAATTAACAAAAATATTGAGAAATATACGCTTGCAAAAAAAGAGGCAAAAAAGGCTGTAAGTGAAGCGAGTGATCGGGCTTTTGAAGATTTTTACTAAAAATTAGAATCTAAGAAGGTGGAGCGAGATATTTATAAAATTGTTAAAGCAAGAGCCCATAGGACGAAAGATTTAACCCAAGTCAAGTGCTTCAAGGATGAAAATAATAAGGTGCTAGTAAGAGATGAGGGAATTAAAGAAAGATGGAAGAGATCTTACTTCCATCAACTATTCAATAAAGGCAATGGAGACAATATCGTTCTAGGAGAGTTAGCTAAGTCAGAGAAGTATAGAAACGTAATGTATCATCGAAAGATTCAAGATTCATAGGTGGAGGAGGCTTTGAAGAAGATGAAGAAAGGAAAAGCAATCGGTCCTGTGATATCAAAATTGAGGTAAGGAAATGCTTAGGAAAGAAGGGCATAAGTTGGCTTACCAATCTTTTCAATAAAATATTGAAGAGTAGAAAGATGCCTAACCAGTAGAAGAAGAGTACTCTCATACTCATATTCAAAAATAAAGGGGATATACAAGTTGTACGAATTACAGAGGTATTAAATTAATAAGCCTAACATGAAACTTTGGGAGAGGGTGATAAAAAGAAGATTAAGAAATAAGACTAGGTGTCAAATAATCAATTTGGTTTTATGCCAGGGAGGTCGACTACTAAAGCCATATATCTCTTAAGGAGACTTACCAAGAGATACCAGGATAAAGAAAAGTACTCTAATTTACATATGATTTTTATTGATCTAGAAAAGGCATATGGTAGAGTCCCTAGAGAAGTTATGTGAAGAGTTTTAGAAAAAAGAGGAGTTAGAGTAGCATATATAGAATTAATAAAGGAGATGTATAGGGATGTGGTTACAATTGTGAGAACACTAGGAGAGTTGATACGAGAGTTTCCTATAAATATAGGTTTACACCAAGGTTCAGCTCTAAGTCCTTATCTATTTGCATTAGTCATAGATGAATTTACAAGGCACATACAAGAAAAAATATCACAGTGTATGTTATTTGCAGATGACATTGTGTTAGTATATGAAACAAAAGATGGGGTTAATGCTAAACTCGAGATTTGGAGAGACACTTGAGGCAAAAGGGTTTAAAATTAGTAGATCTAAAACAGAATATAAGGAATTTAAATTTAGCAAGGGCATGGAATAAGGGTTACTATCGGAGATCAAGAGATACCCATAAGTGAAAATTTTAAATATTTAGGATCAGTTATTATTGTCTAATCAAATTCAGAGTAATGGTGGTATAAATCAAGATGTTTCACATCGGATACAAGCGGGATGGACTAAATAGATAATGGCATCTGAAATATTATGTGATTGCAAAATTCCTTTACGACTTAAGGGTAAATTCTAAGAATGGCAATTAGGCCAGCGATGCTCTATGGGTCTGAGTGTTGGGCAGTGATTCACACACATGAGCAAAAGATGCGAGTAGCAGAAATTCGAATGTTAAGATGGATGTGTGGGTACAGTAGGATGAACAAGATACAGAATGAGCAAATTAATGAGAAGATTGGAGTAACATCTATTGATGAGAATATGAGAGAAACATGCTTAAGGTGATTAGGTTATATATTAAAACGACAAGTAAAAGCGCCTGTCAGGCGAGTAGATTTTAGAGAAAGTAGAACACATAAGAGGGGTAGAAGAAAACCGAGAAAGACTTGGTGGATAACTTGTAGAAAAGATATAGCCCATTTAGGAATTGAAGAGAATATGGTCCATGACATCTACTAGAGCGCAATGGCATAGCAGGATTCATGCAGCCAACCCTACTTAGTAGGATTAAGGTTTGGTTTGTTTGTTTGTATGTAATTGTGCTTCATCAAGTAGAAATGGCGCTTCAACCTATTTACCCAATGGTGTTGTGCTAGGGGTTGAGATCTCCATTATAATTCTCTCCATTTCCTTCCAATGATTTGTTATATTTAAACAACTAAAATTCATAAAATTTTCAGATTATATTAATAATTTTGTTTTGATGGGTAGATCAACACATTTTAAAACCAAATCTATTTGTAAATATTTTGTCACTCAATTTGTATGAAACATTTGAATGCTGTAAAATGGATTAAAATCAAGACAAAAATTTAAACATTTAATCAACAAAAAAATTTGATCTATTTATTTTCAAATTTAGGTATAGCAAATATGTGTAATAAATTATATTATGAACGAATATGATTTTTAAAAATATTTTTAAATTATATTTTTATAGAATATGTTGAAGAAAAATCGTCTCTCCAATGACTTGAGAAGAGCGTAACCTTTGTGCTAGGATACTTGAAAGTATAGCTGCATAATATTGTCCAAGTTCGCATGACATTTTGACTCATCATGCCCACTGAACCCTAACTTATTTGCAGCTATCTTAGCAAGTACAAATGTTTCTATTAGTATATTCTACCAAAAATATAAACTAGAAATTTCATTCAATAAGATGGTGTTAGGTTTATGAAACGATGGGCAGAAATGGATCAAAATTAATGATATCCATAGATATTATTTTGTTTATTATTATGAGAATCATTTAATGGAAATGAAAGTATTAGAAAAGACCTATTTTTATTCCCCACTTATAACTTGAGTTTCAAATTGATAAATTTCTTAACATAATGAAACTCATTCCTTGTTCAAACACAAAAAGGTAAAGGGAATGGCATAATTAAACCTATACCGATAATAGAGTTTATGATTTCGATTTCGATTCTTGAATGCAAACCAAACAACTCCTAGAATGTTTTTGAGTTTCAAAAACAAAACAATTATATGTAAAAAATCTCCAATGCATAAAAGTATATAATATAGATTAAGCATAGTTCAATGCTTAATTAGAAGCTATAAAAGCAAAACTTACTCCTTCCTAAGTCATCATAAAAGGTCACAATTCATAATATTAATCTTGCAAATTTTAATTTTGCGCACATCGAAAATACTTAAATGTACCTTGTAACCATGTATTGATGGTTTGCATCTATGTAGACTTTGTAAACATGAACACGCTAAACTATCAAATGAATCTGATTCCAAAATTAGAGCAACAACCTATAAGGAGAAATCAAAGCAAGTTAGGCATGTTTCTTGTTTACTTTGCTATTTAAAATTTTTCCGCCTAGTAGATATTCTGGCTAGCTTTTGTGTGAATAAATTATTGTAAATAAAATTGCAGCATTAATAACTTTCGAGGACAAGTTCTCTTTATTTGTATACGAAAATAACTAAAGATACCTAATTAATAGAAATCTTTTATCTTTAGGGAAAAAATCTAAAGGTTATATTTCTATATATTAAACAAATGTTTTTTTTTTTTTTTTAAAATTGTATTATATACAAATGTATGTTATACCTTGTTATCGAAAAGAGAGGAAGAAACACTACCAAAAAAAAAAAAACTGCATTTTGTGACCTATATTTTTTTATTTTTTTTATTTTTAGAGGTCACAAATACACCCATTTTTGTGATACTTACCCAAATACAAGTCACAAAAGCTAATATTTTCTAGTCTCAAATAATAATATGACATCTATTTGAAAATCACGTACAGATAGGTTTGTGACTTTGCAAACTGTAACCGTCATTTTGAGAGTCGCAAAACTTATTTGTGACTTAGAAAAAAGTTTTGTGAGTCACAAATAAATTTTTTGACTCTCAGAATGAGAGTCACAGTCTATGAAATTACACACTTATTACATCATTTGTGAATTAGAATATTAGTTTTTGTGACTTGTATTTAAGTGTGTCGCAAAATAATCGTATTTGTAACCCCCAAAATAATATAAGTCACAAAAGGTGGTTTTTCTAGTAGTGAAAATATTGAAGTGGACCCCACAAGAATTTAAGGGTTATTGTAGTTGACTGGTGTAGGGTAATTTTGTCGTTCAATAAAAAATAACTCTACCGATAACATAATGGCTCTGGCAATATCACTAGCCGAAGTGTTGATGCGTTAAAAATTATAGAACCACAATGAAGTATTTTGATCTAAGTACTTAGTTGTCTCGATCCTCAAAAGCTATGGTTAATGGCGCACATGTACCCATTTCCAGGAAACCTGTGACAAGAACAAGAGGGCGAGGCTATGTCCCCCAAGGAAGGCTCTGACGCTCAAGTCAGAATTGGTGACAAGAAGAAAATTGAGACCAAAATGAGAGTTTGAGTTGGTAGAATGTGGAGTTGATAGAAAGAAATTTTCTCATTTTGTTTGCCTTCCAACTTACTACTTATACTCTTCCAGGATGGGATTGAATAGTTCATGAGCTAATGGCAATAGCAATAATTATTGGGTCCATGAGGGTCTTGAATGTATTGAATATCATCATGGTTTAATTTTAAATATAAATCACCAAAATATCCTCTCGTATGTTTGACAGTTTTGACTGACCAGCTACGTGTCCGCGAACCATTGGATGGTATTTTTTGGCATTATCACTTGCCCCATACTCTCAAGTTGAGTTTATATGGGTTGAGTGTAGTACAATAATCTCTGACTTGCGTCTTGAATGGATTTTTAAAAAAAAATTAATCAGAGCTAATAAGGGTTTGACCAGAGTCAATAAGATTTTAGTCGGAACAAAAAATTTGAAAATTGGAATTTCATTCTTTAGGAGAAAGATTGACCCCCAACCCCTTTAGTACTTACACACCTCCTCCATAAATTGAGGAGTGGTACTCATTTACTTATTTTTGAGTTTTGGTGATACTTCTGTTTAATATCTCAAAATAATTATTTTTACTCAAAACTCTACCTTTACGCCAATACCCAACACTCTACCCTCAACTCATCAGACACTTAACCCTTAACACTCCACCCTAACGGCAACACCTAATACTCCACCCTCAACCCAACACTCCACCCTTACACTAATAGCCAACACTCCACCCTTACCCCTACACCAAACAACGAAGTCATTCAATGCTTGTTTGGAAGCACCATCAAACTATCTTGGGCATAAGTGTGAAGTGACCCAGGTGTTATACAAAGAGGTACCACTCAAAGTATTTGTGGAGAAAGAACTAGTTCAAGAGATAGGAGATGCGGGGCATTTAGTAGTCGGATTTAGGGAGATTATGACTAATCATGTCAGAGTTTTACCAATCCTTGGTGTTGAACCCCAGTTATGTTAATCATGTTTTGATGATGAACAAATCATACTAATGGTTTGATAACAAGTGTGCAGAAAAATAGGTAGGGTCGGACGCAAATGATCGTCCGAACAAAAACAACCACAAGAGCTTCGGACGATCTCTAATACACATCTAGATGTGTATAAGAGACAGCATCACTTTATGTTCGCGAGGATCACTCTTACTTTTCTAGCAAACAGAAAATTTTCTGAAAGTTGTTGGAAGCAGATATTTGGCAACTATAAATACCCCTACATCTGATTTAATGAAGAGAAGACTTCTACATTGATTACAAATCATTCTTGAGCTATTTGGGAGAAATAGTGGGTACAAGTGTTGTAATAGTGTAGGTAGTGAGAAAAGAGCTTAGAAGTGTAAGAGTTCTTCAAGTGTAAGAGTGGAGAGATAACAATTGTAACAAAGGGAGGTTGTGAGTGTAAAACTCTTGGCTCAACTAAAGGAAATTAGTGTGAGTAAGAGTGATCCTCATTTGTGTACAAGAGGTTATTGTCTCAAGAGAGAGAAGAAACTTTTAGTGACTGAACTTCAAGTTGTAAACTTGGTAGTTGCCTTGTAAGAAGTTCTTTGTAATTGCAAGCTCCAAGCTTGAGAAGCTAGGGAGTTTGGTTTGATTCTCTTAATCTCAATATTCTTATTTGTTCTTTAAGCTTAAATTGTTGAATATCTATTGTAATCATTTGTGCTTAAGTTTTCATTTGGTGCACAAAGTTTGAATTTCTATTAAGCACATAAAAAGGTTTCTTTTAGAGACAACTTAATTCACCCCCCCTCTTAGGTTGCTTTTGGGGCCAACAATTGGTATCAGAGCATTGGTCTCTTTATTTTTGCTTAAATTATATTAGAGTAAAGATCATGGCAACCAATAATGTTTTGTTTTTAGAGGGGCATTCTATCACTAGACCTCCCATATTTGCTGGCATTAATTTTGTTATTCACATCTACCGGATGTATGAAGAGTTTTGTTCAATCTATTAATATTGAATTATGGTATATTATTTATGAAGGTCCTTTTGAGGCAAATATTTTTGATGAAAATACTCATAGATTAAGGCCTAAAACCAGATTTGAGTTAAATGCACAAGATAAAATAAATTTATCTTTAAATGCTAAAGCCATTAATATTTTAGTATAATGCTTTGGATGCAGATGAGTTTTCTAAAGTAAAAGGTTGCATATCGGCTAAGGAGATGTGGGACAAATTGAAAGAAATCCATGAAGGAAGTGAAGATATTAGAGAGCAAAAGAAGTCACTTCTTGTGGCTAAATATGAATCCTTCAAAATGGAACCTCATGAGAACATTGACAAGATGTATTGTAGGTTCAATGATATGGTAAAGGATTTGGAAGGTTTGGGTAAAGAATATTCCTTAGGTGAAAAGAATAGAAATTTTTTGAATTCTTTACCTAAGGAATGGGAACCTAAATCCATTGCCATAGAAGAGTCTAAAAATTTAAATTCTATGCCTATTGATTCATTGATCAATTTTCTAACCTCCTTTGAATTGAAGTTGAAATACAAGCTACAAGTGTATAAGAGAAGCTACTAAGATGCTGAAGCTTAGCATTTAAAGCTTCATCAAAAAGGAGAAAAGACTCAAGGAAGCCTCACTTCAACAACTTCCAAATCACTTGGGACACTGATTGCAATTCGGATGGAGAGGTTGAAGAAGAGTATGAGGAGGCTCAAATGGCTTTTATGGCACTTGGCAATAATGAGGTATCATCTAGTTGTGATTCTTGTGATGATTCATGCAATAATGATGATGATGATGTTGAATCATTTATTTTTAAAATGCATGAATGTTTGAAAGAATCATATGCTAAGAACAAAGAGTTAAAAATTAAAGTTAATACTTTATTGAGTGCCAACTCAAAACTTGTGCATAAAAATAATTCTTTGACAAAAGAGAATGATGTTTTGAAAGAAAGATTTGTTGGAAAAACCAAGATCATGGAAGAACAAGCTTCATTAAAGAAGAGATTAGATGATCTTGATGTTACTTTGAAAACGAAGAAAGAAAATGTTTTTGAAAAGAAAAGAACTAGAAATATGTTTTTGAACAAAAATTTTATCACCTTAGAAAAAATGATTTGTGCTTTGTTAAATCTAAATCTTCTTTTTATGGCAAGAAGAACATTACATTTGTAATTATTGTCATCAACACGGCCATATAAAGAAAAATTGTTATGTTAAAAGAAATGAAAAATTAGGAATAAATTCTATTTGGGTGATTAAGCATGTTACTAATCCAATTGGACCCAAGAAAGTTTGGGTACCAAAAGTTGCTGCTTAACTTTGTATGTAGGTATGCTTGGAGAGCACCAAGGAAATCAAGATAGATTATCTATGAAGGGTGCTCAAGGCATATGAGCTAAGATCATATTGAAATGGGTAACATCTAAAGTTTTGTGTGCTTTCATTTATCAAGTTGAACTATGATCTCTTGAATATTACTCATCTATATGCTCGAATGTGTTTAGAATGCTAGGATATTTGTATCCTCAAATTTTGTCTATAATAAGTCACTACTTGCAAAAGAAAGGGAGAGCATTCTCTTCTTTCTTTTTCTTTTTTTTTTTAAAAAAAATGAATTTGTTTTTACAAGAAATTGCATCACACATGCTTCATTGTTTTGATGATACTTTTTAGAGATAAGGAATGAGCGAAAATTGTTTTGATCATAAGTGCAATTGATCATAATTCTTTGCATGAATTCTCTCTTTCTCCATGTCCTCATTTTATTCATCTTTCAAGGGGGAGAATAAACTTAGGGGGAGCTTTATCTGGATACAAATATCCCTGTCTTTTCTAATATCTAAGGGGGATGATAATGGACACTCTTACACTTCTAAGCTCTACTTCATATTTTATGGTTATTTTTTGAATTGTCCAATTGATTTGTCATCATCAAAAAGGGAGAGATTGTTGAACCCCAGTTATGGTAATAATGTTTTGATGGTGAACAAATCAGAGACTAATGGTTTACATAACAGATGTGTATAAGAGACAGGTAGGTGCGGACGTTCTCTGAGCCGTATTTGTTCGGACGTCCGAGGACTGGAAAACGGTCCAACGGCTAGTTTGTTCGGACGCACTCTTCCTGCATCGGCCGTCCGAAAGGTCCAACGGCTAGTTTTCCAGCAAACAGAAAATAGCCGTTGAAAGTTGTTGGAAGCAGATATTTGGCAACTATAAATACCCCTACGTCTGATTTAATGAAGAGAAGACTTCTACATTGATTACAAATCATTCTTGAGCTATTTGGGAGAAATAGTGGGTACAAGTGTTGTAATAGTGTAGGTAGTGAGAAAAGAGCTTAGAAGTGTAAGAGTTCTTCAAGTGTAAGAGTGGAGAGATAACAATTGTAACAAAGGGAAGTTGTGAGTGTAAAACTCTTGGCTCAACTAAAGGAAATTAGTGTGAGCAAGAGTGATCCTCATTTGTGTACAAGAGGTTATTGTCTCACCTACTTTGAAGAGACTTTTAATGGCTGAACTTCAAGTTGTAAACTTGGTAGTTGCCTTGTAAGAAGCTCTTTGTAATTGCAAGCTCCAAGCTTGAGAAGCCCTAGGGAGTTTGGTTTGATTCTCTTAATCTCAATATTCTTATTTGTTCTTTAGGCTTAAATTGTTGAATATCTATTATATTCATTTGTGCTTAAGTTTTCATTTGGTGCACAAAGTTTGAATTTCTATTAAGCACATAAAAAGGTTTGTTTTAGAGACAACCTAATTCACCCCCCTCTTAGGTTGTTTTTGGGGCCAACACTTGGGAACTTTAGATGTGCTATGCAGACAACTAAGCAAGGATTACGATATTCTAGGCAAGCCACCTTGGCTTTTTTAGGAGAGTGTTTTTTTTTAATTTTGCTTTATTTTTAATTATTTATGTGCTTTAGTCTAAGAAACCGATGGCGTAATAAAGGCTTTAAGGCTCGTGATTAGTTAATTTTATGCATTTTGTGTCATGAATTACTTTTGGTTATACTTGTTTAGTTGATAACAGTGATGATGAGTTATATTATTTTTGGTAATTTTGATTGTGATATGAGATGTATAGATGAACTTAAATTTTACTTTTACTAATTAGTTATTACCTACACTATCTTTGCTATAGTCTAAGTAGTTTGATGAGAATCTTTATGAATGTTTGATGTAAATTGGTTAGTCTTTGTTGTTGAATATTTTTGAAATTCATTATATGCAAAGCCAAGTTGGGGGGTATGAATTGGGCATTTGTGATTAACCTTGTTACTCAAAGTTAATGACCTTTAGTTTTTATTAAAGTGTTGAATCCGACGAAGTCCCAATGATTCCTACTTAGTGTGACCGTATTGTTTGAAAAAAAATAAAGCAATTTCTTAGACTCATATTTTTCATTGAAACTCGCATTTATTTGGTTTACTTAAAATTACTCGTTGCTTAGTAGTGTTTTGAATTCATTATTGATGAAATCCATAATTGCAAGTGAAACTAGAGTTTTCAGTTGAATTTTGATCATTTGACTGCTTCCACATTTATTTTTCTTATGCATATTATCCTTCATCTCATAGAGTTTTGATTATTCAAGTATAGTTATGAGACAGTGGTTCACTAGAGTTATCTTTTAAAAAATAAGAAAATTTTCTAAAAATTCAAAAACATTTTATGTTTGGAGTGTGTTTTCATCAGTTTTGAGGATCTGACTATTTAAAAATCTCCCCAACAAATGCGCAGTAGCCTTCATGATTTTTATACCCTCTTTGCCTGAAGTATTATAAAGGGTTAAACAAAAAGATTTTGCTGTTATTTTTGTTTGGTTTTTATATTTTGTTGTTTGTGATAAGTATTTTGTGACGTTATGGTGGAATGGCATATTACTATCTAGCTTGACATTAATTGTCAATGATATAGTAGCTTGATATTTTTGAACCACGTAATTCCATGTCGCACATATTTACTTAAGTGGGTGGAAATTCAAATTTTTTTCAACTTGTGCCTTCTTGATTATAGATTTTTGAACTCAATGATCTCAGCGAGGAGTTGCTCAAATTCATTTTGATTGACAATACCAATTTGGAAAATTTTGAGATCGTTTCTTTATGATTTGTGCAATAGGGATGGAGTTTGATATGAGATAGACCTCTACCTGTTCATATGTGTGTTAATGCATGGCAAAATATTTGGTTTATTACAGTTGTTTATATCTTACAAGTGCTACAATCTATTTTTTCATGGCTAGTTCCTGTGTGCCAATGTGCTCTGATGAGTTTAAAAGAAAAATGGCTTGCTTTACGTGAAATGTGTGAACATGGTAAAAATGAAAATGGAAAGGCAACTTATGTGGCAAAGGGTATTGCATTTGCTAAAGAAAATAAAAGAAAAGATGAGCCAAATAAAAGTGGTCATAAATGATTTACAAAAGGTTGCGGTGCCGTTTTTAGTTAAACAAGTTTAATAGCTCTTTAATGCTTTGCTGTTTTTTGACATTTACTTGCTTATCATTATAAGGCTCTATTGATCGTTTTCTGTCTTTTGGATCATTTTCAGATTAGTTGTGGAATTTAAAGTATTTTGTGTGATGTGGCCCATATTAGTTATTTGAATTCTTGAATTAATGGAAATTGTCTTTTAGAAGGTCTATTTGACGTGTATCAGTGTGGCTGTTTTGGTGTGTGTACTTATGTGCTGTGAGTTTCATGTGGTTAGTTGGGTTTCTGATTGGGTTTATGAGCCGATTACTTAAATCTAATTTTAGTATCACTATTCCATTATTCGTGTGTTGTCATGTTTGTCATTTGTCTTTTGTTTTGTTTGTTTTATTTTGCTCAAGACTAGAAAAATTTTAAATTAGGGGTATTCATAAACCTTAGAAATTAGCATTACTCATATTCTTTTCAAATTGTTTTTGCACTAGTTTCAACGATTTTAGTGTTTATGTGCTTGTTTTCATGTATTTCTATTTCTATGTGTTGAGTGTTTTGTTTAGCGTTTAAGTGTTTATTTAATGTTATATTATATATAGTAATATGTGTTTTTTTTCTAGGGTCGCATGGGAACAAATGGTGCATCAATTGAATGTTGAACTAAGATTTTAGAAGCAAAATCAGCACAAGCTATCAGTGGGAAGTTCGCCTTTAGCAAACTCCGTAGGCCAAAATGTTTACTTCTAGAAAACATGGATAGAAGCATCATCTTTTTTTAGCATAGGAAAATAGCACAAATATTTGCTTTCAACAAACATGGACAAACTCATGGTGGCCAGAAACGATTTTTACTTTTTTTTAGGGTTTCGAGTTTCTCTTTTGGACTTTTTTGTTTTCGACCCGTTTTAGTACATTTCGAAGCTTATCAGAGCCCTACACATTGTAACTCTTAAAACGTATAAATATGGGTTTCTAAGACTTCAAAACACATTCGACTGGAGGTGGTGGTGCGCCGGGTCGGGTCGGGCTGGGTTAGGCCGAAGGACGGAAGGGGTGGCCCTTAACCAGCCCCCGGGCTAGGCCCTCAATTAGCTGGGACAGGGCGGCCCAGCCCATGTGTTGGCCCACAAGCTGACCCACGTGCTTCCCCATAGGCAGGCCCAGGACAAGCTGGCCCACGAGCTTGCCCTCCAATTTAAGTTTTTACTTAAATTTTTAAAATTATTTTTTCGAGAAATTTAAATTTTTACTTGTTAATAATTTATATAATTTTAAATTATTACTTATTTATTATTATTTTAAAATTCAAAACTTATTAATTTAAAATCACTTAGTTATTATTCATTAGTAATTTATTAAATTATAACTTATTAATTGTTCGAATTACTACTTACTAGTTAATAGTACTTTATTAATCAAACTTGGTTCTTATATATTAGACTAAGTTATTAATAACTAAAGTTCAAAGTCCAAACTAATACTCATTATTCGAAACTAAAGTTCTTAGTTAATATTCAAAGACCAAAGTTCGAAATTAGTTATTAGTACTTTATTATTCTAAATTAGTACTTATTTGACCAAGTTATTTCTTGGTTGTATAAGCAATACTTATTATTATAACTTATTATTTGTTAATCACATAGTACAAAAATTTAATTAGGAAAAAAACCACCTTGAGATGGTGGGAGGGTTTGGCATAGACTCCTACCATGTATATTACATATTATAAAAAAATGTACAAGGAGTGGGGCATTCAACCTTACCTCCAAATCATTACAAGTTATAAAACTAATCTAAAAATTTAAATAAAATTAATAATCTATTTACTACATACGTAAGGAGGAAGACGTAGGACCTTACCTCCAAACAAAAAATTATTAAACATTAAAATCCTATGTATATTATATATCAATTTGGTGAACTACTACTACCTTCATCTTCGTCGATATCTTGCATCATTAATCCTTGTTTTCTTTCTTCGGCGTCTAACCAATCCTTTAAGCACACCAACATTTCCAAAGTTGCAGGAGTCATTTGAGCCCTTCTATCATCTAAAACCCTTCCACCTGCACTAAAAGCACTTTCCGATGCAACCGTAGAAATCGAAATTGTTAACAAATCTCGAGCAATTTGAGATACAATAGGATATTGACATTTATGATTTCGCCACCAAGAAAGAATATCAAAATTGGGATTGAACTCATCGTGTCATATACGTAGTGGATCACTTAAATATTGAGTTACTTCATTAGTATTTTCAATTCTCGATCTTTTCGAAGTAAAGAGTAGTTGCTGAGGATCAAAATATGTTCTAATATTTATATAAGGCATAGCATATTGTAAATTTGATGTGGACGAACTAGGAGATGCACCTTGTTGCATGGAGGAGTTTTCTTTGTAAATTTCATATAATTCATGAAAAGATTTTTTAGTAGTTTCTACGAGTACCTGTTTGTCTATGGTATTTGTGGTACTATGATTATTAAAATATTCGATGAAAGTATTTAACTTATACAATTTATTACATGGATCAATAACACATGCCAAATAATACAACAATGGAATATTTTCATAATACTTGTCAAAATTTTCTTCCATTGCGCTAATCATATCATCAAAAAAAATCATTCATCTTATGATTAAAAAAAATAACTTTAATAACACTTAGTTCAGGTAAAAAAACATGAGAGGAAGGTCTATAAGTAGCGGAGAACAAGTTTGTAGCATGTACTCAAATTGCTTTAAAATTTCTACCATTGTTTTAGCTCGATTAAATTCCTCCTTGCCCAAATAAGTTGCATTAACTGAACCAATGTGCTTGTTATAAAATGCGGAAAGTAATTTTTCATAACCAAAAGTACTTGATAATATTTGACAAGTAGAATTCCACCTAATGGGTACACCTATTGGAAAATGTTTAGGTTTCATGCCATTTTCTAAACAAAGTCGTTTAAAATTTTGTTGACGAGCAGTAGAATGGATAAAATAAATAGCACTTCTAATTGGACTAATAATATCTTCAACTATTTTTAAACCATCTTGAACACAAATATTAAGTACATGACATGTACATCTATTATGAAATAATTCACTACCTAAAATAGGTTTGAAAACATCTTTTAACATAGGCACACTTGCAGTATTATTTGAGACTTTATCAAAAGAAATGGATATAACTTTTTCAAGCAAACCATATTCACGAGCACAATTAGAAATCAACCTTGTAATTGTGGGGGCATTGTGAGAGTGTTCAAAAATTTGAAAACTAATAATTCATTTTTGTAAATGCCAATCTACATCTATCCAATGTTAAGTGATACAAAAATAATCTTCATTTGTGATTGCTTTCCAAGAATTGGCAGTAAAGACAACTTTACAATTAGTCGATGCAATAGTAGCTATCAATTCATTTTTCTTTTCCGTATACATTCTTTTAATATCACTTCTCAAAATACTTCTAGGAACCTTTTTAAATTGTGAGTTCACGGCTTGGTGCATGTATTGTTCTAAATTGGAACTTTCACTCAAAATAAAAGGCAATTCATCTCTAACAATCCATTTAGCCATTTCCTCTCTATTTTTTTCATGAGAATATTTAAAATTGCCAGTTACTATATCTTGTGTCATTTGAATTTGTGTTTGAACCATTTTTTATTTTTCTTGAGATTCACTATATTTTTTACTAATGTACCTGTTAAGTGTTCCGGTTCCTCCCCTTTTTTTGTGCTTAAATGATGATAGATGGAACACATAATTTACAAGTAGCAATCTCATTTTCTTCATCTCTTTCAAAAAAATTCCCAAACGAGACTTTTCATTTTAGTAGTAGTGGGCTGTTTAGTAGGTGATTGTTTATTTTGGTTATCTTTATCATTTAAATGAACAAATATTCTAGAACCGTCTAGTAGGATGTGGGGTGCTTGTGATCCTTGCTCCATTTTCTTGTAATGGAAATTTTTTTTAAATAAAGACACAAATAAAGTGGTATTATGAAAACTAAAGATGCAAGATACTAAATTTTCAAACAAAAGAATATAACAAAACAATAATAAAGAAAAAAATGAGAGTGTTGATAAAGACAATTAATAAATTAAAAAAGTATGAAAAAACCAACTTGGAAATTGAAATGTTGAATTTCAATTTATACATTTGAGTACTTGAACTTCACTTGAGCACTTCACTACTTGAATTTTGGATAAATCTCCAAATCTTCAATTGAACTCTCAACTTAAGAGTAATATTTAAATTTTTAAAATACTATATATTATATTTTAAGCAGTATGAAAGAAATTATAATAGCACTTGGAGATAGATTGGAGAGTAGAAAGATGAAATAAGAGAAAGTAGAGAGAAATTATTCTGTGATTTGTTGGAAAAATTGTGTGGTATTTATAGAAAAAAATTTCCAACATTACCCCTAAAAACTAGCCGTTTTATAGCTATTAGAGGGGTAAAACTGTAATTAATAGCTTTTTTTTTTTTAAAAGAGCATTTTCCAATGGGTTGCCCGGGGGTCCTCAATGGTCGGCCTGACGAGTTGACCCGCAAGCTAAGCCCGTTGGAGGTTCAGTCAAGGTCAACGGGTTCAATCTCCGATCCGGGACAAAAATTCCTGGCCCAGGCCCGGCCCTACTCCCGATCCTGGGCTAGGGCCGAGTTGTTACAGTAACTAACGAGTCAGGCCGGGTCGACGGGTTGGCCCGGCCCACTGCCACCTCTACATTCGACTTCAATTTCCCTTCGGCGGCTGGAAGATTAGACTACGATTTTTTTTTATTTTTAAGAAGAGTTAAAGAGAAGGTTTAAGATTGACAACCTTGGTTTGAAAACATCTATTTCTTCATTAGATAAGCATTTTTAAATCTTATTAGATTTTTACTACGCAATTTAATAGTATTTTTACTGTTCTTTTAAATGCTTTCAAGGGTTTATAATTGTTCATCCATGCCTTCAATTTAATACTTTCTTTAATTACTTTCGTAGATTAATGGCTGGAGTAGTGTAATTGCTTTCGTAGATTAATTATAGTCTTAATCCTTAGATTAATTTTATTTAAATCTTATTCATAATAGCTTCTTCAAATAGTATTTGAGTCAAATAACCAATCTTTGTGAGATCAGCTCCTACTTGTGCTATATAATATTGATCCCGTATACTTGTGGCATGTTATCTTGTCAACAGTTAGATTAGGAAATTATAAATTTTATAACTAGATATTTCACGTATCAATATCTGCCTAAATGAAAGTTAAAAGAAGAATATAAACTTAATTTAAAAAAAAATAATCACATCAATAAAAACCTTAAAAGTATCAAATAACCAAATATAGGAAAGTTCAATTAATTGCCTTACTATTCATCCATTTTGTTGTCCATGCTTGTCTCTTCCTCTTTAGTCATCTCTTCTTCGGGTGATGTTTTGTCCTTCTCCTCCTCCTGGATCATACCATATTGACAATTCACCTTGCTTCACTATTGGCAAAAAGACAAGGTCATCTGTGTCAAACTAAACATTAAAGGGTTCGATCTCTTGATTCCGAAAGTTATATACACACTTCCTTGTTTTCTCCTTTAAATACGATCTGATCATTCTTGTTTAATATAAAGGGATTATTAATTTTACCTCTAACTTCAACATTAAATAGTTTACTCCAAGACTCCGTCACACCATATTCCTTCATCACCCACACAGAACAAAGCTGTTTTTGTTCAACGGGATAAATTTCAACAAAAGCAGGGGCATATTTATAAACAATGCTCTAGGATCTCTTAAATTTCCTTCATAATAATGCGGTAGTCTTATTGTTTGAAAGACTTGTTTCTCAAGATCAAATGACAAAATCATATCATCGATGTAACACACTATCCAGTGGACACAAGTATGAATGAATGCTCTAGAAAAGCCATCCACGTACCATAAGGACATCCATTCTATGGAGAGATTTTTATAAATGCTTTAGCACATTGGAAGGTGGTAAGAGTATAGTAGAAATGATTTAATGAAATTTATTGGATCTTTTTTTCCTTGCGGGCAATAGGTTCAAATTGAATGAAATTTGAAGTATGAAACTGTTTGACTATTTATATACAAGTTTAGAGGGACTTCACATGTCAATTCGGTGAATCGGTGTATCATTTGTATATTGTGTGCATTTATGTTCTTAAGAACTTTGAATCTTTTGAGTTTTTGAGAGGATGTATTTTTAATTTTTTTTCTAATTTCTTTAAATAAGATTGATAAGATTAACTACGTACAGCCATTGTTACAAATGTGACACCAATTCAAGAATCATCAAGCTAAAACCTGGAACTAAAAGCAATTAATCACTTTTCTAGAAAGTTATCCAATAACTTATTCTCTTTTACTTTGAAATTCATCTAATCACCTTTAGGCCTATTACATATATGTAATACTTACCTGCTAGGGAAAAAAGAATAGCATTCGTATTGGGTATGTTAAAGAAAATCTGACGAAAAGCAATTTTGTTTGTAACAAATGATAACATTCATTACTTTAAGGAATGTTTTGCAGTCTCTTTACCAATGAATGATTGACATCTAATTAGACAATTATCAGAATTGCTACACATTAGCAATCTTATCATGTGTTTCTAACCTTTATAATAGGTTATATTATTCATTTTAAATTCATACCTTTCCTACAAGTAAAAAAGATCTAAGTTTAAAGTCAAACAAATGATAAATAATTTAAAATTACATAAAATAAATTATCTTTGTTTAACAGTAAAATAATTTGATATTATCAAACACTATTTTTCTAAAGTGAAAAATATTTATTTACGTATCAAAAATATATTATAAATCAATAACTAAATGATTTTATTAAGTCTATAAAATTATACAAAAAATAAATATATAACATTTCACATTCTTAATAGTAAATAACTATTACCAATCGAATAACACTAGCAAATTTTCTTAATGAAACATATATTAGGATAGTGTTGAAACAAATGATACAATAGTACTATAGTATATAAAAGAAAATATTATATAAGATATCTAAAGTGTATTCTTGCGTATGGTAAAAGATACTATCAAATTAGTATATGAAATAATAAAGAACATCAATGCATAATAAAACATAGTCGATATAAAAATAGAAAAAATATGTTATATCACTAATCGTGAAATTATTAACTAAATAGTATTAACAATAATCATGTAGTACTATGTGAAATAAAGAAACTTGCTATTAAAATATCAGCATAGTACTATATCCTAATCTAAGTGAGGTCCAATATAGTATCAATCTAGTAATTTTGAAATATAAAATAAAGTTAATATTTGATTATGTATATTATCACAAAATAAATTTTAGAATAGTCACGAAATAAATATTAGGATAGTAATTTTTCTTGCTTGAAACAAATAATAAGATAGTACAATAAGATATGAAAGAAAGTACTGCTAAGATATCTAAAATGTATTCTCTCGTATAGTAAAAATATTATTATAATGTACTATTCTCTCATATATTAAAACGTATACTATCTAAAATGTATACTATCTCGTATAGTCTTTTCAGCTTAATAAAGAAAATCAATACATAATTGATCATAGTTGATATGAAAAAAATTAAAAAATCAGAAAAAGTATCATTGGTTATTAATCGTGAAATTATCAAGTAAATAGTACTAAAAGATAATCAAATAGTACTACGTAAAGTAAAGAAATATACTTTCAAAATATCAACATAGTACTATCGAAAATAATTATAATGTATTATTCCCTATCTAAATAGTATTATGAGAGACCCACTATAGTGACTAATATTTTTATAGATATTAAATTAAAGTAACTAATAATTACCTGTATCATTACAAAATAATTTTTCTTAATGAAATATATATTAGGATAGAAATTTTGTGATGAAATCAATAAAGGGTAAAGGAAAGTGATCTTTTCGAATTAAAGAATTAAGTTTCCTACAGTCTATACAAACTTTCCACCTTTTTTGAATACGGGTGGGCGCCAGTTCATCATCTTGATTCTTGACTACTGTAGTTCTTGACTTTTTAAGGACTACTTTGACTAGACAAACCCATTTACTACCAGAAATAGGGTAGATTATCCTTACTTCATGAAGTTTGAGAATTTCTTGCATGACTACTTCCATGGGCATCAGATTCAACCTCCTTTGTGGTTGTCTAGTAGGCTTAGCTCCTTCTTCAAGCAAGATACGATGCATATATTTGGATAGGCTAATTCCTTTTATGTCCGCAATGGTCCATCCAGTTGCAGTTCCATGCATCCTTAGAACTTTTTCCACTTTGTAAGAATAGTTCTTCCTAATCTTTAGTTAGTTGGATGGAAATAATAACTAGCAAAGCTTCTCTGTCCCCTAAGAATAAATATTTGAGATGACTTGGGAAGGGCTTCAATTCTAGCACGAGTGCCTGCACAATAGAGGGTAAAGATTTCTTATCAAAAATTGGCAATGCAGCATAAGATACCTTACCAAGTTGCAGTGACTCCTCAATTTCTGACTCTATTTACTCATCATTTTCGGCCTCACATCCCTCTTCAAAAAATTCCTTTACTAAAGAGTCAATGATATCAATAAAATTGGCAGGATTACATTAATAGGGTATCTCATGGCTTTATAAATATTATGCTCAAAGATTTTTCAATCAAATTATGTTGTGAGCATTCCAATATCCACATCTATTTTAGTTTTAGATGTTTTTAAGAATGACCTTCTTAACAAAATAAGGGCAGACTTATCATTATTTTCCATGTCAAGAACATAAACATCCTCAACTATATCTTTTGGGTAGGCCAAAGAGATCCAATCAACTAATTGGATAACTCTACCAGTTTTAATCAAAGGAGCAAGTTGTAAAGAAACATAAAACGTTTATAGATGCTCCTAAATCTAACATGGCCTCTTTAATCCTAGCATTATTAATCATACAAGGAATTATACACATACCTGAATCTTTGCGTTTTGTAGAAAGATTCTTTTGAAGTATTGCTAAAACATTTTATCCGAATGGAATCTTCTCACATTTCTTTTCTTTCTGTTTCCTCTTATGAGTACACAACTCTTTAAAAAACTTAGCATAACGAGGTATTACCTTAATAGCATCTAATAATGGAATATTTAACTTGCACTTGCGAAAAGTCTCATATAATTCTTTATTAGGATCTTCTTTCTCAAATTCCTTTAATGCTAGAGGGAATGGGGTTCTGGTTTATACTCTGACCGGGGAATTGACTTTCTTTTACATACCTCCTTGTCATTCTGAATCAATTCTTTTTCAACTTTAGTTTCCTTCTCCTCAGCTTTAGCGTAATTTAGAAATAGATTTAATGGGCACCTCAACCTCCTTACCACTTTTTAACACAATTGCATTAGCATTCTCTTTAGGATTCATAATTGTTTGATATGGTAACTTTTCGGAATTTTGGGTTTTCAAACGGCTAATTGTTGTCACCATTTGACCCATTTGATTTGTCAATTGTTGAATACTAGCCTTGGTTTCCTGCAAAAATTGCAAAGTGTTAGTGGGGAAAGAACTCACTATATCTTCTAATGAATACCTGGCTGAGGAGTAGTGCTCGATTGTTGTCTTGGAGGTATGGATGGTCAATATAGTTGCAAATTATTTTATTTTGCACCATAGGTTGTGAAACTTGTGGATTCCTGTATCTCAAATTCAGGTGATCTCTCCATCCAAGGTTATAAAATATGGGTCATAGTTTCTTCGAGGTTGCCCTAAAAATCCTCTCACTACATTGACTTGTTCACGGGAATCCTCTTGCAAAGTTGGACACATTCGTTGGATATCCCACATTCTGAAGAACAAATCCCACAAGCTTGCACTGACTGTGTAGTTCCTAAAGCTAATTGATGAACAAAAGAGTTTAAACTAGTCATTTGTAGTTCAATAGAAGAAACGCTACCCTCATTAACACGGTTGGGAATAGGATCACGCCTTGTTCCAATTTTTTGAGAATGAGATGCAATATTTGATATGAAGTTATAGGCAGCTTCTATGGTCAAATTTTCCAATACTCCTCCACATTTAGCATCAATCTTGTTCCTCTCATGAACAAAAAGTCGCTCAAAAAAATATTGAATCAATAAAGAATCACTTATTTGATGATGGGGGCAATTGGCACAGAGCTTCTTGAATATTTCCCAATAATCATGCAAGGATTCCTTGTTGAACTGCCTTATTCTACATATTTCCTTCCTTGTATTCACTGTTCTTGAGGCTGGAAAATACTTGGTTAAGAATAGCCTATCATCTACTCCCATGTAGTAATACTTCTCAAGAGTAGATCAAATAGCCAATCCTTCGCATTTTGTCTTTTAACGAGAATAGGAATGTTTTCAACTTTATTTGCTCTTTTGAAATGCCATTAGGTTTCATGCTTGTGCAGACCACATGAAATTTCTTTAAATGCTTATTATGGTTTTCGCCTGGCAATCCATGAAAAAAAGGTAAAAGATGAATTAGTTCAGATTTTAATTCAAAAGTAACATCAGCTTCTAAAACAGGATAAGTAAAGCAAAGAGGTTGTTGATTTAAATTCCAGGCCGCCAACTCCTTAAGATTTCGATTCCCGACCATATTTTCTTCCTTTTGTAAGCCTTGACATGCTTCTCTCATTAACCTGTGCAAAGTTCTTTCAATTTTCGAATTAAATCGTAAAGCACCTTTATCAGTAGATCGAGTTTCAGGCATGCACAATTAAAAACAAAATAAAACAGTATAACAAAAATCAAATCGAAACACAATCAAAGCAAAACACTCTCTGGTAATGGCGCCAAAATTTTTGTCATGATGTCGCCTATACCCAAAAAAAATAAAACCTATACTTCTAAAGATTGATTGTAGTAGCAGAAGTAAGGATCGTTCCCACCAAGAGTGTATAACTTAATACTTCATACTTTTGTAAATTAAACTGGGGAGAGATTAAATACAATGAAAATAAATAAAAGAAACTAACTAATAAGCAATTAAGATTAAAGGGGAGAAATAAAGATAACAAATCTTAGTCTTGATCACATTAGTCATGGAGGTTCAACAGTCGATCATTGATACCAAAAATATATTAATTCTTATATCAAATACTAATTGAAAAATTGTGCCCGAATTCCAATTCAAAACTTATTCTTGTATCTTTTCTTAAGTTAATCTTTAACACGCAATCCAATTAACCCTATCTATCAATTAAATTCAAAGAAGCGCCAAAGGTTAATATACTAGAAGCATTGAGAACTAGAAAGAGAAATTAGACAAATACGACATAACCACAAGCAATTATGTCATTAGTTGATTATTTCCCCAAAATTCAATAATCCTAATTATGATCCAGTAATTATTAAGCCTAGTTGTTTCATAGATTAAATCGAACAATGTAGCCAATATAATCTAGCTATAGATTGATTTAATTAATCTACTACTTGGCCTTATAGCAATTAAAAGAAACAATTATAAAAATAAATGTAGAAAAATAACCAATACTTGAAATAAGAATTGAATAACTAAAACACAATAAGTCTCACAACATTGAAGAATCCATAGCTTCAGTTCCCTTGACCAAGAAGAAATAGTTGCGCAAGGCTGTAAACTAAAGACTCAAAAGAAAAGAAGAAAAAGTGAATTCAAGGAGGTAGAAGATGAATCTAATGTATCGTGGCTTCTCCTCCCCAAATCCAAGCTTAAAGGAGCTATTTAGAGAGAATCTAGGGTTAAGCTTTCTATCTAATGAGAAAAACATGGAAGCCCCCAAAAAAAGAGTCCAATCGACTGAAGAAAGCTATCAGAAATAATAATTTTTGCAGACTCTCGTAGGCGCGAGCACACATGCTCTAGATTGAAATTTTGGGCACACATGCATTGAAATTGGCTCCTGGAATCTTTTTCTCTGGATCGAGAGCACATACTCTAGATTTCGGGCGCACGTGAGCTGAATCCGGAATTGCTACTTCAAATTCAACTCCAATTTTGACCTTGATGCTGATAGAATTTGGAAAAACACAAAACATAAAATTGTAGATTTTCCTCTTAGCTTTCCACGCATCTTGAATCAACTTAATTGGAGTTCGAACAAGAAAGTTTTGCTCAAAATATAGAATAGTGTCCAAATTATTCAATATTTGTGCACACTTCACTCTTTTGATTTTTCTTCACTTATTTCATCCTTTTAACTCTTTTTACACTTCAACCCTACAAAAGTTAAGAATAAATTCAACATTGTTGAATAATCATAGCAAGATCTATAAGAATATTACATATAGATAGTAGGAATGACAATATAGCATAAATAAGTAGGCAAGTAATGTAAACAAATGACATAATTTATACAGATAAAATCATACTGTTGATTAATACTCCAAAATAATTACAATGCAATTGTTACACTACTATAAAATAAAATAACAAAGATGTATATTAAATGTTTGGGTAACCAATACAAGGAATTGTTTAAAAAAATACGCAAAAGAAAAAAATTAAAATTCATAAATTTTTACTAGCTTCACATTTCGTTTATATATTTAATAAATAAAAATTTAATTTTATAGTACAATATAGTATCATAATAAAATTGTAGACCTAACCACATTCAGTTACATTTAGGTAGAAGAAAAGAGCTTAGAATGTCAAACAAAAATAAATAAATAGAACGTCAACAAAGTCCTGAAGTTAATGTTATTATAAGTTTAAGAAATATGAAAAAAAAAACACAAATATATTCTTTACATACATATATATTTTACACAATATGTTAAAAAATTTAATTATGATAGAAATTGTTAAAAACTACTTGTAATTTTGGATGTCTTTAAAACTGCATGTTTTTCGAGAGAGTTGCTTGCATTTTAGAGTAAGACAAATAAAGATTTTTTGTCACTAATATTTTGTACATTTCAGAGTAAGATAAAAGAACAATTTCTTATTTTCATCTTTTTATAATGATGTTAATATACTATTTGATCCTAATCCATAATATGAAGAACATATTAGTTTAATTTATTTTATTTTTTTATATATAAGACAAAATTTTGTTTGTTGTATTGTTTCTTTACATTTTAATTGCATTCATTTTTTTCTATTTTTGGAAGTTTAATTAACCACTTTATATAATTATTGTCCATACATCATTTGATTTCTTATAGATATTTTTCTTTAATAAAAGAATTTCAAAATACTTCATCTATAAAATGATGTTTAATTAATACTTCATAGTAATTTTACTTTTGTTTCTTTGTGTACCACAACAAGTCAATTTAATCTCTCATCTTTCAAAATGTTAGGCAATATAGAGCTTTTGACAAAAAATTGGACAATGATTTTCTATCATTGAGGCACACACCAAAGATAAGATATCAAAATGGTTTTTTTCCTAATATAAAACTTAGAATTTTAAAAATATTTTTCAATTTAATATTTATTTGATACTATATTCAATTACTAAATTCTTACCTATAATGACATCATCTTATAGAATAAATTTAGAGGCAGAATAAGAAATTAAAATGTCCAATAAATTAATAAGTAAATCTTTCACGCATCGTCAGTGTATAAAAATTTTTGCACCATCAGATTTATATACATGACGCATATGCAAAAATAACTTTTGAAATTTAAACAATGCACATGTGTCATGCTTCTAAACTGGATAATGTGAAAATTTTTGTACACCAGCGATATATAAAAGAATTTATTTAAATTAATCAATAGTGTTACACGTACAAAGCATGTGCACTTTTCTAGTTCCCAATATATAATACAACTTGAAATGGGAAATAAATTCACCTAAGGTATACTTTATTAGGAAGGAAAAACTGTGCAATAGACACCAGATGTCAGTTAACTGACAAAAACTACCATGTCCTTTCTTTCTCCCTAGTCACACTTTCATTTTCTTTCAAATTAAGCCAAAATAAAAAATTATTATTTACAGTATTATTTGCAATTCATCAATATACTATAATATAATATAAACAGCTCTATTGAGAATTATATAGTCTCGTTATAATAGTATAGCATTATGCTTTGAACCTTATACGTATAACTATATGCATTCAAAACACATAAGATGTATTATACGTACAAATATTCATAATACAACTAGAATTTTCTGAATTTTCTTCCATTTTTAAGAGTAATATCCAACTTTAAAACGAATACTATATGTACCAACAGAAAATAATATTAATTCGGTGAATTTTAAGAGATTAGAATTACCTGAAAAGAACCAAAAGTTTCAAGGATTCCAACTTGAGCCTACAAGAACTTGATGTACTGAAAAGCAGCTTGAAACATTTCAGCAATGCTCATCTTGTGACCACCTGGAACAAGCTTCCCAAGCTCGAGTCTTCTCAGTAATCTTCCTTCTCCTCTGTCGAGCCGGCGAGCTATGCTTTGAGCAGACAAACTCCCTCCTCCATTACTTCCTCCCTTCTTCGCACTGGTCTCGCCACTGCAACTTCCACTGCTAAAAACAGGTGGATTACTCGCAAAACTCGCAGCAAATGGAGACAACATGATTTCGGGCACAGTAAGCTCCTCAAGAAGCAAACTTGGATTATTTGGAACAAATCCGATACATAAATCAAGTGCTACTTGTATGAGTTCTGTGTCATTATAGCATCCCTGCAAGGTTTTTTGGCATTTTGGGTTCGGGTATTGCTCGTATTCTACTTCTTGAAAGACTACAGGGAAAAGGGAATAAAGATTATTATTACCATTATTATTATCAGATGGAGAAGAGAAGTAAAAGAAATTGTGGGATTCGAGTAAAGGATCGATATAATCACTACAGGAAAATGGGGCTTTAATGAAGAAAAACATAGTGACGACACGAAATATCGTCAATAAAGGGTGTTATTAGTGACGACTTTTGACTTGGTCACTAGAACAAAATGGAAGGATTTGCCTTTTAGTGACGAAATACAAAAAGTCGTCACTAAATAGTCATTACGTCATCACTAAAGATTAGGCTGAAAATTGCGTGAAAATATCTAGGATTTAGTTACGATATTTTGTTGTCACTAATATTTTCAGTGTTAATGACGATGTTTCATCGTCACTAATATTTTAAGAGTATTCTAGGATTTAGTGACGATTATTCATCATTGATATTTTTAGTATTAATTATTGGTTTTAGTTATCAGTACTGACTTTACATATAGAAAGTAAATGTTTGAAAATTTTTGAAAGTGGGTTTTGCTGGATTGTGTTGAAAAAAGTTAGCTAGTTTGTGTAATTATTTTTTTAGATATTAATTTTGGATTATAGGAATTAAAGAATTTAGATGTGTTATTTTAAATGAAAATAATAAAATAAATATTGAGTTAAAGAAAAAAAAATTATATTGTTTATGATATATATTTTTAAGTTATATATTTGTAAAGATTATAAATTTTATTACTGTAAATTCTAATCTAACATTTGTAATTGAAGGGGAAAAAATTGTCTTTTCCCTAATATAATGGCCCCATTAAATAAACTAAATATCAAAGAAATTAATTAATATTTTGTAACAATCAGTATGATGGCCCAAATGAGATGAAAAAAATTAATTAGACTACCTTATTGGATGCTTACCCATCAAGAAAATTAATTCTAATTCGAAAGTCCAACTATATATAAAAAAAGCCCAAACAATTTGTTGCCACATAACATACCAATGTATGCATGTATGAGCCAAATATGCCATCTAGTTGGCTTGTATTAGTATGTTGTAATAACCAAGTGGGTAGATAACACATTAAGAGATATCTATATATATTATATATATATATATATATATATATATATATATATATATATTGACCCATTAAATAACAAATTATGATACATAATGTAACTAATTGGGCTTGGTACTTGGTAGCCCAATTAAAAGTCTATAGATATTATTATCTTAAGTATGGTTTCCATATAAACTTAATTTGGTGGTTCATAAATTTATAATGTGATACTTATTTAATCAATTTTTTTTGACTCTCTAGTATTCTAATTTTGTCCTAAAAATTTAATTAATGCATGATATTTATTTCTTTCACTACAAGAAAATACCCCTATTATAACATATCTATAGAAGCACTGTAACAAGAATGCCTTAAAAAATAATTGATGAGGCACTTATGAGTAAGTGCCACATAAAATTAGAAAATTATAATTTAATAAGGCAACGTAAAGGAAACTTGTAAAAAAAAATTCTGAAAAAATAGAGCTAAACTTAACCTGCTAAAAATATAAGAGTAAAATTTTCGTATAAAATATCTAATATGATAGATCCTTCCCCATCTTTTCTTTTTCCCCCAATTTCCCTTCTCTTTATTCCGCCTTAACTTTCTCCTTCCCCTTCTTATTTTTCTTTTTCTCCCAATTTTCAGAAACCTTTCTCCTCTTCCGCCCCAACTTTCCCCTTCCCCCAAATTCCAAATTCTCCACAAGTCTTCTTTTCTCATTAATTTTCAGAAGATCTACGTAAGTCTTCTCTCCCCTCTCCTTCTCTCTTTTCACCTTTCTAATATTTTGTCTTATAATTTTTTTTTTTTTGAAACCTCAGATTAATCCTTTGACTCTTGCTCCAGAGGCTGTTTTTTGTTGATAAGGAATTTTTTAGCAGTCCACTGGTTTGGCATCTCAATATTGGAGGTACGCTTATACAATTTTACAGAAAATTTAAGGTTTTAAATTTTGGTATAAAATCTTAATGAGTGAAATCAAAGAAAGTTTTTTATTACAGTTTCTAAACCTTGAATATAATTGTTGTTCAAGTCTTATATTGTTAATATCCTTGAGAAAACTGTGTGTATTTTGGTGATTAAAAAACAAAAAGGCTTTTTGAGCTTTGCGGCTGAAAGGAAATGGGAGATCTTGATGTACATAAAAGTTGAGATTTTTTTCAATTTTTTGTTTTAATTTTTTTTTAGTTTTATAGCCTCGATTTCAATGGGAATTTTTAGTGCTGGAATTTGGTAAATATCCTTTGTGGAACATTCACATTGCACAGGAGAAGCATTATGGGCAAGAAAGATGAAATTTTGCTTCTTTTTTTTTTTTGTAAGTTCAGAATTTTTATTAAATGATGATGATGAAACAGTAAGCTTTACAAATGACATCCCAGACCATCCTCCAAGACTCTTGGAGGAATAAATAAGAAGAAATCAAATACATCAAGAACAAAAGATACTTTGTTCAAAGTTGCAGATCAAAATTCGCTTTCTAAAAGTTCAAGAATTTTCTGTATAATCGATTAATAAAATTGTATCCTCCCGAAATTCCGTCGTCCACCCGATTCTTGATTTGATTTGTTTCGGTTATCTGATCAACTTCCCATATTGTTTTTCGTTTCATTCTTTGCGAGTAAAAGCCTTGTTGGTTTAGTTTTTTGTGTTGTAGGCCGTTAGCTTTGATTTTTTGGTCCTTTCTTTATGCTTAAGTGTGTTATTCTTTTTGGCTACTAAAGGAACCAATTTGGTTGTTCTATAAATTGGAAAGTGAGATGCATGCATGTATTAAGAAGAAAAATAATCATTTTGATAGCTGTCGTTGGTAATACTATATAATTAATTACACATGAATTAGTATTAGACTAATTACAGCAAAGTGGAATGTGATGAATACTGTTTTTGGTCATTTGTAATGGTTGACCAGCATAGATGGTTTCTTTAAAATAATACCAAGGCCTAATTGATAATTAGTGGAAGAGCTTTAGTCCCATACTGTATACATTGTAGTATATATTTATGGTAGTTGTTCGGACTTTGTTGGCTGCTGCTTCCTACAATCTCCACTTTATTTTGGACTAATTTTATTTTATATCCCTTAATTATATCTAATTCTCACTTTACACATCAAACTTTAGTTTTGAGCACTTTACACCTCAAACTCTCAAGTTCATCCCACTTCACATAATTTTTTAACACTGCCTAAAAAATTAATGGAAATTTTCATATGTATGACATATTCAGTAGGATGTACAATAATATTTTTGCATGCAAAAACAAATATTCTGTTTACTTTATTGATAGGGTCAAAAAAAGGGGCTAAATTGGAACTACTTTGAGAGTTAGGGTGCAAAGTGTCAAAAATTAAAATTTGGTATGCAAAGTGATTATTGGTATAAGTTGAGGGGTATAAAATGGAATTAGTACCTTTATTTATTAAACCACCGCCAATGAAGTGAAAAATTGGAACTAAGTACTTATCATCTACAATGAGGCTTAGTTTGAAAAATGTTTCTAAAAAATGATTTTAATTTTTTTTTTTTTTTAATTTGTGGCTGAATAATCATATCTTAAAAGATTAGAATAATCGATCATCTTCGTTTTACACACAAATTTTCAATATTTAGCTCATTTCTTAAACACAATTTCATCTGACTATATCAAATTTTCAATTTTTATCTCAAAGTGGTCATTGTACAAACTTGGGGACTACATACTTTATACAAGTTAACCAACTATTTAGATTTGAGTTTTTATTTTTATACAGTGAGAAGGGGAAAGGGGCAACAAAGAAATCGAGGCTTTTTTTATATATAGTAAGAATTTAATAAAAGCTGAGGGAGTGATTAGTAAACAAATGGGAATTTTGTTTTGTAGTGATTTGGAATTGGAATGCATATTAATACTCTTAGAGAGATTCAATGTTGGTTTTTGTGTCATGGTTAATTTGACTACAAATCTAATTTGAAAGATTCTTCAAAGCTCAAGATATATTCTTCTCGAACCTAGGATTAAATTTTTTTTTTTTAGTGAAATTACTTTTTACTATATTCTTATACTATTTTTTTTGTTAGCCTATGGATTTACTTATATAATTGAATACATTTGTTTAAAGCTAGATCTTAGGACTAAAATTGTTCATAGGATATTTGTGGTTATATGAGTAATTAGTTGCTATTGAATTTCTTTTTCTTATATGGAAACTAGTTTTTGGCTTATTTAATTTCTTTTTTTGATTGATTTTTTCATAAGTCTTGTCTAAGAAATGCACGAGGTCCTTTTGTCAAAATAATGATTTATATATAAATGTTTTGTGAATACATCTTCCTTACTATTTGCTTGTATGTTATAATTTATTTTGTCAGGTACATATTGATTTATTCGGCTTCCTGATATAGTTTGCTCAATAAATATCTAATACTCATAATAACATATGGATAAGAGTTGGATGCAAAAAGATAGGTTAAGTGATGAATTCGGAAAAGGTTTAAAAGCATTTTTAGATTATGCATTTAAGCATTCAAGTGTAAATGGAATGATTGCATGTCCATGTTCAGAGTGCAAGTGTGGAGTAGCTGTGTCTAGAAAAGAAGCCAAAACTCATTAGAAAGTCTCTGGATTTCTTAAGGGATACACACAATGGGTAGCTCATGGAGAATTTTTATATTCAGCTCAATCGACGTCTAGTTCTAATGATGTTTCACATGATGTATTTGGTGTTCCTGATAACATGCATAATCTAGTTCATGATGCATCTGCATTTGGAGTTCCTCAACATGATTCTACTTTGGGTGGTAGAACAGAATTTGATGGGGATCGACCTAATGCAGAAGTTGAAAAATTTTACAAATTAATTGATGATTCTCAACAAGAGCACTATCCAGGGTGTAAAAGCTTTTCCAAACTTTCTTTCATTATTCGTTTGCTTCATATCAAATGCCTAGGCAAATTAAGCAATAAAACTTTTGATATGTTTCTTGATTTGTTGAGAGAAGCATTTCCCGAAGCCATGGTTAATTTGCCTAAATCTTATTATGAAGCAGAGAAGTTGATGAAAGAATTAGGACTTGGTTACGAAAAATATGATGCTTGTCCTAATGACTGTACTTTGTATTGGGGGGTAGACTAGTTGTGAAATATGCAAGGAACATAGATGGGTTACATCAGAAAATGATCCCACTGGTGCATTATAAATTATACTAATGTTAGAATGATTTTCATAATTCTTTTTGGTTTGTTAATTAATTTGTTAGTAAATCATTATAAGTTAACAACATGTTCTAATTTGAGTAATAACTATTAATTTAAAATCATTCTAACATCCCAGTTTAATTTAAATGCACAACGTGTTTCTTTTTTGGCTTGTTAATTATATACTTTCTAAGAAAGATAACAATAAGTATTTTATTGGTTGATTTTAAGTAAGTGTTTATTTTCTAGCAAGTGTTGTGGTATTATATTTCCTGAACCTCCTGGTGAATATTTATTAATTACAGATAATGATGCCCATTATTGGAGGAACTCTTTGTGACTTCTAGAGCTTGTGAATTCGTGACAAATAGCTTCTACACAAAATAACATTATAAGTACTATTTAGTACCTTTATAATTATACCAAATTTTTAGCAAGTAATTGATTATTTTACTACAAAACATGAGTTGATGATAGGAATTTAGTTAAGTTTTTTTGTGTTATATTATGAAGATGTCCATGGAAAGATGTAAACATGTTTTAGTGATGATTTTCCATCAATATGTGAAAGTGCCATTTTTATACTCTGTCTTTATTGGTTATTGAATGTTTGACTTCATTAATTTTGAAGTTATTGAACTTATACAAAAATTGGTTTCTGTTTCGAAGTGTTGGAATGAAAATAAGTTTTTTAATTAGTTTAGTGGCTGATACTGCATATTTAGTGGTTGATTTTAAGTAAGTTGTCTAATTTTTATGAAAATCATATTTAGGATATGGACAAGAGTTGGATGACAATTGACAACAGGAGGAACGAGCTATATGCATTGGGTGTTCAGGGGTTTTTAAAATTTGCATATTCTAATAAAGATCAGTCCACTAAAATTTCAAGGCCTTGCAAATCTTGCAATAACTTTCGTAATCAATCAAAAGAAATTGTGGATCATCATTTGATGGTGCATGGAATTAGTAAAGATTATGTTACATGGGTATATCATGGTGAGTCATATCAAGATGATTCAGATGAGGAGCATGTACTGCATGAAGGGTTCCATGATGAAGATGAGGATGATGACCTAGATGACATGTTAAATGTGACCTTTGTCGTGCTAATTGTGGGGAGGGTTGGCAAGATATTGGTTGTTCTTCAAGTGATCTGTATTGCAAAGCAGATGCATATTTAAGATTGTTAGAAGATGCTAAACAACACCTTTACCCGTGGTGCAAGTCATTCTCTAAATTGTCATTCATCGTCTCTCTACTTCACCTAAAGACCATTGCTCTCATTTAGTGAATTCTTCAAGAAGTTGTGTTCAAAAACTTCTCTTTTAGATGTTCTACAGGAAGAAGAGAGGAACATTGCTCTCATTCAGCAAGTTGTCTATAGGTCAATTTTCCTACCTGAGCACGACATAATGATACATCTTATGGTTCACTTACATATACAATCAAAAATTGCCGGTCCATCACAATATCATTGGATGTTTCCATTCGAGAGGTAACCGATGACATATTAGTTTTATATGTGCTTTTCACACAAAATATGCAATTAAAAGCTAAACATTTTAAGTATGTACAGGAAAATGGGGACATTGAAAGGACTATGTCCATAATAAAGCTCGCCTGAAGGTTACATATTTTAGCGATGTACATAGACAAGGAGTGCCTAACTTTTTGTAGTATGTACTTGCATGATGTTGACACAATTTTCAATAAAGTTGACCGCAATAATGAATTGACAGAAGCATCAGGTGTATTATCTATTTTTTTGGGAAAGGGTCGTCCATTTGGTGGATATAAAGTAGGTGTTTTAAGTTCACCTAAACTGGAGATGCTGCATACATTTGTACTGAACAATTGTGATGAATTAGAAGAACATATACAATAAGTTTTTTCTCTAATTTGTTTACAACACTATGCGCTTCAAAATTTTAGGATCAAAATATAGTATATTTTTATGCCGAAGGATTACATTATAATACTTTCATTCATTTAGGACATGCACAAAGAAAAGCTTGCAGTAGAAAGTAATGCAAATGTGGATCAACGGCATGATAAGCAATTAACTTCATGGTTTCGTCAACGTGTAAGAGACAAAAAAAGTACCTTGTTTCGTTTACAAAATTTAAAATTCATAAATTGCTCATTAATTTATTGTTCTACTATATGTAGGTTTTATCTTGTCCTGAAACCTGTAACAATGAAATAAGATCTTTGGCATTGGGACCAGATGATAGAGTTAGTCGGTACACTGGTTGCATGGTAAATGGCTACCGATTTCATACAACGAGTAGGGAAAAGGGTAGAAAAACTCAAAATAGCGGGGTTGTGGTAAAGGGAGAGCATGGAAATAACATTGTTGATTTTTTTGGGGTATTGGAGGATATTATTGAAGTTGAATACTTAGTAAGAAAGAAGAAGGTGTTGATATTTAAATGTAAATGGTGGAACACTAAAGATAGGAATGGATTACATATTGATAAAGAAAGGAATATTTGTAGTGTTAATTTTTCTAAAACATGGTATAATGATCAGCCTTATATTCTAGCGGATCAAGTTCACCAAGTTTTTTATTTGAATGATCTTAGATTAGGTAGAAATTGGCATGTTGTACAAAGGTACATATCTTAGTTCTCGTAACTCGTATGATGTTCCACAACAGCTAGACAAAGGGCCAGATGAAGAAGTTTATCAAGAAGAAGAACCAAGCATAAATCTAATCGTTGATTTGAACTTCGACATGCCATCTCTTGCAAGGGGCACTTTGTCTTTGCAGATATTGCCTGCTAATTCAGTTCACACCAATAAAATGAAGGGTTTATCAAGGGTCCCTCTAGTTCATGATGATGACTTTATCAATGATGATGACATTAATGGAAATCAATCAATTTCGCACGATAAAAATGAAGACTTGTGCCTAATGACTAGTGTTTCGCAAATTGGTACTTTGCATTTATTTTTTTTTTTGAATTTTCTAGTTGTTTACTATTTTATGTGCAACATCTTAATTTGTATACTTAAGTTGTCATCAATTTTTTTTTTTTTTTTACAATATTGTTTATCTTTTGTTCTTTTCTAGTAGTATTTACAACTGAATTCCCAATAATGATGTTTTGACCCTTTGTTACTTATTGCACGATGGTTGGACCTGGAAGAAAAGGACTAAGCAAGAAAGCAACAGTTCCAAATGCCAATCGACCTGTAGGAGTGAATAGTGAGGCAGGTTCAAGTACTGCTCGAGCTGCATTAAGTAAGAGTACAGTTGATCCACGTCTGAAGAAAAGTCTAATTGTGCAATCTTCTCCCAGAAGAAGTGCACGCCATACACCTAACAAGGTCACCATTACTTTTGATCTTACGAATGAATCAGAAAATGAACCAGAGCAGCCAACTTCACAAAGAAATGTAGGCAAAAGTTCTAGTACAAGGCGATCTTTAAATTTGACAGCTCAGACACTGTCGCACCCCCCACAACCCGCTGTCTGGCCGGCACCTTTGGGACCGGCACCGTCGCCAATGTGGTGCTCGTGAAATAGGTGATTAAATGCAAAAGTCTTATTTACTATTACAAACATAAATTACCTACTTACTATTACCAATTTAAATGAATCACCTATTTACTATTACATAACGGGGCTTTAAATGCGATTAATTGCTATGAATTGTACAAAAATAATCTAAGCTAGGGAACACAGGATTGGAGTCGCCACCTAGTGTGTTGGTGCGCCGGGACACAAAAATACATCAAAATTTAAAGAAAAAATAAATCCTAGTCTGAATTGACTCCTGGTCCACGTAATTCAAAAAACATGAGTTCGGGAAGTCTCTTATACAATGGGAAGTGTATAAGATACATTTGAATTTCACTCGGCTAAATTCGTGTGCGTTGGACCGGTTGCATGATTTTATCGCGTTTCCCTTTTCAATTTTAGTATTCATTATTGCCGACTTTGTAGCGTACGTGTGCTTAAGATAGTTTAAAAGTAATAAAATATGTACATATTAATGAGGAAATGAAAATAAATGGTAAATAAACATTGACAGGTAAATTTAGCCCGGGGTATAATTTAAAGTTGCACACATTTAGCTTGTAGTGCCCTTTAACTCCCAAAGGGCAAAACAGTCGTTTGTCATGCACGCCAGAGTTTACTTCTAGCCCGATTTTGTATATCATTGATACAGTTATTAAGTCATGGACAAAATTGAGTTTGATTCAAATATTTAATGTCTAGTCGTGCAACTAAACCAAATTTGAGGACAGAAGAGTAAATTCACATCATTTAACAAGTAAGAAAAATCATAAATATTATATCGAGACCAACAAACATAAAAAATAAAGCACAAATCATCACAAAAGAAACTAATCGAAAAATATGTGCAAAATCAGAGCCCATTTACAATTTAATACTCATAAGGGCAAAATGGTAATTTCACAATCAAAGGGTAATTAAACATATTAAAATGTCAAAACAAAAATCAAATTAAAGCTTGGTGGTTATTGTCATTAAAAATGTAACTTAGAAGCAATTTGAAAAGAAAAAAAAATGAAAATTAAGTCATAAATAATGTAAAAATAGTAAGATAAGCATTTTGTCACCAAAACAATCGATTCAAAAGCCCATTTAACTCACCTCAACCTCAGGAATGTGGTGGAATTGGTTATGCTTGGCTTGGAGTGCGTTTGAGCCGAATTTGCTTTTGGCACCTCCAAGCTTCCGATTGATGAACTGGCCTTCTTCCACCACGTTTTTCACCCACCAGATGAACGATTTTGCTTGAGATTTACAAAGAGAAATGTAGTCCCAGGTACTCTCTAAAACTTTTCTTCTTTGAGTTTAGTCTAATTCCTCTTCGATTGCTTGGAATCTTGGCTCAAAGTTGCCTGTCTGGAAAATTTTCCAGACTTAGAAAATTTTCTCTTTTTTTCTGTAGATTTTCTTGGCCACCAGCCTTCTTATACCATGTTTTTGACCCTCTAAATGAATGATTTTTCTTAATCTTTACAAAGATAAGTTATAGTCCCACGTACCCTCTACAATTTTTCTTCTTTGAGTTTAGTCTAATTCCTTTTTAATCGTTTGGAATTTTGGCACAAAGTTGGCTGTTTGGAAGATTTTTAAACTTAGAAAAATTTTTCTCTCTTTTCTTTTCTGCAGAAATTTCATCCCCCCTCTTTTAAGGCTGAGTTTTTTGCTCTTTAAAGAGGTGGATTGAGTGTAAAAATGGTCAAAGACCATTCCTTGTCATGTTGGGAGTATGGGGCATCTGAAATTTGGTGAGAATGGGTGAAAAAATGCAGAGAAAAATGTGGCAAAATAGCTCTGTCGAGCTGATTGTTCGGCGCGTGAACAGTACACGCGGTCCATCAAAAATGTGGCACAAATTTTTTTAATAAATTTAAATTTAAAAATTTTTTTTTTTTAATTATTTTTTTTTTTTTTGAAAAATCTAAAAACTTAATAATATTAAAACTCATTCTTAGTATTTCAAATGCATAAAACACATAATAATTAAACACCATAAGAAAAATTAAGAGGGAATTAAAGGATAAATTAAGAGGAAATCAAAGAGCAGGTTTAACAGAAATTAAAAGGGAAATTAAAAAGAAAATTGAGAGTAAAATTAAAAGGAAAATAGGGGAGAACTTAAGGGATAAAAATAGGTGTCTACAGACACATTATGCCGAGCAACCTCTGTCATGCCTACTGTTGGGCAGCACAGGCACCATGAAAATGATGAAGAAGATGGGCACAACCATTATGAGAATGATGAAGAAGATGAGCACAACCACCATGAGAATAATGAAGAAGATGTGGAAGAGCAAACATCTCCTCCAGGTGATCCGGCTCTTTTGTTTATTGGATAAGCAAACATTTCCTTCATCTATACTCAACTACTTTAATCATTTCTACTTTTTCTTTTCTTCTTTGGGTTGGGTTCAATTTTCCTTTTATCGAGTCAGGGATAACAAAATTTGATATAATCACAAGTTATGTGTCTTATAATAAATGAACAGTTGTATTGGCAAAGAGGGGTCCTACAAGGAATATCAAATTGGCCAATAGAAGGAGGAAAAGCTCACATTTGTCTATTTGTATAGATGAAGTATCTGGAAGGGTAGTTGGGGATGATGCTCAGCATTTCATAAGTGAGAGTGGATGTATTGTTCGTAAACTTGTCTCCTCGGGTAACCCAACATGGTCCAAATTGAACTCAGAGTTGAAGGATGACATATACAACAACTGCACGGTATTGATTCTTTGATAATTAGTTCAACTATTATGACATAATGAGATCTTCATAGCCAAAGAAGATTCATTTAATTTTCATGATTTTTGTAAATGTAACAACAATATGAGGTTGGAAAAAGTTCAGAAGTAAAGAAACGTATTCACCAGCAGCTTGCTTCTCAAATGAAGTCATTTAAACATAGGCTACATAAGCGCTATCAGAAGTATCCATCAAAAGAAGAGGCAATGAAGCATGTTCCTGAGGTCCTTTGATAAAGAGGCGTGGAACAAATTATGCGAGGAATTTGACTCTAAAGATTTCAAGGTATGTTCACTAGTTTTAAATTTCTTTTATTTCTATTTTTCTATGAGTTCATACTTTCATAGGATATAAGTATGAAGTTTGAAATTTTGAATGATAGATCATAGATTTGTGAAAGATGGATCTGTTTGTGTAAATAATTTAAATTAAGAAAATAGAGTTTTCATCCTAGTCAAGGCATCAACCTTAAATAGATTTTGAAGTGATTCTATTACAAAAAAAGTTCACTGGTTTTAAGTTATGACCATGTTGCTATGTAATGACACAATTCTATTTTTATATGTCCTTTCAAATCTGGTTTTTTTTTTAAAAGGATCAAAGTGCAAGAAATCAGAAAAATCGTGCAGGATGTCAACTCCAACTACTGTTGGGACAAAGTCAATTGCAAGGATGATCGATGAAAATGTATACACAGTTTGATTTATTTTACATGAAATCTTCTTTCATATGGTTTTTCACCTTAACAAATATGTATTGAAATTGCCACAGAGGAAGGTTGAAGGCCAAGATGTTTCTGCCATTGATGCTTATAGGATGGCTCATTTCTCGAAAAAGAAGGGCAAGATGGTTAATGATAATGCTAGTGAAATATTGGTGAGTACTTAGAGTTATTATTACATGATCAATTGTTATGGCCGAACATGTTAACACTCATACTAAAGTATTTCCTTCACTATAGGAAAAATTGGAAAGTTTACAGTCTACGACAGGATTGACACCAAATGAAATTTGTTTGCAAGAGTTTAACTCCATACCTGGACATGTGACTACAGTCTGTATAAGTAGAAGTAAAAAGGACAACTACCCTTCTTGAGAAAATTGGTCTATTAGTTGCGATGCAATCCGAAAAAAATGTAAGTTATCATCCATTTAGCTTACATTTTTAAAAATTGTGTATGGATTGCTGTCATCAATTATATATGATCTTCCACCAAAATGAGAAAATATAATTGCTACACATAATTGAGCATATTCTAAAAATATTATGGTACCAGACTATCATTCATTAATGGAAAATTAAAGGAGATAAAAACGTCAGTGGACCATTTCTTTTGGTTATGTAATATGAATTGATTTATTTAATAAAAAGTGTTTTTATAAGTTTGATTTTCTAGGAGACATAATAGAAATTATGCTGTTTTAAAGGTATATCAAAAGGAATTTTGTGATTTGAAGATTGGTTTGGTTGATATAGGCTACTAGAAGTTTAGTGAGTACTTTAAAATAGGCAAATTATAGAATAAAAGCTAGAGAAAGGCTGGATTTTGGGGATACTATGTATGGGAGTGAGATGTCAATGGTATGCACCTATGCTTTTTGGAGCTAATTTTTAGCTGAGTCCTGGTAAGAAACTGTATCAAATGTAATGTGAACCTGAGATGTGCTTTCTTTTTGTGTTAAAAAGAGTATAATTTTTTTTTAATTACTTGTTGAGATCATTTCTTAAATGAAATGGGAATATCTACTTCAAATGTTGTGACTGTTGATTGGTGTTCTAGTTACTTTTTTTAGCAATTTTATTTTTCTTTCTAATTGTCGTTTTAAAAGCGCAATGGCGTAGAAAGAATCATGCCGCCGACCCCACTTACTGTGAATAAAACTTGGTTTATTGTTGTTTTCATCGTCATTTTAAGAAGTTATGGGCATTTAAGAAATCAATATTCTCGTCATGGTGTTTTGTGAGAAGTCCTCCATAGATAAAGCTGTTTGTTCAGTCAAATTGTGTATTATTCAAGTGTTCTGTCTTGCATGTTTAGTTCAATTATGGAATAATTAATATAAGTATACAAGAGCTATACATACCAATATCTTACTTCATAGTTGCAATCATATAGACTAGAACTGTAGAATAGAAATAAAATGACTTGAAGTTTGATAAGGTTGATCTCCAACTTTATGAACATATGCCGGAAAGATTGACTTCAATCTTCTGATATTTAATGAAATTCATTTTGGAGTAATAAAAAATCAGTAAGGATCAACACTATAACATATTCACAAAGTGTCAATTAAAGAAATTTTGTTCTTGATTAGTGAAACAAAATGCTCTGTTGACTCAAGCTGAAATGCTCTCTTGATATCCTTGAGACATGTCTGGATGTGTGGGCATATGCATTTTTCAGTGTTTTAGGTTCCCTTCCCTGTCTCTTATACACATCTAGATGTCTATAATTTAAGTCCAAAGGTGTTCATTGAGCTTTTAGTTTAGGAAACTTAAATCTTTTGAGGGTGTATGCTAATTTCCATCTTATTATGACCTACTCTTTTATTTTGCTTGCTTCATAACATGACTTGTCAAAAGTGATTTTTGGGTGATTTCTTTGTCTTGCTTTTGTGTTGTCAGGAGTCTTGCTTAATTTAGTAGCTAGGATGTGCTTTATTTATGCTATCTCAACTCCTGTATATATTTATATATGTATGTGTTTGTGTGTGTATATATTAACCTTACTGGAATTCATGCCTGTTAATTGGTTGTGGTTTTTGGGATTTTTTTGTGCTTTTTGTTGTCAGGAATCTTGCTTAATTTAGTGGCTAGGATATGTTTTATTTATGCTCTCAACTCCTGTGTATATGTGTGTGTATATACATTAGCTTTACTAGAATTCTTACTTGTTATTTGGTTTTTGTTTCATCCCTTCATCTTTTCTTCCATAGCTAGATAAAGTAACCGTAATTCAGCATATCTTTTCAGCATTATGCGCTTGTCATTATGCTTGTGTATCCTAGACAATTGAAGAAAAATTAGGCTTATTTTTGTCCGTCTCATAAAAAGAAGTTCGTTATCTGTCTTGGTTGCCTATCGTTTTTGTTTTCCTTATGTTTAACATATTCGAACAAATGTTTATTGAATTTGGTATTTGTTTAATAAGTCCAGTTGTCATACTTTAATGGACCTAATAAATTTGTTAATTAACGTATTTTATCTTGCAGTGAAGCTCACCGACAAGCAAGCTTATTTGGGAAGAAGTGTAACTTTTTTCTTGCCCATGCTTTTGATGTTGCAGGCCTTGTTTGGCTCTTTTGTACTGCTAAATTTATGTTAGTTATATTTGAACACATGGATATTGTAATCTAGTAGGTGTTGGAACTTATAAATACTTGACTATTATAGTTATTTGGCACTCTTTTATGCTGTTGGACTGTCATTATGTTGTTGGACTGTGATTATGACAATGAAATCCTATTTTGCAGGCTATAAGTTTAGTTTTACAATTGGATTTCAGTAAAATGTCAATGTGTTTTTTTGGTTTTGGCATTGTTAGTAATTAAATTTTCAAGGAAAATTGCTTACAGGTCTGAAAAACTTGTGACCAACTTCACTTGTCACAAAAAAGTTATGATTAGAAAGTCGTCATTAAATGTGTTGATCAAACACATATTTAGTGACTACTTTTAGTCGTCACTAAATGTATTGACCGAACACATATTTAGTCACTCCTCTCCAATCATCACAAATGCGTAACTAATTATATTAACCGAATGCTTATTTAGTGACACCACCGTCGTCACAAGTTGTCACAAAATATTGTCACTAAATGCGTTGACCGAATACATACTTAGTGAGGTTATTTGGTCGTCACAAAATGTCGTCATAAAATATAGCATTTAGTGACGACGTGCCATATTTAGTTACCATTTTTTAGTACCTTTTTTGACTACGTATACTCGTCACTATTTTGTGACGAATGTTTGTCAACTCTAAAAATACTCATTCAGTGATACTTTGAATTAGATCACTATATGGCTTTGGCATCGAGCCTTTAGCCACGCACAGTGACGAGTTGAATTTTCGTCTCTAAATTATTTTAGTGACGACTTATTAACTTTTTGTGATGACTTGGCATTGTGGTGACTAAAACTCTATTTTCTTATAGTGGTCGTCTGAAAAGGTCAAACAAGGACTAAAGCTAAGAAGCTCAGCCGACAACTCTGAATTGAGGTTTAGTTCGAGTTATCTCCAGTTGGAATTGCAGCACATAACCATTATTATTAATCCTACTATGCCAAAAACAATAAAATTCGAGGTTGAATAACAAAAAAAAAGAACATGAAAAGTCTTTATAAGTGCTAATTAATTAAGCTCAAATGCTAATAATAGGTACATGTTGTTTGATGAGAATAGGAAATAAATAGTTAGTACAATACAAAGATATGGAAACTAAAACGACCCAATATAAGCATGATAAAAACTGTTTGTGTAATGAATGCATAAAACTCTCTCTGTGAGAGAGAGAAACCTGAGGAAAGTAGTATGTATTGTCTTGCTTCTGGTGAGTGTTTTTGGTTGTTGAATAGAAGTGGACCACATGAGAGATACAAGATTGTGGTTTTTTAAGGATTTTCAATTCTATGATACCGCACCCCATTTCACTTTCTATCACGTTACCAAATAAACAAACAAACAAATCAACCCTTAATCCCACTAAGTAGGATCGGTTGCGTGCATCGCCATTGCGCTCTATCATGGACCATATCCCCCTTAATTCCTAGATAGACTATATCTTTCTTACAAGTTATCCACCAAGTCTTTTCGATCTTCCCTTACCCTTTTTATGTTGACTACTCTCTCTAAAATCTGCTCGTCGAATAGACGCTTCTACTGGATGTCTTAACATATGACCCAAGTACTTTAAGCGTGTTTCTCTCATCTTCTCATGAATAGGTGCTACTCCAATTTTTTCACGAATATGTTCATTGTGTATTTTGTCCATCTTAGTGTACCTACACATCTATCTTAACATTTGCATTTCTTCTACTCTCATCTTCTGTCTATGTGTGTAATTCATTGTCCAACATTCAAACCTATAAAGCATCGCTGGCCTAATTGCCATTTTATAAAATTTACCCTTAAGTCGTAAAGTGAGAATTTTTCATTCACATAATATTTCCAATACCATTCTCCATTTATTCCAACTGAGTTGTATATGATGTGTAACATTTTGATCGATACCACCATCACTCTAAAGAACTGATCCTAAATACTTAAACTTGTCACTTATGGATATCTTTTGATCTCCGAAACTAACCCCTATTCTATTCCTACGTGCACTCTTGCTAAACTTAAATTCCATGAATTTTATTTTTGATCTACTAATTCTAAACCATTTTGCCTCAAGTGTCTCTCTCCAAATCTCAAATTTTGCATTAACCCCGTCTTTTGTTCATCTACTAAAACAATGTCATCTGCAAATAACATACACCATAGTATTTCCCCTTGTACGTGCCTTGTAAGTTCATCTATAACCAATGCAAATAGATAAGGATTTAAAGTTGAATTTTGAAGTAAACCTATGTTTATTGGGAACTCTCGTGTCAACTCTCCTGGTGTTTTCACACTTGTAACCACATCCTTATACATTTCCTTGGTAAATATATTGATTCTATATATGTTACTCTAACTCCTCTTTTTTCTAAAACTCTCCACATAACTTCTCTAGCAACTCTATCATATGCTTTTTCAAGATCAATAAAAATCATATATAGATCATTTTCCTTATCATGGTATCTCTTGGTAAGTCTCCTTAAGAGATGTATGGCTTTAGTAGTCGATCTCCTTAGTATGAAACCAAACTGATTATTTGACACCTTAGTCTCGTTTCTTAACCTTCTTTCTATCACCCTCTCCCAAAGTTTCATAGTTTGGTTCATTAGTTTAATACCTCTATAATTCACACAATTTTGTATATTTCCTTTGTTCTTGAATATATGTATGAGAGTACTTTCTTTCATTGGTCAGGCATCTTTTTACTTTTTAATATTTTATTGAAAGTATTGGTAAGCCAACTTATGCCCTTCTTTCCTAAGCATTTCCATACCTCAATTGGAATATCATTGGGGCCAACTACTTTTCCTTTCTTCATCTTCTTCAAAACCCTCCTCCACGTCTGATTTCTGAATCCTTCCATAATACATTATGTTTCTATACTTCTCAAACTTATCTAACTCTCCTAAAATGATATCATCTCCATTGCCTTCATTGAATAGTTGATGGAAGCATGTCTCCCATCTTTCCTTAATTTTATCATCTCTTACTAGCACCTTATTATTTTCATCCTTGATACAATAGACTTGGGTTAACTCCTTCATCCTATGGGCTCTTGTTTTAGCAATTTTGTAAATCTCTCGCTCCCTCTCCTTAGATTCTAATTTTTGATAAAAATCTTCAAAAGCCTTATCCCTAGCTTCACTTACACCCTTTTTGGCCTTCTTTTTAGCAAGTTTACACTTTTCAATATTTTCGTCACTTCTACAACTATATAGAGCCTTATAGTTAGCCATCTTGACTTTGATTTTATCTTGTACATCTTCATTTCACCACCAAAATTCCTTGTTCATGGGGACATAACCTCTTGACTCTCCAAATATCTTATTAGCCACTAACACAAGTTCTCCAAGTATCTTCTTAAACTATCAAAATGAATCCTTACTCCATAGATCTTGACAATTTATTTGGTAGTGTGACAAAAAGTTGAACAGGATGTAAGACAGAAAATCCTGCGACAGTTCTTTGCCTCATCAACCGACCTTAACAGAACGTTGAGTCTTATATATTGAGAGAGATAGAGAGACATGAGAGGGACAACGTGAGAGAAGATTGTGGTTATTGTTAACTACAAATAGGGAGAGTTATGAGGGGTTGATGATAAGTTTTGGAGTAACGGTTGCCAACTTATTAGGTGCAGTACTGGGGACTTAATTAAGGTAATTAATTTTGTTGTCTAGGGTAACTTTTTTTTTATTTTTGCTGTAAAAGGTGGATGTTGGACCGATTATATTTTTTTCTCAAAGCGACAACCTCTTAATCTAACCTACTCTATAAGAGGAGACCCAACAGGATACTATTAAGGGACTGGAGGGAAAGAGGACCCTCCAAAACAAGCAAGAGTGTTGGGACCGATTATATGGTTTTGGATCATTGGATGCACAATAATTTACCTGAGCCATTTATTCATTAAGGTAAAAACAGGCAGCCAAATGATGTGAAATTTACTTCAAAAAAGTCACCGAGGTTAGAATTTGTGGTAAGATCTTCTATTATACTTTTTACGCAATCTGCTGCCTTACCCTTTGGATAGTCGACATATACTCTATCATTGTAAACATCCAAAGAGGTACAGAGATTGGTATGAGTGATGAGATTTGAGATAGAAAATTCGGAGCAAAATATAGTAACAAAAAATAATAAACAAAGTGGTTATAGAATTAAACTCATCATTTTACAAGAAAAAAAATGAGAAAATTGGTGTCTATAGAAAGTAATTGAATCACCATTTTCCAGGTAAAAAATGAATAATGTAACCTATAGTAATAGGGTAATCTAAAGAAATGCTAAAGTAGGGTGACCTTGGCATTTTTAGCACCCTCTCATTATGCAAATAAGTAGAGGCTGGGTATGCTATTTAGAATTTTTTTATTTCACTCCACTAATACCCAAAAAAAAAGGGGACAATTACAAAGATATAATGACTGTCGAATGAGGAGTTATTTATGCTGGAAAAGATTAGGAGTACAATGCTAATCAAGTGAAACCTAGTATCGTTATTCAAATTTCTTGACATTATAAGGAAGGAAAGCTATAAGAAATAGGCTTAATTATACTTAAATGGATCCAGTTAAAAATTAGGGTTAATTACACTTTGTCCCCTTCAACTATAGCTCTACTAACACTTTACCCCCTAATGTTATCTTTTGGGCACTTTAATCCATGGACTGATCTAGAAAATGGACAGCGTCACATTTACTTGCTCAAATGACTTTTTTAGCCTTAAATTGTTACTAAATTTATAGATAACCCAGGAAGATAATAAATATCATATTTTGTTTCCAAAAATACCCTTGCAGTTCGAGGGAAATAATCTCACCTACTATACGTGATGTGAGAGAAATCAAGAATAAAGATACAAAAAAAAAGAAACAAGAAATCAAAAAAATTTCCAGCCACTTAATCGATCTAATCTAACCTCTCACTTCTCCTTAAAGAAAAAAAAAAAAAAGCCTCTCACTATTTCCTTGTATTCTGTCTCTGAAATACTCAAAATCACTCTCCAAAATACTGAAATCTCTCTAAAATTCTCAAGTAACAGATGATGAATTGATGATCAAATTTAGCCAATGATCAAGTGAATATTGAGCATTAATTTTACCCAGACATTGCAAGCATCATAAGTTTGAAAAAAGGGTTATCTTTTTTACTCTTGCAGTGGAGGAGTGTTTCAATTCACTGGAAAAAAAAGGTGATCTTGAAGCTCATTCATGTATATTAAATGAAGTTTTTGTGGTCTTCTTGTTGTCTTGGGGCTATTGTGGTCCCGTGTAATATTTTTAAGGTTCTTACGTGATGACTATGGTTGTGGGTTTTCAACCGGGACTTTGGTGTTGTGTTTTGTGGTCCCCTAGTCCTATTTTATTGTTGTTTGTGTGGACCAGGTATGTAAATATTGTACTAGTTTATGATATTAACCATGCTTGTGGGGGTTTTGCGTGATGGTGTTGTTGTGGTCCCATATGCTTAGTTTAGGATTTTTATGTGTTTGTCCAGTGTTGTGTGATAAAGACATGCATATTCGTGATAAAGACTTTAGTATATATGTGGATTCAATAAATTAGTACATATATGGGCCCTGAATTAATATCTATGTGATTATTAAATTAGCAATTGTGTGTTGATTAAATTAGAACTTGTATGTTGATTAAGTTAGTAATTTTTGAGGATTGATTAATTTAGTATATATATGGGGCATCACTAATTCTGTGATTATTAAATTAGTAACTGTGTAATGATTAACTTAGTGCTTGTCTGTTGATTAAGTAAGTTATTGTATTGGGACTAATTAAATTAGTATATATGTGAGGCCTGAATTAATATTGCAAGTCCTTAATTTGTTTTTTTGTTGTTGCCTTTTCTTTCAGTGTCACACAATGCATACTAAGGTTTGAGATTCATTATGATGGGCAGTTTGTCCATCAACCTGAGTTTAACTATGTGGCTGGAAAGATAGCATATTTGAATGATGTTGACCCAGATTTAATATCTTATTTTGAGGTGCTAGACTGTTTAAAGGAAATTGGTGTAGATGTTGAGATCCCTATTTACTATATGGTTCCGAATTTTGACTTAGAACATGGTCGTAGACTTTTCAATTTTGATAAGATTGTTTTAGAAATGTTTGAAGTGAATATGAACCATAAGGTCATAGCTATTTATTTGGGAGAGGATGCCAATAATAACAATCATGTGGATGTTAATGGTATTAACAATAATCAATTAGCACTTGTTGAAGCTAATGAGGGAGCATATCATGAGGGAGGAATAGGAGGTGTAGGTCAGAGTGAGGGAGACAGTATGGATGACGTTGGTGAACAAACTAAATCAGAAAAAGATTTGGATGTTGATTACTTTCTTGATAGGACAGAATGAATGATGATTGTGACCAAGATAGGTGATTGTAGAATTCCTGATTTTGTGAATCATGTGTCTAATTTGCCTAATTATGTTTAAGTATGCTAATTTGATTAGGGGGAATTATGAGGCTTATATTGCAAATATGGGAAAATGCAAGAGAAAGAGGTTGTTAGTGATGATGAGATCTTGAATGCTGCCTTTAACTCATCAGATGATAAAGGAGGTGATGAATTTCTTGAGTTTAATGCTGAAAGGGAAATAGAGAAACCAGAATTAGTTGTTGGGCAATTGTTCTCTAATGCTACTGAGTTTAGAGAAGCAGTAAGGCAGCACTCTATTATTAATGGCTTTGAGTTGGTGTGGATTAAAAATGATAAAGATAGGATCACTATCACATGCTTTTAAAATTGTGGATGGAGAATACATGCAAGTAATTTTAGAGGTAGCCGTACATTCCAAATTAAAAAACTAGAAGGGATTCCTCACACGTCCCTGGTCATATAGGAACAAGAGTGTTAATTCTAGGTGGTTGGCTATCCTTTCTCTAATGAAAAAATCATTAGAGAAATTGCAATTGACTTATCAATTAGAGTAAGGAAATTTAAGAAGATCATGAAGGATAAGTTCAATATCAACGTGTCTGATATACAGCTGTATAGGGCTAAGAACAAGGCAATTAAATCCATTCAAGGTGAACATAAGCAGCAATATTGCATTTTGATGGACTACTGCGCTACGATTATTGATAGGAATCATGGATCTGTTGCCATTGTAGTCACAGAAAGATATCCAATATACGAAAATCTTATCTTCAAGAGGATGTTTGTCATGTTTTCTGCACAAAAAGAAGGCTTCATTGCTACTTGTAGGCATGTGATAGGATTAGATGCATGTCTTCTAAAATGCACAATGGGAGGGCAGTTGATGGTAGCTATTGGTAAAGATGCCAATAACCAGATGTACCCTTTGGCAATTGCACTTGTTGAATCTGAATGCAAAGATCGCTAGGGCTGGTTCCTTGAAACACTTACTAACCATATTGGAAAGCCACATCTAAGAGAGAGGTTGGATAATTTTATTAGACAGACAAAAAGGGCTCATCGACACTATCAAAATCAATTTCCTGGTGTAGAGCATGGGTTTTGTGTCAGGCATATGTATGCGAATTTCAAACTAAAATTCAAAGAAAAAGAGTTGAGGGATATCATCTGTGCAGCTACAAAATCTTATGTTCCAGACAGATTTGAAGCACACATGAGGGAAATGCAAGCTATTTCACCAGATGCTCATGCATGGTTGAGACCAATTCCAAGAAATCTGTGGGCAAGACACACTTTCTTTCCAAGATCAAGTGTGATCTCCTAAGCAACAACATATGTGAGTGCTTTAACCAATACATCAAAGAAGCAAGTCATTAACCTGTATTAACCATGTTTGAAATGATAAAAAGGTAGATAAAGTGCAGATTCCATGAGAAAATACAGTGGGCAGCCAAATTGAAGTACAAAATTTGCCCCAGGATCATAGAGAAAATGGAAAATTACAAGCTCAAGGTGCCATATGCTTTGACTGCATAGAGGCGGGGAATGGGGTTTGGGAGGTTACAGAACCAAGAAAGACATATGTGGCCCTCAATGACAACTCTTGTAGCTGTAATGAGTGGAACCTAACTAGAATCCCATGTGGTCATACAACAACTGCTATTGTGAATGATAACAAGGAACCAAGTGATTTTGTGCATGACTTGTACACTGTCAATGCCTACAAAATGACATACCAACATGTTATCTTCGCAATTCCATATGATAGTGGATGAGTGGATACAAAATATGATCTAGTGGGCCCTCTTCAAATCAAAAAAGCACCTAGCAGGCCAAAAAAGTTAAGAAGAAAAAGGCCTAATGAGGAAGGAGCAACTTCCCAGAATCGAGTTAGTAAAAAAAGCATACCAATGCATTGCAACCACTGTATTCACACTGATCACAATGTCACCGGTTGTAAAAATATTGGATGCTTATATGTTAGAAAAAGGAAACACGTACAGGTACTTGTATCATATTTTGTCTTTTCTATTTTACCTTATTCTTTATTATAATGTTTCACTAATCTTTTGATGTGTTTTGTTTTAGGAACAAGGTGCTGAAAGTAGCAACTCACAAGATATAGACATAGGCTCCAATCCCAATATTGGTAGCTTGGATGGAGATTAAAATCATGGCAGAGGAATAGGATCCAGTAAGAATAAGAGGAAGAGGCATGAGAAGACGAAGGGGTAGAAGTGCCAATTTTGGTCCCTTGTGTGGAATTGGTAATTGGAATGGGTAAGGAATATCAAATGGTTCAATTTCACTCCTCATTCACAAATGGCAATTTCTTTTCTATTATATATTTTTTTATACACTTTACTTCTACTGCTTAACTTACCAATCTATTATGGTATCAAGATTCCAACACATTCAAGGCCACAACATCCTCCACCAACCAAAATGGTAAGTAATCTTTCACAAAAAAAAATTAGCTAGTTGTATCTATCATATAACCACAATCTTTTTCTGCCTTTTGCTTGCATAGTGGACCACAAGTGGGAACAACTTAGCTTTAACCTCAGCGGACACTTCAACTAGAAGAGTAACAAGAGACAAGAAAGCTAGAGTAGCCACTTCTACTATTGACTCTGTAAGTGGAAGTGGCATGCAAATTGTTGTTGCTGCTTCTAGGACAAAGAGCAGTGTGAACACTAGTGCTACGGGGAAGGTTAGTGTTTTCACATTTCTTAGCCAATTATTTATTTTAATTAAAACTTCAAAATGTTGATAACCTTCTTTTCAAGTTCAAAGGATGCAAACCAGATTTGGAGTCTAGCTATTTTCAAGTCAAGGCTCCTCAAACAATGGAAATCAAACAAAAACAAACAAACAACCCCAAAAAAGTTGATGCTGCAACTTATAATGTTTACCTACTTTTGTTGTTGTAGCTGTCTATATTTAGACTTTAGTTTTTGTGATGCATATGGTTGAAAGTATTATTCAAACTTCTATGTTTTTGTGCTGCATATGGTTAAAGTTGTTGTTCAGACTAATATACTAGTTGTGCTTTTGTTAATTGTGACATGGTTATACTTTTGTTTAAGCGTGGGATGTAATATTTAGACTAATGTTGATTAAGATGAAGATTATTCATCTGGGCTACTGATAATAATTTTGTTGGATTTTTAGTGTATTTAAGTCAGTAATATGTGTTTTGAAATCGTGCTACATTTCATTAGTACTTTGAAATAGATCTTTCAGGATAGATACATCAAATTTCTTTGGCTGCTACATTGCTTATTTCAACTGAAATATACTGCAAATGTGATTATAATCACTTTAAAGATCGTGTTTTTCCAGAAACTACTAGATTGCTGCTTTAGTAGTTCTTGCCTTTTAGTTAAAAGTGCACAATTTTCAGCTTCTAAACCTTTACATTTTGCATTCATTTTTTCAAATTCCATTTCTAACTCATCATGCTTCCTTTTCCAGTATCTCAAACTTTCTTTTGTCTCCTCAATTCTTGATATTAATATCTTGGCAATTGCTTCTACCCTATCACAAACTTATCAGGATCTACCCAATGGAAAAACCCACATGCATTTTCAGTCTACACAAAAAAAAAAAAAAAATTAATAATTTTTGAGAAATTATCAAAAATTCCACTCAAAGCCCCCATAAAATTTCAAATGGGTTTTAACCTTGTAATTGGAGCAATCAATGAATTTCCTTCTTGGGTTTTCTTTGTTCCATGAATTACAAACAAGAGCTATAATTCCACATTTGCATCTTGCCAATCTTGTGTCCCTATCATTTGAATTGGAATGCCATGAGCAAGGTGTTGAACTTGTGGAATTTTGTGACATGGTGGAAAAAAATAGCAAAAAATGAGAGATTTGGAGATTAAAAAAAATGAAAGTGGTTAACAATGTGAGGAAAATGAGAAAGAAAAAAGTGTAATTAACCCTAAATTCCACAAAAGATAATGTTAGGGGAAAAAGTGTTAGTAGAGCTATAGTTGAAAGGGGTAAAGTGTAATTAACCCTAAAAATCATCCCCAATTCTTTTTATATACATCTAGCATTGCACCCAAAATTTAATGATGGAGTGGTACAATGTCATAATCGCCCTCGTTTTTTTAATCACACGCTTTGAAATTAAGGTTAGTTGCATCCTGGTAACTTGATTTTATTTTAGGGTAAATTACAAATACCCTCTTAAACTATGTTTTGATTGCAAAATGCCCCCTGAACTATCAATTTCAGTGATTAACCACCTTCAACTTTTAATTTTTTCGAAGTGCTCCAATTATCTTACCCATAGTGAAATTAGATGTATAGAAAGGCGTTAACAACCCATGCATGTATTCATTGGTTGAAAGGAAAAGGGTTTTTCTAGAAGTTCACAAAAGTATGGGTTGTTAATGTTTCTACGTCCATCTAAGTAGTTTACTCTCTAAATTTGATGGTAGTAGATTTTCATATCCAACAATATAACAAAAAAAAAGGATACTACTTTTTTACCATTCAAAGAAATGATGGCAGGATTTTTTAACCTCTACAAATATGATAGCAAAGACTATACAGCAAGTAGAATCTCTGTTGAGAACTTGAGAGAAAGGAGCTTGTTATTACCTTTAATATTCCTCTTATTGATTAAACCTGTAAGGAAATGAGATTTGACAAATAAGCACCACAATCAACATACTAAAGTGTATCTAACAAACTATCTCAAAAGTGGTCTAAAACATATCTCGGTTAAAAGATCTTGTTTTCATGAAAAAAAACTTCATTTTCTATGTCACAATACTATACTAGAGTTAATTACATTTACCTTGAGGTTTGTCAAAATTACTAAATGAACCCCGATGTTTGGCAATATACAGATACCCCCATCCTTTTGCTCAATATGTAACAAATAGCCCCAACCATGAGTCAACTCACATTGACTTTGTATCTATCAATTTTGCTAGCCAAATTTTATGCTGAATTTTCTAAAATACCTTTACAACCTAAAACATCTCAACCTCCCCATCATTTTCTTCCCGTCATCCTCTCCACCCAACACCACCAATGTCCATCCCCCTTCTACCTATGCCCTTTCCTCTCATTTTCCTACTCCTGCCCAATATCACAAGCTGCTACTGTTCCTCTCATTCACCTCCCAATCCTGCAGGTCCACCACAGTCCTTCCTGTTTTAATTTCCCCCTTCCAAATTTATTTATCCTCTTCCCAACTCAGTAGCCCAGTCACTACCCCTCCCTTTTCCAACTTCTGTTTTCCAGCCCAGCAAGGCTACAACTCTTTAGTAGACAACCATTGCTCACGCCATAGCCATAACCATAAATGCCATAACCACTACCACTATCACCATGGTTCAAAGTCGCGGTCGTGGAACGTATCGTTCCATATCGGTCTCAGTGTATCGGTCGCGTATCGGACAATATACATATTTTATTATATACGAAATCTAAAAAATTCTAAAAAAAAAACTAAAATATATACAACACTACAACAAATTTAGTTGTCAAATTAAATTTAGAAAATACAATCACACTAATTATTAGTTGTAGTCGTTTAATATAAATAGAGAATAATAAATCATAGCAACACAGAAATACAACAAATATATTATAAAAATATCAGATACACATTTCATATAAAAATAGATATACAATATATATATATATATATATATATATATATACACACACACACAATTTAGGTAGTCTTGTTTTCAACCCCTAAAATTGATTTTTTTTAAAAAAATTTGGTAGAGCCTTCTGAGATTGATGCTTCTCCCAATCTATAAGTTAGATAATCTTACTTTTTTTTTATTTTAACAAAATTACTTAATCGTAACTTTAAATTACTTTCTTTTTATTTTAATAAAGTTATTAACATTAATTGTCAAAAAAAAAAAGTAAAAATCATCTTTCACAAATTAGCCGGCCCAACTCCGTCAAATAATTCCACCAATTTAGCCACTATTCCTCTTCAACAGATCAACGGCACTTCAACGGATCCTCATCCTTATCAGGCCTCATCTTCTAAGCAGAGCAAATTCCTCCCCCAAATTCTCCCTCAATTATTCTCCTTTTCTCCCCAATTTCTCCCCCCAATTTTCAGATCCTTAATTCTTCAGAAAATTAATACCCCTTTTCTTTGTGTAAAATCATGCTTCTCCAGTCTCCCTTTTCCTTCTTTTATAGGTGAAATTGTGAGATTTTGCTGTCGTGGTCCTCAATCTGCAGACAACTTCAGCAGTTTGTACAAGCTCATATCTTTTGCTTTCTTATTTTTTCTGGATTTTGGAGACATTCTCCTGCCATCGCCCATTCTAATGTGTTTGATCAGATTTTTCTGCTACAGAAGATTGGCTTTCCAACTTGATTCAGAACGAATACTCGGTGTTCCTGGCTGAATTTATTGTTTTACTACATCAAACTCAGGTGGAGGATTAGCCATCTTTACAAGACGAAGATGATCAAATGGAGTGGTTGAGGAACACCGAGTTGACTCACTGCGACTCAGACGAATCGGCCAATTTAACGTCTCACTCACTCAAATCGCTGAGGATGGCCAAGTCTTCCCGCTCCGATGCCAATTCCGACGTCTCCGACACGTCCCGGTTCTGATCTAGATCTCGTACCGGTGGCTTCCGCTTTGGTTCTGACTCAGCCGAGTCTTCAAACCATGACTATCACACATGGACATCTCTCTATCTCAATCAAAACCCGAATCCCAAGTTCAGTTTCTAGGTAAACAATTATAACAAAGATAAAAAAAAATGCTTTTTAAGTTTTTTTTTCTGGCAAGGAAAAGATATACTTGAAAGTATTTGGTTCTTCTTCGATTATACTTGAAAGTACTGGGTTCTGAATCGATTTGGAGGATTTCTCTATTTCTTCTTCGATTATGTTCATTTTGTGAGTTGAAATGTCATGTGTATATACAGTTGTTTGTGACTGAGTGTGGGCTTTGTGCGACTGAAGTGTGAGGGAGGGGTGTTGGACAGGCAGATGGAGTAGAGGAGAAGGAAGGAAGAAAGGGAGAGTGACGATTTTGGGATAGGAAATGGAGGAGACGGGAGGTGTGAGTTTGGAGTGAGGAAGGGGTGCTAGGACTAGCAGACTAGGGTAGTAGATGGAGGAGATGGAAGGAGGAGGAGGATTTGAAGGGAGGGGTATGTGCCACAGATTTGGAAGTGACGAGAAAAGAGGGTTTAGGTTGGGAGTTTTGACGTCAATTTGGTCAACTTAACTCAAATTTGTGGGCAATAATCTAGTGTTTTCGCATGTTCTGTTTTGTGGGTTTAACAAATTTCACTTCTAAAGGGATATTTGTAACATTGCCAAACATCAAGATTTATTTAGTAGTTTAGACAAACTGCAGAGAAAGTAAATGTAATTAACCCTATTATACTATGCACAAAACTACATGGCCAAAAAATAGTACTGACTTTTCTGGGATTTAGAAACGCGCATCTCATGCAATTGTGTGTAATTTCTTGAAGGAAATATCAATGAGAATTACTTTTGGACGAATTTTATATTGTATCTCTCAACTTATATCAATTCTTATTTTGCACCCCTAATTTTAGTTTTGGACACTTTGCATTCTCAACACTCAATTTTTTTTCTAAACCAACCTTCCCCTTACCCTTTGTAGTAGTGACTCAAACTTATGACTAATATTAGGTGATAGATATTAGATGATAGAGGAAGCGTCCTATCACCTGAATTGCACTTTATTGTAGCACCCTCGACTCTGAAATAATCCTATTTTAATCTAATTTTTAATGTCGTCACTAAACTGAACGGAATCTTTGTTCGTGCACCCAAAATATTGCCATAATACTATTGTACATCCCATTAAATTTGTTGTATACATGAAATCCATTAATTTTAGTAACGGTGTTAAAAAATAACTAAAGTGGAACGGATTTCAGGTTAAGGATGCAAAGTGTCTAAAACTGAAATCGGAGGAACAAAGCGGAAATTGTGTAAAAATGAAAGGTGTAAAATAGAATTAATCCTTTTCTTTTGGCAAATAATATTCACACATCCCTTTTAGCCTCTTACATATACTTATCCCTTTTCAACAAGCAAAAAGATTAAAAACTCTTCAATAACACCACTCCATTTTTATATACTTAAAATGCCCTTATTTTCATGTTTACATTACTTAAATAATTTCATCTCTCATATTTTTTTTTCATATACATGGTTATTTAATACTCTTATGACTAAAATAATGCAAGAATTCTGTAATATAATTGGGGGAGAAAATATAGTGGCTTTAGAGCTCTATAAGATAAGGGTATTTTTAGACACAGAAAAATTAGAATGGTATCACTAAAGGATGTTTTAGTCTTTTTGTTTATTGAAAGGAATAGGAATACGTAAGAGATTAAAAAAGGTTTACAAATATCGTTTGCCTTTCTTTTTAACCTTAATGAACAGAACAACAAAATGAGGTAACTTGAGAGATAAAGCAATATTTTTGGTATTATCAGTAAACTTTCATGTTATAAATTTTAAACGTTCTCCAAAACATGAGTAATACGATTTGGCCAGTTGTATTTTAATTAATCAATATTTAGCATTTCCTAACAAAAGGATTACAAAACAAGTAGAAAAGAATATGAAAGCTAAACAAGAAATCCATGCAAGATCCCAAATTCCTTGCAATCCTAGATTCGGCAATCTCAGAAAATATGATATCAAAAATAGAGCAAAAGTTTTTGTTGGCCCACTGACATAACCTTTAATGCCCCTCTGAGTTAGGAGAGATCGAGATATGATAATAAGCACCATAATCTATAGATAGCATCAAGTATCTCACGATATTTCAAAAGTATCTCAATTGAAAGATCTTTTCAGGCAAAAACTTCTCGATTATAATACCACAACTGCAATCTCAAACAATCCAGAGCATAAGAAAACTATGGGAAAAATACAATTTTGGCTCCCAATATTGTTTGAGAGGGGAGCCAAATTAGTTTTCAAAAGTTCACGAAAAGAAAATTTGGTTCTTAATATTTTCAATTTTGGCCAAAATAAGACAATTAAGCGAAATTCAATGGTAACTAACTATCAAAATCAAATTGTTGTTAGTAAAATGCTTTGACTTTGCATTTTTTGTCCCTAATGTCTAGATTTTAGATTTATATAATCCTTTAATTTTCAAATACTCATTATAACTAGTTTTTTATGATGAAATAAGTCGATAATTGAATTAAATATTTGCCATATGTGTACAAAAAATCCTAATAAACCAAAACTTGGAAGACTAACTAAAGGTTTTTTTCACATTTTTCTTTTCCTAACTTTTTTTTTATTTATATTTTCATGACATTATGTATCTCACATATTTGACAATGAAGTGTAGTTCAAATAGTAAGTCTACACTTCCTCTATGACTTAGGTCATGGGTCGAGTCACTTGAAAGTTAAGTGGAGATTCATTGTAAATCTTCTTTAAAAAGAAAAAGAAAAAAATCTATTTCATATGTTTCTTCTCCTTTATATACTTGGAATCAACTTTTTTATATGTTTAATCACATTCTCTCAATTTTGTATGCATTTACATTATTTGTTCTTTTGCACTATGTGCAGTCAATTGATTACATATTATATCATATATTCACTTATTATGGTAATAAATAATAAGTTGAATATTCCTTTAGAATATAAGCAATATCATTCTACACAAATTAAGTTAGTAATCTAAATATAAAATTTTTAGAATTTTAATAGATTATCAATTATGTCCCAAATGAAATCAATTTTGTTAAACTTTTTTGAATTATTTATCAGAATTATCAATGTACATGTACATTAAAAGAGATACCCTAAAATATTATTGTTGGAATGTTATATTTTTAATGAGAAGGAAAGATAATAAACTACAAAAGAAATTTTTTTTCAAAACTTATTAAAACACGCTTCACGTTGCTAAAATTATTTAAAACTTGACTTTATTAGTAGTTACTGCACATACAAATCCGATGTACAACTATTTGAAATCTATGTCTACTAGTCATGTAAGAATTTGTATAATAATAGTCACAACTAAAGTTACACATCTAGATTGTAATAGAATTCTCCTCTATTTCACTAATGAATTTTTTCATTTGTTGTATGCATATTGTTAATCAATAGAAACTAAATTAATAAATAAGATATATTTTACGTAAAAAATAGTTGCATCAATGTGAAGTGCTTTAAGAGATTTTTGTACGAAATTTTGAAAATTTCTACCTAAATTTAGCTATAATAATTAAAAATTCATCATTAAAAAAATTCATTATCTTAAATTTTTATCTATTAAGTTGTATATACGATCAAAATAAAGTTTAATTAATCTTTTTCACATTATCGTTTATTTGAAATCCTAGTACACCTCCAGCATATATTTAGTTTAACTTTCAAACTATTTCATCATAAAATTTGAATATAACTATTTAAAAATTAGTGGATCATATTAATTGCAATCCAAATATTAGGGACCAAAAATGCAAAGTCAAAACATTTGACTAACGATAGTTTGATTTTGACCGTTACTCACCATTAAATTTCTATTATTGTCCTTTTTGCCAAAATTAGAAACATTAGGGATCAAATTTATTTTTAGTGAGCTTTTGGGAACTAGTTTGGCTCCCTCACAAACATTAGGGACCAAAAAATTAGAAAAAAGGATTAGAACAAAAAATTATGACCTGACACGTGAAAGTTTTGAAACTACAAGCTTCATTTGGCAAAGAAAAATTAAAATCTCATGTAAAAAATTAACATTTTGCACATGAAAACCGATATTAGGATGCAATTCCTGAGTGACTTGAATGTGATTTTGAGTGATGATGAAAACTCAGAAAAAGAAAGTGAAAAACTTAAAAATATTAGGAAGATTATGACCAGTGCTTTATCATGAGATGTAATATCAAAATAAACAGAGAGATCAAAATTGTGCACTTTTAAAAGTTGAAGGGTCAAAATTAAGCCAAAAGTATTGGGAGTGCCAAAATAGAACTGACTTTACAATTCAGGGGTAATTTAGGTTTCTTAGCCAACAAATAATTTAGAGAGCAATGTTGAAGAATTTTTCCATTGGTATGAATTGTATAAGGTGGATGTCCATTCATCTTCCCAACCCATCGATTAATGTGATATTCATCCTCTTGAATTAGGTAAAGACTTTTAGATCCCCGTGATTCATGTACCATATTAAGTCTATATCTGTTTATTTATGAATCTCCAATCTTGTAACTCTATAAATAGAGGATTTATCTATCTCATTTGAAAGGGTTTTGAAAGGTTTTGAAGGATTTTTGAAAAGCTTATGAAAGTTGATAATATAGAGTATTGAAGAATTTCCTACTATTTCTTTGTCTACTATTCTCTCATCTACACTTATAAATTTCCTACTTTAGTTAGTTTTGTAGTCAAGGTTAATAATCTTGACTTAGTTTCATAACACGTTATCAGCACGAGACTCTGACCAACTGAGATAGAATTTTAAATCAACACAACAAAGGTATGTAGAACTTTCAATACGACGAAGGTATGTGAAACGTTAATTATCACACCCAAGGTACGATTTAAAATTTTTGGGTACTCTCTACTACCTCTTTTGTTTTTATATTTTCAATTGTATTAACATAATATTATTAGAATTCATTTTAATAAGTTCGAATCATGTCAAATTATACCAAACTTGAATTATCAGCTCTTGTCATAATATAACTATTTATAATGGATTTTGACTGTTAAAATCTATTCGGATTCCATGTATTTTGAAAACATAAACAAAAAGTTAAAATATTATATCCAAGCAAAGCTAAATAAAATCTATAATTTTTGTCATTATATCCCTGAAGAATTCAAAATTTTCCTATTTAAAAGATTCAGTAGATCTATGGAAAAGTAATACAGTTCATTACAGATTAGAGATAATATTCTCTACTTTCTTGCCTCAAATATGATCCTGAAGAAGCAGTACCGGCAAAGAGTTTTAGAAAATATTCTAAGACAAAGAGTTTTAGAAAATATTCTAAGACAAAGAGTTTTAGAAAATATTCTAACTTTCATATCTTCTTATGACTGAATAAAATAATGACTTATTACTCAAATGAATCTCGTCCAATTAATTATGCTCCATTCCCCAAAGTGAATGCGACAAAATTTAAATAATGCTTGACGTGGTGATGGTCAAAACTAGCATATTCATGATGGTCAAAACTACATCTCATTTCCACCAGAAGTGGTGGATTAGTGAAAAGTTATAAGGGAAAGATATTAGTCATACATTAAGAATGATATAAAAAATAAACGTTATCGTTATGTTGTGAAAGACCATCAGTCATGTACCTGTCATACGTTAAATAGTCTTCTTGAATTTTCTCAAAAATCATTAAAAGATAAAGAGAAATCATAGAAACAAGTTTTCTCTATAATAATTTTGACCATAGTTATTGTGCTATTGGTTTCTTCCCTGAAGGAAGTATTGACCGTTTGGTTGACGGTGAAAATAACTAAGAAAGAAAATGGCGTGATATTTTGTTTAATATGTCTTCATTACAATTTTAGAATTCTACATGTCTTGTTGTTTTACATTAATTTGTTATCTTATATTGTTTTGTTGTTATATTTATTTTGTTTAATGTATGGATATACATTTAAATGTAGCTAAGTAAGAAAATGTCTCTGACAATATAACAATACATATGATACTCAAAAGTAAGAAATATTTTTTCAACTGTCCTCTGAAAGTTGGGAGAAATAAATGTTAATACTATAAGTGTTATTGCAAAAATTAATTGAAAGGTCCGGTTGAGCAAATATATGTCTCCCTGAAGGAACAAATTTGATTATAAATAACGCACTTTATCTACTAAGTCTTGAGGAAATTTATTAAAAATATCCGCTGAAAATGATATCATTTTGTGAATATAAATGAGAAAATTATTGAGTATCTATGTAACATTAGAAATGAAATGTGCTATGGAGAAGTTGCATATCTTTCTTTTTGGTTTATACTAAACAATTGAAGCACATGTTATAGAAAACTTGAAGTTTACCGATTCAAATAATTGTTTGGCAATGACAGGTTAGACCATCCGGGTCAATTATGATCCGTAAAAAATATTAAAAATTCACATAGACATTTATTGGAGAACCAGAAGATTCTTCAATTCAATAAATTTTTTTGTGTTACTTGTTTTCAAATAAATTAATTATTAGATCGTCACCAGCTAAAATAGGGATTGAATCCCTTACATTTCTTTAATGAAATAATGGTGAAATATATGGGTCCACTCGCTCTTTATGTGTATCATTTAAATATTTCATGATTTTGATAGATGTATCTACTAGATGGTCACATGTGAACTAATTATCGATTCGCAACTTGGATTTTGCATGATTACTAGTTTAAATAATTTGATTAAGAGTACAATTTCTAAATTATGAAATCAAGAAAATTTGTCTTGATAATGCTGGTGAATTTATATCTCAAATATTTAATGATATTTGTACGATCATCCCGAAGCAAGTGCTCATACACAAAATGGTCTAATAAAATTGTTAATAAAATGCCTCCAAAATACTTAGACCATTACTTATGAGAACATATTATGTTATTTGTAGCAGCATTTATACGCATCAAACCAACAAGTTATTCTCCACATTATTATTGACTTTTGGTCAGGAGCCTAATTTTTCCATCTATGGATTTTTGATTGTGCGATATATGTTCTAATTATTCCATTGCAACGCAAACAAAGATGGGTCATAAAAAAAAGTTGGAAATATATGTATGATGTGAGTTGCCCTTTATGATTAAATATCTTGAAATATTATAGGGCACTTATATACAATATAATTTGTCGATTAAAATGAAAATGTTTCCCAACATCAGGGGGAGAAGATAAGCAGTTGGATAGAAAAATGAATGAAATGAATTATCATATTTTGATCCTCATATAAAGTATGTGAACTTGAAGGTCACAAGATAACTCATTTACAAAATATTGTGAATCAACTGTCAAATTTATTACTGACCCAAAATGAGAAAAATCTCATATACCAACTGAAATATTCCAATTGGTGTTCCAGCAGGACAGCCATCAATATAAATGATTGCTAGCCACGCATAAACTGTGGTTGACCCATCGGTTCCAAATGATAATAATCCTTATAAGAGGAAATGAGCAAATATTAAAGATTGTCATAAAATAGAAACGGGTGCTCCTGAAGAGGCTCTAGACATAACTAATTCTAAAACCCCAAAAATGCATTAGGTACCTGAATCTAATGAAAATAAAGAACTCTTGATAAGTTATGTCACTACTGAAAAAGATGAAAACGAAAAGATATTGTTGTCGACAACATATTATTGTTTATAATATCATCTGATATTTTGAATGGCAAATGAGGATCTTGAATGTAATTTTTTCGAAGAATATCGACATAGAAATGATTGAAAGATGCAATATAAAATAAAAAAAAATCACATTCAAAACGTGAGAGCCAGTTGGGTACAAATAAATTTGTGCAAAAATGAAATAAGAAGAATGAAATTGTGCCATATCTCGAGTGAAAGTTTTCGCCAAAATCCGACATTGATGATAAAGAGATTTATTTCTCATGTGGTGGATGTAATCACCTTTAGATATCTAATTTGTTTGGCAGTTCATGAAAAATTGAAATGCGTCTAATGAATATTGAGCATTTTTTGTATGGCTCATTGGATATCGATATCTACTCTCTGAAGGATTTAACATGCGTGAAGCATGTAAAGTTTCCCAGGAACATTGTTTAATGAGAATATGAAAATCTTTGTATGGATTAGATTAAAGTAATCTAGGTGAATGTGATATAATCGCCAAAATGAGTATCTTTTGAATAAGAGTTACAAAAGATGATCTAATTTGCCTATGCAATTTCACAAAAGACATAAGATCAGAGTTTGTGGTAACTACTATATATGTTAATAATATAAACTCTTGAAAAGTTTCATTAGAACTCTTGAAGATATTCAAAAAACAATAAATTGATCTTGGCAAAGATCTATAGTTCGAGCACTTATTGAACGAAATATTTGTTCATCAATGAACTTATACCTATTTTAGATACAACCTAAGAGGGGGTGAATTAGGTTGTATCTAAAACAAACCTTTTTATGTGCTTAATAGAAATTCAAACTTTATGCACAAATGAATACAATAGATATTCAACAATTTAAGTTTAAAGAACAAATAAGAATATTGAGATTAAGAGAATCAAACCAAACTGCCCAAGCTTCTCAAGCTTGGAGCTTACAACTACAAAGAGCTTCTTACAAGGCAACTACCAAGTTCACAACTTGAAGTTTAGCCACTAAAAGTCTCTTCAAAGTAGGTGAGACAATAATCTCTTATACACAAATGAGGATCACTCTTGCTCACACTAATTTCCTTCAGTTAGGCCAAGAGTTTTACACTCACAATCTCCCTTTGTTACAATTGTTATCTCTCCACTCTTACACTTGAAGAACTCTTACACTTCTAAGCTCTTTTCACAAAACTACCTACACTATTACAACAATTGTACCCACTATCTCTCCCAAATAGCTCAAGTATTACTTGTAATCAATGTAGAAGTCTCTCACTAAGTAATTCAGGCTTAGTGGTATTTATAGTTGCCAAAAATCTGCTTCCGACAACTTCCCAACGGCTATTTTCTGTTTACTGGAAAACTAGCCGTTGGACCTTTCGAACGGCCGATGCAGCAAGTGTGCGTCCGAACGAACTAGTCGTTGTCTGACCGTTCGGACGACCGCTGCTAAACCCTGCGTCCGACGCTGAGTCCGTTCTCTGAGGGTATTGGTTAGGACGTCTGAGGATGCGTCCGAAGCTGCGTCAGATCGAAGCAAAATCTTCTGAAAATATGATCGGACGATGTTCTTTGTCCGAGACTTGTTTCAAATTCTTTGTGTCGGATGATTACCATCGTTCGAAGATACGTCTTTCGAACAGTCATTTGCGTCCGTGGAGTCTTCTGGTTGTTTTGTTCGAATGATCATTTGTGTCCGAACCTACCTGTTTTTCTGCACACTTGCTTTCAAACCATTAGTGCGATTTGGTCATCATCAAAACATGATTAACATAACTAGGGTTCAACAATACCAAAAAGGTATTAGAACAATTCTATTTGGATAAAATACATCCATTGAGTATTCCAATGGTTGTGAGATTGATTGATATCAAGAATAATAATTTCTCGTCCTTGTGAGAATGGTGAACAACTTATTGGTTTTGAAGTACCTCTTAGTACTAAAAATCATGTACTGTAAATTCTTTAGCACAATTTATTTCTTCTCCGATACGAAGATATTGGAATGACATCAAGCATGTACTTCAATTTCTCCAAGACATTATTGATATGAGTCTATTTTACTCAGATGAATCTAAATCAAAGTTAGTTGGTGATACAGATGTTGGATATTCATCTAATCCAACACAAAGTTCGATTTTGAATGAGTTATGAAGAAATTGATATCATGGCTATCAAAATTTTAGTCATTACTTCTTGCAATCATTGTTGAAATAATCGCAATATATGAAGCAAGTAATGAATATGTTTGGGTACAGTCATTGACCCAACATATCCAAAAGATATGTGGTTTAATATTAGAAGTGAAATTTCGAATGATATTATATGAAGACAATGTTGAATATGTTGCTTAGCTAAAGGGAGGCTATATTTCTCTTAAATTTTTCTTTTCCCATGATTTTCGGAATAATGATGAAATTGTATCCAACAAATTTGCTAATATGATGATCAGTCAACTAGCGAATTTATCTAAAGGTGATACCAGCAACAACATTTGAGAAGTTAGTTTGTAAAATTGGGATGCATCGTCTCAAGGATATCAAGTTATACTTTTATAAGGGGGGAATAAGTACACACTATACTTTTTTCCCTTGGCCATGGTTTTGTCCCAATGGATTTTCCTGACAAGGTTTTTAATGAGGTAGCATGTAAAAGTGTACTATAAACATTGAATGCACACTGTATTCTTTTTTCCTCTACTATGATTTTTTCCCACTGGATTTTTTCTGGTAATGGTTTTTAATGAGGTAGTAATTCTTCACGTATTCTTTAATTCATGGACATCCAATGGGGAGTGGTATGAATTGTATAAGGTGGATATCCATTCATCTTCCCAATCACATCGGTTAATGTAATATTCATCCCCTTGAATTAGGTAAAGACTTATTGATCCCCATGATTCATGTATTATATTAAATGTTTATTTATGAATCCCCTTTCTTGTAACTCTATAAATAGGAGAACTTAAGCTTTAGACACCTCATTTGTAAGGGTTTTGAAGGGTTTATGAAAAGCTTATGAAAGTTGATAATATAGAGTATTAGAGAATTTTCTACTATTTCTCTGTCTACTATTCTCTCATCTACACTTATAAATTTCCTACTTTAGTTAGTTTTGTAGTCAAGGTTAATAAGCTTGACTTAGTTTTATAACATCCACCTATTTTTTAGTTTAAAGAGAAAAAAAAGTTTCGAATGAAGTTATAAGAAAAGAAAAGGAAAAAAAAAAGATACAAATGAGATGATTGAAGATTAACATGACAACACCAAGTTACTAACGCGTCCAACCCCTGGCATGGCATCCACCCAAAAGGGTGAAATGGGCTACCAATGTATTCAACTAAGTGGAATGGATGACCAACTAATATGATATCCTTTGGCATGACTATGGGGATTCTACCTAGGGGCGTATGCACGAATTTCTATCTTTATGGGCAAAATATAAATGTTTAGAGATGTAAATATAAATTTTAAGGGGTCAAAATACAACTTTTACGAAGTTACAAATAAAATTTTAAAAATTCAGAAAATAAAAATTACAATTTCTAAAATAAGTCTTCCCTTCCTACGTCCGCCTATGCTTCCACCTACTATAAAATGTTCCAATTGAATCATAATTACTATTTAAAAGGGACAAAATTATCACCAAAGTTCTTCCAAGATACAACTATACAAAAATGCGCGAATTTAAAAACACAACTATGTTTTTTTTTATAAAGAAAAAGTTTAAGAGGAGCTGGAATTAATCTACCTTGATGAAAGATAAATCTTTTAGTTCATTAGAATTATATAATTATTGATTTCAAATTTTGCACTGCGATGCAAAACCCGCAAAACCCTTGACACCACGGTGTGAAATTTAGCCTACTTTGCTCGGATCAGGTAAGGGAACTGTCAGAAAACACCACTAATTAAGAAAGCCAACTATCCTTTCTTTTCTGGACTGCCCCAGTTCCACTGGATCTCAAAGTGAAAGAAGGAAAGATGTCCTAAGAACCTTGAAGAATAAATGAAAGGAGTGCGTAGGAGGCACGTGCCCGAAAGTATAAATGACGCTGTAACTCCAAAATCATTTAACTTATTTTATTTTGTATTCATATTTTGTATTCAATTGGAGAAAAGAACTTTTACCCTTTTATTTGGGTAAAATCCAAATAACCCCCTGTGATTAGCCAAACAAGCACTTTGCCCCTGTGGTTATCAAATATGCATTTAACCTCCTTATGCTTTAAATTTGTTTGCAAAATGGATGGAAACCATTGTGATATTTTACACCACTAAATAGACCTATTCGAAATCATTAAATCTAACATTGACTTGTGAAATATTATATATGACCCTAATCAATTCAAGTGCTTAAAAATTTTGGTACCCAATTAAAATAATAAAAAAAAGGGTCAAAAAATTTTGGGGTCAAATTAAAAATTAAAAAGGATCAATTGAAAATTAGAAGCAAACCCTAACCATTCTTCTTCTTCTCGCCCATCCATCACGCAACAACCACCCCTCCTACGCCCTATCCCGCCAGCCTCTCCCTCTCCACCAATCTACTTCACCCATCTCCCAACCCCTATCGACCATCGTTTCATCGATCTACCTTACCCATTCCCCCCCTTCCCTCTCCATTTCTCAACAGCTCCTCCATTGCTTTCCTTTCCCTCTCTTCCACCCAAAAATTGATCATCTCTACCAAGCCCAATCTTCTCTCTCCATTTTCAAAGATAATCATTGTCATGGTGATAAAATCATTTTCATAGAAAATCATAATGTCAAGTTTTGTATTGTTTTGATGATCATTCAAGATTGTTGGTTGGATTTTAATTTTTTTATGATTTTTGATGATAAGGATTCATATATGAATATTGGTAATGTTTTGTGATAATATTTGGCTTGGATTTGTTATGATTATGTCTTATCTTGTAGATCTAGTATTGGTTTTTGTATATTTGGGAGGGGACGGGATGAGGAAAGTGACGGTAGTTGCATTTTTGAACAAATGATGGTGATGGTGATCTAGCCTAGTGGATAAGAGTGGAGAATAGTGGCAGCTGATAGGAGAAGAAGAAGGATGGTGGGGCTTGGGTGGGGTTGGGGTTGGGGTGAGACGGGGTGCCTATAATGGTAGTGGTTGCTAGAGGAGGAGGTGGTGGCAGGGGGTGTGGTGTTAGGGATGGAAAATGTTAGAATTTTTGGGGTAAAATGGTCAATTTAAGTCTTATCTTGTATTTTTTTTTTTTTTTTAAAAGGATCAAATGTAGAAAACATCTAAACTTACACCGTAGTTGAAGTTTGCCCCCCTCAACTTATTTAATAAGTATTTTACCTTCTTTCTTCTTGTTTTGAGACAAAATTATCCTTAGTATTTTAATAATTTTGTTTTCCTTTTTTTTTTTCCTCTTCTTACTAATTTATTTATTTTCTCTATTATATTTTTCCTTACCCCATTATTTTTTACTACGGGTGAACTATTATACTACTAGTAATTGATAAATTAAAAGCTCTAATTATTTTTACATATGTCTAAATAATTTATACAATAAATAAGTTATTTATTACAAGCAACATATATATTAATAGTATAATATGGATTTTGTGAGTTTTAATAATATTATAATTAACAAATAAACAAACTACAAAAGATAAAAGAATTTGTCAAAAAACTAAAATATATATTCTAAGTATGCAAACAATTTTTTTTGTGCCATATCATTCGATGTGTCATAGTTTGGTTGAGTTTACCATTTATAACCCCAAAAACTCTTATATTAAGCCATCATAAAATTTTCTTATTATATTTTGCTACTGTTACACCATAAATAAAAAGACTTTACACGATTTTTCATTCTATAGTTTTATTTGCACACTAAAATAATTTTTTTAATTTTCTCCAGCTCAAAAAAATATTGTTTATTTGATAATCTTATTATTATTATTAATATTTAATCACAAATGTTATATTACAATAAGGTATATTTCATGTACTAAAGTATGATTAATCTATAAATTAAATTATGTAGACATATGTGAAAAATAAATTTTAATTAATCAATTAATAAAAGTAATATAATTGTTTAGTAGTAGCAAGAGAGAATGGTGAAAAATAAAAAGAAAAACAAGAGAGAGAAAATGAATAAAAATGAAAAATGCAAAATTATAATAATTAAAATAATAGGGATAATTTAGCCCCACAACATAAAAAATAGGGTAAAATACCTTATTAAATAAGTAGAAGGGGTAAATTGTAACTGGTATGAAAGTTGAAGGGAGTTTTCTACATTTAACCCAAAAATAATAGAGGTGCGTGAGCATAAACACAGCTAGTTTTGACAGATCTGTTAGTTTTGCAAAAATATTGAAGTATAAAGGGGTCAAACGCACATTTAATAATCACAGGGGATAAATTGCTTATTTGGCTAACCACAAGGGGTTAATTGCATTTTACGCATTTTATTTTCTCCAAACTTCCAAACTAAGCCTCTACAAAAAAAAAAAAAAAAAAAAAAAAAAAAAAAAAAGTTTAAAAAGGATTAATTACAGTTTGCACCATAATATAAACCTTTGTCTCGCCTTGCCCCCTATAAAAATTTAATCATTACTTTACTCCCTTGACTAATAGTCAAAAGAAAAAGTTAGTTTGACAGTTAGTCAAATGGCATTCAAAAAGACTAAAATAACCTCTAATATTTAATTGACTATTTTGACCATTTTTATTCCAAAAGAAATATTTATCATTCATTAACTCGTCTTTTGGAAGAAAAATTAACTTGTGTATGGCATGTATGTTGAACCAAAAAAAAAAAGATTTAATTATTCATACAAAAGAGGAAAAACAAAATGAAAGAAAAATCTCTAAATCTTAAATAGAAAGGTCAAATTTTAAGTCATTGACGGTTGGTCAGCACACTACTCCTTTTTTAATGTAAAATGGTAGAGGAAAAAATTATAAGAGTATGTATATATGAAAGCCTATTTTATCATATTTGAAGCACAAATTTATTAACGCACAAATTGTTTTTTTTTAACTCTTTTATTATATTGTGCTTGATATGTTTCTTTCACTTTAGCATTTTTACCCTTTTATATAACAATTTTTTTTTTCTTATCTTAGCATATCACATGACAGTTTTATCTTCAACAGAGTGACAGTAATAGAACAAAAATATTTTTTTCCCTCTAAAATGATAAAATAATCTATCAACTAAATACTATGGTCATTTTAGTTATTTGTTGCCATTGACTAACGGTTAAAGTTAAACTAACTATGTTTTTACCGTTAGTCAAAGGAGGCAAAGTGAGACAAAATCAATATTACAAGAGGGCAAAGTATAATTAATCTTTTAAAAAATTAGTTTGTAGGTGTTCAAACCTAATCCAACACGAAAACCTAACTCAACTTAAATGAATTTGTGGATAAATGAGTTGGGCTACTAAGTTTCGGATTACTTGGATTGAGTTATCCAAATCTTTTTGAGTTAGGTAGAGTTTATTTTTTAAAACCTAATCCAATCCAATAATCCGACAATCCAATAAAGTTTACTTATATATATATATATATATATATATATATATATATATATATATATATATATTAATGCATGATCTTACAATTATAAAGTTTTAATCTTATATTAGTTTGAAATTTTTAACTCACAATATATATATATATATATATATATATATATATTAATCTGTATAAGGAATTATAAAATTTTAATTTTTTTATTAGTTTGAAATTTTTAACTCAAATAATGTCACAAATCTCTTCTTAATATTTGAATTGAGTTTTTTAAATTATATATATATATATATATATATATATATATATATTAGTATAGGATCTTAGAATTATAAAATTTTAATTTTTTTATTAGTTTGAAATTTTTAACTCAAATAATGTCAGTAATCCATTCGATTAATATTTGAATTGAGTTTTTTAAATTATAATATTAGTTAGATTGAAATTTAATTATTGACCCAAAAACTCGACAAATCCAAAACCATGAACGCGCCTACAAGCGTTTGTCCCACTTTGAGAGAGTGATCATTTTCTTCTACTTTTTGTCCATCAATTAACGTTATCACATTTATCTCCATCCAAATCGAAAATTACATAGAGAGAAAAAATAAATAAAAATAAAAATATCATACCCTTTGGAATTCCAGAAGCATATAAATTCTCAATATCCACCCCGTCAACTCCCCCACAAAAAAAAAAAAAAACTGTACTGAAAGTAGTCCCCAACTCCTTCCCGTGAAATTTCGAAGCCATGGCTAGGGTTCCCAGCAAGCACAGTCGCGATCAAGCTCAGGTATATTCTGTACTATGATATATATATTCATATTGTAATTTCAGTATCCAAAGAATACTCTTTTCTTTTTTTCTTTTTTTTTAATTTGAGTTACTACTCTGCTAAGAATTATTTTTGTGAAAATTAGAGATTTGGTTTTAGTTAGTTATTGAGAAATAAAAATTGGAACTTTGTTGCAGTAATTTAATAGTATATCCTTTAGGAGAGTAAGAGCCTTCATGGAAAATCAGCTACTTTATTAGTGAAATTAAGGTGGGATTAATATGAAAAATCGAAGAATGAGTTTGAATTGGTGGAACCCATTTCTTGAAGATAAAACGAAACGGGTTCCACCGAAAATAGGAGGGAAGTAATTTTAGGAATGTATACTAAAATGTTCGTAGTTTTCGTATTTTACGGAAGCAGAAGGAATGTGACACCGTGTTTTGTGGGTTTTTTTGGGTCTTATTTTAATTAGATTATTTAACGAATAAATTCAAGTGTTCGTCTCCCTAGTTTCGAAGTTCTAATGGTAATCTAGTTCTAGAACATGAAAGAAATAAGAAGAAGAAGAAGAAGATTTACTAGATGTTGAAAACTATCAAGATTGTGCCTAGAAAGTGCATTGAGGCTGAACCATGTGCAAGTGCAATCATGTTATTGCTTTACTTTGTTTTTCTTCCCCCCTTTTTGTAACGATTTTGGCTCAACAGGACTTTGAGGGGCTTCTGAATAACTTACAGGATTGGGAACTATCATTCAAGGACAAAGACAAGAAACTGAAATCACAATCTACCTTATGTTGATGCATAAAATCTTATAGAATGTACTGTAGTATCTCAAAAAGGCATATCATGTGTACATATGTCTATAGTGTTTTGGCTTGGGTCTTCCATGGACAGTTCAACCTGACCGAGAATTTAGTTAGTTTAAAAGCATTTTTATTTGCAACCTTTCTTTCATGTCATTTTCTGTTATGCAATATTGCAGTGGTTGCCTCAAGAAAAAACATGATCTTGATGTTTGGCTTCTTCCACTGATTTTTACTAGTTCTTTTACATAAATCTCGTTGCTGATTCTTTATTTTCATCATTTTTTACTCTAGGATCTTCCTGCTCAAAGACATAGTGTGGCAAATGCTAATCGGCTTTCTAGTAGCTCAAGTGTTGGTGGGAGACCAGCAACTGAAAAAACTGCCAGTGCTAATAAGAGGAGTTCTACCAAACAACATGATTACTTGAGAAACTACGAAGCGCTGAGCCAATTATCAAGTGGTTTCATGACAGAAGACAGCTCTTTTTCTGTTGATGCAAACTCAGAGAAAGAGTTGGTATGCGTTAGTTTTTAACACAATTCAGCATGACATGTTTGTCTTAAATTTCTGCTGATTCTTTCTTTCTGTCATCCCCTAGGGTAATGATTATTTTAAAAAGAAGAAGTTTAATGAAGCAATTGACTGTTACTCTAGAAGCATTGCATTGTCACCAACTGCAGTAGCTTATGCAAACCGCGCAATGGCTTATATTAAAATCAAAAGGCAAGCCCGCGCCATCTCTTTTCTTTATTGTCAGTATTTGCAGAGAAGGACTTTTTCTTCTTATATGATAAACTTAGCAAGTAGACAAACAATACAAAGTGACATTTTCTCCTCACTTTCAATTAGATTCCAGGAGGCTGAGTGTGACTGTACCGAGGCCTTAAATTTAGATGATCGTTACATTAAGGCGTATTCTCGGCGTTCAACAGCCAGAAAAGAACTTGGCAAACTGAAGGAATCCTTTGACGGTATGGTTTAGTCATAGATGACCTTGAAAACTCTCCGTGATTTCTTCAACAAGTATTGCTGATGAAATACTACTGATTTTAGATGCTGAGTTTGCCTTAAGGTTGGAGCCACAGAACCAGGAGATCAAGAAGCAGTACACAGAAGCAAAATCTTTGTTTGATAAGGTATGTATCATACCTTGTAATATTATGTTCTTGTTTTCTTGTTCTTATACAGAGAGATTTGTGGGTTCATTGTGGCAAGGTTTTGGCCTGCCTGTCAGGACTTAAAATTCTGTTGAAATAATGATCCTTGAGTACCTACCAGAAGTTAGACTTCTTATTACTGCTATTTCTGTTAGTATTTCTTCCATTATTTAGCACTTATGATTGTCAATTTTCCAGGAAATTCTTGAAAAGGCATCCAGAGCGTCAACAAGCTCTGTGCAAGGAGTGCAAAAGGCAGGAAAGTCAAAGGTGGTGATGATCAACTCTGTTAATGGGGTGCAATCTGTCTCGAGTAATTTTCATAATGGAATAGTCTCCGCGAAATTCAGGAGGATCGTACAAAGGTATAAAACATGATCTCCTTTTGCTTCTTGACTTTTTGTCCGCATGGGTACACTATATAACTGGTTGGAAGCAAAAATATCAAGATTAAAAAATGTCTGCTTGTGAATCACTTAAATTCCTGTCTCACTCCTTTAGCTTTTGGAGTTGATTAAATATAAGATGAGGGGCCTCATTGGACCTGATCTATAGTAAAGCTTGTATATGGTTGTCTAAATGGTGTTAAATTTTGGATGGGTAGCAAGTGGGGAAATTGAATTCTATGATCATTATATTTCCTTATCAGATATGTGTTAAACTTATCTTTCTGAACTTTGAAATTTGTTGGCAGAGTAATAAAGGAGAAATTCCTTTAAGGACATCTACGGGAGTTGATGGTATGAAAACAAAGGATCAAACTGGAGATGGTTCTCATGAATTTTCTATCCACAGGACTGAGTTGGAGACAACAAAGGTTTCTTTCTTGTCACTCTTTTAGTCTCCCCCCCCACCCCCTTTTGTATGTTAGAAGCAAGTTGTTCCATCATTCACGAACACAGAAGTAGACTTTCATTTCACCTTGAGTTCTTAAGTATAAATATGAGATTGAATATTTCGTTATCTTACTCTTTCCAGTTTCCATTCTTTTGGTTTTTTTTTTTTTACTCCACAGAGAAACAGCACAAGTGGCAAGCATGAGTTGAAGCCATCGGTGGAAGATCTTGCTGCCCGAGCTGCGACTCTTGCTATGGCTGAGGCTGCAAAAAACATCACACCACCAAATTCAGCTTACCAGTTTGAGGTTTCTTGGCGGGGGCTTTCTGGTGATCGTAATTTACAGGCCCATTTATTAAAGGTCTGGTTTCTGATTTTTTGCATCAGTGCCTCATTTTTGTTTTTATTCAAGTCCATATTACGGTTTAGGATGCCATTTTTTGTGTTGCATTTCTTTCTTCATGATTTCTTTTTATTATTAATTTATAAGTCCAACAGTGTTAGAGGTATTTCTCTCTTACCAGCACTTCATTTTTTTTCTGCCTTTTGTGACCTGCGAAGAGGTTAATAGTTGATTGGCATCGATGAATATACCATTTTTTTTGGGTTAAATACAGTAAACTACCTTAACCTTTAAATATATTTTGACGTTTTTTTTTTTCTCACTTTACCCCTTTGACTAACGGTCAAATATAACTCTGTCATTAGTTTTTTCAAAAAGACAAATTTACCCTTAAAGATCAATTGCGGTAAACCCCCTTAAGGTTTAAGCGATATTTCACTTTCCCCCTCAAGGAAGTTTTGTAATATTTAATACATTGGGATAATAAATAAATTCAATAATGTTATCAATATTGTTAATAATATAAATATGCTCCAAATTAATTACTAATATTCTAATTCTTGAATTATACTTTCTTCAATATTTAAAATTTAAAAATACGATGAAATAATTAATTTTAAAATTTTTGATGAATTATTAAAGGTATTTCATCTAAATTATTTTAATTTAAGTTCTTATAGGGGTTTTATATGATAAAGTTCCTTAGTATAATTTAGGTATTAGTTAAATTATACTAACAAAGGAAAAAAGAAGAAGAAAATCATTTTAAATAAACATAAAGAAAAGCAAAAGGAAAATAGATTGATATAACTTTCATAGATGGTTATAAGTCTCGTATATTTAAAAATTATTTTTACATGAAAATAAAATATAATAAAAAGACCAAAAAATACCGAAAGTGCTAGGAAATTTTTATATTTAAATTTGTTTCACAAGTATTTTTAAAGAACCACTGGTGTTGGTGGACATCATTATATTTTTAGTTGTTTTAACAATATTTTTATATTGATTAATGACTAAAGTAGGTTAATTGATACAAAACTTGAATTAGGGACTAAAATGATAAATATAATAAACTTTAAGGGGTTAATTTTATATATTCTTGTAGTGTCTAGGGGTAAAAATGTCCTTTTTGACATTTTAATAGTCAAATTGCTGACAGAAGGGCAAAGTACGAAAAAAATAACGCCCTAAGGGGGTTTACTGCAAAACAGTCCAAACCTGAAGGGGGTTTACTGTATTTAACCTTTTTTTTCTATTTGGTGACAGATACATCCAACTGCTGTGTCTGATAATCTCCTTGTTTCATATAGAAACTATTTCATGTTGAAACTGATTATTAACTTCAGAAAAAGATGGAACTTTGTTTTTCAATCTTATTATTTTCTTTATTACTGCTGTTGTCTTTAGTTTGTTTGACTTCCTTTCCTACTATGTGACCTTTTCTTTTCCCCTGATCAGGCAACTTCCCCAACTTCATTACCAAAGATATTCAAAAATGCCTTGTCTGCTCCACTACTCATGGACATTATTAGGTGTACTGCCAGCTTTGCCACGTGAGTGAATATCTTCAATAATTAGCATATGAATTTGTAAATTTGACTTGATTCTAAAGATTCACCAACATTCATTTTGCTTTATGTTTGGCAGAGAAGATATGGGTTTAGCTGTCAAATACTTGGAAAATCTAACCCAAGATCCCAAGATTCGACATGATTATCATGTGTCTTTCTTCTACCGATAAAGCTGGTAGGTCCATGCTAGTACAGTAATATCACAGTCTACACATAATCTAATTAGTTGAGTTCTGGATTATAGTGTAATAATTGAGTCCAAAAAATATCCCGATGACAACTTTCTCTATGCGTTGCTTTATCTAATTAGGTTACTCAGACGACTTGAATTGTTGTGCCATTGCCATATAACGCAAATAGTTAACCTGACTATATGTTGCCATTAATACAACTCATTTATATGCATACATTAGGAGTTAATGAGTATAGAAGGTACTTGGCTGAGACTTACTGCATTTAGGTGGAGATGTAACATTGCTAGAAAAGAAAATTTAAAGCATTTTTGGACATTAAAATGCAAACAATAAAAAAGAGAAATAGGAAATGTAAAAAGAAACCAAAATAGCTGTTTAAAATCTGATTTTGTTCATTGGTTGTGTGAATTATAATTTACAGCTCCTAAAGATCTAAGCTGATGAGCATGCCTGTTGTTAACACAACAATACTGGCTGCTTATTTTGCAGAACTTTTCAAAAAGAAAGTGGACTAATTTGAATTTTGAGTGCATGTTGCTTAACTCATTTTTTGGAAAATATTTGGTACCGAAGTGTTTTATTAGCTTAAGGATTTCCTTTGTACGGCCAACTCGATTTTAGGTAGTCAATGTATTTCACCTGTCTATCACTTCAATTTCTTTATAGAAGTTAAATGAAAGCAGCGTGTTTTGTCGTTGCAATTACTATTTATTAGAATCAATATGATGGACCTGGTTTCCTCTGAAAGCAGACCTTAGCAAGATGTGGGATGAAGTATTCTGCAAGACAACTCCAGAGTATGCTGAGATCCTTAGTCATCTGCGCTCGAAATACAGACGCCAGAAGTGATGGATTTCAGCTTTTACTGTAACGCTGAGAAGCATGAAGGATGAGGTTAATGATTTTGTTGTGTGTGTGAGGCTGATGTCCAATTGACAGATTTGGGTATATAGAATTCTAGGAATGATTTACTTGTACATACGAGATATTGTTTATTAATTTCTTAGTTCTAATTTCTAGTCAAATTTCAAATGATTTTCTAAATGGGACATGAGTTCGAGTTGTGGTGGCAATTGTGCTTTTGATCAAGTCCATTGTAAAACTTCGATTCTATATCCAAGGCGTTTGGGAGTTTTACTATTGGAAACGAAAGAAAGGGAATATTTTCCTTCCTTTGAGAGTTTTTTAACAAAAGAAAAGAAAAGAAAAGAAATAGAGTGATTTGGAAGGAAAATTTTTAATGTACAGTAATCAAAATTTTTACTCTACATTAGAATGATTTGAAAGGATAGTTAGTTTTGGCTTATGAGATTTTCAATGAATGGCCACTTTGCCTTCCAAATGCTAGGTGCTTAAATTTTAATAATTTATATGTCCAAATTTTTTTTAAAATTCTCAAATAAGATTATAATTCCTTCCCTCCTCTCTCTTCTCGGATTATAACTTAACTTTTCCATTCTTTTCTTTTCTCTTCTCTCCTAGAATACCCAAACTAAGCCGAAGTGCGAGAATCGAGAAGGGCCCAGTTGCTTTTATTCCTTGTCCTGCAAATCTCCAGTCCTGATTCCACAATAACATGCATCTTTATGGAAGTTGGGTTGGGAATTAGGCTTGGTCTGTGTGGATAAGGATTGTCATTATATTAGTTCCGTAGGAAAATATTTAAGTAGATTTGATTTTTTATTCTACTTATAAATTTTGTAGTGTGGATTAAATTTTCAGAGAATCTATGACATCAGTTGATGTAAGTAAAATTTTTTAATATTTAATTCTGATTACAAAATCTATAGGTAGAATCAAATATTAGATTTAGCTAAATATTTTCCGTTCCAATAAATCTGCATGTCTCTTCTAAGTCTTGAACCCTTCAATATTATGTTGGACTTGCTGCTTGTTATCACCTAATAAATCCAGTCTCAATTAAAATATTGTGTCAATGTATTTTAAATTTCATATTATATAAATATTTAAAATATATGATATTAGATTATATAAATATTTAAAATATAATATATAATATTTTAACGGAATAATAGAATTTTTGTACATCTGTTTTATTATCTTTATTCTCTGAACTAGGAAGTCAACAAAATTTAGGCCTCTTTTCCTGTTATGAAAAAACAGATGCCGGAAGAAGAACAAAGATTAATACCCTATTTCCACATTCAGATACTTCTACTAGTGAACCAACTCTGGTGGTTGTGATAGTAAATTCCAAGTCCTCCGTGCCAACAGTTCAAAGGTGGTTGAAAAAGAGGGCAGACAATAAGTAATGCTAGAACACAAATAGAACAAGCATTAATAATGATTAATAATGATTTTGACCATAGTACTCCAATATAGAACTTTCTATGCTGGCAACCACATTCCCTCTCAATTGAGAAAATGGTGAGGCAAATATCCCTCAGACCCATGAATTGGTGCAGGTGCTAGTAGCCCCACTTTCACACGATTGTTGGGAGAAAAATTATGGAAGAAAAATAAAAAGATTACATTGTATAACCTTTTATCAAATTTCAAACTTTATAAATATTTATTTTTTATTCTTAAATTTTAAATATAACTCCATTCTTCATTTTTTTAATTACTTAAACATTAAAATAAAAACTCTTTCAATAAAATTATAATTGATGTTTGTAACTTTAAAACTCATAATATCTGGAATACTACTGTTACTCAATTATGGAAATCAACCAAACTTCTGGATCCAGAGTTGCTTTTGTCCCAAAGTGATCTTTGTCTAGTTGTGTTTGAACAATTATCATTCAGAATATTATACGGGATATTGTTAAAATAATTGTTGTCATAATTTTTATAAACATGATGTATATGAGATAAGAACACAATTTAAAACGTGATATAAAATTATTAAAAAATATTATTCCAAGAATAATGTTGAAATGTATCTGCTCAAACAATGCCACTAACACATTCGTATCATGACACAAACAACTATAATCATTTATACTCACAAATCTTACTCATTAGTATGTCATCAGAGTTTAAGATGCATCTATTATATATATATATATATATTTTCAATGTCCCCTATTGAACATTAAATTAGTAAGTAATTTTTTAGCGAGTAAAAATTCTGAATTGAAATTGTAAAATGTAAATTGGTCCAGTATTTTCTCAATTGTATGAGGTAGGGTCAAGAACTGGGGGAATTTTTTCTAGCCAGCCTCAATATTTTTCAACCAATCATTTGATATTTATGGCGGGCAGGTGGTATTTGGGAATTTGGGCGGACCATCGACCAACTCAGGAATTTGGAGCCGTACGCACAACACGGGAAATTCAAATTCTTATACAAACAGTCTGCTCCGAGTTGATAGGTGAGATAAATCTTTTAATCCACGCTTCATTCGTTTGTATAAGAATTTCTCCACGCAACGCAATTGGCAATATTGAGTTTTGAGTTTTTTGAGAAGTTCTAGCGATTAGCTAGGGTAACGGGAGAACTATAAGATTGCCTGGATTACGAGATAGTTCCATAATCTTGGAAAACTTTTTAACAGAAACGTACGATCCTTGGAAAATCTACAAAATCTACACTAGTCCATTTGTTAGGCTGGCAATAAAAAATTAAAGTGGGATAAAGAAGTGCCAAAAAAAAATTAGAAATTCCCTTGTGCTTGGATGAAGGGATTTAGGTGAATTTAGACTTTATATTTAAACTAATTAAGAAATTTAATTGAGAATTTGAAATTTACTTACAAGTGAGAGTGAAATTTTAATGATTAAAATGAATATAATTCAAATCTATTCAAATTTCATGTCAGTCAAGAGACAAATCTAATTATTTCAAATCACTCTTGTAATTCAAAACTACCTATGCAAATGCAACCTAACCAACCAAGTTCAAATTTTCAAGCGTTTGTTTGACATGAAAAGCAATTTCCTCAATATTTAATTATTGTTTGCCTCATTGATTAAAATGTCAATCCTATAGTTAGGCCTATGTTAATGAAAATTGAAAATTTTATCATAACTATTTGATCTTTTGAAAAAATAAATAAATATAAAAATTTGTGTAGATAAAGATAAAGGAAGAATATGCTTTATTAAGGGCTAAAATAATATATTATTATTATTTGTGTCCCACTAAAAGATATTTTTAGATCTATTTCTGTTTAATTAGTAATCTTTTTAGATTTACGAGATTATAAATTTTTTTAATAAAATTTAACATAGTAACATCTAAAAGATAAAGAAGGACTTCAGAAACACAAAAGGTAAGATTTTTAAGCATTTCAAATTTCTCAAGTTATAAATTTTCATGCAATAAATAGAAGCTAACAACTAATACACTCTTAGAATGCATAAGTTTTTAAAGTATATGACTTCTTTTTTACGACAGGAAAATTGGAAAAATAGCCACTCAGATTCACTTTTCTTATAACACTACAATCAAATATTGAATTTGACCGAAATCCCTTTTTTTTTTAAAAAAAAAAAAACAAAAGCATAGACAGGCATATTATTTATAAGAATTTGACTTACATCATTTAGAATTAGTAGCCACAAAGGAAGGATTCCTTCCATTCTAAACATCTGATAAACTTAATGAAAAAGTAGCTAGCAAACTTATAACTCACAACATTGACAGATTGTGAACATAAGAGAAGATATATGATGAGAAATATTTTAGAATGAGGTTTGCCAAGATAAGAATATCTAGCATAGATATTAAACTTGGCTCAATCGGCGATTCAATTGATGAACTGGTTTTGAGAACGGATTGGATTACTTCGATGACAAAACAAGAAAGGAACCCGTCAGATTTCGTATAATCCTACGGTTCAATTAGTAAACCCAAATCCGACGGGTTTGTTTCTTTAAGAAAAAAATCAAATTGTAATTGGCAAATTTTGATCCAAAAACCTCTTAAATAGAGATAAAGAGCCTTATTACCTAACCATATAAACTTTTGTTTATTATATGTCTCTTTTTTATTTGAATTTTTAAAAAGTTTATTTCTTATATTGCTGTGTTTGTATATATCATTATATGTCTTATAATCAATATTTTTTGATTATATATATATATATATATATATATATATATACACACACAATAATTTAGAGTTAACTATTTTATTCAATTTTATTAAATTTTTGCAGAGAAATTAATTATTTCAAGTTCATTTATACTTAAATTTTTTTGATAAAATATGTTTTTATCAATATTTTCACTATATATCTTGTATTTAATAATTTGCAGGTTTTATATTAATAAAAATATATATTTTAACGATTTACCGATTGAAACAGTAACCCATCGCTTAAATCAATAACCCGTTAATCTACCTCTCTCACTGATTCTTTCCCGAATTGAGTTTAATAGCTGTACTATCTAAGTAAAAAAGAACCCTATTGAAGAACCATCCGTTTTTTGCTGCTGAAGTTTATCAAATACAGAATAATTCTGAGATTCATGACTTGTACATAATGTCATTGAGCTGAAGCCTTGACTAAGCATATGATAGATATCTTCAAACTGTATTAAGCTCTTCTAGGATCATCTTCTTTTTTTTCTAGACAGTTGAAAAATCAATTTATTATGTAGTATGAATTTTTCTTGGTTCCTCATTGACCACCAAATCCCAAATGTTGCTTTCATGACTATTGGCTCTATCTAAAATGAAAAATATTATCATAAATTCGATTTTGGCTCCACCTTAGATCTCGCGGTCAAGATTAAATCTTATAAAATCTTACTTACATTAGCTGATGTCATAAATTTTATAACATTTAATTTACACTACAAGATCTACAAGTGAAATTATAAACCAGGTCTACCTAAGTCTTTTCTATCTAAAATTGTCAAACTTAAATTATCAGAGGCCTTAGCTTAGCCTGCACGTTGATGTATTCTATGCATTAAAAAAACATTCTAGGAACAGTACTCAAGTACTGGTAGTTAGTAAAAATTGCAGCAAGGGTGAGAGAGGTCACATGACAACACGCAACCTGCTAAGAGTTGCGTAATAAAATCATAGTTACTAAATTGGTTTATTCAGGTGACTAAATTAGATTAAATTTCTAATTAGACTGAACAAAGATTAAACCTAATTAAACTCGTGTAATTGTCAGTTAAATAAGAAGAAGCGAAATTTCAATCGATTTTTAAAAGAATCCATGGGCTGAAAAGTAAATAGAATGCCCTACTTGCCCAGTCTCGAACTGAATATGGTTGGAAAAATGTATTTAAAAATGATTATAAAATAAGGTTATTATCGTAAATTCTCATATGATATTGCTTCTATAACCCATAACTTATATGTATTTCAAATATATATTTTAAACCTATATATGGTTTGCCTTAACTAGTAAAGTGAACGAAACTATCTAATTTAACAGAAATTGATATACACTCGTGACCTATGTGATTGTTATCTGATTAAATAGTTATTATTTTTTAGAATATTATTTAGTTAGCTATCGTAATATTTTTTGATAAGATATATATGAAATAAAAATAATAATTAAAAAACATATATAAAATAGTTACAAAATATTATTACAAAAAATAATATACAATATCTATTATTCAAATAGTTCTGACACCATGTTTAAATATTTAAATTTACACTTGAGCGTATGTGACATCTTTAATCCTTTACATGATTTGTAGTCCTCGAATATGGACTCTGTGACCAATAATTTCTTTACGTTGTGTTTGGATGAAAAATTTTGGATCAATTTGAATTTAAAATTTAAATTTATGTTAACTTATCGAAATAAGTTATTTAATTTAATTGAGCATTTGAAATCTAAATAAGTAAAGGTAGTAGTAAGTTAGAATGAAATTCATTCAAATTTAAATCATTTCAAATTCACTCATTTTAAATACATTAATTTCAAATCATTTCTATAAATCAAATTCACCCATATAAATTCAAATTTAGTGTCATTTCACATACTACACATGGCATAATCTATACTATATATAAAGCATATCGAGTCACTTCGTGTGATATCGTTATATGATTTACCAAATTTATCTTCATTAAGTGTAATAATTTTTCATTAGTACTATTTTTATGTAACCACCAAATAATTACCTTTTTTCTCTTTTTATTTATTTTTATCCTTTAAAATTATACACACAAGAGTGTACCTTGCCCACTAGTTTACATATATACATTTATATCAACAAATTTTTTATTTTTTATTTTAAAAACTCTCTATCAACCTTTGATGTTAAGGCATTGTCCAATTGGGAATGCTAAAGTCATTTATACCGAGTTTGACTTAAACTACGTATTAGGTAACCAAAAGATTCATTGTCGAGGTAATCTTTTTGTTTAATCAGAGATCATTAAACTAAAGACTCGCATGCCAAAAGTTATTTTGGAAATCCTATGAAGCATAGGGAAAGAATAAAGAGTTTGAGTTGTGTATTAAAGGGATCAAAGAACTTTAATCACATTAGTACACTTCAACTTCAAACCTCTTCCCCGCCCTCATAATTCAATCCAAGATTAAAATGGGATAATTTGACATTCCTCCCCAAGAGTTTCCTCGACATAATTACAAATATATCTCACCTAGATTCAAAAATTACACTTACCTTTTCTATTTTAAAGTTTTGATTAATCAAATCAACTATGTCAGAAATTTGGACAAAAAAATTGGTGTCAAATGTAAAGTTGTATTTTGTTTCCTCTAATTTCTTTTCTCGTACAAAATAAAGTTTAAAAGGAAGGTAAATTTCTCTTTTTTCTCTAGGACTAAGACAAGTTATTTACACATATTATAATAATTTTTACAAATTGCCATTATAAAAAGAGTGAGGATAATGAGAGTCCAATTTAAAACTTTTTAATAACTTGATCTCTCTCTTTAACTCGTGAGCAAACCCCCATTGGTATTTTTGTTTCCTCTATGCCCTTGTGATAGCGAACACCAAATCTAAATGATTATGTAACTATATAAAAGGGTAGAAGTTGTAATAGTTTATAGGGATAATTTCGTAAACCTCCATTGAGATTTATACTAATATCACTTAGTATTTTTGAATTTTTAAAATATATATCACTTACCTCATCTCTCTTGCTAATGAGTTCTTTTATGGAACTAAAATGCATGAAATGACATTTATGCCCCATGTATTTTAGCCATATTATGAAAGGGTAGTTTCAAAAACCACTCTTGAGGTTTTTGACATTTGTCGCTGGATACCTTTTTAGTTTCTAATAATTTTTTATCAACTTATTTTTTTAGAAAAACATGTGCATGCATTAATTTGATTACTTCTATATGTTTTAATAAAAATCTTCACCACGTAAAAACACTTAATTAGTATTTTGTTTGGGGAATCACAAACTTGTAAATAAAAAAAAATTCTCTCGATAATTTTTTTGGCCAGTAAAATTATGAAAATATTGCACATATTAATGTATTTTTGGGCATCGATTTGAATAAAAACAATGAATATGTAAACCCATCATATGATATAATAAATAAATATAACTAGTGCTGTTTTGTTTGTAAATGAAAATTCGAAATTGAAATATGTATTTTTCAACAAAAAAATAAAATAAATTTATTTACAAAACATATATGGTTTTGTAGTGTGCTAGTGTGTTGATTGGAACAAAAATTCGAACGCGTAAAAAAATTATAATATATTATAAAAAATAAATATGATTCGAATTTGTTTGAAAAATCACAAACTCTTAAAAAATTAAATAAAATTTTTGATAAAGTTTTTAGCCAAATTATTTACTAATAATTAGGAGCATATTAATGTGTTTATATGTATCGTTTCGAACAAAAATTTAGAATATGTAAGTATACATATATAACAATAAAAAATATTATTGGTATTTTATTTAGGAAATCATTAACTTGTAAAATAAAAAGAATTCAAATATATTTTTTGACATTAATTGGTGAAGGATATGAAAAGTTACAACCTATTGCTATTCGTTAATAATTATTTTGTACATTTTTTCCTTTTTCTTCCAACCATTTTAATCAATGAAAGCTTTGAACTACGGAAAAAATTGGGAGGAAAATAGACTCTCTCCACTTAAATTAATTTGTATTTAAAAAAATGGGTTGAAATTGTTACAAAAAATTTGAAATAAAGGAAGTAAGTGATATTTTCTAAAATTCAGAAATACTAAGTGAAATTAGTTTAAACCTAAGAGAAAGATTCTAAAATTTTCCCTAATTTATGGATTATGTGGAATACTTCCTATTCCGAGTAATGAATCTTATACAAATGATATACTATTAAAATAAAAGAATATATACCGTTTGAAATTTCAACGATCATTATTTAGAATATTATTTAAAATATAAACTGTTACAATATTTTAAAACGTAATATATGTGAAATAAAAGGTAATTCATTTTTAAGTAATTGTATAAAATATTATTGAGTGAATAATGAACAACATTTTCAGTCCAAACGGTGCGACTTATTTTATGTAACATTAATTTTGTGATTATTTATTAATTATAATTAAATTAATAAAAAAAGTATTACATGAGTAAAAAAAAAAACACAAAATTTATTAGTAGCATACAATAAAATTGTAAAAAAAAGGTCATGTGAAACCTTTTATTTCTCGTATAATAGTATTACAATGTAGCAAAAGTATTACGAATGCCTAGAGATACGATCCATTCAATCAAAATTTTGATATTTGAAAAGCTTAGCTTGCAAAATTTTTACTTATATACTTAAAATAAAGTTTTTAATTTTCTTTGACTATTTTGTTATTTTCTTATAAATATTTTTATTTGTTAATCTAAATATTAATAATAAATCATAATGGCAACATAACAAAGACTCTCACTGATCATTGAAAATCAATCATTTATGTCTAAATTTTAACATGTTGTGAATTTTGCTAATAAAAACTTTAAAATAGAGGGAGTAAATATACTATAATTTTGAAAACTAGAAGTAAAGTATATAGTATAATTATGCCAAACATGAGTAGAGGAACGTGAAATTATCCCAATTAAATCTCCATTATTGTACTACTTTAGTCTTCCAAGTTCTGACAGACACAAAGACTAAAGCAAGACTCCCTTTTACCAACATTCTGATGGAAGGACCTATCACTGCAAAACTGCCTGACAATCACGTGCTCTCTTTCTCTCTCACCATTCTGACTATTCCAAACTCTCTTTCATTAACAATTCCTCAAATCCACGCGCTCTCTCTCACTCACTCATTCTCTTTTTCTTTAACACTTCTGTTATTTGCTCTTGCTCCTCACTGTTCTCCTCCACCAAAGTTCAAAACTTTGGCCTAATTTTAGCAGTTTCTGTGGGACTTTTCACTCCCCCAGATCTCTTTTCACCAGCCAGGTATGTTAAATCTCCTTTCTTGGCCTCATATTTCTCCTCCATTGTGGGATATCTGTGTTGGTTTTACACACTTATTCATTGAATTTGTTTTTTTTTGGTTGAGTTGCTATTTTCTTGTCTATTTTGTTGTTTTATGAACTGGGTTTTTCTTAAATTTGTAAAATATTTCTGCGTTTTTCTTGTTTTTGTCTAATTTAGATTGTACCTATTTTTTCCTGTTAAAAAAAATTCCATCTTTTTTCAATCTCCTTTTTTTAAAGTGTGTGTTTTTCCTTATTCTCTTGCTTTTTTCCCGTTTGATGGTTGGTTTAGCTAAGCTGCATTGTGGGTTTTGTTCAAATTTCTTGCAGTTTTACTTTTATGTGGAACTGCATGGCAAATGTGTTGCAAAATTTAAGGTCCCTTTTTTGCTTAATTTGTGAGTGATCTCATGGTTTATTGTGATTGTTAGGAAAATGGGGTTTATTTCCAGGAAGATATTCCCAGCATGTGGGAATATGTGTGTGTGCTGCCCTGCTTTGAGGTCAAGATCAAGACAACCTGTTAAGCGTTACAAGAAACTGCTTGCCGACATCTTTCCTAAATCCAATGTAAGTATTATGGTACCCTTTTAAGACAAATTACATTTTGGTGTTTAATTTTTCTTTTTGGGTGGTGAAATCAATTTTCATATGTCAAGGGCTAAATTGATTTCTTTCAATGTGGTTTTCTTAGTGCAGTACTTAATTTATGCATTGACTACGTTATAATAGAGGTTGCTAGTTGCTTTTTGGTATTGGTATTGTTGGCTTTGTGAAAAATCTTGACCTTAAACGTGGCATTGTTGGCTTTCTGTATGCAGGATAGCCCTCCAAGCGAGAGGAAAATTGTAAAATTATGTGAATATGCAGCAAAAAATCCTTTCAGAATCCCAAAGGTACTTGATTATCCTACTGGCTATGTGTATGCTAAATGGATTTTGGAAATAATTAATTTTCCTGTCTTTTATACGTACATTGTCTGGATTTCTTAATGATCGATGTCGCGCATTAAGATAATTTCCTTCTAATGTCTCATTGACACTTCAACACGAAAAGTGCACTATGAGATGATTAATGTTAACGATATATAGATAATTTACTTTTCTGATTTCGGTTGACTTTGTAATTTTATCAGATCACCAAGTATCTTGAGGAAAGGTGCTACAAGGAACTAAGAAGCCAGCATGTCAAATCTGTTGAGATCATTGTTGAGACTTACAATAAGTTGCTCAGCAGCATACATATGTAGGGACCAAATGTGAGTTAATGTAACAATAAATTTGTTGGAACATATCTAGACATCAAAATTAATTCTTCTTCTTTTTAGTGTAAGATATCTTTTATTAGTAGTTGAAAAGGTCTGAGGTTCTCTAGCTTTGTTTTTATGATCAGAAGTACCAGATTCAAATGTTAAGAATAGATAAGCTCTTACATGGTTTTGCCTCTCATATGCTTTCAAAGATTTTTATTCTCAAATAAAGTTTCAGAATATGTTATTGTCTATGAGAATAATACTGTTCCTTTTCCTGAATTTTCAGGGCATATTTTGCTGTAAACTTATTGAATATGGTTGTTGAACTACTTGATGAATCAAAGCAAGATGCTGTTAGGATAATTGGCTGCCAGATGCTAACGCAGTTTATTTACAGACAGGTAATTTCTGTTCTTGAGCAGTTGAGCTAATTTATCCAGATGGGAAGGGAAAAATTCAACTCATTGGATAAAATTCTACTCCTGGCATACTTTGATCCTAGCTCGTGTAAATAAATGGCCATGATAACATGTGAACGGTTTATTTATGGAAATTCCTTAATCAAACTCTCTTGCTGGAGTTGTTATTATTACAAATTTTAAATGGAATGTACTTTTTGCTTATTCCTGACAGTAACAGGAAAATATGCAATAGCTCTAAACCAACATCTATTCCATCTAAAAGAATTTCATGTTTGCTGTGAATGTGATATATATTTCACATGTTTGCTTAATCAACTTAGAGACACTTAAGATATTGCTACATCTTACCATCACATTAGCATATACTGTTTGGTCCATTCTGCACAGTAACCATCGCCAGAATTTAAATACATTTTAGCAAACTTTATGTTTAGATTCACTTCAAATTCCTACAACTTCCCCTATTATGGTTGCTTATCACTTTAATCTGTGTATTGACACAATGCATGAACAGGTAGATGGAACTTATGCTTACAATTTGGAAAGTTTGGTTCACAAAGTTTGCAGTATAAGCTGAGGAGACTGGTGAAGAGCATCAAAAGTGCTGCTTGAGGGCATCAAGCTTGCAGTGTCTATCTGCCATGGTGATTGGATGATACTTTTTATTGTGCAATTAATTCCAAATTTCTTAGATATTCCTTTCTGGTTCTTTACAATTTTCTCTTTTGAAATCTAACAGATGAATTTTCATGGTCATTTGGTTTCTTTTTTTCTACTCAAGTTTTCTGTCTCTGACTAGTTTGCTGTTGGCTTTTCAGGTGTGGTTCATGGGGGAGTTTTCTCATGTTTTTGTTGCTTTTGATGAGGTTGGTTCTTTTTGGGTTTGCTGTATTGCAGCTAATCTGTAATATCTAATTAATTCCTCCACCCCTTTGTTAACGTATTGTTTCCTCTTTTTTGGCGCCCTAGTCAAAGACTCCTTTAAATTTAAGTGGTGATGTTAGTAGCTGGCAACTTGCTATGTGAAAGAGTAATTTTTCACATAAGTGTGCTCCTATGAGTAAATATTTGGCATTTATCATGGTTATATTGTATATATCCCATTCCACCTAATCTAGACATAACAATTGCCATGTATCTATGAAAAGTTCGAATTGTCAAATCCAACACTTGTATCAGACTTGGAGATGTAATTGGCTTCGTAATTTCTGGATGTCATCATGGAGACTTTAGAGGCCATCAAGTTCTGGTTGCATGATCTTTTTTGAGACCCTTATGACTGAAAGATGTGTGTTACTGGGTAATAAAATATGGATAGTTTCCATATTTCCATATTACTATATAAATGGAAGAACTTTTTCAAGGTGTGATATATTTGCAAAATTCTACTTGTTTTATTCTTAACAAATTTTATATAGTTGAACTATTGGAATGTGTTTGGTTGGATCATTACTTGTTCCTCTTTGGTGAAAGCGGTGGGGAACTTCAATTCATTTATCAGCTGTCCTTTTTTGGTGGGAGGTTGTTCAAACATCTGGCGAGATAATACAAAATGCATTGGCTACTATTATGTGAATGAGCTTAGCAATGTGGATAATGTTTTAGCAGGAACTCTATTTTTCTGGATATCCATGCCCTGATATCAGTGAGAAATTGCATTGCACCTGAACAGTCCCTGAAATTCTCTGTTTGAAAACTCACTATTTTGAGTTTACAGTGACAGCAGCATGTCATTTTTTCCATTTTGATCAGTGAGTCAACCTATAGAAAGACATTCACATGATTTGTTAATTCAGGGTAGTGAATCATTTACACACTTAGGTCCAAGAACTGTCTAAAATATAGGCTTGTTTACATTATGTTGATAATAGAAGTTTGTTGTAAGAAGGAAAATTTATTTACTGAAACTTCTGTAATATATTTTCAGATTGTTCATGCCACTCTGGAGAACTATGAGCCTGATAGACATGGTGAAAATGACGAAGATGGAGGGGAGGCACATCATAATTGGGTGGATGAAGTAGTTAGATGTGAAGGAAGAGGCATTGGTGAATTTAGCCCCAGCCGCATCAACATCAGACCTCCAGACCAGACAGGAAAGATCCTTCTTGGTTACCAAGGTTAGTTCATGGAAAAAATAATGAGTGGAACTTATGAATTTTGGGCTGTTAAACATGGTGTAAGAACAATCCATGATCCACTCAAATTGTTATTCAACTTTCTTGATCCTGTCAACTACAGAGAAGAGGTTGAGAAACCAATGGTATGGGCACAGATATGTGTGCAGAGGATGGCGGAGCTGGCAACAGAGAGTACAACTATGCGCCGAGTGTTAGATCCAATGTTTGTCTACTTTGATAATGGGAGACACTGGGTTCCACCCTATGGGTTGGCTCTGGTGGTTCTGTCTGATATGTGCTACTTTATGGAAAATTCAGGTGATTCCACACTTCTTCTAGATTGCTATGGTTTGGTTTTGCTCAAATTTTGGTTACATACTTCGTAAATCAAACTCTTCGGGAATTTCCTAGCTTTTGCTTTCTTCCCTGGTTATCCTCAGATTCAGTTGACATTGCAGAATGTCATCAATTTTAATATTTTCCCACTGTATACCTCTTCATTGTTGCACTTCTAGTGCACAAATCATTACATTGATCGCTGTAGTGTTTGTATCTCCATCTCCTAATTTACAACTTCTGTAGTTCCATGTGTATAGCTCCTTTTGATATTGATTTAAGACACAACTAGTCATGGTGCTTTAGATTTTTTGTTATTCTGCATAAACAGGGAAGCTGGATGTGTGATTACTTGTACTTTGAGCAAGCAGTAGTATGCATGCCTATCCTGAAGGAAAAGAATGAGGGTAAAATGGGAAAATTTTAACCAATTTAAAGATTCAGTAGTGGGATTTTCAGAAAACTTCTGCTGTTAGATAATTGAATTTATTTAACCTGCTTCTTGAAGATAAATGTCTCGTCCTTTCTTTTTCCATATCTGCTATTAAACTTGATCAGCAAGTGGACTTGAAATGAGTTGCCAACTGAAAGAATTTAAGCCTAAATGTTTCTTTATTCTGATTTCAGGGAATCAGTCTACAGTTAATTTTAGCTGGTGTAGTTCGCCATCTTGACCACAAAAATATTGTGCATGATCCCCAAATTAAGTCCTCTTTGATCCAAACAGCTACTGCTTTGGCTCAGCAAATTAGAACTGGAATTGTGCTTTCAGATATTGGATTTGTCAGTGACCTTTGCAGGCACTTGCGCAAAAGCCTTCAAGCAACATTTGAATCAATTGGGGAGCAGGAAATGGACATCAATCTCAAACTCCAAACATCTATAGAAGATTTCTTGTTGGAAATTGCTAAAGGGGTAATCAGCAATGCATTTAGAAATTGCTTGCCTTTCTTGAGCTCTGACGAATTTATTGTTTTCACTTTTTAGTATAAGAGGTATTATCAAATCATCTGCTATGTCTTATACATTATTGATACAAGAAATATGCTCTTGTTCATGCAGATTATTGATGGACGGCCACTATTTGATATAATGGCCTTGTCGCTGGAGAAACTTTCAACTGTTAGAGTTGTTGCTAATTAGCCACAATTGGATCACTGATCATTCTTACTCACATGATCTCATTAGCAGCTGTCTCTTCTCATTCACAGCAGGTTAGATGCTTTAATTTCATATAGCGATGGTTTGTTCTATTGTTTATGCATGGGTGCCTCTTGTGGGCGGAAAGGGGGTGGGTGTAGGAGAGGATCCGCTCATGCTTCTTTTGTTGCTATTCATTCCACGATTGATAGGCAAAGATGTTTGACTCAGCTCTGAATGAGGAGGTTAATGATATCCTTCTAAATATATTGTTTATAATATTAATTTACGTAAATTTATGCATTAGATGTTAAAATTTAATCTAGTCTGGTTCCATGTCAATTTCCTCTTTTCTTGCGCAAGTATAAAATTCTTCTCCTACCTTCCTCAAGTGTTGGTCCTCCATAAGCAACTTTCAATTGTCAATTTCATCTTTGCTTGTGATTTTTCTCGAAAGGGGCAATATTACAGTTTCCTTGCATTTATTTTCAGGTATTCCCAGAAATGCTTCTTGTTCAAATTTTGAAGGTCATGTTGCATCCTGATGTTGAAGTACGCATTGGAGGACACCACCTATTTTCTGTTCTTCTTATCCCAAATTCTAACCGTACAAGACATGATATTTCCAATTATACAAAAAGATGGCATTCCAGTAGTACCTCTACGTTTGACTCAGTTGCAGCTTTACTTGAGAAACTCAGGAAAGAAAAGAATGGTGCTAAACTAAAGAATGGAATTAGCATTCAAGATGATTTCAAAGAAAGAGATGTTGAAGAGGAGTTTCATCAAGGTTGGGCCCGCAAAAGTTCTCCTAATTTTAACAAAATAAGCACTATTGTTGACAAGACTCCTGGATCAGCAAGCTTGACTGAGGCTGTAAGACTGCTTCTAATCTTGTATATTTCCTTGTTCATTATTTTTAAAAAAATTTTGTAGTGGAAAGAGACTTATTGTGACATGTTAGTGGGCGCAGGAACCATCTATGCTGAAGTTCAATGAGGACAATCAAATAGCCCAAGTGTTAAGTGCCTTGTGGATACAAGTTAGTCTTTCTGATAATTTACCTGCCAATATTGAAGCTATAGCTCATTCATTCTGCTTAACTCTCATTTCGTCACGCTTGAAGGTGAGAATACAGATGATTGTGCAACTCAAGTATTTGTTTTTTGTTTTGCCATATTTTATTTCTCCATTGGCTTGCTTATACTAGTAGCAAGCGTGAATTTCTAACCTTTGAGGCTTTTTTTTTTTTTCTTTTTTAAAAAAAAAAAAAAAAAATCCATATGAAGAGCTCTAGGGTGGAGGGTGAGGTGGATACAAAATACATAATGTGTGTGGTAAAATGTGTGTCCAAATGTGTAGTCACATACATGCGTACATGCATATATACATATATATAGTACATTTTCCATTGCATGCTAATTTGATCTAATAAAGTCTTGTAATTTTCTGTTTTTGCAGAATGCCCCTTGGAACCTAATCATACGCTTCTTTCAGTTTCCTCTATCACTTTTGAGAGTAGATGTCCTTGGACCCTTACAGTGGTATGCATAATATATTTTTGACCAAAATGTTTATTTTGGTGTGGATTGTATCAGTGACAACTTTTTTTTTTTTTTTTCCTTCTTTCACAGGGTCCTTTTCTCCTGCCTACCAGAGATCACTTCTTGTTTTATCAACTGCGATGTTGATGTTTGCAGCAAAGATTCATCATAATGCTGATTTGATTAATCTACTCAAGTCTTCATTTGAGTCTGATGTGAGTATTTTGTACCTATGTTAAATGGACTCTCCTCTCATCCTTGTACACGTGTCCTGCCGTGTTGACATGGGTGTGGGTGGGGGGATCCGTGGCCGTATGGTCAAATTTTAATTGGGTACTTTGACTTTTTTTACCAAGCCAAAAATTATATTGATTTCAACATGGTTGTGACTTCATCACATGAATGGACCGATAAGATAGGGAGGAAAATTAAATATGAGGGAGAAACATATGAGAATTGTATATCAAATCATTACATCGTAGGGTGGTCATGGTTTTATCCTTTCAATATCTTCTTTTTCTCAATGCACTACTATTCTTTAATACTAGACATAAACATACTCTTTGAAAAATGAGTTATAAAATTATGTTAAATTGCTTTATGTCTTCAAATTGCATTACTACTACACTAACTACACTAACATAGACAAGCATACAAGACGCACCCCCTCACCTGTATCCGACTCTTTTAGAGTGTCCCCATACCCTCAATTTATGAAATTAATGAATCTGACACCTAGACATGTACCCGTGCCCGACACCTGTATCCGAGTCCGGGGAACTTAGCTTTGTACTGGTTTTATGGTTTTTCCATAATAACTTGTCATGTTTATGTAATCTGCGAGCAAGACTAGATTCAGTTACCTTCATTGTGTTCACGAGAGAATCTTGCTAGCAGTGTTTGATAATAGTTACTATGCAGGTAGGACTTGGTATAATGCTAGGAGGTGGCTTTGGGGTACTAACACTGTTCATAGTAGATTTAGACTTGTCTTTCAATTTGTTGATGGTCTCTTATTGATGCATTTCATTGAAATTCAACCGTTTCTCGTGTCAAATGCAGAGTGGTTTCTCTTTATCTTTTAACTGTTATATTTATCCTGTTCTACCTATCTTTCTATGTCTTACTCTGAATTCATGTGTGGAAACTTATTTGTCAGCTCTCATAGTTCCTCCTATGGTTTAAGAGTGGTAATCTGCTTTCTATTCTGGCCCTTACAAAATATTTTCTGGTTAGGTTGATCCTTATGTTGGCATCAGTGATGATTTTCAAGTATATGTGAAACCTGAAGCAAATGTTAGACAATATGGTTCTCCCAATGATAATGGGGAAGCTGCTGTTCTACTCTCTCAGTTACAGAGCAAGATCAAAGAGTCTGAGAAAAGTATAGTAGATCTTTTGGTTGAAAGTTTTTCTAACATCACAGAGGTATGGTTTTTGTTGAAAAAGTGGAACTTTCTTTGTTTATCGTGCCACATTCTTTTTCCTGCTGTTTTTCTCATGGCCAAGGTGTCCAAACTTTTGCTTGAGATAAATGAAGGCTTGTAAGAAATGAGGACTTACTTTATGTATTGTACTTGTTTTATGCTTAAGGTTGAGGCAGACGATCTAGTTAGTCAGCTCTCAGAAGTATTCACACCAGATGACGCATTCTTGTTTGGTCCACAATCGATGCTTGATTTTGATCATGTGCAAAGAGTAGTCTGCTGCAAGGAATCTCCTTCATCTGATGGAGTAAGCTCCTTAACTTTATGTTACTTCCATTGAGTACCAATTGAGTAGTAGGAACGTGTAACTTTTGCTTCTTAAATTGGAATTGTTTTTCTCAAAGAAATAGTTATTGCTTGCATCTTCTTGAATGGTTTTCACTAATGATCAGACATAAGCTGACTTCTTGTTGCAGGAACTTCCTAATTTGCTTCTTGAGGATGACATGATCAGTGAATCATCTGTTGCTGATATCTCGCGCTTCATCCCCAAAATGCCTATGTCACCGTCTCCACATGCCCATCCATGTCGCATGTCGTCAGCGTTGGGCAACTTATGGAATCGGTAATCTTCCTCTCCTGTCTCTATTGCATACAAATTGCAGACATGCTGTAGTCTTTTATGCACACTTGAAAAGTTAAATTACAGGGATAGCACAATCTCCAACTAAAATAAAAATTAAATGTTTGTGTTGATTATACTGTTTGAAGGCTTATGTAGGCTATAATGTTGTATAAGGCATGAATTGATGTGTAAACAAGCACAGTTAAATGAAGTGGAAAAATTAAACTCAGATGTAGACATACAATTTGAAATTATATGAAGCAGCACAAAGCAATTCGAAGGAATGAATAGGGTGAAGTTACCACACCAAATCCTTGTGTTCAGACAGAAAGAGCTAGAGGTTTCTGAACGCTATAGCCAACTGGTTGTCTACTTCTATTTGAATTCTAGAAAGAGATGGTGTAGAGATGACATGTTTTCTCTTTGGCTGTTTTGCCTGAGTTGACATTTAGGAAAGTAACTGTAATTTGAGCTATGCCTGCAATTTCCCAAAACTGAAAGAGATGACGTGATTTTTTAATGACTTGGGTTCAATAATTGGGTCAGACCTAGAATCCTTATCCAACATAGACAAAGTATTAAATTTGTTCTTGGCTTGATGTCTACCTTAGCAAAAATAAATATTTAGCTTGTTGAAATGAACTTGAATTCCTGAAATGCCTGAAGCTCATTTAAAAACAATAAATTTTAAGCTGTATGATATTATCAAAATTTGGGTAGCCCAAAAAATTTGTTCTTCTTAGCTTGTACAACATAAACCTTGGAGGTTATAACTATGGTTGTTAAAATCGCGATCCTGGATCGTTGGATCGTACGATCCTAAAGTGCCAATATGACTAGGATCGTTACTGGAATCGAAAACTTCGTAGAATCGGGTAGGATTGTAGGATCGTATTGTACAATCCTACGAAAATGAGCTTTTTGGGCCTTCTAACCTTTTAGGCTTTATTTGTTTCAAGTAGGGGATCTAAAAAGGATAAATTTGTTTTGTGACCCATTTACATTTGTCCAGCCGCCAAATTCCTTTTCCAAAGTCCAAACTCCAAACACTATGCTTGTCAGGATTGCGAAATTTCCTTAGCAAAATGGTAATTATCCAATTATATCTTCATAAAACTTAGTAAATATTTTATCCTTTCAAATGGATGAATATAATATGATATTGTGTAAAATTAACTAAACTATGACTCAGTTAAACTCAACATTTATTTAAGAAAATCTTTTAAAAGTTAATATTGGAATGTTTTTTAAGATGTGACGCATATAAAATATAAAAAATTTAAAATTTAAACATAATTAGAGAACGTAATTAAGAAATCTACCCTATAAATTTTGTTATAAAAATTATGTATTAGTATATTAGTTAGTGCTATTGGTTATTTTAATTTATTTCTTAGACTTTTATCTTCTTATGCTTAATATTGTTTTTTTTTTTATAAGGAAAAAAAGGTAAAATCTTATTGATTTTGCAAAATGCATGTTTGCATTAGACCATTTAGAGGCATTACCCCATGAGAAGATCTAATTCTCATACAAGCAGTCTCAGGATAGTCTAGCTAATCTTTTAATCTTTTGAGACAAATCCAAAGTTGTGATGCTCTTTGAGATCTTCTCCGAGTTTCATGTTAACAAATATGTTCTTTAATTTGATTTGCATTTCTGTCTCCTAGCTTACTCATTCTAAAATATCCTCTGTTTGGATAGTCATTATTTAATTAGGATATTATTCTAAATATTATTTGAAAAAGTACTGTAGCATCTCTTCTTATGTGATGTATTTGAGATAAAAAATTGGTCAAAATGTATTTAGCAATGATTGCAAAATTTTATTTTGAAAATATTGCAAAACAAATGGAGATTCTGTTATTCAATTCATATTTTCAACTTCATTATGTCCATTTTCTTATACGTACGTTTCATAAAATAAGTCAAAATGATATATTTTCATACTTAATTTACAAATTGTGTAATTTTATCATAAGATTTTTGTTATTTATTAGCTTAAAAACAATTTATTTTGTTATTTTAGATATTTTTGGTAGGATCTTATGATTCTACGATCCAATCCTACAATCTGATTCTGACAGAAACAAATCGATCCTACCTAGAATCCTGATTCTACAAGCTATGGTTATAACACTATCACATGCTAGTGATCAAGGAATAGCAGGTAGCAGTTATTTGAAGGTTGCCAATGGCAATTTGGAGGCATTTGAATCCAAGTCAACATAGAATATAAACGAATGTGGATAACCTTGAAGCAACTAAAGGAAAAGGTGGTCAAAATAAAAAGTTGATTGTGAAAGATAACTTCAAAGTACGAGTCACATACGGAGAAGGAGTACGCCAAGTTTAGTGGAAATAGCAAGGCGGGGAAACAAACTACCAATTGGTAGAAATATAACATTAATGACTGATACTTGTAAAATGAATTAATTTAACGTGTCACTGAGTGATTGTGAAATCTGCTGTTTGTAAATTTCTCTAAAAATCAGAACTGGATACTAAATGCGTCCTTATATTATTTCAAGTGAATTATTATGGTTTGTCTCTGACCTTCATTATCAGGGTATGCTAGCATGGTTTCATTTTTTATGTATACTAGCATACTTTTTCCATGTCTAAAGTAAACTTTTGTTTTTAGGCCCTCGAAGTTGCTGGTCAGGTGGCTGGAACATCTGTCTCAGCTTCTCCACTTCCCTATCATGCGATGGCTAGTCAGTGTGAAGCTCTTGGTACGGATACAAGAAAGAAACTTGCAAACTGGTTGACTCAGGATGGTCATTATACAAAGGCAGTTGTGCCGCTTCCATCGAATCCTGGATATGGGATGTCAGCAATCAGGAAGGTGAGTGCCTCTGTTAATTGTCAAATGGAAACTCTTATCTTAATTTGTTGGAATTCCATAGGATAAACTGGAATACCTATATTAATTTCACATTTTATGCAGTAGATTTTACCATAGTGCATGTTGTAGTACTTGAAATTTCTATCTGTTTCTCAAGCTAAGAATTTGCAAGCTCAAGTTGCTGACTTGAGCCATTTGGGCGTGTCAATGATATTTATTCAATATTGTCATGACACATGCATCTCGTGTTGTGTAGATAACCAATGAAGATGGACCTGTTTGTGGTTCCGAGACGCCAAAGGAGTCATGGTTGGCTCTTAGGTTGCCCCCTGCAAGTCCTTTTGATAACTTTCTCAGAGCAGCTCGTGGTTAGAGGCTTTCTGTAGCCTGTCTGTTCCATGTAACTTGGTTGTATACAAAGCTTGTAAATTGGTAGGTAACAGTCGGAGGTTAGCTTTGTGTAGGTCTAAAATATTTGGAGGATTTGTTCCGCTGATTGTCTCCAAATATCGTGTAGTTAGCTTGTTAGTTGCCTAGTTTCATCTTTCCCCTAAACTTTGACATCAAGAATTTGCATTGCAGATTTGCGTGATACTATTAACGTATTTAGGCTTGTTTAGCACACAAGATGGAATCTGTGCCTGTGGTATATGTATGTGTCAGTGTGAAATGGTAGCCTTTGGTTTCAATTTTCCTCTCGCGTCATTTTCAGATTGAAATGAGTTTCTTTTTCATAGTGTCCGAAAGTATCTGAACGAGCCAAATTGAACTGCAGCAACAATGAAGAATGTATGTATGATGGTAGAGTTACTATGAAGTAAAGAAATGTAGTTGAAGATTAGGCATTAATATAAACATGGCTTTAAATTGAACAAGGCAGGAAACTCAATTTGTATCTCAAGAGGGAACCGGGCAACTCGGGAGGGGTTGGCGACTTGGGGCTATTTTTCAATCGGGTTGGGAAATGAATTGATTTTGCTCGCTTTTCCTTTGCCACCCAAAAAAGAAAAGAAAAAGAAAACATATATCAAATCTACTCATTTATTTGAGGGTTAAGTACAGTAAACCCAAGTTTAGGTTGTTTGGCATTCAATCCCTTTAACTTTATTTTTGTCACTTTGTTTATTCTATTGATACGTATCAACAATTTGACTAAAAATCTATTAAAAAATTTAGAAAGATAATTTTATTTTTAGACATTACAAGAAAATATTAAATTAACTTCTTAAAATTTATTATATTTGTTATTTTAAATCTAATTTTAGTTTTGTGTCAATTAACATACTTTAATCATTAATTAATATAAAAATATTGTCAAAATAACTAAAAATATAACGATGTCCACTAACACCAATGATTTTTTAAAATACTTGTGAAAATAATTTCAATTAAAAAAATTTTCTAACACTATCGATAATTTTTCGGTATTTTTATTATATTTTATTTTTATATAAAAATAAAATTTTAAACAATATGAGAACTATAATAATCTAATAAAGTTATATCAGTTTATTTTCTTTTTACTTTTCTTTATGTTTATTTAAAATGATTTTGTTTTTACTTTTTTTTCTTTATTAATATGATTTAATTAACACCTAAATTATACGAAGTAATTTTATCATATAAATAAAAATTAAAATTAAAATATTTTAGATGAAATATTTTTAATAATTCACATCACAAATTTTAAAATTAATTATTTCACTATATTTATAAATTTTAAATATTGAAAAAAAGCATAATTCGAGAATTAGAATATTAATTAATTTAGAGCATATTTATATCTTTTATACATATTGACATGTTATTGAATTTTATTTATATTTCAGTGTATTAAATGCTACAAAACTTACATAAAAAAAACATGAAATGCTACAAAACTTGCATTTTTTGTGATAGTGACCAAGGGTAATGACTAGTGTAATTTACGTTTCAACCTTTACATTATTATACATTTCAAATAAAGTGGCACATTATATATCAATTCTCGTAAATTATAGTCAATAGCTTGTCTTCTCTCTTCCAATTCAGTGGTAATGAATGAGTTGGGAATGATTCAGGACTGAGACTTCTGTTCCTTTAGGTTTAGGAATTCATGTATGGTTTTTTTCACTCTACTGATCGATCCACAACAAAACAGAAACAAACTCCCTTCAAAGTTGAGCAGCTATCTCCCATCTCACGGTTGTGCAGCCTGGCCCTCTAATCAAGAGTCTTTCTATAAACCCTCAGAAGATGAAATGAAGTTCTCCGCCCATTCCGCCTCCTTAACCTCAAAACTTCTTGGCAACCTTCACTTTCCCCTACTTTTTTATCAAGAAAAAAAAACTTGGTTTACATTCATTCTTTCTCGTCTTAAATGATAACTGCTTTCATTGCCAAAAATAAACTATAATGATTCTGTGCATGGTAGAGTAAAAACTCTAAATACATCAACTGTGAAACAATAGTGGAAGGAAGCTTTCCAAACTAAATCTTGAGTAGAACTCAAGGTCAATGAAGATATTCTATTACGAAAATTAATATTATCAGTTGTTAAATGACAAGAACTAGTTTCAAACCAAGCTATCATGTTAAAAATATCATGAAGGGGTGGGCTAAGTAGATAGTATGCACTGCTCCTTGGATGGTCATCAATGGCAGATTAGTGTCAGGACCCAAAAACAGCCAAAATTTTTGATGGACATAAAGCGAAAGAATCAAAAGACCCAGCTGCAATAATTCACCCACAAAAAAACAACTAAATTTCAATAGTCAACAAAGAATGATTTATTCACCCACAAGTCTGAACAATAATTGGAATTGCTCCTATTTAATGAGTGGTTTCACATGTTTATGAAACCACGTAACAGAGAGATAAAGGAAATATTCACTCACCAATTTCATCTTCCATTCTTCTTCTTCTTCTTCTATATGAATAAGAAAGTCATGGCTAGGTGATTTTTGGAGGAGTGGAAGAGGGAGGTTTGTTGGGTTTTACAATTTACAGAGGAGAAGAAGAGGGGTTTGTCGATTAGAGAGGAGGAGAAGGCGAGAAGTGCTGTTTTCTTTGAATCTGGACTCTTCAATCTCCTGTAGTTTGGACTTTGGACTTTTGGAGTGGGCCGGATGGGATATTCTACCTTGTATTGAATTTTATTACAACCCTAATCAATGTAAGCCTTATTTCTTTGGGTAATTATTAAATGTCCAAGTCCAAGTACAAGCCCAAATTAGGCCCAATATAAGTAATAATTTTTTTTAAAAAAAGGAGAAGAAGAAGAAGGTTTGTTATATTTATTTTTGGGCTAATTAATATTTTTGTTTGGGGAACTATTATAGGCCCAAAGAAATCAAAAAGGAGTAGAAGATTTGCAATATTTTTTTTGGGCTTCCACTAAAGGCATGTTAAAAAAAAAAAAAAAAAAAATTTCCTTATTAAATTTGTTAATTCAAAATTTTGTATTGATATCTAAATAAATGATTATTAGGACATATATAAAAAATAATTAGTAAATAAAATATGTTTATAATTATAGTATATCAATTTTTTGAACTTCATATATTTATTGAAAAATTAAGAAATTAATATTTAGGTTGTAAGTGTTTAGTAATGTCTAAAAAATAACATACTATACAATCTCATTAGTTAGAATATTTAAACCTATATAAAACTTTGTTCAGCCTTATTATTTTTATATTTTATGATTTTAGTTTTATAATTTTTTTTGTCTTAATATAATAGTTAAGGCTGAACAAAGTTTTTATGGCAAACAAGGATATTGGTTGAGAACATGCTAAACTTGTTGGTGGTAATCGAAAAGTGGTAAAGTGTAATTACTCTGAGAAAGTCGTACGTAGCGGAATTACAAGGTTGAAACAACATTTAGCTCCATCTCAAGACAAGTTGAAGCCAACCTAAGAATTCCACAAGAAGTTAAACAACTTTTACAAAATCATCTTAAGTCAAGTAAAGCAGAAAGAGCTGCAATAAAAAAGAAAAAACAAGAAATTTTGAGTTCAAACTATAAGAGAATGTCAATATCTTCAATTTGTTGAAGATCAAAGAAAGCATTCAATATCCGGAGTTCAGCCTACCATACCCTATGTACCAGGTATTACATGTAAAATTAATTATTAAGATTTATTATTTTTAGATTTTGTATGTAATATAAAATGTTAATTTGAATATTTTTAAACTTCAGGGACTATTGGTGCGAGTACCTCAAAGACATCAATTTCTGGAAGTAAAAGAGACTTTTCACACAGTTTTAGTGTTACAGAGAAGATGGAGGTATGTCAAGTAGAGGAGATAATTCGTACGTGTTTCCGTCAAAACAAAAATTAGTAAAAACTATATTTCCGAAGGAAAACATAAAAAGGATTGGCACAGCAAATTTGAAATTCTTTCATTTGAATGTTATACCATTTCATGCTGCTGATAGTAGTCTATATTATCAATCAATAATCGATGAAATTGCAAATGTTAGACCTAGCATTAAGGGACCCTCTGGTTACCAAATTAGAGTTGAGTATTTGGTTGATGAAATAGAAGAGGTTAAAAAGTACATTGTATTTATTAAATCAAATTGTCAGATTTTGGGTGCACGATTATGTGCGACGGGTGGAGTACTCGTACAAAGCACCCAATCATCAATTTTATGGTATATTGTGATAGAGACATGATATATCATAATTTTGTTGATTGCACAAATATTAAGAAGACAACTAAATTTGTTTTTTCTCTGATGGATAAGGTAGTAGATAAAATTGGGGAAGAAAATGTTAATATCTACAAATTATGACGACAATGAATCTAGTATGAAAGTTGTTGGGGATCTATGAATGTAAAAGAGGAAATATTTGTTTTGGTCACCATGTGCTCCAGATTGCATCGATTTGATGTTAAAAGATATTGGTAAGACGGATGCAATAAAAGAAACAATTGAACAAGGAAAGAAGATAACTTCTTTCATATATAATAGTGATAAAGTGGTAAATCTCATGAAATCATATACAAAAAGTAAAGAATTACTATGAACAGGTGTCACAAGATTTGCTACTGAGTTCATTTCAATGAAAAGTCTTATTCGACATTGTACTGAGTTGAAAAGAATGTGCACATTTGATGAATGGGCAGAGTTCAATAACACTACCAATAGAAGGACAAAAACTTGAAGAGTGTCTAATTTGAAATTATCTGAGAGTTTTTGGAACAATGTCAGAAATGTATGTGCAGTAATGGAGTCTCTTGTGAAAGTTTTGAAAACTGTTGACCAAGACAATAAACCCACCTTACCTGCAATCATAAATGAGGCAATGGACAGAGCAAGAATGGCAATCAAAGAAATAGTGAAGCATCTGTCTCTTATTGAAAGGTAATTGATGAAAGATGACATAATCAATTACATCGGGATCTACATGCAGTAGATAATTCAAAGCACAAACTATATTTTTATTGAAAGTATAATTTTTTTGGGCACTTAAAAGTATAATGTAAGCATACAGGATTTGTGAATTTAATTGTTTTATTTTATTCAACATATTTCTAGAATCCGACCCTTCAATACTCTGGCACCTGTATATTTAATACAAAGGAAGTTTGGAAGGGATTGAAAGAATTAATTATGCGACTTGAACCAAATATTGATGTGCAAGTTGATGCAATAAATGAGGTACTTCTGTAAAAACTTTTATTAATATCCAAATATTTTATTTTCATTGTTGCCTTTTAGACTTTAACAAGAATATATATGTTGTAGATTAAAATATTTCGGGAGAGAAAGGGAACATTTAGAAGTACAATTGCACAACTAAAGCATTATCAAAGTGTTTGCCAGGTTTGAAAATTAAACTTAAACATATAAGAATATTTAACTCGCATTGAAAATATTTAGCATACTTTAAGTACTAATTAAATTTGTTTCATTGTTTTATAGCTGAATGGTGGTTTAACTATGATGATGAGACTCCAAATTTAAGAAACACTGCTATCAAAATTTTGACTCAAACTTATACATCTTCTGGTTGTGAAAGAAATTGGAGTGCATGGTCATTGATTCACACAAAATTTTGAAATCGTTTGGCAATTGAAACGCTACACAAATTAGTGTTGTACACTATAATATGCGATTGAGGGTGAAGAATTTGATGTATCAAAGTGATAGTAATGATTTCTACAATCCCATTGATTTGAATCACATCTTTCATGAAGATGATATACTTGATGAATGGGTTAGAGAAAATGACCAACCTTTACTCCTGAAGACAACTTGATTGGTTAGATCAAGGAATTCATCAAAATGAAGAGGAAGAATATTAGTTGGTCAATATGGAAATGATCATGATAGTAATGATTTTGGTAATACTTTATTTCAATTTATAAGAAAGAGAAACAACAAAAGTATTAGTCAATCATCTGCTACAAAAGACAAGGGTAAGGCTAAAAAAGGCAAAAAAGGTGATAAACATGTGCCTATTTCATCTTCTTCCACTAATAGTAGTGGCAGTGACAATGATGATGGTCATAGTGGTGACAATAGGAGGGCTACTTCTCCTGATCAAAGACACAGTGGAAGTGATGGTTACTATCGGGATAACTAATATACTGGAGGAATGTCATGGACTCAAGAAAATGACAATTATTATGCTACTTAAGATACTGATCACGGTTATCGTCTTGACATAGAAGCACAACGTGAATATTTGAATAAATTAACTAAGTTTTCAAGTGATCCCTCCTACTGCTCGCATTCACAAAGACAAAGAGGAGTGGACGAGCACTTGCAAGATTTGAGCATTGGTCAAACTTATGATTACCATGGTTTTATACATGTCACAGTGTTAAATGGTTGGGATATGGCTATGATCAATCTTATGGAGTTAATATTGACTATTATTTCGAATATGGAGCATATGGTGAATCTAGAGCTTGACAGGTCTACTAGTACTAGTAATGGTGGATTTTATGATCGAGCAATTAGAAGATGTCATGAGGGATCTTCATCTAGTTCAAGTAGTATTAGATATTATGCACCAGGACAGGTTCATCAACTAGTGTGGGTGATAGTGTTCATTATAGAGGATTTGGATACTAAAATTCTAGTGAAGAGCCCTCATCACATCCTCTACCTCTCACAAATTATGATTATGGTACATCTAGTCAATCATTACAGCCAACGAATGTACAATTGAGTTCATTAGGGTTAACTCATCCACATGTCTTCCCATTCCTTTATTCATATTATAGTGGACAAGAACACGAGAAAGATTTTGAAGCTCATTGTCATTTTTCATGGTATTGAGAGGTATGACAAATATTTTAATAACATTAGTTGTGTAATAGGATTTTTTAACTATTTCTTGATCACTTGATACGGTCGCCGAACACATCGTTCCACATCGGTCGCGGTGTATCGAATACGCATGTTTTGGTATATATGATGTCTTGAAATTTTTTTGAAAAATCGATAGTATCATAATATAGTCAATTACTAACAAAGATTAGCAAAATAGCAATACAACAACATAGTAGTTTAAATGTATAAAATAAATGAACAACTTTAAACTACTACACTTGAAAACAACACAAAATATATTATAAGAATATCAAATACATAGTTGAATAGAAAAGACAAATGATACAAATCAATGGATTGTCTTCAATATATTAAAACGAAACTTTAGTTCTTTCAACTTTCGACATCAATTCCTGAAAAAAAATTACTTATTAAATTGTTTTTTCTCCAATGCTCTCGGTCTCTCTTCGCTGATTTTATATATGTCATCATCATCATCATCAATAACATTAATACTTTCATCTTGAAAAGAACTCAAAATTTCTTCTTTTTGTCACCTTTTTTTGTTGCAGTTCTTTCAGCTTTACTTGCCTTAAGAAGATTTTATAGAAGTTGTTTAACTTCTTGTGGAACTCTTGGGCAGGCTTCAAGTTGTCCCGAGATATGAGCCAAATGTTGTTTCAACCTTGTAATTGCACCACATATGACTTTCCCACAGTAATTACACTTTAACACTTTTTGATTACCACCAACAGGTTTACCATATTTCCAACCAATATCCTTATTTGTCATTTTAACTATTGTATTAAGACGAAAAAATTATAAAATTAAAATCACAAAATATAAAAATAATAAGGCTAAATAAGGTTTTATATAGTTTAAACACTCCAACTAATGAGATTGTATAGTATGTTATTTTTTAGGCATTACTAAACACTTACAACCTAAATATTAATCACTTAAATTTTCAATAAATAAGTTCAAAAAAAATGATATACAATATTTATAAACATATTTTATTACTAATTATTTTTTATATATCTCCTAATAATCATTTATTTATANACGATATCGATACAAAATTTTGAATTAATAGACTTAATAAGGAAATTGTTTTTTTTTTTTTTTTTTACATCCCTTTATTGGAAACCAAAAAATATTGCAATTCTTCTCATTCCTTTTGATTCTTTGGGCCTTTAATAGTTCCCCAAATAAAGATATTCACTAGTCCAAAAATAATATAACAAACCTTCTTCTTCTCCTCTTTTCTTTCTTTTTTTTTTTTTTATAAAAAAATTATTACTTATATTGGTAATTTGGGCTTGGACTTGGACCTTTAAAACGAAAATTTAATTCTTTCAACTCTCAACATCAATTTCTACAAAAAAATAATATCAAGTGATGAAGAAATAGTTAAAAAAATAACTAATATTATTAAAATATTTGTCATACCTCTTAATACCATGAAGAATGAGGATGAGGCTCAAAATTCTTATCGTGTTCTTGTCCACTATAATATGAATAAAGGAATGGGAAGACATGTGGATGAGTTAACCCTAATGAACTCAATTGTACATATCGTTGGCTGTAATGATTGACTAGATGTACCATAATCATAATTTGTGAGAGGTAGAGGATGTGATGAGGGCTCTTCACTAGAATTTTAGTATCCAAATCCTCTATAATGAACACTATCACCCACACTAGTTGATGAACCCTGTCCTGGTCCATAATATCTAATACTACTTGAACCAGATGAAGATCCCTCATGATATCTTCTAATTGCTCGATCATAAAATCCACCATTACTAGTACTAGTAGACCTGTCAAGCTCTAGATTCACCATATGCTCCATATCCAAAATAATAGTCAGTATTAACTCCATAAGATTGATCATAGCCATAGCCATAGCCATATCCCAACCATTTAACACTGTGACTAGAACCATGGCTATCATAACGTTGACCAATGCTCAAATCTCGCAAGTGCTCGTCCACTCCTCTTTGTCTTTGTGAATGCGAGCAGTAGGAGGGATCACTTAAAAACTTAGTTAATCTATTCAAATATTCACGTTGTGCATACGTCAATGTCAGGACAATAACTGTGATTGGTATCTTGAGTAGCATAATAATTGTCATTTTCCTAAGCCCATGACATTCCTCCTGTATAATGATTATCCCGATAGTAACCATCACTTCCACTATGTCTTTGATCAGGAGAGGTAACCCTCTTATTGTCACCACTATGACCATCATCATTGTCACTGCCACTGCTATTAGTGGAAGAAGATGAAATAGGCACATGTTTATCATCATTTTCACCTTTTTTAGCCTTATCCTTGTCTTTTGTAACAGATGATTGACCAGTACTTTTTTTGTTTCTCTTCCTTATAAATTGAGATAAAGTATTACCAAAATCATTACTATCATGATCACTGCCATATTGACCTTCTTCCTCTTCATTTTGATGAATTCCTTGATCTAACCAATTTAAATTGTCTTCAGGCAATAAAAATTGGTCATTTTCCCTAACCCATTCATCAAGTATATTATCTTCATGAAAGATGTGATTAAAATCAATTGGATTGCACAAATGGTAGATTCATCATTATCTCTTTGATACATCAAATTCTTTACCCTTAATTGCATATTATAGTGCACAAATACTAATTTGTGTAACTTTTCAATTGCCAAACGATTTCGAAGTTTTGTGTGAATCAATAACTATGTATTCCAATTTCTTTCACAACCAGAAATGTACAAGTTTGATTGAAAATTTTGATAGCACTTTTTCTTAAATTTGGAGTCTCATCACCATAGTTAAACCACCATTCAGCAATAAAACAATAAAACAAATTTAATTAGTACTTAAAGTATGCTAAATATCTTCAATGTGAGTTAAATATTTTATTTTTTTAAGTTTAATTTTCAAACCTGGCAAACACTTTGATAATGCTTTAGTTGAAATTGTACTTCCAAATTGATACGGGTTGATGCCCAGGGTATGTAGAACTTGGTCACAACCGTAGGGTTTATATGCACAAGCGAAAGGTAGTTGTTAATAGACCTCCTTGATTAGCCACAAGGCAATCTTTTAACTATGATGAATGGCCGAAATACATGGCCCAAAAACAAATAATTACGTCTTGAAACCAGCCCAATTAAACACACTAACACTTAAAACAATTGGGCTCAAAATAAAAGACTAGACAACTAAATAAAAGAATATTCCATGACCGAAATAATGAGGCTAAATTTCGGCCCTTCAGCTTCTCATCCTAGGCTTGATCTTCAATGACTTGGACGTCCATTACTAAGAACATCTTAGACTCTTTAGTGGACTTCATCTCCAAAAGGTTTGTGAGCTCTTCTTGATCTTCAACAACTTCAACTAAGCCCAACATAGCTTCATTGAGGTTCTTAGCTCTTGATCTCGAAATTGGACCTTGTGGAACTTGAAGTGCGGATTCCGTGAGCCTATATCGAGCCTTTGTGGACAATTGATCACCATCAAGTCTAGAATGTATCACAAATGTTCCCTTTCTCTCTCGAAATATTTTAATCTACAACATATATATTCTTGTTAAAGTCTAAAAGGCAACAATGAAAATAAAATATTTGGATATTAATAAAAGTTTTTACAGAAGTACCTCATTTATTGCATCAACTTGCACATCAATATTTGGTTCAAGTCGCATAATTAATTTTTTCAATCCCTTCCAAACTTCCTTTGTATTAAATATACAGGTGCCAGAGTATTGAAGGGTCGGATTCTAGAAATACTGCTGAATAAAATAAAACAATTAAATTCACAAATCCTGTATGCTTACATTATACTTTTAAGTGCCCAAAAAATTATACTTTCAATAAAAATATAGTTTGTACTTTGAATTATTTACTGCATGTAGATCCCGATGTAATTGATTATGTCATCTTTCATCAATTACCTTTCAATATTTTTTCCAATGCTTCACTATTTCTTTGATTGCCATTCTTGCTCTGTCCATTGCCTCATTTATGATTGGTAAGGTGGGTTTATTGTCTTGGTCAACAGTTTTCAAAACTTTCACAAGAGGCTCAATCAATGCACATACATTTCTGAAATTGTTCCAAAAACTCTCAAATAATTTCAAATTAGACACTCTTCGAGTTTTTGTCCTTCTATTGGTAGTGTTATTGAACTCTGCCCATTCATCAGATGTGCACATTCTTTTCAACTCAGTACAATGCCGAATAAGACTTTCCATTGAAATGAACTCAGTAGCAAATCTTGTGACACCTGTTCAAAAACTGTGTAATTCTCTACTTTTTGTATATGATTTTATGAGATTTACTACTTTATCACTATTATATATGAAAGAAGTTATCTTATTTTCTTGTGCAATTGTTTCTTTTATTGCATCCATCTTACCATAGTTTTTAACATCAAATCAATTCAACGTGAAGCACATGGTGACCAAAACAAATGTTTTTTCTTTTGCATTAATAGCTCCCAGCATCTTTCATACTAGATTCATTGTCTGTCACAATTTGTATAACATTTTCTTCCCCAATTTCATGTACAACCTTATCCATCGGAGAAAAATAAATTTAGTAGTCTTCTTAATGTTTGTGCCGTCAACAGAACTATGATATATCATGTTTTCATCACAATATACCATAACATTGATATTGGGTGCTTTGTAAGAGTACTCCACTCGTAGTACATAATCGTGCACCCAAAATCTATCAATTTCGATTTTATAAGTACAATGTACTTTTAACCTCTTCCATTTCATCATTCAAATACCACCTTCGAATTTGGTAACTGGAAGGTCCCTTAATGCCAAGTCAAATATTTGCAATTTTATCGATCATTGATTGATAATATGGACCACTATCAGTAGCCTGAAATGGTATAACATTGAAATGAAAGAATTTCAAAATTGTTTTACCAACCTTTTTTTATGTTTTCCTTCAAAAACATAGTTTCTATTGATTTTTGTTTTGATGGAAACATGAACAAATCATCTCCTCTACTTGGCATACCTCTACCTTCTTTGACACTAAAACTGTGTAAAAAGTCTCTTTTACTTCCAGAAATTGATGTCTTTGAGGTACTCGCACCAATAGTCCCTAAAGTTTGCAAATATTCTAATTAAACAACATTTTATGTTACATATAAAATCTAAAAAATAATAAATCTTAATAATTAATTTTGCACGTAATACCTGGTACATAGGGTACGGTATGTCAAATTCCTAACATTGAATGCCTTCTTTTACTCTTCAACAAATTGAAGATACTGACTTGCTCTTATAGCTATGATTAAACTATTTTTTCTCCAATGCTCTCGGTCTCTCTTCATTGATTTCATATATGCCATCATCATCAATAACGTTAATACTTTTGTCTTGAAGAGAACTCAAAATTTCTTCTTTTTTCTTTTTTATTGCAGCTTTTTGAGCTTTACTTGCCTTAAGATGATTTTGTAGAAGTTTTTTAACGTCTTGTGAAACTCTTTGGCAGGCTTCAACTTGTCCCAAGATATAAGCCAAATATTGTTTCGACCTTGTAATTCCACTATGTATGACTTTCTCACAGTAATGGCACTTTATCACTTTTCGACTACCACTAACAGGTTTAGCATGTTCCTAACCAATATCCTTGTTTGCCAGTTTAATTATTATATTAAGACGAAGAAATTATAAAATTAAAATCACAAAATATAAAAATAATAAGGCTGAACAAAGTTTTATATAGGTTTAAACACTCTAACTAATGAGATTGTGTAGTGTGTTATTTTTTAGACATTACTAAACACTTACATTACCTAAATATTAATTACTTAATTTTTCATAAATATATGAAGTTCAAAAAATTGATATACTATATTTAAAAACATATTTTATTTACTAATTATTTTTTATATATCTCCTAATAATAATTTATTTAGATATCAATACAAAATTTTGAATTAATAAACTTAATAAGGAAATTGTTTTTTTTTTATACTTTTTTTGGAAGCTAAAAAATATTGCAAATCTTCTCGTCCCTTTTGATTCTTTGGGCCTTTAATAGTTTCTCAGACAAAGATATTAACTAGCCCAAAAATAATATAACAAACCTTCTTCTTATTCTCTCTCTTTTTAAAATAATAATAATAAAAAAATTCTTACTTATATTGGGAATTTGGGCTTGAACTTGGACCTTTAATAATTACCCAAAGAAATAAGGCTTAAATTGGTTGGGGTTGTATTAAAATTGCATACAAGGTAGAATATCCTACTCTCCCACTGCAAAAGTCTACAGTCCAAACTCTGGCAATGTTATAGAAGATTGAAGAGTTTCGATTGAAAGAAAATAGCACTTCTCACCTTCTCCTCCTTTCTAACCGACAAACCCTTCTTCTTCTGCTTCTCTATAAATTGTAAAACCCAAAAACCCAACAAACCTCCCTCTTCTCCTCCTCCAAAAATCACCTAGCCACGACTTTCTGATTCACATAGAAGAAGAAGAGCGAAAGATAAAATTGGTGAGTGAATATTTCTTTATCTCTCTGCTTTGTGGTTTCATAAACCTGTGAAACTACTCATTAAACATGTGCAATTCCAATTATTGTTCAGGTTTGTGGGTGAATAAATCATTGTTTGTTGACTATTGGAATTTAGATGTTCTTTTGTGGGTGAATTATTGCCAAGATACAGCTGGGTCTTTTTATTCTTTTGCTTTATGTCCATAAAAATTTTGGCTGCTTTTGGGTCTTGACACTAATCTGCCATTGATGACCATCTAAGATTCTTTTTCTTAAGTTTTAGTTTTCAATTTTACTTTTTGGTATCTGAGTATCTGATGATTTGTATGAATACCGAGTCGACTCAGCATGACTCGGCCGATTCACAATGAATACTTGACTCACTCAGTCGATTCATCATGAATCGAACGAGTCTACCAGAGAAGAATCTAATTCTGATGTATCTGGTTGGTTTCATTTTGATATCGGAACGACATTCACTATTTTGGTTATGACTCGGCTGAGTCTTTGAACCCTGCTGAGTACAGGCCATTTTTATTGTGAATCCCATGCAAAATATCCTCCCTTCCTGCTAAGCTTATTTGTAGTTTCAAAATATTCTTACATCTTCTTTGTAGAAGTTTTGCTGAAACTTGTTCTTGTTCCACTGAAGTTTGTTATCAGATCAGCAACTTTGTTGATGGAACAATTAGGTGGTCTTTGTGTTAAGGGTCTTCCATCTTTATTTGTGGGTATCCATTTGTCTCTCCATACATCAATGTTTTTCCCATTGCCAACTCTCTTCTTTTCCCCATCTTCAAGTACTCTTCTGGACTCCGTCATACTCTGCCAGATATCCACGAAGCATTTTTTGGTACCTCAGCATTATGGATATTATTCTTGTCAAAATATTTGGCTTTGAGGATCTTGCCGACCAACAAATTTGGGTTGGTGCTTATCTTCTGCACTTGCTTGGCTATTAAGACCTCATTAAAATGTTGTATATCCTTAAAGCCTAAGCCTCCATCTTATTTTTCATCTGTTAGTTTCTTTTATCTAACCATATGAAGCTTGATGCCTTCCTCTGTTATTCACAACCCAAACTTAGCTATCCAACTATTTACATCTTTGCACAAGTTATTGGAAAATTTGAAGCACGACATGACGTAAGTTGGCTTAGCCATTAGTACAACCTTGATCAAAACCTCTCTTCCGGAAGTGCTTAAGAGCACTCTTCCAGTCTTCAACTTTTTTCTTGACTCTATCTCTTACAAAACCAAACCTCTTTCCCTTGGTCTTGTGATTACCTTTGGTAGACCAAGATATTTTCCTTGCAATACGTGCTTCATATTCCTAGTATCCCTTGCAAATCTCCTCTTTTTATTTTTTGGTTGCACATTATTGCTGTAGAAGACTGCTAACGTGTCTAAGTTGATAAGTTTACTAGAGTTTTTTTCATAACATTTCATAATCTTCATCAACTGCTCAATTTCCTGATTGCCTGCTGGCTAATCTGGAAAAAAGAGATTTGACAAAGTTGGTCCTAGTTTATAGACTTTAATTCCAGTCATTTTTTCTCACTAATAGCATTCTTAATGAGACCGAAGAAACCTTTAGAGTGAAAAAGAAAAAGATAGGGGGATAAAGGATCCCCTATCTAATCCCCGTACTAGATGTGACCAATCCTTACCATTGACGTTGAAGGAGTAAGAAACAGTTGAAATGCACATAGAAATCCAATCAATCCATTGTTTATAGAAGCCTAGTTTTTAATGTGTCAAACTTCATGGCCATATAACCATATCTACCTATTCTTTTATTTATTTATTTTTTAAAAATGTATGTATTCATGCAAAATGATCACATTGTCGCAATGATTTGCCTACCTGAAATGAAAGCAGATTAGTTTTTGCAAATACATTTGTTAGAATAGGTTTCAATATATTTACAAAGGTCTTAGAGAAGATGATCTTATACATGACATTACAAAGGCTTATAAAGGTCTAAGATCTGTGAAATTAATGGGGTTGTCAATTTTAGGAATTAGAGTGACTAATATTTCATTAATGGACTTAAGCATAAAACCAGAATCGAAAAAAGATTAGATGGCATTAATAACATCCTGTTTAACAATAGGCCAAAATTTTTGAAAGAAAAGAGATGTCATACCATTTGGTCCAGGGATTTTTTCAAGATGCATGGAGAAAATTGCTTCTTTTATTTTATTCTCTTCAAAAGACTTGGTGAGAGTCTAATTCAACTGCCTGGTAATATTGTGAGAAATTTCACTTAGACACTCATCAAAGCTAGACGGATTAGTAGTATTAAAGAGTTGGCTGCAGAAATCTGCTGTCTCATGACCAATACTTTCATCAGTTAAACAGATATGCCAAGATCCATCCTCTTTTTTGAAGCCTATAGATTCTATTCCTTTTTCTTTTCCCCTTGACTGTAGCATGAAAAAGGCCGTGTTCTTGTCTTCCTCACTAAGCCAGTTGATTCTTGCTTTCTGAGGCTAGTAGGTTTCCTCTTCCTTGTATGCTTGACCGAGTTGCCTTTTAACTGCAGTAATTAGTGCTTTCTTATCAGCAAAACTTTGTTCCCTTAGCTCTGAGTTGCCTTTAACAATCAACTCTTTGATTATTTTTTCAGCATTTACTTATATTGTTTCCTCCATTTCAACAGTGTAACTATGCATTCCTTTATTTTCCTTGTTAGTTGGAACATTCTAGATCTGTGTATTCTTGTTCCATGCTTGCTGAACTACCTGTTCCACATCTTCAAAATGACATCATTGCTTGTCAAAATAAATCTCCTCTTCTCCCTCAAGTGATTTGGTTCAGTTGATAGTAGTAAAGCACTGTGATCAGAAGCATTGTTTTCTAGGTGAATGAGACATTTGTCTTGCTCAAACATTTCTGTCCTACCTACAGTACTTAAACCTCTATCTAGCCTGTAATTAATTTCTCCTTCTTCCTCCCAATTGTTGTACAAAGTCCAAGGTTTTCCTTCAAAGTCCGCTTGAATTAATTCATTGTCCCTGACAAAATTTTTAAAACTCATCAAGGTGCTTTCAGTTCTTTCATTCCTATCCCATTTCTCATCTTTTGATGTAATGTCATTAAAGTCCTCTATTAGGAACCAATTCTTCCCCCAGAGTTCTTTTTTTTTTTTTTTTAACAATCACCTTTAGCTATTCTTTTCTTATGTTGGCCCTGCAACTAGCATAATTTCAATAAGCCACCATCTTCTTTGAGTACTCTTCTCTTCCTCATGTATCTCTATAGTGAAGGAAATATGTTTCACCTCTAAGGATTTGATGCTGTCATTCAAAAAAGGTCCCAGACCTCCTGCTTTGTTCAAAGCTTCCACAATAGCACTGTTATCAAAATTTAGGATTTTTTTTTGACTTTTTCTACGAATTTTTTTTTTCCTTATTCGTGGTTTCACACAAAAATATGATAGAAAGGAAGTGGAGTTTAATGAATTCTTTTATCTGGGGAACTGTTAAGGGGTTCCTAACACCTTGACAGTAACATACCAACACATTTATTGATGCATGGAAGGCCCATTCAGGTTGGCCCTTTCCACCTCAACAAGCAAACAATTCCCTACATCTCCAGAGACCTTGATTTTTTAATCCACCTGAGAATTACTGTTCTTAACCTCCTCATCTTCATTCCTCATAAAAAATTTCCTCTTTCTTAACTCTATTTCATCAATTTGTAGTTGCCAACTTCAGATAGGGGAATCATTTTCTTCTTTTGTGTAAGTTTTCTCTTCCTATACCTGTTCTCCTGCCTTTCTCTTTGGTTCACATTCTCAGCAAAAGTTTGGTTTTCCATCATAATTTCCATCAGATGAGTTCCTCTTTCCTGATGTTCAGTACTGTTATCCTCATTTCTTTATGTGTTGACTTCTCTTCTAAAACAATATTCAATTCTGCCCATTCTAAATGGTGTGTTCTAGTTGTCCACACTAACACAAGTGACATTCTTTGTATTACTAATACCAAAATTTCTCTCGCTCCCTAACTCTCCTATATCCTTGTTCCTATCCACATTCCTACCTTCAGTTCTTTCTACTTCCTTCCTATTGATTTCTCCTAGGTGTTGCTTAATTACTGCACTCGGAGTATCATCTGAATTAGGCCTCCTTTCCTGCATGTTGATCCCTTCATTGGGTGTCACATAATTGTTAATCAATAGGGAAGCTTCATTACTTTCTTGAAACTTCTCCTCTAGGCTCTTTTCCATTTCATTTCCTACCCCTTTAGCCCTAATGGTTCTTAACCAAGCACCATACTAAAGATCATCCATTCCATTTTCTGGCATAATTTTCCTTGTGCATGATTTCATATTATGTCCAATAATTCTACATGTATAACAAAATTCCAGGCATTTTTTATACCTAAACTGCAGTCCATTTCTCAGTTTCCCCTGCTCTCAAAGCAATTCCTCTTAGTAATGGTTGGGTTAATCAACTATCACATTCATTTTAATATGCTTTCCTTCTTTGCTTCCCGATTAAGGTATTAAAACATAATTTATAGCACAAAACGCTGAGTCTCTTTTTAATCATACATTTTTATATATCTAATGGATAGGAAGATTCCGTACCTGGATCTATAAATTAGTTCTAGTGAAGGCAAATTCATCATCCTCAATCCCTTTCTCTCAATTTATGTAGTACCAAAACTTGGTTGTCAATTATCCATGCCCTACCCATTCTTGCCTTTTCCATTTTTGAAGTAGAGTCAAAACTAAACTTGAAGGTATTCGCTCTTAATTCCGCCACCTACAATTTCTTGGGGTAATTTTGTTGTGTGATGCACCTTATCCATTTCGAGTCTAGCTCTCCCCATTTTATGTTTGAGAGAGCAAATTTCCTCATGATTTTCTGATAGTTCTTCAGCCATCTATTCATAATGAGTGTGTAAGTTTGAGTTCCTCACTGTCACCAGGCCTTGGATACTCTCACCGGTCCCTGTAGGAAAGAGAATCAAATTAAAGCTTTTCTCAGAAAAAAAAAAAATCCAGGTAGGTTAAGGCCCTAAATAAGACATGCACAAGGAGAAAAAACAATAAAAATCATTTTCTTTAATTAATATATTTCTTTTATTTAAAAAAAAAAACTAGAAAAAAGTAGTAAAGAGAATAGGATTCTAAATGAAGGAATAAAATAGAGATGTTGTCCTCTACTCCAACAATCCAAAACTCTTGAATAGATGAAGTGGATCCACAAGAAGCAAATGCTAATCTAAATAGAGAAATTAAAGAGCCGGTTCAAAAAGTTGAAATCAATTTTCAGCAAATCTAGGTGGATATGGAAGTCTTGGCTTTTTCAAAATTTAAAATTCTCACTTTTAGAGAGGGAACTTTCATAGAGAGAAAGGGCTTCCATAGAAATAGAGGGAACATTGGTTTTCGGTAATGGTTCATTCTTGTAGATTTTGTGGCCATTGTGGTCACTGAAGAATTCATATTGTAGAACCCTGAATTTTAGAATTCTTCTGATACTGGCCACAGAATTAAAGAATTGAAGGAATAAAATAATCACATACAAATATATATGGGAGAAAGAAATAATTTTATTAAGATTTCAAACAATAGACACAATAGTTGTCTCTATAGACTAATCATCAAACTTTCTTAGAAAAATACTCTAACATGCACCCTTAGGGGGTGAAGGTAGAAGTTCTTGTTAGTCCGGCAAAGATTAAGTCATTTCAAATCATTAATTCCTGTACTTCAAACCTTTAACATTACTACTTTGAAACTTTTGTTTTACTAAAATTTTCTCTATGTTACTATGGTATCCTTACAAATTTTAAAAGGCTAGTGTAATATGACAACAAAAGTTTGTCTAATCACAAATATAATAAAATATTATATATTAAAAAGGGTACTTTATAGTTTATTTGGTTGACTTAGTATTTCATCAATAAAGAATTTTTTTGGGCTAAATAAGTAATATGATAAGGCATTTAATTGAATATTAAAAGAAACAGTATTATTAAGTTAGGTAAGTGTATTGCATTAATTTTGAATTTACATAGATGCGAAAAACTAAATGGAGTAATCTCGATTTTTATAGGCTAAAATTTAAGTATTAAACTAAACAGCTCTCTTGGGAATAAAATTAGTAAGGCAATTTTCATAATTTCATGATTTTTCATGTACTAAAAAGAAAATTTGGTGAGGTCAGCGGAGACATGTGTAGATTCACCACTGTGCATCCTATATATAGACTCCTAAATTTGGCTAGCAAAAAATAACCAGACAGTAATTATCAAATAAAGTATTTATTTTAACACAATTGAACTAATAAAAACTTGACTCCAACACAACTACTAAAAACTAAATAGGAAACTTTTAGGCTTGGTTTAATTTCCCACATTACCTCTTTTAAACTAACATTTTCATCGAATCAAATCCAATACCATCACACCTATATGAATCTCTATAGAAAATTCTGTTGCTGTTTGCATGACATGTAACATTTTATGATTAATTTGCATCACAAGAATCTTGTACTTTGCAAATAATTTTTGGTCTAACTCCTCCATATCAAAATAATCATCCATACATATTCGTACTCAAAGTATCCATGATTTTTCCTACCAAAATAACAAACATAATTTTTCACATGAAAATTTTCTTTGAAAACTAAATTTTCACTACAAATATTTTCAATAAAACCACAACTACAACTTTCAATAATTTATTCACTTCAACAATGAAACTTTTAACTTCATTCAAATTTTTTTATTCAAACAATTTTCAACTCTAATAAAATCAATATTACGAACCGGATAAAAAAATTTATTAACTGAAGAATCTTGAATAATCAACCTAACATCTTCTTAGAATTATTTGAATCCATCAAGCTTTATTTCATCTTGGAGAGAGTCTGAAACAACCAAAATATTGTGTATAATTTCTTCTTTTTCTTTTCCAAAGTAACAATTTATTTTTGCCTCTATAAGAAATTTTTCATTTCCATAAGTCCCAAATAATGCATCCAAATTAAAAGTTCCAGCCTCGTTAAAATCGTTACAAATTATTTCATTGTCAAGAAACACATCTTTTTCAAAATTAACTGGTGAATACATACGAGACTTATAATTGTAATCAATATCTTCTGGGAATTCCAAATAAAATATAAAATAGATCCATCCAAAAATTTGGAGTCGATGTAAATTTAAGAAAAACTTCTTTATAATACTCTTCAGCCACCGATTTAAGAATAATATTGAAAAATAATTTTGCCTTCTTTTTTCAAATTTCTTTTGATAAACGATTAAATAAACTTACATTAATCGTGTCATCCAAACCACATTTTTTGACATGCTTTTGCACTACTTTTGTCCATTCATCTCTTTTCTTGTTACTACTATATATGTACAAAATTTTAATTTTTTCAGCGTTACCTAAATCCCTATTCTTGATGACAGAGGAAAAAATAATTACCTTCTTAAAATAAAATTTCTTCTCTCGTATGAATATTTTGGCCTTCCTGACTGATAACTGAATCAAATCTTTCAGTTTCTTAACTCTTTAGCAATTTGAATCAAATCCTTCAATTTCGTAATTCTATAGAAATCAACAATTAAAAAAGGATATTTTTTCGATCTCTTTCTGACTCTCACAATCAATCTGACAATTTTGAACCAATTTTATGGTCTTAATCTCAATAGCTGAGTACTCTGGGATCAACTTTGTGGCCTAATTCTAATAATTAAATTCTCCCAGGCAAACCTTGTGCCTAACCTCTGACAACTGAAAACCCAGTACTAACCTTGTAACCTAGCTTTTGATACCAACTGTAGAACTCAAAATATTAGAATTCTTCTGATGCCGACCACAAAATTAAAGAATAGAAGGATAAATAATCTACAAACTCTTAATAATCTCATTAGACTATCTCAGGAAAATACTCTAACATGCACCCTATATATAGACTCCTAATATGTACTTAGCTAGCAAGAAATAACCAGATAATAATTATCAAATAAATTACTAATTCTTAACACAATTGAATTACTAAAACTTGACTCCAACACAACTACCAAAAACTAAATAGAAAACTTTTAGGCTTGATTTAATTTCCAACACATGAGTCACGTGATGTCGATGAAGTACAAGTCATTTTCTCGAGTAGTTCTTTGCTAATCACTTAATATTGTAGAGTGGCTAGCATAGACATCCAATTGTTCATAAAGTAAGGCCCATCTAGAAAATTGGGTATTCTTGTTTTATGATCATGTTTTTGAGTAATTTTTTGCTAGTCATTTCTCATTACAAAGTGATTAATACACACGTTTGATTGTCTATATAGTAAGAATTCATTTAAAACGAAAGGGTACTCTTAATTTGTGGATGATTCCATGGTGATTCGTAGTCACTCTTTCCATTTTTTCACCTTTCACCCATACAACTTTGTACATATTTAACTAGTTTAGTTGTACGACACAATATCTATATCAGTCTACAGTAAATACTTGCATAGACCAAAATGTCTACAGTATATGCATGAAGAAAGTAAGTTTGCGGGCTCTATGTGGGACTTACTTTAGGTCCCACTATGAGTCCCACATGGGGGCCTGCAACCTTTCTCTCGTAGTGCAAACACTGTGCATAAACACCTTGATCTATGCAATAAATTTTTTCAATCTACTATCTATCTTGAGACTAGTAGATCTATACCAATCCCCCCATCGACAAATTCTTACTTGGACTGGTATTTGGCTAGAAAAAGCCACATCATCCAAACAAAGTCTCTCTTAATTAAACGTAGTACTAGTTCCACTTGTTCATGCACTATTTGCTGCAGTGCTGTAGTTGCAGCAGTAGTTTTCTTTCTTTTCTTCATCAAATATTGAAACAAAAACTAGTCCAAGATTGTTCATTTCATCTTTTTACTTTTGCATAAAATTTATTTATCTTACTTTGAAATTTCATGGGTGTCATCATCCTATCTCTACTTCTACTTTCTATTTCTTTCACATAACGGTACTAGTTTTCACATAACATGAAAGCTCAGCTCAAAAGAGATATACAAAAATTGTTTTTGCCTTTTCTTTTGTGCTATTAAATTAATTTCTTCAGGATTACACATAATACATAATTAATTTGCATGGACTAATAATAATGGTAGAGGATCAGTTGTTGAAGTTGAGAATATAATTGAGTTTAGAATGGTTAAAAGTGATGAAGTGATGGAATCATCGAGACGTCAGATCTTTTAAAGGCACAGATTGCTAATCATCCTTTTTATCCTAACTTACTATCTGCCTTTATTCAATGTAGAAAGGTAATCCCACCTTCCTCTTTTACTACCTTCTTATACTATACTCATTGGGCTATATCATATGAAAAAGTTTTGCTACTCATCCCCAATGCAGATGGGTATCCTAGAGTGTTGTTGAAAAATAATGACCCCTCTACTTTTCAATCATCTATTCCATATTACGAAGTGAGTAGCACTGTATCTAGACATACTTACTCGTGTCATATAGGCAAATCCAACCAAAGTGTGTGATTTTTCACTTGTTTAAAGGTTGGAACACCAATAGAAATAGTTTCATTACTTGAAAAAAATCAGCAAAGAAAGTGGTCACCCTAATCCTATAGAATTATGGGAATTGATTTGAGCTTGATCAATTCATAGTAAGAAGCCTGTTGAACCTTCTCTAAATTATATGTTGATTTTTGTTAAGTAATTACTATTTTAAGTGTGTTGTTTAGTGTATTGAAGGAATTATTTTGTGAAGCTCTACATAGATATAAGGTGGAGCTGTTGAAGCCGTTTGATGAAGCAACTACTTTTTTGATTAATGATGTGTAAGGAAGGCTAGAAAGAGAAAGTAGACAAAATGCCTTGGATTGAGTATGAATTAAGAAGGAATATGATACAGATTTAACCCAAGGATCCCCTATTTATAGATATTGGTAAGAGGTACCTTGGCTATTCAAATGCCATCTAAGCATAGTAGAGCTAATTACATAGATGCCCTTAACAAACTTGCCACGTAGGCAGCCATATAAATATCTGGTGCTATATAGGTGACGGGTTCTAGTATCATCAATAGTCCCCCCAACCCGAGACTAAGCTTAACCTAAAGGTTGGGTTGACATTTGTCCATGAAGTCCCTAATCTGAGGCTCTAAGGCTTTCTGTACCTAAAGTCCTCGATCCATAGTTTTAGTTCTTTTGAATCCCTATTCCGAGACACCAGTCCCCTCTTTGGGGCATTTGCTTTGAATTTTGTTGTTCTGAAACTTTAAGGTTCCGCTCTTAAACCGAACCTGGAAGCGTTGAGAACCCCTTTAATTCAAACTCCAAAGTCCTTTCATCTTCTAGGTGTTCATTCTTTTGCATGTGTCAATTCGATTATTGCCTTTTCGTGCATCCTCCATAATTACTTTTCTTGGTAATTGTAAAAGATTCATTGAGTGCTACGCCTGTGTTTAATGCTATCATTCCCTAATAACTCTCCCATTCTTCGCAGCAAATTTTGGCATACCCATGACGAAATGCCTAAACCAGCCCATCAAGCAGCAATTGCACCAAATTTTGCTTCAATTTTATGGTCCATTGAGGCCTAAAGGCCCTTATTTCCTTTGTATAAATACCTTCAGTAATTTTTACCACTTTTACTGCCATTTGCCATTTTCTTCAACCTCAAAACCTTAACCTTGCAAAATCTCTTTCTATAAATTTTCAATTTCACAAAATCCCTTCTTTCCCCTCATTTTTTTTATAATCTTGAAGTTATTCCTCAGCTTTCCTTACCTCTGTTTATTTCTTTGCCCTAATCCTTGAGTAAGTTTGCACTTTGAGCAAATTTGTACTTTGTGTTTCCAGAAAAGCTTCAACCTTTCTGCCTTCATCCTCAACCTGTACCCACAAATGGATAGATCTGACTCTGGTACATTTACTTATTCTTCTTTCATTAGCACACCACTACCCACAAGCCCTAAGGATCCCATAGATCTGTTACTGAATCCCATAGCGATGCCTCTTCCTTAGTTGCCATTCCTCTTATTTTTCTAAGGAACGCAACCTCCTGAACCCTCTCCTTCTCCTGATAATCAATACCCTAACCTTACTACTTGTGACTTTTCAAATATTCTTACTCCTAGTGAAATACATTAACTCAGGAATGCCTATCAATTCCCTGAAGAGGCTCACCTCAAACTCTTGGGGTCCGAGGACAAAGGTTATCATCCCCCTTCCCGGATACATGACAATTTATGAGGACCAGCTTCAAGCTGGACTTCAACTTTCCCTTCTGCCAATTTTGTGCAAAATTTCTGACCGTTGGGACATTAGTGTATCCTAACTAACCCCGAATGAGATTCGCATTATAGTAAGCTTTTGTATTTTATGTAAATTGTACAAAATCCTTATTTCTTTATACACCTTCTAAGTGATTCTAAAACTAACCCCAAGTAATAGCAATTTCTATGCCTCCCTTCAAACCATTGGCTGGCAGATAGTTCTTAGCAACCATTTTGTCATAAATTCCATTAATGGAAAAAAGGTTCTTTTTGTTAGATACCTGAACCCCTCCACGCCTCAAGAGCAGTGGAACCTTTCCAAGGAGCCCATAATGGCTCAGAATGTTTTCCCGCCTAACTCTAATGAGGCAAAAAAGCTGACACAAGCTGGCCTTCGAGTTACTACTGCGACCAAAATGTCATGCTAAGCCATGACATTATAGCATGGGCTGACCTGTTCCTAGGCCGTAGTATGCCTGAGAACGTTGATCCCATAAAAGTTCCTTAATTTTTCTTTGCTATTTTTTTTTAAAATTTTATCTTGAATCAACTGACCTCTAGGTTTGACCCAGCTCCTCAAATAGTGCTCTTGGTGACTTCCTAGGTGGAATGAGCATCACTCCTCTTGCGACCAAGATTCTCGCTTCGGTTACTAAACCTATCCCAACACCAATACCAAGACCAACAGCAGAGGCTCCCTCTGAGGTGTCTACTACGAACATCTCTTTATCGAGTCCTATTGTGGTGGATATTGAGGATCCAGTATCCATCTTCGTTAACATAGATAGGACAATTATCCTTTCTCAAACTGCTGGCACCTCATCTCTTGCTTCTGTCTGGCCATTCGAAAAAGAACCCGTGCCTTGATCACAATTGAGCCAGGGCTCAACACAGATATTGACGAGATGTCCCAAGACCAAGAAGTACTAGCAATAGTGCTTACAGCATCAGCTGGGACTGGGCCCAGTAGCTCTTCCAGCCTCGAAGGGCATTAGCCAAAGAATTCCACACTAAAATACATCATTTTGTGAAGTAAGAGACCCTACCTATGGTCTTGGATGACTGTCTTTTGCATTCCTAAAAATCCCAATATGATAGAATGACATCTTCGCACAAGTAAGAAGAAGCCTACCCCTGAAGAAGAGCGTGCCTCAACAGGAGTCAAGACTTGTCGTGGGAAACTAAGGTGGTAAGGCATTTGCCAAATAGTTCAACCACTAAAAGTGCAAATTTCAAGCCCTACCCGAATCTGGACATCAATGACTGGGCTAAACCATTTTTTTGGGTGGCTCAAGAACTAGGAAAGGCCATGGTAATATGGTATTGCCTTGGGATAAATAGTACATCAAGCACCTCTCATCTCGACAGAGGTTTGATGAGATGAACGTGAGTGAAGTCAACCCTTCAGTTGTGACCCTTTACCTTATGAATGAATCTTTCATTACTTCTCTTATTTGCCTTTGCAGATTATTGCCATGCTTCTACCCTGCAGTGAAAATGAGGAAGCACACGCAACTGAAGTAGAGGCACTTCGACAAGAAGTCAAATTTCACAAGTTCAAGAGCAATAATCAAATTAAAGCTTTAATCGACGAGGCCATCAAGGCAGCTGCTCAAGCTCATGACATTGAATGTCAAAAAGTAGCAGCAGCCACATATGTTGAATGGGCTATCAAAATAAAAGAGTTGAAGGACAGACTTCATATGATTCAGCTAGAAAAGTCAACCTTAGAAAAAAGGCTTTCATGAGATTGAAGAGAAACTTGCCAAGGCTATTGAGGACAATGCCAAAACTCAGGCTACTATAGCTAGAACCAAAGCCTTTGCTAAAGCCCATGTTGAATTTGCCACTCATGAGACTAAGCTGAAGATTCTAGGTCGGAATGAGTTCTTAAGTAAGTCGAAGCATCAAAAGGAATTAAGGAGTTTGCTAAGAATTCTTACATTATGGGATTCACGGTTGCCTGTGGCTGTTTTGTCTATAATCCAAACCTGTACCCAAGCACTTCTTATGATCCAAAGATTGATGTGCATAAACTAAACGATCTGGAAACTAAATTCAGTGCCTCTATCCCTTTACATACTCTTTCTGAAGCGGGTGGTCCTTTACCAGAAAATCCCGAGTAGCCTAAAGCTAATATCGAAGCAACCGCCGAGAATCTTTAAAACTTGCCTGCTGCTACTGCTTGATATTCTAGGGGCTTTTGTAATTAGACTTAGAACTTTTTGTGCTTAATGAAGAATTTCTCTAATGATATGAATAATCCATAGTGGTTTATGCTTCCTTGTCATTTTCAAATATAATTTTCTTTTGATGCTCTAAACTTTTACCTTTTTCCTAGCCGCATTCCTTTTTTCTTTTTAACCTGATCCTTGCCACTTGAGCACTTCGGCGAGCTTTAGAGCAGTTCTTTTATTTTAAGGGAGAGGGCACTTCGGCGAGCTTTAGAGTAGTTCTTTTATTTTAAGGGAGGGGGGCTAGTAGGTCTCGACCTTTCTACTTCTTTTTCTTTTTTTTCACTGCTGTTGCTTTTTCTGAACCTGATCCTTGCCATTTTAGCACTTAGGGTAGTTCTTTTAATTACAAAGAGAGAACAACTAGGTCCCATCCCTTCTAATTCTTTTGTTCTTTTTTTCATTTCTCTTGCTTCTTTTGAACTTGATCAGGACACTTGGGCACTCGGTGGGCTCAAGGCAGCTCATTTTTATTGCTTTTTCTGAACCTAATTCTTTCCACTTGAGCACTTTGGAAGGTTTTAAAGTCTTTCTTCAATTAAAAAGGAAATCATTAGGTCTCAGCCCTTCTATATTCTTTTGTTTTTTCTAAACTTTCTCTTGTTTTTTTTGGGCTTGAACTTAACCACTGGAGCACTTCAGCGGGCCTTTCCATTTTTTGTCTAAATTTTCTATTCCTTCAACTCGCCTGGCCTTATTTTTTCAAAGAACCAAATCTCTTAGTTTAAATATCTATGCCTAACCTATCATTGTAATACTTATATATAGTTTGTTTATACTTAGCTTCTTGGATAGAGGCTTTGAGCCTTCACTCTTCTAAGAGGTCTAAACTTATCATTAGCACCTCTTCATTTCATCTAGGGTCATGCATGACTACCCAACTGTTTGCATTCCAATTTTTGGGGGTATCACAGCTTCGAATCCATAAACTAAACTTTAAGGTATATTTCCATTAGCCGTCCAAAGAGTGGTTCGATATGCCCAGGGAACACTTTTTTAGTGTTTTGCAGGCCACTTCGGTTTGTCTATTAGCTGATGGATGAGCCAATGAGGGAAAATGTTGTCAAATCCCTAACCCTAATCAAATACCGGTAAAGGGTTTGTCTTCAAATTGTTTGTCATTATCCGAGATTAAGACTAAGGGATTCCAAACTGACATACAACATTCTTCCAGAAAATCTTCTCAATTGATTTCCCTGTTATGGAAGATAGAGGCTCGGCTTCAATCCACTTTGTGAAATAATTAATGACTACTACCAAAAATTCCACTTGACCCACTCCCTTAGGGAACGAACCAAGCAAATCAATCCTTTATTGCGCAAATGGCCAATGGCTCTAAATGGGAACCATGTCAACCCTCGGTTGTTATGATATTGGAGCATGAACTTAACAATTATGGTAGGTTCGAACTAGCTCATCAGCATTAGAATATAGTGTTGGCCAGTAATATCCAGCTAGCAGCAACTTCTGAGCCAGACTTCTAAGGCCAATATGGCTTCCACAAATTCTTTCATGGAGTTCCCTCAAAACATAATTTGCTTCAGCCATCTCCAAGCATTTAAACAAGGGCTTGAATGAGATCTTTTCTATCAAAGCACTTCTCCAACTAATTCATATTTCAAGGCTCGAGCTTGTAGTCTTCGAGCTTCGACTCTATTATCAAGAAGCTGATCAGATGATAAATATTTGATTATAGGTTCCATCCATCCCAAGTCCGTGTCCACGTCCATAACCTCTCCAGATGGATCGATAGACCTTTTCAACTGAACCTCTACTAAGATTTCTTGTGTAAGGTGTGAATATATAGCCGAAGCTAGCTTGAAGAAAGCATTAGCATGCATGTTTTTAGCTCTAGGGACCTTAATGAGTTCTACATTAACAAATTGGGCCTATAACCGTTTAACCTTGTCCAAATACTTCTTTAGAATCACACCTCGAGCTTTATAATTACTAAGGCTTTGATTTACCACAAGCTGTGAATCATTGTGAATCCGTAACGTCCAAGACTCTATTCTTCTTGCTAACTTTATTCCAAAGATCAAAGCCTCATATTCAGTCTCATTATTACTATCTTGAAATTCAAATCTTAAATCACATATGTGAAGTCATCCATTTGGGCTCGAATAATTGTTCCTATTCCAGAACCAGATTCACATTAGACTCTATCAAAATGCAACTCCCATATCAAATTGTCCTGTTCCTTTTGCGAGTCAGGGTCTGTTAAAGATGTGACTTCTATTGGCTAGGTCACATTGGTGTTTTCTACTATGAAATTAGAAAGGACTTGGACCCTTATTGCCATCTGAGGTCAGAATTCAATATTAAATTCAAGCAACTCAACTGACCATTTTAACATCTGACCTGTCACATTTGGTTCTACCAATATTACCTTTAGTGGGAAACGATTGAACACAATGATCTTGTGGCCTTGGAAATACGGTCTCAAATTTCTAGCTAAAACAACCAAGGCAAAGGCCGTTTTTTCTATCAAAGGGTAATTCTTCTCTACTCCTTGAAGTACTTTGCTTGTGAAGTAGATTGGTAGTTGATTCCCACTTTCATCTTTCCTCAGAAGAACTGAGCTAACCACATGCTCTGAGGTGGATAAAGTACAGATATAACGGTTCGTTTGGCCGAGCGAAACAAGCCTCAGGACATTTTCCAGATATTCCTTCAACTTGTCAAAGAATATTTGAGCTTCATTTCTTCACTAGAAGTTGTCTACTTTCTTGGTTGGCTAATAAAACAGGAGGCCCCTTCCAATAGACTAGAAAGAAACAAGTTTATAGTAGCCATCCACCCTGTTAACCTTTGAACTTCTTTCACTGAGGGAGGTCTTTCATTTTCAAGATTGCCTTAATCTTTTTCTAGTTCACCTCAATTTTTCGGTGGAAAATGATGAACCCTTAAAATTTTCTCAAAGGGACCCCAAAAGTACACTTTTTGGGGTTCAGCCTCATCTGAATAGATCTGAGGGTCTCAAATGTTTCCTTTAAGCCATCAATGGTCTCTTTATATGTTCTGCTTTTTACAACGATATAATCAACGTACTCCATATTCCAGACAATCTGACCTATGAAAGTTTTGTTGACAAGCCTTTGATAAGTTGCTCTGGACATATTTTTTAAACCAATAGGAATGGTTCAATAGCAACAAGCACCTCGGTTAGTAATGAAGGATGTCTTTTCTTCATGTTCCTTTACTATGTAGATTTGATGATTTCCTTTGAAAGGATCTAGGAAATGTAAAACTTCAAAACCAATAAATAAATCTATTATTGTATCGATTTGAGGCAAAGAGTAACTGTTCTCGGGACAGGCTTTATTCAAGTCAGTGAAATCTTGGTACATGCGCTATGAAGCATCAGGTTTCTTTACTAGTATAGGATTACAGAGCCAAAAAGGATAAAAAAAAAAAATTCTCTAATTATTTTGGCATAGAGAACCTTGTGCACTTCGGCCTCTATGATCAAACTCTTTTCTGGGCCGAGAGAGGCACTTCTTTTGCTTGATCAGTTTATGATCCGGGTCAATGCCCAATTTGTGCTCAATGACCTCCTTAGGAATGTAAGGAATATCATCTATGGTTCAAGCAAAGATATCCTTGTACTCGCTTAGAATATGAAGAGATAGTAAACTCCTAAATTCCGTTGGCAGCACGACACATTTCTTGATTTTTTGACATGGGAGGGTCAGATCAAGTGCTACCTTCTCGATTTGCACATTATCCGAAGGCTCTATTTTTACTTTACCCTTTCCTATGGGGTCAAATGATGAACATTTATTTTTTCCTGTAAGATTAGGGTTCCTTGACGACCTAGGCTTCAGGGTTCTCAACAGGAAGGCTCAAAGGCAACTTCGGGGCTGGAAGGTCAAGTTGATAGTCATACACCTCCAAAGATGCCTTTTCTGCTATAGTCATTGTTTGGCCTTTTTTCTTAGTGACATGACATAACAGGCTCGAGTCTCCTGCTAATTCCCGATCACAATAACTTCAGAACCGTCCCTTAATATGAATTTTATGTCGATGTGATACACCGAAGACAAGATCGTATAAGTATACAGGATCATTAAATCTCCAACGAATTTGACCAGAAGTACATTAAATGGTTTGATAAGAGAATCATTCATGTTCATTTTCTTTTAAATCATGCATTAGCATCCCAATAAATAATATCAATTGAGATTCCTGTGTCTATAAAGACACAATGCATTTGATATGCGGCCACTTGAACATGGATGATGATAGGATCAACATGTGGAAATCTGTCGGGACTGGGTCATGTTCGGAATAGCCAATCTTGTCAAGGGGCCTAATGCACTTATCACAGCATTTATCCTCAGGGACATATCGAGTGTATTTTTTCCTTGCATTGCCCGAGTCTCCTGCAGTTGGTCTCTTAGTAATGGTGTTTATGACCCTATCCATATTGGAAGCCTAATTTGACTTGGGTGAAGGTTTGTTATTTAGAGGCTGGAATTGATTAGGAAGGCCTTTATTATCATTATTATCACTTCGGTGGAATTCACTAGCCACCCTTCTCATGAACTCCTAAAGATGTTCCTCTTTTATGGCCATCTCTATGCCAATTTTCAAATGATTGCAGGCTCAGTGTCGTGTCCGCACTGACCATGAGACATGCAATACTTGGGATGCATTTTCTCTTTGATCTAGGCCGGCACACATTAGTGGAAGAGATTCGAGTACCCCAGTGTGCTGACATGGTAAAGGATCTCTCTTCCTATAGTATTTAATAGTGTGAAATCCACATATGAGAGTTCTTAGTTTGGACTGGCCTATCCGCAGTGCTATTATTAGGATACACCACCCATCCAGTTAAAAGCCTGTGGATCAGATAGGCAATTTTCTCCTTAACTTTCTGTTTTTTGGACAAAGAGAGGTCAGTTTCTGACTTTTCCTTAGGCTTCTTCTATTCATAGAGCTCTCTCTGTCTTATTTGATTCTTCGCCTCGGATCTAGGAGCTCAACATAGGATACAGGCATTTTTTCTGGCCAGTTCTACATTAAATGGCTCTGTCTTTACTCCGCTGCAAAATATAGTAATTATTTTTTTTTTTCATCAACATTTTTTATTTGAACAGCTTCGTCATTGAACATATCCACGTACTTATTTTTTTTCATCAACATTTTTTATTTGAACAGCTTCGGTCATTGAACATATCCATGTACTGAGTCAGGGACTCATCAAACTTTTAACTGATGTTAATTAGGTAGGAGATGTCTTGTGCCACGGATTTACTCCTGAAATGACCTAAGATCCTCTTAGCAAGGTCATGAAAAGTGACGGTTGAGTTCATGTGTAACTCATAAAACCACTTATGTGTCTGGCCTCTAAGAACGGTATCAAGAAGTTTGCATTTAGTCACATCACTATAACCATAAAAGCTTGTTATTGCGGCTATTTAGGAGATATGATCAGATAGGTCAGGTTTTCCTTTATATTGGTCTACGTCCGGTTGTTTGAATTGAGCAGATAATGGCTCTATTTTGATGGACATGGTGAATGGATCTCTATCCACCTCAGAGAAAAAGGAGGCATGAGTTACTGGATTATTCTTTTTTTAGGATTTCCTGAATTTTTAGCTACAGCTCTACTCCTCGAGCTATTCAGAAATAGCTGGAGAAGGGCCCTATGCTTTCTCAACTGACAGCCTTGGACATCGGATTTGGACCAAGGCATTGATGAAATATCGGCTTTGTTGGCTTGCTGTTGACAGATCATGATGGTTCACTGCGGTCTAGTGATCTAGTTTGAAGGATTCGATGAGATCTGTGCTGCTTATCGCCACTTCTGTCTATTTGCTGTGACAGCATTCCAGCTGAGGAGTTGCAGCACAGTTTCCGTTCGGCATTTTGCTCTCCCTCTGTTCGATGAAAGCTTTGAATGACTCCATATGATTAGCAATGAATTGGGGTACATTTTCATGCTTCTGTTGGAGCATGGTGGAAGTTCCAACCTCATCCTGGCCGTCAACTTCGACCAAGAGGTGTTGGCTATCACCCTTAGCTTCCTTGCTTTTAGCGTGCGAGTAGCAATGTGATTTTCATTTTTTTCTGAGAGATCAATCGATTAAAAGTGCTAGAAACTGTGAAAAGGGGAAGAAATCACTGTAAAACAAAAAGAATAGAATGAAAACAAGGGAAAAACACAAGCAGATTTTGTTGCTAGGATTCCATCTATACGATGCCAATTGATAAGTGGGGAAAGCTAACAAGAGAAAGTAGATAAATTGGCTGAGATTGAGTGTGAATTAAGAAGGAATCTGATACAGGTTTAACCCAAGGATCCCTCATTTATATTGGTAACGAATTTGCTATATAGGCAGCCTTATATAAATATTTGGTGCTACGTAAGTGACAGTTTTATCATCAAGTGACATTGAGTTGCATTATGATAATCTCTATAAAAAAAACTTTGCCACTAACATGTCATCTTCATTTACCTTCCCAACCTATCATTCTGGTACTATATTTGTTGAAATGTTATTCAAACAATATTTTGTAATAATCCTTAAATATATTTTCAATCATCTTTTGTCTCATATATTTTAAATAATATTTTTTTCTTGTTTTCTTGTTGGGATTTTGGAAAAACGATTGGGGGAATTCTTACATAGATCTGATTTATGATAGGTGAGATGGATCTCTTGATTCATATTTATACACATTATTTTAACCCATTAAAATAAAAATTTTCAAGGTGATGTGGATGAATATGGATTAAAGAATCCATTCTACTTATTATGAATCGAATTCATGTAAGAATTTTTTGAAGATTGGGGGAGATGTGAGGATGTCCATCGCCCCAGTTGATGAAATCTTTGCATCTTTTGGAGTTTTTACAACACTATTTTACTAGGATAGGCGTACGCTTCCGTCATAGACAAGAGAAGAGTGAGAGAGAATAATGCATGGTGTCGCTTTGTTTGTTCCTGCAAAGAAGTACTAAAACAAATTTCCAGTAGAAAAACTAGTTATCAATACTACTCTAGAAATAGTGTCAGAGAGAGAGTTTGAGACTTGATGGTATGACATAACAGCTCTTGGATGCTTTTGAACATAAGAGGAGCCCGTGAAATTCGAACCATCCAATCTAGGATAATTGCTTGGAATAGGATTATTTTCGAGAATCATCGCGTATATGTAATTGTTTTGGAACCTTTAATTGAAATTATGATTAACGCCTTTTGAAAATGTAATATTAAACAAATTATGTACTTTTAAAATGCTTAATTATTTTGAGCCCAAAAAAGCGAAAACTTTTAAAAAGCTTGATTTCACACTTCGATTTATTTTTATTTTTTAAAAAAATAGAATTATTTCATTAAGTGTGGAGCTGGACAAAATATTATAAAAACCTGATATCGCAATTTAAAATGTGAGATTGCATGGCCATAAATTCCCTGAATATCCTTTGTTTCTCTTCCACTTTGCTTGTTCATCTCCTCTCCTTCTTCGATTTCTTCTTCTTCCTCTTTCTTTTTTTTTTTTCTTTTTTTTTTTTCATTCACATGTAAGCTTATCAATCCCCAACAATGGGCTTTATTTCGTGATGGGGGATATTGTTAAGGTATCACCTTAACTAGATGCTTTAACAATATTCTCAAAGGTACTTGTTGTTTACCAATTATAACAAGTGTAGAGTTCACCTTCGATAGAGTCATGAAATTGTCATGTATAGAGAGCACTACTTTAGAGAGCGGCTTGCTCTCCGCATTATGTCTTTCAAAGGACACTTAGGCTTTACATTTTTTATTTATGGATAGGTTTAAGTTTCGTAATCACTCTTATCATCATTTTTATAAACAAAATATTTAACAAATGTCGCACTTTGAAAATGCGATTCTGCATTTACGAAGTGTGATTCCTACTTTTTAAGTTATTCTCTCAAACTCCGCATTTTTAAGCAAATATTTTTTTTAAAACTAATAATAAATCTGATTTGCACTTTTTTAAGCAAATATTTTTAAAAAAATAATAATAAATCTGATTTTGCACTTTGAAAGCGGAAAATCAAGCTCTTTTTTTTTTTTTTAAGTTTCTACTTTTTTAGGACCAAAGTGTTTACGTATTTTGAATGTGCGTAATTAGTTCAATATCATATTTTCAAAAGGCATTAATAATAATTTCAGAAACGCTTCCAAAACAGTCACATATGTGCAATGATTTTCGAAAACAGTCTTAGATCCAAGCCATTAGCCTCCAATCTATGCATGGGACAATATGTTTAATCGACAAAGTTTTTTATATCTATCGAATTTTATCTATTCACTAAATAACTCTATGTATCATATAATAATTCTTGCATTTTGATTCCACGTATCATATGTCAAAGAGTATATATACATCATATCCTTATCTACAAAGTGACATTTTACATATTTGTGTTTGTACACGTTTTGAAAAACATCACGTATTTAGTAACTGTGACGTGTTGTTCATATATCTAGCATTATGCTGGAAAAGAGGGACAAAAGAAAGACATTTGGTTGCAAGGAAAGGAGTAGAGCTACAACCACTGTATACTTGATAGCCTTTGTGGTATCTAGGGTACATTTTATGTTGACCCTCGTCACTGTACAATATAGTTGATGAGTGTTTGTTTGATGATCCTAATTTTAACTGCTGTTTGAAATTCTTAATTGGACTTACAATAATCACATTCTTAATTATTTCCACTACAAAAACGAATTCGTGGAATAAGATAAACCTTGATTTGGTAGTCGTTATCTGGATTTTGGCATATATTTGTACGAGCCTTCTTTTTGAAAATTTTATTTGATCAACGTTAGTTTGAGAACCCGATGCCTAAAGGTTTCTCATTCCGTGATAATTAAGAGAGATAGCTATACAGAATCACTTGAGAACTCCCATTCTCTTGACTAATAGCCTTAGATTCATGGTTTAAAAATTCGGCTGAGTCATATTTGGAACCGTCGTTCTTGATCTGTCCTAAAATATGAACTAAAATTATGATATAAGTCGTATTATTTCTTAGTCAATTTTTTAAAACTACTATACAAACATTAATTTGTAATTTTCTCCTAATCTTTTTAATGATTTTGGACATACTTATAGTCCAATATTACAGCGACTGATATAAAATGGTCATGACACGACCGTGATATCAATCGCGACTTTGAATCATGCTTAGATCAAGGCCCCATTTTGGCTAGGAAAATACTTAGGTATGCATGTGCTATCTTGGACCCTACCTGTAGACTTTGTAATCAGAATTAAATGTTATAGAATCTTATTTGCATCAATTGATATTATTTATTTTATAAAATTTAATCTACACCAAAATATCTATAAATAAGACAATAGAGCAAGACCCTTTTGGCTAGGCCAAACTTTATAGAGTTGTGAAGTATCTAGTATTGGTAATTGAAATTGAACATACTTTAATATACTTGATTTTTGAATCCATTTGTTGACTTTATATACTTACTTCTCAAATCTGGTGCCTTTTTTATTTATACTTTAATTCTACTTTTTAAATGCTGAAGGAGAGAGAATTTTCAAATATGAGGGAGCATTGCGTCCAGTATTTGTTTGATTTTTTTATTAAGGAAAAATGATCTTAATAGTCTCTCATATTTTATATTTATATTTTTTTAGTCCCGCACATTTAAAATGATGCATTTTAGTCTCTTACAAATTCAAAACGCACCATTTTGGTCCCTTGACATAATTACGGATATATGATATTTTGCATGAAATATGCATATGCGCATAAAACGTAACATATTCAAGTGTAACATTAATAATACACAATCTTAAACAATAAATTGTCCTAAAAAGAAGAGGATTGGAGCTATTGGAATAGAGTTGGTAGAGGAAAAGCCGCGAGGGAGGGGAATAGGTGTGGTGATGGTAGGCGAAAATTTTGGGATGGTGGTGATGGAGGTTTTAGATAGTGTCGTTTAATATTTAAAATTTATGTGTTGCCAATTTTGTCCATAAAAAATGTAACATTCAATATACATAAGAGTATTTTAGGCCAAAATATGTTGATAATTGTGTCAATGGACGAAAATAGTATATTTTGAATTTGTGAGGGATTAAAATACATCATTTTAAATGTGAAAGACTAAAAAAAATACAAAATATAAAATGTGAGGCACTAATAAGGTTGTTTCCTTTCATTAACTTCACATGATGGATTTGCTGATTTCACATTACCTCTCAAAGGCGTGGAATCATATTCAAAAACACGCTTCACTTGAAACTCTTTTTTTTTTTTTTTTTTGGGCTTATCATAATGACCAATTAACATATTGTCGAATGGATTTTTTTTTCCTGGCTCATCACAATGACTAATTGAATACATAGTTATTAATCTTGGCCAAATAATTTAATCAGTCAACTTAGTGAATCGATAATTAAATCGGGTTAGGTTACTAATTCGATTCACTATGGAAGGAGATCTTAATTTTTCAAAGACTTGTCAGTTTAACTGGTTTATTTAATCGGTCAATCCGGTAAATCGACAATCAAGCCGGATTGAATTACTAATTTGACCGAACAAGGAGAAGACCTTGATTTTTCATTCTCCTTGATTTTTCAATAATTCAATTATTTTAACTGGATAAATTGAGAACTCAACCGGTTCCGGTCACCGGGTTGTATTTTGATGTAAGGAACTTGAAAAATAAATTATGCTGCAAAGAATTGATCCATAGACCTCTTGATTGAAAGGGTGAGCCTCCAATCACTTATCCACGCACCTGATTCACCCATCGAAATAACATGGCCATAGATTTGCTTTTTCAAAGTAAAACTATAAGTCTTGATTTTTTTTTACAAAAAATAAAATTGTAAAGACATAAATTAGAAATATAATATATATATATATATATATATATCTATATTTTCCTTAACATCAGTATTCCAAAAGATTGTACCAATAAAAATTTGTGCATGAACTATATTACAAAAATCTAACAAAACGTATTTATATAAATATAATATTAATACATGGTAACTATCGAAGAAATAATAAAATGAATTATCTATGCGTTCATTTATATATCATTATATATATCTTATAGTGATTATTTTAAAAATTGACACATATAATAACTTAAATTAACTTTTTCAATGTAATAATTTTAGCTTTTAGATAAATTATTACATAATTCATTTACAATTAATTAAAATTTGCCATGATATTTTTTTTTATTAATAGTATTTTCATCATATGTCATGCATTTAAAATTTGAATTGAAGTATTATATATTAATAAAATAATAAATTTTAACGATTCACCAGTTGAACCAATAATTTATTGGTTGAAACAGTAACTCATTAACCCATCTTCCCCACCAAATTCTTCTCCAAGCCGAATTTAATAACTATGATCGAACATATTGTCAAATCTGCAACAATAATTTTTCATATTAGACTGGTAGTATGTATTTGACTAGTGATGTGGTTTTTAATAACTTTTATTTAATTTAGTTAATTCTTTGCCAAATTTAAAGTGTCCAAATCCATATATTTAGATATATTTTATGTATTTTTGGCTACAAGTGTTTTTCTTAATGTTACAGAATACTATGTGCTTCGTCAAATTGTAGTTGAATCATGTTTAAATTAAGATATTCTGATCGATTATTGTGTTTTATTTGAAGGCATTGAAAAACTTGGACCGCTTAACAATTCTTTGTCACCCGTGATACTTTTTTCATTAAAGTGAAACAATAATATATAAACAGGTAAAACGTATTTACAGCTGACAACGAAGTGTAGTTTAAATAGTAAAATTGTACTTCTTTCATGACCTAAGTTATGGGTTCAAATCACCAAAAAAGTAGATAGAAATTTATAGTAGATCTTCTTTAAAATAAATAAATAAATAGGTATATTTGCTGTTTTTTATCTGTTAAAATGCTAGAAATAGTCCATAGAAAATAAATTTAAAAGGAAAGTTATTCCCATCCTTTTTGTGGGTGTGTGTGTGATTTTTATTTTTTATTTTTTATTTTTTTTTTGTGGGGGGAGGAGGAGTTACTGGATATTATTTCATGGGTAATTAACTTGGGTTAACCTTCCGCAACAACATTGTACAAAATTACAAATTTCCACCCAAATAGATTTGGGCTCAAAGCCTGCAAAAGAACCTTTCTTATTTCTAAATAGCCTGTGGAAGTTTCACAGCCCATTTAAAATATGGGCTAATGTGCACCGATTAGGAAAATATCCTTAGTTTGTTTGGATTAAAAATATTTTTTTAATGGAGAAAATATTTTTCTTGGAAAACATTTTATATGAAAAAATCTACCATACAATTTTTCTGTATTCGGTTGACAAAATAAAAATATTTTGAATTAAAAATTTTTAACGGTTTCATCTTCAATTTTATGAATACAAATTAAAAAAAAAATTATAACAATGGTAATAAATACTTTACAAGTTATTGTGGTTAATGAAAGATTGATTTTGTTTAAAATTAAATGATAGTACAATGTGGTAGTAAAATATGCATAATGATAATTATATTAGCGTGGGTCCCATGATTAAGAGAAAAACAAATGGAAAAGAATTGAAAACGAAAATAAGTTTAGCAAATGAAATTATAAAAGTAAATATTTGAGATTTAATGTTACTCTTGAATTATTTGGAAAATAACGTGCGCTCAAAAATTTGGTAAGTTATTTTTAGTCGGAGGAAAGAAAATTGAAAAATATTTTCCGGTGTTTGACACCAAAAAAAATTGTTGCAAAATATTTCAATTCAAACGAATCCACACCATAAATGGAGGTTTTTCATTTATCGTTTGGTGTAAAGCGGTTGATATTGATATTTTTTATGATTCTACACAATGCTAAAATTTCTCCCTTGGATTTTTCTTTATGCATCGGTGTAGGAAAGTTGGTGATTTGCTGTTGTTTTATCCAATAAGGGTTGATACATCTTGACCCCTGGGATTTTGTACATAATACAGTTATACCCTCTCAGAATTGGAAAGACTTTGAGTTTATACTTTTTACCACTTCTCACTCTGCACTCGAAACTTCTACTGTGGACCTTCTGAAACATTGTGATGAATCTATTAAAATGAAAAAAAAATTACGAAGACTTCTAAAGCTAAATGTGTAGAAATAAAGATATTTTCTTATTGTGAAATCATTTAAGTTATTTCCACATCAGATTACAACATCTCTCTAGCATTTGCACATCTCAGTTGGATTCTTTGCATTTTGGCAACAAATGTGATTCTCTTTTTGGTGCTAATATGGATTCCAGATGTTCATCTGAATCACAAGCAGCTAGCGTCTCACTCTAAAGGGAAAGAAAAATGATACTTCTCATGGATTGTTAATATAGATCGAATTGTGGGGACTTGTTTCATTGATCAGATGAATCAAGGAAACAAATAGGATATTAAATGTGAGTGGAAGCCAATAGCTCATACAACTTTAATTAACACTTTACAGAAGCAGCTTAATGTTACTGTGACAAAAGTTCATATTCAGTCTCGCTTCAAGACTTTGGAGAAACATTTTGACATTCTACATCTTTTGCTCCAATCATGTAACTCGGGCTCTACTATCATATGGGATAATTCAAGAGGAAGAATTGAAATCCATGATGAAAACATATAGAAAGAGAGATATGAGGCAAATCCCAAATTGATCCTTATAGGAGAAAATTTGTGGTGGAGAATTGGGAAGACATATGCATTCTTTTTTCACAAGATCGTGCCAATAGAGAGGGTGCTCAAACTACTTTTGAGGCCAATGTTGAAATGCAAATAATCAAAGAAGTCAAAGAGTCTATCAACCTTGAGGAATCATTTGAAAACTATCCACAAACTTTAGAGGATGAAATGATGAATAATTTGTTGGCTCAACAACGATCAAAGTCAAAAGGTTCATCTTCAACAGATTCTCGTAGTGCAAAGAGAAAGCTTACAAGTTTACAAGGACTATACAAAATTTTGGGACAATTGGCTGGTTCACTAGATAAGTACTTGAATTTAGAAGACACAAAAGCTATAACTGAAAGTGTATTAAATGAACTATGTAAAGTTGATTTGGACCAAAGCCAATTGTTGAAGGATGTTGATCTGTTGATGCCACTATCCTAACATGGAAATCCCATGTTTACAAAGAAACAAGAGCACAGAACATAAAGGCAGTTTATCTACCATGACAGTTGGTAAAAGTGAAAAAGTATAAGTTAATTGTAACTGCATGTTAGTTTCAAAGGGATTCTATACAAGAGATCGATCCAGAGAGAGCCGAGGAAAAAAAATAGAGAAGGCAACAGAAGCAATCAGGAAGCAGAAGAGAAATAAAAAAAGAGGAGAAAAAAGAATTGAGGCTACGGGAGAAACAACTAGAGAAAGAAGGAGAAATCTCTTGGAAGGATAAAGTAACTTTAAGTGGAGGTATAATAAACCTTGTTTTCTTTCGTGATTCTTTTGGTTTTTATTTACTTCCGATAGTCTCAAAAATTATTTACTTTGTGAAGATTCAAATAGGAACTCAAAGTCTTGCTCTCCATAAGTATGACAAGATCTTTGTTATTGCTCCCAAACTTGATTGCTTCTAACTTTTGTGTTGGTATTTTAATAAATTAAATATTAACATAATTCCTTTTATTTTATTTTCTTAAGGCTTTTAGAACTTGATAAGCCATATTGAAAATAAAGTAAATTGAACCAACAGACTTCAATTAACATACATTTATAAATATCAAAAAAAGTTGGATTAGTCCTTGTACTAGTTCAAAGTTTGCCTCTCCTAATGTCAAATTAAATTAGACTGATTGTTTAACCAATGTCTAATTCTTTCCTCGCAAAATAATTTAAGGCAAACTAAATAGCCTTAGTACCCAATTATTATTTTTTTGCTTGTCAAATTATTTAAGACACTAAATTAAATCAATTGGCTTTAATGCCCTAAAAATTGATCCTAGTGTCTTATTTTGTCAAAATTACCTTTTACGGTACAAAATTAAATTGATTAGCTTTACTACCAAAAAAATGCCTTTTAAGGCATTAAATCAAACTAATTTTTCTTAGTGCTAAAATTTACCTTTCAAGGCATCAAATTAAATTTTGCCCCTCAAATTATTAAGGCACTAAATTAAATCAATAGACTTTATTGCCATAAAATTGATCCTAGTAATTTACTTTGTCAAATTACCTTTTAAGGCATCAAATCAAATTAAATGGCTTTCATGTGCAAAATTACCTTTTAAGGTAATAAATCAAATTAATTGACCTTAGTGCCCACAATTGCCTTTCAAGGCACAAATTAAATTTAACTTACTCGGCTTTAGTCTCAAAAATGCTTTTTAAGGCACTAAATTAAATTAATTGACTTTACTGCCTAAATTACCTTCTATAGTAATAAATTGAACTTAGTGTCCAAAATTGTCTTTTCAGGCATCATATTAAATCAGTTGGTCTATTGCCTAAATTTGCCTTTCAAGGCACCAAATTAAATTAATTAGTTTTAGTGGCTAAAATTGCATTTTTAAGTTAATAAATTAATTTAATTAGTTTTAATGCCAAAATTACCTTTTATGGTAACAAATTGACTTCAGTGTTCAAAATTGCCTTTTAAAGCATTATATTAAATCAATTAGTTTCGGTGTCCAAAATTATCTTTTAAGACATCAAATCAAATTAATTGGTCTTAGTGCCAAAAATTACCTTTGGGGTAATAAATCAAATTAATTGGTTTTAGTGCCTAAAATTACTTTTTATGGTAATAAATCAAACTAATTGGCCTTAGTGCCCAAATTCGCCATTTACGATGCCAATCGGTCTTAATATCTAAATTTGTCTTATAAGACATAAAATCAAATAGTCTTTGGTCTTTGTGCCCAAGTTACCTTTTACGGTAATAAAAATATGAATTGAATTTGGACTTTATATCTGTTTTGCCTTTCAAGGCATCACAAAAATATTAAATAAAATAATTGGACAAGTCTTTGAACTTGTCTAAATTATTTTTACCTTTAATGGTCAAAATTCTATTTAAATGTCAATTCCTCAAAAGGTTAAAAAGAATTGATATTTAAGAAATTATAGTTCGTCTAAAACTACGTGTGACTTGATTCCAACTCGAATACGTAGGAAACCCCTCCAAAGGGTTCAGCTGCAAAAACTACAAAATATATTATTTTATGGAGTTTTTCAATCAACTAAAATTCCACAAAAGTTAAAAAAAAAAAAAAAAAAATAGAAGAAGAAGAAGAAGAAGTCAAATCTAAATAATCCATCAAAAGTACAAAATGGGTTCAAATTAATTTATCATCCCATTAAAATAAAATAAATTTTAAATGTCCAAATAAAAGTGAATTTTAATTCACATGAACTACGTGAGGTTTGATCCCAATAACGAGTATGTAGGCAGCCTGAGTATATTACTTAGGTGCAACCCAAAAAATAAATATTATATAAATCCCCTTATTCTCGTTTATTTAATTAGAAGTCAAATTAATTAATTAACAATTAGAATCAAAAGGTGTTTATCTAAAATTAGGGAATGTAATTAAGGATTTAACATCATAAATGGGTTGACCAACTCACATAAATAAATACTGTCTCTTATACACATTGTATGAATGAAATCAATTTGAGTGAGAATTTAATTTGTAAAAATATTAAATTTTTACCCAACATGTTTTTTGGCATGTCCGGTGGGACCCATTCTATCTTTTCATCTCTAATTTTTTAATTAATTAATTTTATCATTTTGTCTTGAAGGTTCGAGATGGCACCAAAGATCATGATTCATTTTCATGAGCTTCCACGCAACAAGCGAGAAAAGGGACAAGTATCAAAAATTGTTGCGAGGAAAACTACATCGTGACATTCAAAATGGATAGCCCAAAGATTTCATTGGAATTGACTATGTCCTAGTTTGCTTCGCTGGTAATCGCAAAGGTTGCTGAGGTAAAAAAGAAGCTCGCTCTAACCACCAAGCCCGGCCGTCATGATTGCAAGGGGACAAAAGAAGCTCGTCCTAGCTGTTAGGGGGCAAAAAGAGCTCATTTTGACCACCAAAGTTGTCAAGGAGCAAAAGAAATTTACACCACTTGCGACTGTCAACATGGCAAAAGAAAGCCGCTCCGCTTGCAACCGTTAAGGCTATAAGGGAGCAAAAAGAAAGCTCTCCGACCACGAAAAGTGGAAAGGAGCAAAAGAAATACGCTCCACATGCTACTGCTAAGGCTACTAAGGAGCAAAGAAAATTTACTCCACATACAACCGCAAAAGTTGCTATGTGGCAAGATAAAACCGCTCCACTTGTGACCTCTAATGATGTAAGGGAGTAAAAGAAACTCACTCCAACCACCAAGGTTTAGACAATGTCGAGTGGCAAAAGATATTTACTCCACATAGAATTGGCAAGACTGCTCGGTGGCAAAAGAAAATCTCTCCATTTGTAACTGCCGAGACTGTAAGGGGGCAACAGAAAGGTGTTCCTTGTTCTATAGTTAGTAATGAGCAAAACATAAATGCTCAAAAAATGACATCATACAAGGAGTATCAAAAAATTACTTTGATATAAAATGGGAAAAATAAAATTGTCTCGACTAAAAAATGCTCGTAATGGGCAAGTTGAAATAGTTTCGGTAGAAGACGCGAATCCCATTCAAAAGTGGTCTTGCAAGTCTATCATCGATGTTATATCTGACAAATACTATGTTGCCATTAGCATGGTTGTGAAAGTCAATTTCAAACCTAACCAAATTTTTTTTGGGTCAATTGTGGTTGACTTGTCATTGACCAAAACTATAATGGCGCATTTGCTCAACAGAAAGAAAATAATGTTTTCCTGACTTCTCAAGTAACAATACCCAAAACTTTGAGAATATGTTGGGATTATATTCTCTTCAAATATTTCAAACAAACAGACAAAAATATCCTTGAAGCCTGAAGAAACTCAAAATGAATACATGTCAGTACTAGTTAATGGCATAACTTCTCTTGAAGAGCAAATCCAAGAGTTGAAAAGGAAGTTTGCTGAAAAAGAAGCTGAAATAGCCACTTTGGCTGCTCAAATTGCCAGCCAAGCAAGTACTTCTACTCATGAGCATGTGCAAGTTATGACGTTGGTCAAAATTCAATTGCACCTCTTACACGAGTTGATATAAAAAGTTTGATAATAGAGGAAATAAGAGAGTTTTAAGTATCTTTAAATACTCCCGTGTTTGCATATCGTAAGCCATATCCTTCTTATTATGACATGATACCGTATTCTTCCAATTATCAAAGACTAAAATTTGAAAAGTTCGATGGAATAGCTCGCCGCATGAGAACTTGGCTCATTTTTACTTGACCTGTGGTGAATTAGCTCCAGTTGATGTCTTGTTGATTACCGTCAATTTGTGCAATCTCTTAAAGGATCTGCATTTAGTTAGTACACCCAACTACAACCTGATTCGATCATCACTAGGGATGATATACAAAGAACCTTCCTCGTTCAATTTGTGAGCATAAAGAAAAAGGTTTCTATCATTGACTTGGTTGATGCACAACAAAATCTACATGAAAGTGTCATTGATTTCGTTACACGATGGAGAAATTTGAATCTCTAATGCACTAACAAATTAATTGAACAAGTTGCTGTTGAAATGTGCTACAACAATTTGTTGCCCAAAATAGCAACGATTTTAACACCGTTGAACCTGAAACATTCGAAATACTTGTTTCAATAGCTTGCAATGTTGGGAGACAAATTTCTCGATAAGAGACTACACAAAAAAGTGGACTCTTAAACAATTCAAAGACAAAAAGTTGTTATTGAGAAAAATAAATCGATGTCAACTTTTGTCAATACCAATAAAATTTTTTTTGGTAATGCCAATGAAAAAAGGAAGGTCACAAAAGACCTACTTTAAAAGAAGAAAAAAATAAGAAACACTTTTAAATTGAAGATGTAGATTACATAAATTGATGAAAGGAAAGGCAATAGTATTACTTGAGCAAAAGTAAGGTAACTATAAATTAACAAACTAGTAAGTCAAAAATATACTCATCGGATTTTAGTCACCCTATCGAGGATTTTCATCCAATCTACGATTAATAAAAGTGGTCCTTTGTTCAAAAATAAAAAATAAAAAGAACAAGTTCTTATCGAGGATGCATCATTCAATCTAACAAATACTTGATGTTTCTATTCAATATTTTTCTCTTAAAATCTTTGACAATAAAAATGTCAAAAAAATGAAATGCAGACTTGAAATCTACCACCTTGAGACGCTAGGAGCACTCAAATGGTGAAATTTATATCCTTTTTAAGCGTTAAAAAAATTGAAATCACGCAAAGGATAAAGTAAAATTTTCAATTCAATGTAGGTACTCAAATTGTCATTTAAGTTTGCTGAAAAAATAAACACACAATCTCCTCAAATGCAAATATGTGTATCCTTACATAAACAATAACCTTATCAAAGGTTATTTACCTAAATGATGATATGACCTATACTATTGAACTACGAATGGCTTGATTCTAATATTTAGGTACGTGGACACTCTAGTCCTGAACTAGATGCAGCCCCCATATCAAAAAGTATATGTTGCCTCTTATAAATTTTTTTCCCTCCAATACATTTTCAAGTGCTTAAATTGATTAATGCCTCAAAAGCGAAATTTACCAATCATTTCAAGTGGTTAAACTGATTAATGCATTGAAGAAAAAATCCACCAATCATTCAAGTGGCTAAACTAATTAATTTTTCAAAAAGAAAAAATCCACCGATGCATTTTCAAGTGGTTAAACTTCTATTGTTTCAAAGAGAAATTCACTGAAACATTCAAGTGATTAAACTAATTAATAGTTCAAACATTTATCGCATGAATTCTTGAAAAAGTTGTAAGAGTTATGTGATCTTTTGTATTATTTAATAGCAAAATGCAAATTTATAAAAAATAATGAGACAAAAATACTAAGCCTTAAAAAAAAAGTTAGCTTGAGGTTAAAAAAATACAAATGTAACCCATGTGCGACTAGGCCAAAGTCTCAAAATCATATGCGCTTGTTGCCGACAAAATTGAATGCATAGACCAATCGAAAAATTATGTTTCATCAAAGGTCTTAAAAGCACATTAAAAAAAGTATCGACCCTTGTACATGTCAAAGAAATTATATTTTCCATGCACAATGCTTGAGGGGACTACTGTCAAATAAAAAAAATAAAAAAAAAGACAAAAAAGGGAAAGTAAAATATCCCTCACGTTTTGACCCCTCAAAAAAAAAAAAAAGGTTCTTGACATGCTAACATGAAGTGGTCAAATTTTTTACCACTTCATGCAAATGGTGAAAAAAACAAAAAACAAAAAAACAAAAACAAAAACAAACAAACAAATATGGCTATGCTACTATCCTAACGTGGAAATCCCAGACATCTGTTTGCAAAGAAACAAGGGCATGGAACATAAAGGGAGTTTGTCTCCAATGATAGTTGGTAAAAGTGAAAAAGTGCAAGTGTAACTGCATGTTAGTTTCAAAGGGACTCTATATAAGAGATCAATCGAGAGAGAGCCCAGGAAAAAAAAAAATAGAGAAGGCAACAGAGGCATTCGGGAGGCAGAAGAGAAATGAAACAAGAGGACAAAAAAGAATAGAGGCATTCCGGAGAAAGAAGGAGAAATCTCTTGGAAGGATAAATTAATTTCAAGAGGAGATATAATAAACCTTGTTTTCCTTCGTGATTCTTTTGGTCTTCATTTATTTCCAATAGTCTCAAAAATTATTTAATCGTTGAAGATTCAAATAGGAACCCAAAGTCTTGGTCTCCCATAAGTATGGCAAGATCTTTGTTATTGCTCCCAAACTTGATTTCTTCTAACTTTTGTGTTGGTATTTTACTAAATTAAATATTAACATAATTCCTTTCATTTTATTTTCTCACCTTAAGGCTTTTAGAACTTGATAAGGCACATTGAAAATAAAATAAACTGAACCAACTACACTTTGGTTCAATTAACATACATTTATAAATATAAAAAAAAGTTGGATTAGTCTTTGTACTAGTTCAAAGTTTGCCTCTCCTAATGCCAGATTAAATTAGACTGATTGTTTAACCAATTGTGTAAATCTTGCCTCTCAAAACAATTTAAGGCAAACTAAATGACCTTAGTGCCCAAGTATTTTTTTTTGCCTGTCAAATTATTTAAGACATTAAATTAAATCAATTAACTTTAGTATCCTAAAAATTGATCATAGTATTTTATTTGTTAAAAATGCCTTTTATGGTATAAAATTAAATTGATTGGCTTTACTTCCAAAAAAAATACCTTTTAAGGCATTAAATCAAACCAATTGGGCATAGTGTCTAAATTTTCCTGTCAAGGCATCAAATTAAATTTTACCACTCAAATTATTTAGGCACTAAATTAAATCAATAGGCCTTAGTGTCACTAAGGACTACTAAAATTGACCCTAGTGCCTTACTTTGTCAAATTACCTTTTAAGGCATCAAATCAAATTAAATGGCTTTCGTGTGATCTTTTGTGTTTAAGGTAATAAACAAAATTAATTGGACTTAGTGCCCACAATTGCCTTTTATGACACAAAATTAAATTACTCGGCTTTAGTGCCAAAAATGTCTTTTAAGATACTAAATTAAATTAATTGGCTTTACTACCTAAAATTATCTTCTATAGTACTAAATTGATCTTAGTGTCCAAAATTATCTTTTAAGGCATCATATTAAATCAATTGGCCTAGTGCCTAAATTTTCTTTTCAGAGCATCCAATTAAATTAATCGATTTTAGTGCATAAAATTACTTTTTAAGGCAAGAAATTAAATTAATTGATTTTAATGCCAAAATTACCTTCTATGGTAATAAATTGACCTTAGTGTCCAAAATTGCCTTTTGAAACATTATATTAAATCAATTGGTTTTAGTGTCCAAAATTGTCGTTTAAAGGTATCAAATCAAATTAATTGGTTTTAGTGTCCAAAATTATCTTTTAAGGTAATAAAATCAAATTAATTGGTTTTAATACCTAAACTTACCTTTTAAGGTAATAAATCAAACTACTTGGCCTTAATGTCCAAATTCACCATTTACAACGCCAATCAATCTTAGTACCCAAATTTATTTTATAAGACATAAAATCAAATTGTCTTTGGCCTTTGTTCCCATGTTACCGATTACGGTAATAAAAATATGAATTGAATTTGGACTTTATGTGCGTCTTGCCTTTTATGGCATCACAAAAATATTAAATAAAATAATTGGATAAGTTTTTGAACTCGTCTAAATTATTTTTATCTTTAATGGTCAAAATCCTATTTAAATGTCAATTCCCTATAAAGGTTAAAAAGAATTGATATTTAAGAAATTATAGTTCGTCTAGAATTACATATGGCTTGATTCCAATTTGGATATACAGGAAACCCATCCAAAGGGTTCAAGTGCAAGAACTACAAAATATATTATTTTGTGGAGTTTTTCAATCAACTAAAGTAAAAAAATGGATCAAATCCAAATAATCTGTCAAAAATACAAAATGTGTTAAAATTAATTTATCATTCTATTAAAATAAATAAAAAAATGTCCCAAATACAAGTGAATTTTAATTCACACGAATTACGTGAAGTTTGATCCTGATAACGGGTACGTAGGTAGCCTGTGTATATTATTTAGGTGCAACCCAAAAATAAACGTTATATATATCCCCTCTATTCCTATTTATTTAATTGGAAGTCAAAATAATTAATTGACAACTAGAATCAAAAAGTGTTTCTCTAAAATTAGGGAATATAATTAAGGATTTAATATCTAAAATTAGCCACTAAATTATTTTTATACCCCTCTTTTGGCCGTGAAATTATTTTTAATTTTAAATTATTTACTAAACTATTTTCATGGTTCACTTATGATTACTCAATTAATTTTGGTTTCAAATCACCCACTAAACTTTTTAAATAAAGTTTACTATTAACCATTAGGATGACTGTGTAATATTTATATAATGGCTGTTAGTATACTCTTTTAAAAGTTAAGTGGGTAATTTCAAACAAAAATTAGTTACGTGACTATAAGTGTATCATGAAAATAGTTTAGCGGGTAATTTGAAATTAAAAATAATTCAATGATTATAAGTAGACTATATAGATAGTTTAGTGGTCATGTATGTTTTTTTTCCCCTATATTAGTAGATGTGGGAGGAAGAATAGAGATAGTCATGCTAGATATTTGGACCACTGAATATGATATAGGAAATAAATTTATGTTAGGTAAATTTTGATGGAATAATTTTTTTTCCTATATTACTGGATGTAGGAGGAAGGACTGAGATAGTCATGCTAGATATTTGAACCACTGGACATGATATAGAAAATAAATTTATGTTAAGTAAATTTTGATGGAATAATTTCAAAAGTTTTCTGTCAAAATAAAAAAGGCAAAAATAAAAAGAAAGTAATGAACTTGTATATTCAGCTAATAATTTTGATAGTAGTAGTAGTTTTTTTTTTTTAATCTTGTATGTTGGTGCACTTGATTTTTTTACAGAATCATTATATTTAAGATATTGTAATTTTATTACAAATCTTAGTTTTAGAAGCTTCAAAATATTTAGATCAGTAATTAAAATAGTTTGTCAAATTTGTGAAATTTTAATTTTATCCAAAAATATAATAATTAATGTTTTTTATTCAAGATTATATTAACAATTTCAAATATAAGCAATTTAATTCTTAATAAATTTTTACCAATCCAAAAAAAAAAAAAAAAGAAAAAATAATTATGAATCTCATGTTAATTCTACACTTTTGTCAAACAAAGGATTCTTAATATTTTGGAATCACAATTTATAGATTTACAATATCACAAAGTTGTGATTCAAATTCAATTCCAACTCTATGAACCAAACACAGCCCTAGTCTGGACCAATTAAGAGTTGTGGTAGGGGATCACATCTGTGTTAAGGTAGGAGCTGAAAGATGAACAATTACCCATCAAACAAGAAGTTATCTAATCATTTTTACATTAACAGAAATTTCACAATCCTGATTGCCTGGAAACAAAAAGTTTTTTTATAGTTTCATTTGTCTTACTGGGATTAATTGAGTCTAAAATACAACTTCTCTTCATCCACAATATTTTCACTCTTGATTTCTTATGCTAATAATGGCAATTCCCAGATCCAAATTGCATTTTAATTGCAACAAAATAATATCAGTCGAAAAATATATATTTTCACTACATAAAAGAACCGTTTCGAATGTTTGATTGTGAATCGTTGGTACTATTTTTCCTAATTAACTAAAATAATAATGTGAATAGGCAGACCTGCATCCTTGGTGATTTACAAGTTAACTATCAAATGAACTATATTCAAAATTTTGCATCATCTAGTAAAGCAACTTCAAGACAAAAAATGCATAAATAGAGGTGGTGTTGTGGGCTGTTGCATTTGATTGTCAGATTGCATAAGGGAACCATAAATGGTCAAAAATAATACTGGGGCATATGCCATTTTCATTCTTTATTTTCTGTACACTAAAAATACACAAATCCATCATTTATTGCAATGAACAAAGACACAAGAAACAAAAATGAACAGAAAACAACAGAAAAAAGGTACTGATAACGATAATTCTTGCAACCCTCCTGCGTGTGGCTGTCAATATATATAGCAAATTGGGCCATTTTTTCTTGCCTTTCTATTTATAGCACTAATACCACACAGAAACTGTTCAAGCTTGAACTATGCAATATTCAGTATTTTGAATTCTTTTTTTTTTTTTTTTGGTAATGAAAAGTTTAGGAAGAGGGTATACCCAATTTATTCAGAGTGAGGACAAGTTATCAACACATATTTCAATGTCTCTCAAAGTCATGAAATAGTTGAAGCAAGCTTGAGTAGTAAAAGTTCATTGTTCCTTTTTCTTGTGCAATCCAATGCATAAAAATTAATAATTGACCCCTAAAATAAAGCATGACAAATCAATATGAGAAAGCATGAATTTATAGAGAACATGATTTGATTCATTCATTGCCATAGTGTTGTAGTACAAATTTTTGAAACAAGGGATGGGGCTATTGTTTTATGACATCAATGGAATACTACAAAAGGACACAAATGGGCACATTCTTTAAAGTGGATAAAACAGTTAGGGATAAACAGAAACGCCAGAAATTAACAACAAAGCAATTGAAACTCCCAGGATGGACATCTCAATCAGGAATAAATCTTGACTATTCACTCCACAATATAAAGTGAGTATGACAGTCGGTGAGACGACTGAAAAATAAGAGCGTCCCATTATTTTTCAATCATCTAACAATCTGTAATATTCACTCAGTAATGAAAAGTGAGTAGTAATAAATTTTTCCTCAATCAGATCATATCTTTTGAAGTTAGAAAATGGTAGAGACTAAAACTTCTTCACACAACATGATCCTCTTGAGCTGCCAATTCCTCAATCATATTCATTTGGTTAAGGGGATTAATGTAAAGGCTTGAATCTCAGCACATTTGCATGGTAACATCACAGCCGCTCCATTTATCCCCTGATCAAATGAAAACAAGCAATCCACTCGAAAGCTTACGAGCAATAACAACAGAATTAATAACTTCATCCGTCGGATGAAACACTGAAAGCACCTCGAAACCTCTGAGATCACAAGGATCCACAACCGGATAAAGAAAAGCTCTTGAACCGTGAGCGCTTCTCAGCATCAATATCCCCCCTGGATTCATATATTTCGCCAAATGTTCAATAACTCGGACTTTTTCCTCCTTATCCATACCCACTAATGCTGCCAAAAAGACAACTTCGTACTCCTTCAAAGCACTCGTAACGTCCATGATATTACTAGTGTGGAAAAACATTCGTTTCGACAAGTCAGGATCGGATGAAACGAGCCGAGTCGCCAACAAATTGGCAGAAGAATCAATATCGTAATTGTGGAAGGAAGTAGTAGTCAGGTGATAAGAAGCCAAAACAATTGAGCTACAGTAAGAGGTAAAGGACCAGAACCCACAAATGCAATTTTGATAGGGACTTTTTTGGTATGTTGGCTAAGGATGTTGAATTCAAGGAGGCTGAGTTTAAGGTAATTATTGAAATATGGGAAAATGCTAAGATGTTCAAGAGGGTTGTCATCAAATGATCCTAGGATTGTCGAATAATGGCTTTCAAGAAGTCCCTCAGCTTCTCCACAAAGTCTAATGAGTTTGGACCTGATTTCTTGAATTCTTTTGCACAGCTTTGTTACATCAATTGGATTTGGTGACATACACGTGAGAACGAGTTGTGTGAACAGCGTATTGACATCTTTGGAGGGTTTGAGATTCTCAAGACTTGAGATTTTCTCATAAAATTCGTGTATTTTCTGAACCAAAGCATCTTTTTGGCAAACCATGTTGACACTATGAGGGTAGCAGGAAAATCTCTCCTTTAAAATATGCACAAAAAAAAATTCGCGAGAAAAATTGATAATTGCTGCTACTACTGAAATTTTGCACACTCTCTTACTCGGGGACGATCGATGTATTGAATGATTTGAATCCCCTCATAAGGGTCGCTATTTATTGGCATTTGTGGGGACCATTTAAGACCAACGAAGGGCTGAAACATGCTTTACTATACCTTAATTACGATCTTTCTTGATTAATGTTCTTTTGATATAATATTTTCTACTTTTCTTTCTTGTTTTACTTTTTTTATATGGACTCAAGTTTGAATTATGATCACAGGGTTTCATGGATCATACGAAGAATATGAAGCTTTCTTGGGATATGATATCAAAATGACAATCCGAATATAAAAAGTTACTAGTACACAAGTTTTACTGATAGTAATGGATTAGTACTATTTAGATAGAATCGACATATAATTTTACTTGTAAATGTGAATTAAATTTTAAAAAATAAATATAAGTAATATTTTATAAATATTAATTATGATTATAAGGTGTAGATGTATAGTTTAAAATCAAATCTAACTAAATATTTTTTATTTTGTTTTAACATTTTTAGTGAGAAACAAGAAAGCCCTTATGTCAAATTGGATAAAAATAAAAAACAAATTGGATACAAATAAAATATATATATATGATTGATTTATAGCTAGGAATTTCGATCAATGGTACGACTATTCCCTACTAGAGAAAGTGGGCCAATACATTTCTTGTATGTCATTTGACCTTAGCTAGAAATTTTATTTTATTTTTTTAAATGACCTTAGCTCGATTGCTTTTCTTCTAGAAGTAGTTCCTTCCCTGGATAAGAATTTTTGTCACATATTGGACTACGAATTACCTCAGCAAGAACATGAAAGTACATTTTTTTTTTTTTAAACATATTACGTCCCTTTATATTTGCCGGTCAAGGAGTGACATTGATTAATCGGATCATGGGCATCTAAAGTATTTAATTCTTGCTTCTACTCTTAAATAGGCATGTCTACTTCCGCAAATAGGCCATTCTGAGATTACTTGAAAGCATTTTTTTTTTTCCAGCTGACTTCTAAAGACATTCCCATAGAATGTTCATTGTTGACACAGTCCTCTAGTTTCTCTTCAAATAAATATGAAAGGCATCACATAATGTCGTTTGAAATAAGCAAATTATAAATTATTCCTTAAATTATGAGTACTAGTTAACAAATCCTTTTAGACTTCGGAATAAATTTACAAAGTAATTTATGCACCATTAATTACGAGTGATTTAATTTTACTTAAAACCTATATAATTAGGGCTTCAATAAAATACATGTTATATTCAGTCACCCCAATAACCTAACTTGAGTTATTTTTCAATGTCCTACAATATATATATATATATATATATATATATATATATGGAGGAGGGAGGCCGTAAATAAATTTAAACTACTTGATACTTGAATTGATTACAGGTCAGCAAGAGTTCGTTTGAACTTGGTTCAACAATAACCAATTCAAATTTGAACAAAATTTAGCGTTTACTAATTTTTTGTATCCATTTTGAATTTGACTCGATAAATTAAAAATTTTTAAGTTACATGTAAAGAATTCTAAACTACTCAAGCTTATTCGATTTCGATTCGATAAAAGTTCGTTTGAATTAGATTCGAAATATAAATAGATTAAATTTGAACAAAATTTCAAACTCATTAAAATAATTAAACAAATTTAAACACTAGAGTATCTACTTTATTTATGTTAATTTACACCCCTAAATATATTCAAACATGGAATTCCTGATGAGCAACAAAAGGAGGAAACATAAGCAACAAAAGGCATTGTTCATGCAACAGAATCTAGTTAAAATGTTCAATAACTTGTGTTTGCAACATTCACGGATGATAAAATAATTTCCCAACAGTTTAGTCCTATCAATAGAATCTTTTCCTCGGATATTAGATTCTCTAATTTCCTATGCTTTCACATTCTTCAAATTGTGACCATACTATCTATAATTCTTGAATGACAACATTAAAGAAAAAACAATAATTATTTAATTAGTATCTAACAATACATGGTAGCCTTTTCTAACTGATTTTGGCATCCTTCAGTTCACACTTGTCCTGCCAATTATAAAAATATGAATTACCATTTGTCTTATTTCATGCGTTGCGTGCAAGTAGGGTTAATTACACTTTACCCATGTGACATATATCGTAACATAAATAAATAGAAAAGGTTGATGTTGAAATTTGTGGTGAAAAAATTACCTTTCAAAAAATTGAGGACAAATTATTCTCTTTATTTCATTTTTAATAATTTTATATATTCTTTTTTATTTTTATTTCTTAATTATAAGAGAACTTCATAAATTGTCAAATTTTTTTGTTCAACTTATTTATTCTTTCTTCATTTATAAGCATAAGTAAAAAAAAGGTAGAATTTTTATAACTATTTTAGTAAGTAATATCTTTTATTTAAATAACTTTGTTATTTCACAATAATTATATAATGACAAAGATATTATTTGATAAAATGTATTTAGTAAAATATATTTTACTTACTAAATTTATATTTAATACGTTTAGTTTCTATGAAAGCAAAATAAATATGAAATAGTTGTAAAAATTCTCCTTTTGTGCTTCATTTTCTAAATAAAGAAAAAAATGTATAAGCTGAGTAAGGAAAATATGAAAATGTATAAGTTGAATAACAAAAATGTGAAAATGCATGAAGTTCTTTTATAGCCATGAAATAAAAAATAAAAATAAAAAGAATATATGGAATAAATTAGAATTGAAATAAAGGAAAGTAACTTTGCCCACAATTTTTTGGAGGCCATTTTTGTCAAAAGAATTGTTTAAAACATCTTTTTATAATATTTTACAATATGGATCTTTCAAAGGGAATAAAGTGTATATTATTTAAATTCAAGGGACAAAATACAATTGATGTGTAAATTATAGCCTTGTAAGGGGTAAAATATAATTAACCCGTCCAAGTATTTGGGTCTACTTATTTGAGCGAGTTTCCACATCCAAACGTCAACTAATGGATTTTTTTTTATAATTTACATTAAAAAATTTGGGACACATATTATCCGGTACCTATGAATAAAGCAAGAAGTCAATGTCATTTTCATCATTTCTTCTTTTCCTTTGTTCTTCTTTAAGCGTGATGAAGTCTTTTGTTTTAGCGATCCAGACAAATAAATCAATTCAGCATTTGGAAATGACAACGGAAATACTAAGATCGTGTTTGGATGAAAAGAATTGGGAAAAGTTGATTTGAAATTTAAATTTATAATAAATTATTCAAATAAATTAATCGATTTAACTGTGGATTTAAAATCTACCAATAAGAAAGAGTGTGATTTTAATGATTAATGAGTGGATTTTGAAATTTACCTAAATTTTATGTCATTCCAAATCTACAAATTCAAATTTATTCATTTCAAATCTTTATTTCAATTCAAATACACCCATCTACACACCAACCTAAGTTCATGCTACAACATTAATTATTGGGTTTCAACTTTCAAGATTCCTGGTGCGATCGGCCAAGATATGGTTTCAAAATACCATTGAGCGTCGTGAAAAACTTAGAAGGTGTTTGTTTATGGGTATTAAGTAACTAGAAGGAATGAGAATTAATGATACTCAGATATTGTTTGGTTAATCACTATAAAGAACCATTCTATGGGAATGAAAGTGTTAGAAAATACCAATTTTCATTCCCTACTTGTGACATGAATTTCAAATTCATTAATTTATCAATATAATGAAACTCATTATTTAGTCAAACCAAACAAGTAAAACGGAATGATATTAACCCATATCGATAATAAATTTATGATTTCCATTCCTTTTCTAATTCTCGAATGCCAACCAAACACCTCCTTAAACTAAGACAAACAATTCATATACGACACTATGAAGATGATTATCAAAATCAATTTCATATATTGCTGAAGTGTGCTTGCATGAGTTGGTGTACTTGTTAATTACCATAGTCAGTATAGCTAGAAGCCCTAAAGGGTGATTTGAGCTCAAATGGAACTCATTTAGTGGCAGCCTTCCAAAATAGAATAATAATAATAATAATAATAACAATAACAACTGTTTGGATGGATACTAGCTTAGTATACATTATTTTTTCAATGATAGTTAGTTACTTCCTAACACTTTTTCTAACTACATTTTTATCTCTCATATATCACATTTCAAAAGTTGTTATCGAAATTATTGTAAATAATATTACGAATAATATCCAGAATAATAATTGGTTAAATGGAGACGATTCATCTTTGGAGTAGTCAAGCAATTCTTTGGTTCATGAGTAGGTTTAACTTGTCTCACATTAGTTTGTGAGAGAAATAAAGAGCATTAATATATAGGTTGGATCCAAAATCTATTGGTTTCAATTTTTAGGTCAAAGTTGGATTCCATCTTATGTATTGAATCTCTTTTGTAGGTTTTCTCATGATTTTCTCCCCAGGAATTAGGATCACTGGGAATTTAGGCCTACAGTAGGGGAAAAAAATAAGGCAAGAGAAAGGAAAAGAGAAAATTACCTCAATAGTCCTCCAACTATTTCATGAAAATCGGAATAGCCCCCAACTTAAATTTTAACTTAAATGGTCTCTTAGTTATATTAATTCGATAGTTGTATCTAATTTGATTCCTAAATGACGGCACTATCAAAAACATAAGTTTTTTGAATTTTGACCCTATTGACTAAGGGCAAAATCGTTAATTCACCCAAACATGATACTTTAAGTGTAAAATTATCATCCAAATAGTCCTCCAACTCTTTTATTAAATCGAATTGGTCTGTCAACTAAAAATTTAGCCAAATTAGTCCCTCAATTAAAAAAATCTTAACTTTTACCCTTATCTCCCTTTTTCTCCTTCCATCAGTCGCCACCCGTCTGCTCTCGCCTCAACCTCTACTAGCAACCACCTCCTCCACCCACCCCATCCACCTCCATTCCTTCCACTTCCTCTTTCTCTCTACCATCACCATCCCCTCGAAACTCCCTTCCCCATCTACCAGTAGCCACCCTTCTTATGCACTCTAGCTACTGCCAGTCTCTTTACTCTTCTTCCCACTTTACCAATAATCACTCTCTCTACTCACCCCAGCCAATGCCACCCCAAACATTTCTCGACTAACAATGATGACCATGCTAATAACAAATGTAACAAAAATTCCTCTATCGCTACTAAAAACACTAGTTTCACGTTTCAGTGTGAAGCTTTTAAAAGTGCTCTTTGGGGCAAACAGTTACAGATAACCAATACAAATTGAATAAGCAAAAAATTCTTAAAAGTTTTCAAGTTATAAGTTTTCAGGGTCCAACATCTTTTGTTCAGATTCAGATGATTATCTCTATCTATAAGTTAACTAGGGAGTTCCGGATGATTGGAAAAGAACATGCATAAAGAGACAGATAATGATATCTCTTTCGATGACTAGGATAATTTGACTCGGCAAGTTTGCTTTTTCTTCCAAATATATTTAAACCACTAGGACTTTTTGTCCCTCTTAAGTTTCCAATAATTAGAAAAGTCCTTACTTGAAATTTTTTTTCACAATGCAGAAATCATGTTACCACTCCTTTTGAGGAGAATTGGTTCATACATGTACTTCAAAGGACTTAGAATTAGCTATGAATCTTGAAGTAAATCAATCAGTGTAGTTTAGGTTTGGTGGCGATAGCTGGGATGAGTGGAGGGAATGGTTGATGGTAGAGTGGGAAGGAGAGAAAAAAGGGCAGGCGGTGGTTGGAGTGGGTAAAAATGGTGGCACATCTAGATGAGCAATGGAGGTTCAAAAGAATGGCTGATGGTAGAGAGGGAGAGGAAGTGAAGGAAGTAGAGGTGGATGGGTAGGTGGAGAAGGTCATTGTTGGTAGAGGTTAAGGAAGAGGGTAGAAGGATTGGTGGCTGATAGAATGAGAAGGAGAAAAGGGGAGGGTAAAGGTTGGTTTTTTGTTTTTTTTTTTGTTTTTAAGTTGAGAAACTAATTTGGCTACATTTTTAGTTGAGGGACCAATTCGGTTTTAATAAAATAAATAAATAAAGCTGGAGGACTATTTGGGTAATGATTTAACACTTAAAGTATTAGGTCTAGGTAAATTGACGATTTTTCCCTCGATCAATATCAGTCAAAATTCAAAAAACATGTCTCTTATAGTGTTTTGGCAGCACCGCTCATTAGGGACTAAATTAGATACAACTATTTAGGTGATGGACTAATTAGACTAGAATTTAAGTTGGAGAACTATTCAGGTTTTAGTGAAATAGTTGGAGAACTATTGAGACGAGTTTTCCCAGAGAAGAAACTCTTCCTTATAATAGGTAGGATTGGCTTAGTGGGAGAATGTTAAGTTTAGCTGATCGGGTAACTTCAGCTATAGTAATGCTTGCATAGGGAAAGTGCTAAGAGAAAATATTTAAATAGATCTGATCTTAGGCCTACCTACAAATTTTGTGATCAAGATTAAATTTTATAAAATCTTACATGTCATTTTTTCATATGATTTAATCAATATGACATTATCTATAAGTAGAATAAAAAACTAAATCTATCTAAGTATTTTCTTTAGAGCAAACACAAAAAGCAATACCTACTTGCCTATATAAAATCTTTTTCCTTTTTTTTATTCATGTAAAACTCTTTACATAGGCTGATTTTACCCAGTTTGGATGTATTCTCAATTTTCCCTTACTTTCGAAGACTATACCTTAATTACATCACAATTATTTCCAGTAATTGGTTCAATTCAATTACTCCATGGTTAGACAGCACTAATCAACTCCTTTCGAAACTGAAGTACTATGGGAACAAGCATATATTATTGAGACCATACCTTCATCATTCAAATGTTACTTAAGCATCTGTACAAAACGTTTTAAGCCGTTACAATACCACATCATGGATTGAATAATTAAAAGGGCAGAATGCCAATATATATATGTGTGTGTGTGTGTGTGTGTGTGGTTTGTCAAATACGCATTTTGTCACGCCCCAAAAACGAGACCGTAACACGCCGCGCTAATGGCACACCGGTCCAAAGCGCAAGGCACAAACGAACAGAGCAACAAACTTAACCGCAATGTAATAGAACCATCAAACGTTTCTTAACTATAAAACAAAATATTTCATTTTTACACAAAAATACGAATTACAAAATTTCTTCTTAGTACAAAAGATAGCGCTACAACAAAAACAAAGTTCATCAATACAAAACCTATCTAATACACTACCCCTCTCCAAACAAAAGAGAAGCTTGGAAGATTATCCGCAGAGTCCTACCAGTAATGTGGAATCTGGAGAAAATCTAAAAGTCGCTAACGCGTGGAGAGTCAAAAATGAGCACCTAATCTGAAAAATTATAAATCACGTGGCGTGAGCATAACTAGCTCAGTGGATATCATAAAAGCTCTTCAAATGGGGCCAAGCACACACACACACACACACATGTCTCTTATACACATCTAGATGTGTATAAGAGACAGGGGTAGGGTGGGGATAAAATGTCTCATGCCATTTAAACGTCAATAAACCATAATCATAAGTAGTTTCTAAAATGTCTCATGCCATTTAAACGTCAATAAACCATAATCATAAGTAGTTATAAGAGACAGTCATGCCATTTAAACGTCAGGCATGTCCAAAACATTTCCAAAAAGATCCAATGTTACCAACCCCTAGCTTGCTAAAGCATAGCGAATAAATCCAAGTACTTTCAAATCCGAATATAATAAAATAGCATGAGTATCTTTTAGGCTCGAAGGTATGACCTACAGACTAGTCGATCTAGTAATCTACCACACCTACTAGTCCGACCGGGAGGTCAAGTTATCCCATCACAAGACCCCGATCAAATAGTTCATAGCGATCCACAGAATCACCACTGGCGTCCCATGGATGACTATAGAACCGGTTCTCCACAAATCAAACATTTCCAAACACATCCAAAATTATATACCTAGGTCACCTATGAGCCAAAATAGTCATAAAATGCTTTCATATCAAAAGAGTTTGCAAACATATCATTTGATTAACATAAAATAGCTTGGTCCCGATTTCATATGTAATAATTCCAAAACTTGGTAAAAGTGCAGTTCCAAACATCATACACATTTTAAAATCCATCCAAACATATTTGGATGTGTTTGGAAACTGTCTCTTATACACATCTAGATACCCACCTATCAAAAGAACAAATGATCAGGAACGCGATTGCCGGCGGTAGGTGGCGTGGTACCTAAAACAGATATAAGAGGACTCTTAGAAGAGATGTAGAAGTTAAAGAATGACTAGGGAAGCGAAAACGACGCGAAACGATAGAAAACGACACCAACAGCTCTTTGGTCAAAAATGACCTTTTCACAATTTCGACCAACTTCGACAAGCTAAAACTCCAGTCAAAACACTTAGTTAACCCTCAAATTCGTATTACTGACTAGATTAGGAGATAATAAGCTCGGTTTTCCGAAAAACCGAAAACTTCGCCTCCCTAGGTATAACTTAGTGTTTCCTCCCTGCCAATCATATCCAATTCCAAGGTATTCAAGGGACCTTGGTTACAACCCAACTCAAAACAACATATTCAACCAACCAACAAAATCCATTTCCAAGGTATTCAAGGGACCTTGGTTACAACCCAACTCAAAACAACATATTCAACCAACAAAATCCATAAACGGAAAGATGATTCACCGGAGTAATAGCCGGGACTATATCAATAGCAACCCACAACAAAGGAAAACACCTAAAACCATCAAAAGATCATTAAAGACCCTTCAAACATAACCAATTATCCAAATTATCCTAGTTGCGCCAAACTTCCGCTTACTTACAAAATGAAGGGAAATCAATTCCACTTGGTTTTAAGTCTCAATTCCTATCCAAACTAACCTTAAAACACTCTTAAAACATCATTATATGCATAGACATAAGCATTCATAGCATAACACTCTAGGTCACATATGGAAGACAAAACCCTAACTCATAATCTTAAAATTTGTAATCTAACCATGGAAAGTTGTTAAAAATCAACCCCAATCACTTCCCAACCTCCAAAACACTAAAAACAACCCATAACATACATAAATCATAACATATAAGGCTGCAAAGAGGGTTTTCTCAGCCATAAAGAATCCTACAAAACTTGAAATTAAAGCTTGGATCATAAAGCCCATAAGCCATAAATGTCGCTAAAATACATAAAATCTTACCTTCCAAGTGATTCCTACTTGAAATCCAAGAAAATTTTTGGGGGAAAAATGGAGAAGAGAGTTCGGCCAGCAGCTAGAAGAAAATGAAGAAGAAATAACAAGAAGAAGACTTAAAAAGAATTCCAAAGTTGACTCAAATAGTTCCCCATTGACCAAATAGTCTCCAAGTTGACTATTTAACCCAAAAACTAATTTTTGCTACTAAATTAACATTTTAAATCAGCCATCAAACAACACTCACACACCACAATGCACTAATTACACTTAATCCAACTTTTGACCCGTTTACCCGCATGAGAAATCGCGTAAATTGAAAAATTTGCCGAATTGAAAAATGAATAAGTTGAAGTACTTTATGACTAAAAATAATATGAAAAACATTTTAAACCAGTTAAAATCAAAGAACAAGGCTATTAAAATACTGGGTTTCACACATTTTGTCCCCTGTAATTATTAAATATGCGTTTGACCCTTTGTGTTTTCAAATTTTTTTAGCAAAATGGATGAAATCCGTTAAAACTAATTGGGTTTAACAGTTTACATCACGAGTGGAATTTTTAAAAAAAAAATAATACTAACAGAACGATAGAATTGACCATTTTTACCCCTAAAAAACCTAACCTCTTCTCATTCCTTCCACACTACCTGCCATCTCCTTCTTTTCCCTACCCGAGGCACCACCACCACCATTACCACTATTATGGTAGCCCTACCTTACCCCTCTCCCTATCTAGCCACCAGTCTATGACCACCATCCCCATCCTTATCCCCACCCTACCCCAACCCTTCCACTCCTTCTTACCCTCTACCCCAACAATACTACCTATCAAAGCAAGCCTGACGTCATCACCATCAGCACCACCACCAACCCAAAGCCACTACCATCACCAACAATAATCCACCATAGTTCAACCTCACCACCGCCTCGAACCTACACCAACAACAATAATCATTGGGAAAAAGGATGGAGAGTGGCGGGGAAAGAGAGAAAGGTGATTGACTGAATGAGGCCGAGAGAAGAGGGTGCGAAGTGCCAGGAAAGGGGGAAGGGGCAGATCGAGGTGGATAAGAGGAGTGGCAAAAAGGAGGGAAAAGGAGCACATCGGGATAAGGGAGAGAAGTGACGGGGAAAGAGGGGAAAAATGGGTAAATCACGGTGGAAGAGGGAGGATGAGGTTGTAAGGAGTAGGTGGAATGATCTAGGATGGGAAGTGGGATAGGGTGGCGAGGGAAATGGGTAGGGGATGGAGATTTGGTAGTTGGGAAAGGAAAGGCTAGATTGGTGGTGGCTAGGGTAGGGTGGTAGCAATGACTTGGGTTGAGGAGGATGGCTACTGTGTGCCGAAAGAGATGAAATTTTAGGGTGGTAGCTAGTAGGGGGTGGCTTGGGGTTGGAGTGGGGATGGGGTGGCTGCTAGGTGGTAGAGGGATGCAAGGAGAGGTGAATAGGGGTGTTCATTTGACTGGTATTGGACTTTTCAACTTGTTTGACTTGACTTTTAAAGAAGTTTTTCGATTTAAAAATCGCAAAATTAAAATCAAGTCATATAAATCCAAATTTGATTAAAATCGAGTCGTTTAAATTCAACTTGTTCGTCCGATAAGTCGAACAAGTCGAACATTTAATCTTCTTCTACTCCATATTCTAATTCTAAAATTTAGTATATTATCTTACAATTCCATATCATTTCATAAAAATGTACTAAATTTATCAATGTACGACTTATCAATGTAATACTTTTGTTTTAGTTATTCCAATTTTCACATTATCATCCACATTATGATCTTTATATAATGTGTGTACAAAAATATAATTCATAATATATTATATATACAAATTTCAAATAGATTATATGTATAAAGTTACACACATATATCTTTGTATGTATACAATATACACACACATATACATAGAAGTTACAAATCTTAATATATGAATGTGTATTAGTGCATATTATTCGTAGATATTAAAATTGAGTTACAAAGTCACAAATTTAGAACCACTTACCAGTCTCTATTTTACAAAAATCAATTCATATAGAAAAATTTTATTGAATCACCAACCCTGTTAAGTTATATCCCATAAGTATATAGGAATATATATATATATATATATATATATATATATATATGATTGTCAAATTTTATTTATACTAATGGTAAGTTAGTAATGCATTTGATATATTTTTTGATAATAAAAATGTTATATTAATAAGTTATGTAGTATAACTATATATGTAAATTAGACGTTATGTAAAACATATTTTTATTACAATTATAAGTTATACAAATATTAGTATATGAACACAAGAACATGTATGGATAGATGTATTATACATAGATATTTCAATAAATATTTGAGTATATATAATTACTTAACTCTAGTATCTATATATATTAAAAGGAAATTATTAATTCATTTAATTAGTTATTGAAACAAAAGTGTTACATTAATAAGTTGTACACTTATAATAATATATAAGTATATAAATTATACACAACACAAACAATTACACACAAAAAAAGTATATTTAGGTATTAAGAAAAATAATATTATCAGTTATTAAAATATTTAATTATTAAGAATTAAAAATATTATGGCTAAAATATTATGTATATAAATGCATTAATACATTATTATAATTGTAGATCCTCATATATACATATATATATATATATATATATATATATATATATTTGTTCAACTTATTTGATCTGTATTTGATTGACAAAGTTTTACAACTTGTTTGACCGGTAAAACAGTCAATCTAGTCAATTTGTAGATCAGAATTCAACCGGTAATTTGACTTGGAAGTTGAAATCAAAGTCCAGTCGAGAAGTTGTTTAATTAATTTGATTTCGAGTCAAAAGTCAAACAAGTCAAGTCAAAAATTTTTTTGACTTGACTCGACTGTTCGACTTGACTAACTTTTGAATACCCCTAGATATGAAGGATTTTTTTCTAATTTTCAAATTGACCCCAAACCTTTTTATCTTTTTTATTTATTTTTAATTTGATCCCAAATCTTCTCAGACAAGAACTTTAATTAGTTAGGGGCATATATGATATTTCACACATTAGTGTCAGTTTAGACTGTTTCTATCCATTTTGCAAAAAAAGTTGAAGCACAAGGAGGTCAAACACAAATTTGATAACCACAAGAGGGGTAAAGTGCATATTCAACTAACCATAAGGTATTATTTGCATTTTACCCTAATTAAAATGAACTTTTGTGGAAAAAAAAAAATTAAGGCAGCAAATGCCAATTCCTACGTGAATGAATAATAAATGAATTAGTACATCCATACAAGACACCACCTCTACAAGACACCAAGAATCTAAAATTATTTGACAACACCACTGACGTATTATTATATTTTTTAAAGAAAGAATGAAATTCGACAAAATATCTAAAATCAAGGTTTGGAGATTTAAATAGAATTTGCTACATAAACTAATTTCGAAAAGTGATTTTGAATTGTGATGTTATAAATAATTTTCCTAAATGGATTTTGGCTCACAAATGCAAAAAATTAACCATATATGGTAGGACTCCAAAAATACTTGCAAGATTGAAAGACTTCTCTTGTGAGATCATGTCAATGATTTAGGACTGTAAACGAACCGAGCAGCTCGGTCAAAACTTGACTCGAGTTCGGTTGACCGAGCTCGAGTCGAGCTTGTTCGACTTCAAAACCCTTGACAAGCCGATGTCGAGCATTTGTATAGTATGCTCGAGTGCTCGTCGAGATTTTCGTGCACTGTATAATTTTTTTATTACATGTAAAATTACTAAAATGTCCATACTCTTAAAAAAAAATTATATCTTTAATTAGGAAAAAGTTAAACTACTCGAGTTCGAGTTTGAATTCGAGCTCGTTTTACTTATTTCAAGCGAGCTCGAATTGAGCTTGAGTTTCGTCCATTTTTTTGAGGTCGAGTGCGAGCATCATGAAAAAATTCGAGTTCAAATTCGAGTAATACAATATTCATGCTCGATTCGACTCATCTATACCCCTGTCAATGATTAGTTAGAAATTACTCCACGATGTCCATTCACATAAAATAGGACACTGTTTTATTCCATCTCTTTCTGCCTCTATAGTCGGGTGCATGAATTAACTCAAAGAAATCAGAAAAATTTTACATGAATCGAATTCATGATATAGTACCATGTAAAGTTGTATCACCTCACGTCATCTCATGAACCTGTTATGAAGTAATATGATTTTACATGGACAAAAGACCCATAACACTAATACCATGAATTGGTAGATGTAAAATTTCTCAAATAGAGTCAACAACAGTCTAGCACTACTGGCTTTATAATGACAACATCACTTGGTACAGCTGAATAATTGAATGCCATGCAGCTTCGGGTCTCCACATGGAAGCATTCACATTTCGTCATTCTTATTATTATTATTATTATTATTATTATTTCAAATCTAATTTCTATTATTATACCCACTAGTAATTTTCTCAGTTCTAATTTTGTATACACTATGATGAAGTTGTTGAACGCCACAATCATTTTTGACTCACCAAAATTACGTGAAGCAAAATAGAAAAAATGTATTCACTGTGAGAATTTCATCACACGTTGTGCAATGCAATCAAAATTATGCAATGATAAACATTTTTCAAAAAAGAAAAGAAACAAATAAAAAAACCACTTTTCTCTGCTATCTTCTCCTATTCTTTCTTGACGTAAAATATTTTAAAGTTTATGTCTAGGGATACAGAACAATAGGAAATTGTATTCTAATATCTATGTAGTACGTGTGTATAATATATATATATATATATATATATATATATGATTTTTACTAATACATAACGGAATGATTCTGTTGTACTTTAAAGACTTATACAATATAATATTTTGTGCTTTAAACACTTATACTGTACAAATCTTTAAAACTAACGAATGGTTTTAGGAATAATTTCAGTATATGTCTAGCAAAACTTCCCACCATTTTAAGATATATTTATGAATAAAAAAAAATGGTACCTATTTATTGAACATCATAATCCATCTCATCCAGCCATATCGGAATCTTTTTTCCCCCCTTCAGTTTTGTTCCCTTGGTGTAGCGCCAATTATCATCATCTCAATTTGCAGTATTACGACAAAGAAACACACATGGGTTATCACAGGATCAATCAAATCAGTATATTTTAATTAGTGATTGAAGGCCCCATATTTGCACAAAGGGAGGTTAGACGTCTTCACATATGCAAACAGGACCCATTAATGACTTTGAGAAAGACTGTTTTTTTTCCTATTTAATATTTCCATTATGTTGAAAAAAACAAAAGATGGCCTTTATGTATTTTCAATGGCCACCCAACCCTCATGTGATTAGTTACTATTATTATGTTGACATTTACTTTCTTGAGTTCATTGAGTTTAGAACTACTTTTATTCCTTCAAAAGAAAAAAAAAAAAAGATTTAATTAGTTAAACCGTTTGGATAGACATTATTTAAAATATTATTTGTAAAAGTATTGTAATAATTTTAAAATATGATATATGTGAAATATAAATTAATTGAAAAATGTGTTTAAGTAATAATTATCTTAAAGTATTATTTGACGAATAATGAATATTATTTTTATTGAATCTTTCCGCTGCCTTTTTTATCTTCAACTTCAACGGTGCAAATGAGAGATCATGGTCTTTTGCTTTTGTTTTCCATAGTGCTTACTAACAACTGGTCGTTAATGCATCTTTAAGATTTTCATTTTTTTTTTTTTAAGGTTTCCAATTGTCAATACTCATGAGCAAATATATGCTTTTCTATTTCCTTTTACTACTATTCTCCAAAGTCATGTCATGTGGGAAGACGAGCGTTGATGAATGATTTAAAAATCGGAAAGAACCGGCCGATGATGAGTAATTATCAAAATTGATCTAAATGGACCATTTGGTCAAATTGTGGCTAGATATTGTGTGAGTAATTTTTTTGGATATTACATTAACTTTAATATCATAACAATCAACGTTATTGTAATTCAAATCTTTCATGTTTAATCATTAAGAAAATAAATTAAAAACTAGATGCGAAAGTATACTTGATTATTAGATAATCTTCTATATTACTGTATATGTATTTTTAGAGGATAAGATTCTCACTTTTTCGATGATGGAATGTCAGAAAAAGTAATATACGTAGAATTTGGGACCATAACCTATATATATAGAGATACTTTTCTTATTTTTCAAGTTTTGTCCATCATAAAATAGAAAATAAAATTTTAGAGTATCTACAAATGAAAACTTATACTAATTAGATGACTTAGTCCCACTTATCTTTAAATCATATTAGATCACTTTACTTGAATTTTTTAATCATGACAAATTAATATATATATATATATATATATATATAGATGTGTGTGTGTGTCCAAAACTTGACATAATTAACTCGTAATGATACTAATAGAAATATACTTACTAAGGAGTAGGGGAAAAAAAAAACTAAGAAGCTTATTGCATTGTGTTGTATTTCTTACTATAGAACAAGAAAGAGAATGAGCTAAAATAAAAGTTAATTATAAATTATTGAATTTGATGACATAAATCAGTCACCAATAGAAGACGGATATATACAAAATTCAATAAAACTCATTAAAAATAAATATGTAATGAAAAATGTCAGGACAGTAAGTTTATCCTGCGATCTTCTTGTCTAAAATTTGTAAATAGAACACAAATTCGTTCTCTATAACACTTTTTCTTTACTTTCTCTATCTAGTCTTGTGCCAGTTCAATGTTCATCAAACAGACTTGGCTAGTTTCAGTCTAGTAACTATCAAGATCTGTGCCCTCCAATTTTTTTTCCCCCTCGTCTCTCTCTTTTTTCACTAAATTAATAGCTCAAAGTAGACCAACAACGTATTCAAATCAATCAATGTAGCAAAATATGTAGCCAACACACTTATTCAAATTCCATTTTGCAACTATAGGACTTCTAATCCACCGGTAGGAGATCATCTTTGGAGAGTCTAAAACAACAGATATTGCACTCACTATTTTGGGGTCAAATTAATGCCCGAGAACATGAGAAAATTCTAACATTGCCTCATTTAATGAAATAATTGTTCCTAATCAGTATTGATTTTAAATTTTATTTTAGTCAGGAATATATATATATATATATATATATATATATATATACACACACACACTAGTATGAGAGAACATACTTTGTAGGTTTGGAAATATTAATTGTTTGATTTTTATTGTTATGAATTAAAAAATAAATAATGTTTGGAGATGCTAAGTGTGTGAATTTTTTAGTTCACTTAATTCTCCACTTATATAATTTCTATTTCAATGTTCAACTAAACTAAAAAATTTTCATAGTTCCTATGAGTTTACAGAAATATTTGCTTATAGGTGATTTTTATACATTTTCGTTAGATATACTTTGTTAGAAATATAAGAGATTTGTTTAGATTAATAGTTCAAGTAATTTTATAAAACTAAATAATTGTGTCTTGTGAATAGCATATCTACCTTACAATTTTGAAAATAGAAATCCATTTTCTCGATTGAAAATTATTGAACCATTCCACAATAAGTTCATTGATACTTTATATGAACTTCAAAAATAGGAAACTTTAAAGTATCATCAAACTGGAACACAATGTATAACAGAAAATATATTAGAATTTATTATTGTATCCATTCTGTAATTTTAGTAATCAATGAGAGTAGTGTAGTTTTGAAAAATGCTGACAATTTATAGAGTTGATGAGAACCATTTTTTTTTCTTCAATTATTTAAATTCTATCCTAACAACTTTAGATTTATCTAGCGCATTAAGGTATTTGATTATTATTGAATCCCTATACCTCTCTTGGAACCAACTTGATGAAGGAACCATTCGTATGCAAATACTAAATAGGAATTTCTACTTTAGGAAACAAAATCTCTCTTAAATATATAGTTTGAACAGCAATTTGTATTATATCCTAAAAATAGGAAAAAAGTGAAAAATAATTTACGACCATTTAGCAATTTACAACGTGAAATTTAGTGATTAATTCATTATGTTAAAATTATCAATCTGTATAGTAGTAAATTAAATGATACATATTCAATATGAAAATATAAATTTTATTTAATAGAATAAAATCAACAATAAAGAATTGTACTGGCTATCAACTTGTATAGTAATAATTCAAAAGTAACAATAAATATTTAATATTTAGGTTTTATTGGACAAAGTATACTTTAGTTAAAATCTAATTAGTAACTGTTTTTATATCTCTATTTTTCAATATGTAATTTATAAGAGAGTTGGCAATTTTTGACACGACCCGATAACATAACACGAAATTAACAAGTTATGACGCGATTCAAAATTTATCGGGTCATTATTGGATCAACCTGTTTAGGACACGAAATTAAACGGGTTGGGTTGGGTCAACTTATGGGTTGACACAATAACCCATTAAGTTACTGTATGAACAGATTTTGTTGAATTTTTTATTTTATTATAATTTAATATGGTATATTTTAAGATTGTGAATAATAGATTTAATATTAGATTATTAAATCAAACATAATAATTATTTTAAATATTATCCAAAAAAATTTAATAATTTTAATCATATCTTATGTATTTTAAATTACTATAATAATAAGGTTAGTATTAATAATTGTTTGAGCTATTAAATAATCAAAATTTGAGATTTAACTCAAATGGATTGCAAGTTATGTAATTGTTAAATATGTTGATACTCTTTGTCAATAAATAAATGGGTCTTATACACGAATACGACACAAACCCGAATGGGTTAGACACGAACATGACACGTTAAGAAATGGGTCCCACACAACACGAACACGATAAGAAATGGGTCACACCTGACACGACACGATAACCTGATAACCCGACCGATTGACACCCCTAATTTATACGGTTATTAATATTTAGCATTAGATATTTACACGTTTAAAGACAACAACAATAATTTTTTGTATGATGATAATAATTTTCTATTAAGAATTTTAGCTAATATAATTTAAGAACTAATTTTTTATTATAAGAAAAACGTAGCTTAGATTAAATATGTTTTAACTATTTAATGCATGAAAAAATAACTAAAAGCAAAGTTAGCTAGCTGGATTAAATATGTGTTAATTATTCAATGCATGAAAAAAGAACTAAAAGCAAAGTAAGAATTGCAAAATACGAATTATATTCTTTTAAGAAAATAAAATAGGTGTGGATTACATATTTCACTCCCATTCTTATTTCCAATCAATTTAATAATAAAAAAAATAGATTTTACATTATATTTTTTTTGTACACTACACAGAAGCCAAATTCTATTTATATTTTAGACAATGAATTTCTTTCATCATTACAAAGTACAGATAACAAAAATAGCGAAAAAATGAATGGCATTGACAGAAGAAAGATGTTTATAATATCTATAAAATATAATGTCTTTATTAATTCAATTTTAAATGGCCATGAGACTTTTAAGCAAATTTATATTTCCTTTGTTATTTTGGTTTTTTTTTTTTTTTTTTGTATCAGAAATAGAAAAATATTTCAAAATTATTCTAAGAGTCCAAAAGTTTTATATGTGATAAATCCTACTTTTTTGTTTAAAGAATATCCCTGCATATTATTTAACTTAATTCCTAATTCTACAAAAAAAAAAATATATATTTGCACACTTTTATAATTTCTAAAATTCATTCTTGAGAAATGGATTCCATATGGAACTATCTATTTTGTTTAAAAAATTTATTCTAACAGTAAAGTAACCATTAAGATTGAAAATATATTTTAAAATTGTGTGATTTTTAAAATGTTAATGGAATTTTTTTATTAGAATTCAGTTTGGAGTGCGAATTAGAACAAATTTCCAGTTTGAAGGGCCGAATTCATAATTTTTTAGTTTTGGGAACCACATGGAACATTTGTTGTAATTTTGAGGACCAAATTGGGACTCTTTGAAATTGGAGGGATATATTGAAATATTTTTTTCGATTTGGATGGTCAAATTGAGACCTTTTCAATTAAAAATGTCAATTGAGATTTTTGCTTATTTTGAATGGCCAAAATGGTATTTAACTCTTTGAAATTAAAATAATATTGTTTTCCTTTATTTGTCAAATGAATTTTGTCTTTTTTTTTTAATAGTTGTTGAAAACTATTAGCTTCTTTAGTTACATATAAATGTTGGAGGATCGAATGTATAATCTTTCAGTTTTGGGGCCACATTGGGACATTTATTTTTGACTTGAGGACCAAATTAACACTCTTTGAATTTGGATTAGAGGACTATATTAGAATATTTTTCAATTTAGAGAAGCAAATCGAGACCTTTTCAATTTAAAAAGGCCATATTGAGATTTTTACTTAGTTTGAATGACCAAAATGGTATTTAACTCTGTGAAATTAAAATAATCTTGTTTTCCTTCTTTACCTTTATTTGTCAAACAAAAATTTTCTTTTTCTTTTAGTAGTTGTTATAAATTATTAGTTTATTTAATTGCATATAAATGTCATCTAGTTTATTAAGGTATCCACAACCTATATATGTTGATAATAATCATATGCATAATCCTATTTAATGAGAAATTTTATTCCATTTAGTTTTTTTTATAACTTTATTTAATATTCATGTCTCAATTTCTAAATATGTCATAAAATTCTACTCCATGAGAAAATTTACTTCAATTAAATTTAATTATAAATGATAGCCTCAAAAAGTTAATTTTTATTTCATGTGTATCTTTTAGAATTTTTTTTCTCTTTAAGAGTTCAAAAGTGTAGGTGAAACATATTAATTTATTTTCCAAGTAAATTTTATATTTTTATTATTGTTTGATTTCTAAAACCCATCCCCAAAAAAAAAAAAAAAAAAATTCCTACTATTCTTAATTTCTAAAACTCATTCCTAATATTCTATTACATAAGGAAATTTTTATCAATCAAATTTATTTCCCAATATGAAGTCTTAAAAGTGAGTTTTATTTTTTCTTTTACTCTTTAAGGATTATTTACATAAATAGCCTAAAAAAATTATAAAAAAGCATTCAAATTGGAAACATAATAAAGTCATTAAATTTTATATTGACTGTAACTTGGGAAAGAATATCTTTCCTAACTAAATCAAACTCTTTTATTTATTATAACTTATATATTCAATTAATCTATTTTTTAATAATTTTATTTATTATTCATCTAAATCTATCCCAAATTCTACTCTATGACAAAATTTGCTTTAATTAAACTGAATTCAAAATATAAGTCTAAAAAATTTACTTTTATTTACCATAGTATATAATCAATTAATTTTTTAATAACTTTATATAATATTCATCTTTTATTTTTAAATCTATCCCAAAATTCTACTCTATGAAGAAATTTGCTTCAATTAAACTTAACTCCAAATATAAGTCTAAAAAATTTAGTTTTATTTCCTATGTAGCTTTAGAATCTTTTTCTCATTAAGGGTCCAAAAGTATAAATAAAATACGTAAATTTATTTTTCAAGTAAATTTTTTTTTATTATTGCTTGATTTAAAAGTAGGTTTTATTTCCCTTTTACTCTTTGAGGAGTATTTACATAAATAACATAAATAATTATAAAAAACGTATTCAAGTTAAAGGACATAACAAATAATTAAATTTTATAATAAGCAATAATTTTGAAAAAAAAAATCTAAAACAATTATCAAACTCGCTCCTTTATATATATATATATATATATATATGACTGAATGTGAGGTTATTGAAAATTTAATTTCTATGGACGATAAATAAAGAATGACCACAAGACAAAGACTAAATTAAAGATTTCCTCAAATGATAGCATGTCAGAATTTTCTCTTTAAATTTCCTCCCTTTTCTGCGCAATTATGGCAAATATCAACCGTAGAAGTAGGACTAACGCGACTACTCGACATCGAGTATTAACACCTTTTCCATCCTTGGCTTCTTTCGAATCTTGGCCATTTGGAAGAACCACATTGCTTTGGACTTCCCTACGTAATTGTGGCCAACATAACCGAAGAAAACAGTGACCAAAACTTTCTGGGGCCTTTTTTTTTTGGGTGGTTGTAACAATAGCTGAAGTAGATAGCGGAAAAAAGTGGGAAAAAAAGTGATCCAGGAAATTTTTTATTTTAGATTCCTGAAAATGTGTTTATTATTGTGAAGAAACAAGATTAGATCTAGATTAGTTAGAGTGAAAAATTAGAGAGAATCAGGAGATAGATTAGTTAGAGTGAAAAATTAGAGAGAATCAGGAGATAATAATTGTAGGGGAAGGAGAGCGAAAATAATTGTGGAGGAAGAAAGTGATGTATTGTATTGAGTTGGGGGTCCATTGGTTGTGTCTCCCATGGCCTTATTTTGACACAATAGTAGGGTAAATATCTATTTATAGGCATTGGATCAAGGGTCTAGGAGTTTATACGCTATGCCCAAACTGACCTCAATGGAATTAAACTCATATGTGTCCAAACTAACTTATACCGAACCTGATCTACAAAATCTGAAATAATTATATGCTAATTACATATTTATCTTTAATGAAATATACTAAACGAGTCGTGTGTCAACACATTATAAATGTGCTAATTTATATATCATCAATTTGCAAAATTATTATTAAAAGAAAAAGAGAAGTGGTCAGAAAAAAGAGGAAACATGTCATAAGATTATTGTAGGTTGGCATTGGCCTATTGGGAGAAGTATTCTAGGTAAAAAAAATTTCTGAACACCCCAAGTAGTGCAACTCAAATAATTCTTAGAGAAAGGAAAAAATCTACTGTTTGTATATATAATCATTTTATTGTACTTTAAAAACTTATATAATATAATATTATATGTATTAAAAATTTATTGTAAGTATTCAAACACAGCGGAATGAAGATTATAAAAATTTACGTTAAAAGATTTATTAAAATAAATCAACTTCGATATATGCTGTAGCAAAAATTAATATTTAGAAAATTTCATATTTTCCAGACTATATATGTCGAACAATCATAATTCTAGTCAATACGAGTAATGACAAATGTTCAAAAATATCAGCTCAAAGAAAAAACATGTATGATGAACAAGTTTAGAATATGCAGAGTCAAACAATGATACAAAACTTCTTTTTTTTCCCCCCACCAAATGAAAGATGAAAAAGAGACCAAATGAAGCCAAGTTGAAATAGGGTTCCAAGACTTTCCTTGCCATTGGGCAATTTGCACAATGGCCGAATCTGTTGATAGTCACCACACTCACCTAAAAATCTATTAGGCTTTAGCCAAAGTCATATTCGAGGGGACTTTGAAGATAAATTTGTGTCAAACTTTAGCATGCAATAATCAAACGCATCAATCAAACAGTTCTATTGGGGCCATGCATGCTCCATCCATTTCATGTTGTTTTCAATAAAGTCAAATTCACCACGGCCGTCTAAAAGATAAATGGTTGGCTATTTTCTGATTAGACCTCTTTTGTTTTCTAGTTCAAGTAACTCTTGTAACAAATCACCATTATGTATTATCACCTCTTATTTCAATTCATTATACTTTCGTCATAATTGATTCATAAGTTAAAATATTTAATTAAGTTATTAGAAGCACAGTTTAAAATCGAACACACTATTAATACGAATCTCATATTTTTGATGTGAGACAAATCTATAAGATGTTACATGGTGTAATTAATATTATTGGAAATTATTTTGAGATGCATATGTGTAGTGTATGCATTTCTTTTTCGCCTCCCTTATACTATTATGGGATAATGTTTAAGTGGTCATTCTGGCCAAACAATTTGAAGCATAGTGATTGACATGTCCAATCTACTTACTAGTTATCTTGACGTGTGAAAATAAAAATCCTTAGATATTCTTACTAGATACAATGTTTTGAAAAGTAGACCAGGAAGTGAACAGGTGGTGTGTTTGGTTCGCAATTTAATTGATCGAATCGGTTAAACCAGTCGATTCATTAATTTAGTTTTTTTTTTTTTACTAAAGTGTAATATAATTTAAAATAACTTAAAATATATTTATATAAAATCTAAAATAGAAGAAAAATACTATTTTTAGAGAATTATAGTTCTAGTATCCAAAAATACTAATCAAATTTCTAATAAGAAAAATAAAATTTGTACAAAAATAAGTATAAAAATTATCGAAAAAATAATAAGTTAATAGTTTAAGATTTTCATGTGTTCAATGTTTTGTTATTTTGGAGTTTATTTCTTGATTTTTTTATATTTTTTTAAATTATTTTTTTATTTTGAAATTTAAAATTTACCAAAACCGGTTGAACCGATTTTTTATACATTATGTTTAATTTTTTATACAAACCGTATATATAATTGGACCGTATTGGTGGCTCTTCCTGTTCGCGGTCTAACTGGTCGAATCAACCGGTTCGATTTTCAAAACATTGACCCGTCAGTAAAATAACAATTTGATCTATCTTTGTTGTTTCACTCGGCCCATTAGACTGGGTTTATGCAAGTCTTCCCTTTCATAATGACATATGCAGAATTTGTGCTAGTTTCAGAAGGAAGAGTCAGATTACAAGATAACGAAACAGATATTTTAATAAAGAGAAGGTATTTGGGCCAGTTGAACTTGGATCGTATTGTTCTTCACAAAATAGGATAATTACATTTAATCCAATTAAATTCTAAGCAACAAAAAGATTATTAGCTAACATATGCTAAATCACAATGATTCATGACAACGTCGGTACTAAAACGCGATTAAGTCTTGCAGGGCATGCCATTTTGAACCAAGAAAAGGTCTGCAGCTTATATTTGTATACAATACATAATTCTTGCGTCTATACAGCTCTATATATTCCTTTTATCTGCAGTTAATATGAGCAGGGCCACACCACCAGTTACATGATTAACTTCATCCCAAACAGACTATCTGAAACACGTTACACTAATTTGATCTCTATACAGGACAAGAATGACAAATCAATTTGGTTGCAACTACATAACTAAAAGTCTAAAACGCCATTTCCACAAGACCAGCACGTGTGATACGATAGACATTTTACCTCATTCAGAATTCTTCATGAAATTTGGAGTTCCCATGATCAGATGCCTCATAAGCATTAGCTTCTTCTGAAGCTTCAGAGCTGGTATACAATGGTGTTTCATGAACAGATGAATCTTCTGGTGGTTCAGAACTGCTTTCAGAACTTGTATACCACTCATAGGTGTTTCTGAAACAAATGAATCTTCTGGGGCTTCAGAACTGCCAAAAGCAGCACTCTCATATACTTCATCTGATGGATGATCAATAATTTTGCTTTCCTCCAATTGAGACAACTGAAGCAAGTAGTGCATTCCGTTGACCACATCGTATACCATTAATCCAACCCTTCCCCCAACCCAACTGCCCAAATGGCTTCCTAAGAGATAACCAAACCTCCCAAACCTTTGTTCTCCAATAAAGCCAACAGAATAGGTGCCAAACAAGGTTCCAATACCCCTAAGGAAACCTTCTGTCATGGTACCCCCGAAGTAAAGCGCTTCGAAAAAATCCCATCCTGAAGAAATGATGGGACCTATTATACGCTTTGCTTGTCGAGTTGCCAGTTTTGCAGCTTTTGCTCCCTCTTTCTGAGCGAGCTTGGCTGAATCTTTGGCAGCCAAACCTTGTGAGATAGCATCAGTCAGAGCAGTCTCAATTGCTTGGTTTCGTGCTCTTTCAACATATGAAGAGATCTGACGTTGTAAAAGTAAAGCTTCACACCCTCCTTTACTAAACATGCAAGGGTTCCAGAACTCCCATCAAAACAATTCAAAAAAGTAAATTGTCCACTCTTGGAAGCAGCCTCTGGACCAACCAGCTCTCGGCCTTTTTCCGCTGCACAACAGCAAACTTTTAGTAACACTTTTACAAATAAGAGAATTGGAAAGAAAAACAAGAGATCATGAAACAAATGGCACACATAAGCTAGAAACTACATCAAAGGATGCATTTATATGACAAACTTACTTGTTATTTTTCTAGAGTTACAGTAGGCTTTTGTGTGCTATACTTATTAAAAAATTTAAAAACAGAGAAATGCAGATAAAAAATCAACAAACAATTTAGGAAAGTTTAAATTGAATGTCATAGTAATATTCGAGGTGTGCCAAAGACATCCTAAACTCAATTTGGCTTAGTATACTATCAGAAATCAGCAAGGATTCCTCCCCAGCATTCTGCTATACACAGATATTGCTTCTATGATGACCAATATTTACAGATACATATACATATACACACACACACACACACAGAGGCATGTATATGTATGTAGATAGGCATGTATACGTATTTACATAGGTATGTAAGGAGGTAGTTAGAGTACATTTGTGACTCAATCATTCATCTAATCAGGGCACCTATTCCTCTTCTTTATTATGTCTGAAACATCTTAATTTTTCAATTAAATCTCCTAAAGACGTTACCTTTAAAATAACAAATATGATAATTTTGCAATCCACTATCATTTGTGGCAGACATGATGGGTGCACAAATAAAAATCATAAAAGAATTACAAAAAATGTTCAAAAAAATTGACAAATCCACAATTACCTCATTAGTTTAAAAATGTTCAAAAGAAATAAGAAAGTTTCATGGATCAATATTAAATTGTGGCTAAAGTAGATTTCTTTAAGAGCCCCACTTTGGCAATATTGAACCCTCTAAATCAACAATCAATAAAAGTCGAGCTTGAAGACTTACCTTACAATAAGTCCATGAGAAGTGATTAGTTTAATCATTTGTTTTGGAAGGAAAGAAGATAAGGAATTTCTATTTGATCAAAAGTTCAAAAAACGATGAAGGGAAGGAGATGAGGAACTTCAGTTCAGTTAAAGTTTGAAACCGAGAGTAATGGACATCACCTGATAGCGCCTTTTCTGCAATATGGTGTTGGTAACTGATACTTAGTGGGAACACATGTATCTATGTCTATCATCAAGTACATAGATGGAAAATGTTCAAAATATGTATTCCCAACCAACAGTGACTGAGATAGTTTGCGTTCAAAACACTCACACTAAATTGTTAGGTATTATTCCAGTTTAAATAGTTCTTCACGCTCAAATGTCCACTTTAGAATCTTTTCTTGTTTCAAAGGGTATTCTTTATAAAACAGCATATTTGGTGTCATAGCAGCTGCTTTAGAGAGTAAGACGTTCTCTTTTTACTAAAAAGGACATTTCTGTTCTTCATACATCCACCACATCTATTTCAAGATTCTCATTTGAAGATCTTATGACTTGTCAAGCATAGACCATAGCTGCACTTTATGGACTATACAAACCATACATGAACAATATAACGCTAAACCTAGGAGCCCATTTACCCCTAGCCTACTTTGTTTCACAACTTTTGTCATCCTTAACCCTCATTAAGAAAAATTATATTTACGTATCTAAACTGTTAGTTTTTAGTATATCTTTGTCAAGGTCTATTACCTCTGTACTGATCGTGTTAAATAAAATTATTCTATTTGATTACGCGTTAATTTACCTTATTTCAACATTAAACTCTCAAGCTTTAATCTAAAACTAAATCTTGCATTCATTCCGTAAATTAGGAAAATAGCAATATACATTAGTGACTTGACTTTTTGTTTTAAATTCTGCAGCTGGACCATCCATGGTTATGGGGAAAAGATACAAATTATATAGCAGATCCATGATATAAGCCTATAGTAATAAAATCTGCATTTATTAACCCAATATTATCACGACCTTAGCATGTACTAATTAAAATGTTAATATACAGAACTCTATCCCTTTTTCCTCTGGAATTACCATAATGTATCCCAAGTCATTATATTGATATGGAAGGTCTAGTTCAATGATATGACAATCTTCACTTGCCCTTCAAAACCGCGGTACATTTCGTCAAAATATAGCGTCCTCCAAAAGATTGGTATCCAAATCTTATCCATCCAGAGAGTTTCAGATTTTAATTTATATAGCCTTCCTTCCAAGTCAATTTGCTACAAGAAACCATATTTTGTATTACCTTCATGTGAGTGTTTGTAAGAGAAAGATAGTTCATGGCCCACAGGGGCCATATTGAGAAAAGAAAATTTTTGTTAAATCAAGGGGTGGAATTTTCTTTGCCATTTTGGGAGTATGACAATAATTTTGGGATAGACCAAAAAGGCAAGCATGACACTTTCAACGGGACGGATGGAGTACCTCAAATTTTGCCATTCTCTTCTTCTGAAATAGGGCTTTCCTATTCCAGTTTGTATTAGATTATACAAAAGAAAATGCCAACAAAGTGATTAGTGGCTGTAAAAACGAACCATGCCATTAAAGCAAAAAAAATTTGTAAATGTACCTGACGAAGGAGGAAATATGAAGTTTAGAAGGAATATATTAGAGGAAAATTACAATTGTTTATAGATTGATAACTCTAGTAAACTAGAGTTATTCTACTCTAAATTATGCCATTTTGATAGTTCAAATTCCGAACTTTGGTTAATTAATTGAAGATTTTAATTAATTTCTTTGTTATGTGTTTATATTTTTGTTATTGTTAAATATGATAAGTTTTGATTAGAATTTTAGTTAAATTAATTACTTAATTGGTTTAATATTATGCAAGTTTAAATTAGAGGTTGGAAGTTGGAATGAACGAAGTGCAAGGACCAAAATGCAATTACAGAAGAATTGAGGATTTGCTAGAAGGAGAGTCCAGATGGCGATCTGGATTATTCCGAGATCGCACTCTGGACAAGGAGATAGGTCAATGTCATTCGAGGTCCATGCCGCGATCTCAAAATTCCAGATCGTGACATGGACTCGCTTCCAACACAAATAGTAATGGCAATTCTGTAATATTCTAGCAGCCAATTTCTGATTTTGCCATTATTTAAGCTACTTAAAGATGTAACGGAGAAAAAAAAGAGGTAATAGAGAACAAGAGAGTAGTTAGTAATTTTAGTTAGTTTAGAATAGAATAGACTAGCTTAACTTTCAAGTTATATTTGAATACAAGTTTTCTTTAATTATCCTTTAGATCTAGTTTTAAATTCCTTGCAAGTTTAAATTTTGATGACATAGTTGTAGAGGGTTAATCATTAGCTTCATGTAGATATAATTTTTACTTGCTTAGTTTAAATTACTAAAATCCTCTTTGCTTTCATTTCCAGCTTTCATAGAGAAATTAGGGTTCTTGTTGCTTTAGTGCTTTCCAGTTAAGAATTATCAATTCCTTGCATAATCTTAATTTCTAGTTAATTTTAGTGAGCTTTCTTTATTATTGTCAAAAATCCAAAAATATTTAATTTCAAGTTTAGCTCTTTACAAATTCTAGTTTAGAAATGGTAGTTTCTAACTTTATAACCTCTCTTATATTCCTTTTAGTTGGGTTAATTACTTGCTCTTTAATTCTAATCCTATTTTAGTTCATTTAGAGTAGAATTAAGTGCTTTTATTTACTTGCTTTTATTAAAATAGATTACGTAGTTTCTCAATTTCATAGTTGCTTAGTTCTATTTACTTGCTTTAGTAGATAATTTAGTTTAATTTAGATTTCAATTGATTAAGTTTAATTATGGTTTTAATTAGTGTAGTTTCATCTCTTCTTATTTGAATTTGCTTAATTATACAAAGATTCGAAAATCTCGGTACTTGCTTGCCAAACAATTTTCGTGGGAACGATACTCACTCATCCTATACTACTACCAACTCCGTATACTTGCAGAAGTGAGGCAGAGTGTAGTGAGGTTTTGTGAGATTTATTATTACTTATTTGCTTTAATTTGACCTTTACCTAAGAGCTTGACATAAACATGATTGTAAAAAGAATGAAAGATGTATCTCATATGAGCATAAGAAGACTGGTAGATATACTGTAAGTATTCTTAACTGTTTGCTCAACGATTCCTGAACTTGAAAGGAAATTTACCAGCTAAGGCTAAACTACCATAAGAAGTCAGACGTATTAAAATGCACGTGAGTTGTAGACGAAAGGGAAAGTAGAACAATAGTACAATTTTATAAAAGCACCTCTAGAATTTTCTTTTAGAAATGACAAGGGTTTGAGGTTGCAGAAATTTTTGTAACACCACAATTCATTAGACAAGTAAATCACAAGGATGGGACTCATTTTCTTTTATTCCATAAACATTACTTTGTACCCAACCATAAATCATAGCCAATAGTACACTAAAACAAAAAAGTCATGCCTCAAGTGAACTCTATTTATCAACTAAGAATCTCTCAAGGTAATTGCTATCGGCTCTGCAATTTCTCAAGTTCAATATCCTCATTTCTCACAGATGAAAACAGCACAAACTGTTTGCACCACATCTTGAGCTTTGGATGTGATTTCTCTGTATGCTTAATATTTGTCTAAACTACACCTCAAGGCAGCTCATAGGTTTTTTTCTGCTAGCATGACACACTTAAACTCCATCCATTCCTCTGCTTTTTATGATGGACACTTTGCAAGTCAAGGCCACATCTACCCGTTTTCACATAACTAACTCACGGAAGAAAAATCACAAGGACAGAGAAAATGAACGTGCAGATTTCCTAAGAACATTCATCAGCTTCTCAAGGTAAATCCAATTCACTAACGCCACTGTCTGAGCTTCACTTAATCAAATTAAAGGCAAAATGTCTAGGTTGAAAGAATCAGAATCACTAATCATTCAAGTGGCTGATTACTACTCTTAAACACAAGTTAATCACCCAATCAATTTAAACATATTTCAGCTAGAACCTTTTAAGATATGTACCAATGTACGAAATTAATTCCTAAAACAAAAAACACAAAATGCACCATGTTGCAAAGAAATTATCACAACAGGCCACAAAATTCAAGTTACCAAAAACGCTTTTAAATTCAAGATTTCAACATTTCTATCAAAAAGTATCTCAAATTAATCACATAAACAACAAATTCCTCCAACTGAGTTGAAATTTTGATTTCTTGCTCAAATTTTCTTTAAAAAAAGAAAAAGGCTGATTTGTTTTTCTATTCCAAGTAAACAACCACTAACAAAACAAATGGATAAAGAATAAAGAGGTAAAATTACCAGTAATACTGAGAGCAATGAAGCCAACAATGAATAGTAGAAAATGAACTCTTTTCTTCCGGAGAAGCGTCATCTCATGCTACTTGGGTTCTGGTTTTATTGATCTGGGTTTTTCTTGAAGATCAGTAATTTTGCTTATTCGTGGAAATTTGATTGTTTTATATAGTAAACAAAGAGGGAGAAGTGGGGCGTTGAATCAAGAATTTGCAGACTTTAATGCCGAAGCAACTGACTAAATATTCCGTGGAAAATCAATTGGATTTGCTGCTCCACAGGGGAATGGTCAACGAGGAGAATAGCACGTGAAAATTGGAAAATATTTAGATGAAATTGATCTTTGATCCATGGTAAATTTTGTGATTAAAATTAAATTTTAAAATTTTTTTTTTATATTAATTGATGTTATAAATTTTATAATATTTAATTTATATTATAAAATTTATAAGTGGGTCAAAAATTAGATATATTTAAATATTTCTATGATTAATTACAAAATGCACCCCTAAACTATTCTCAATTAGCATTTTGCCCCTTAAACTATCAATTGTAGCAGTTCACCATCTCAAACTATGAATTTTTAGCATAATGCTCCAACCAAGCTAGGATGACAAATCTGCCCTGCTTATAATAAACAAAATCCCGACTCTTCCTTTTCCATATTTAATCCTTTTTTTCTTTCTTCTCTTCACCATCTTTGCCTTTTTCAATTCTTCAAGTCTTCTTCGACCAAACAACAAGTCGCAAATGAAACTTCATACCTTAGGCCCCAACCCATTGTCATTTTTTACCTGTATCTTTCACTTTGTGAATTCCCCACTTCAAATCAGCCATCATTTTTCTTTTGTACCCAGGACTTCCCTTCTTTTTTCTTATGAATTCTCAACCCGACAACCCTTCTCTCCTATTTTCCTCTCTCTGGTTTGCATATTAGATTGGCATCTTGTGGATGTGAGATTGTTGAAGTGAAGTTGTAATACAGGTGTTTTATGTGAAGATTTGTGGTGGATTTATTGAAACTTGATTTCTATTTTATTATGGAGAAATTAAGGGCACAATTTTTTACATAAAAAAATTTCGATCTTATTGGAAGGATTGCTAATGGCGTTGATATTTATTTATTTATTTATTTTATCTTGGTTGTGTTGCGATTGCAACCCTTACAAGTTTATTGTAAATAAGCAAAGGAGAAAGAAAAAACAAAAAAGATGAAAAATGAGAAAATAAGGGTTTTAATTTTCAAAATAAGTGCGGTTTTTTTGGCAACACAAATTTAGTAGGGTTACACTGGTACTTTTGGTTTTAGATTATCTTGTCAAATTAATTCAATTGGTGCATGGTGCTGAAAATTCATAGTTTGAGGTGGTAAACTGTTATGATTGAAAATTTAGGGTGTAAAGTGTTAACTGATAATAGTTAAAGGGTGCAATTTGTAATTAACCTTTTATTAATAATTTAATCCACTAACTTTATTTTTTTCTTTAAAATAAGACAAATTTTTAGTACTAAAAAATTCTTAGACTAACGGTAAACCATTACAGCATCTAAAATTTTGATTGGGACACAAAAACCAATGGATTTATTACATTTTTCACCTTTAACTTTAGAATTACTGATACTTTAATATTTACGGTTATATTTTGAGTACTTAACTCTTTTTCTTATGCCAACTCAAAAGGTAGACCATTTTATTCTTATTTTAGTTCCTTTTTTTATTTTTATACAACATTCATTGCTCTTCATTCTCATAAATCCGATCCATGGTCCTACCTATGGACATTAGAGTTAAAATATGAGGCATACCCTCACCTTCGAACAAGTTTTATCTACTTACTCCACAATGTAAAGTGAATATAACAGCTTTTGAGATGATTGAAAAATAGAATAGACCTATTACTTTTTAATCATCCAATACTCAAAATGAGTGAGTAACAAAGAATTTTTCCTCACTCTCACTTTCTTACATTAGTATACGTCATTTATATAAGAATCTCCCAACTATTCGTACCACCACCACATTGCAAGAATAGTGCATTATCTTTATTTCTTCTTTTTTTTTAAAAAAAAAATTATATTCCAATAGGTTCAAATCAGTTAAAAAATAAAACTTGTTTTCTGGATTCATGGATATATCCATCATTGAGTCAAAATTTTATATTAAAAAAGTCATTTTAGTTGAAAAATATGACATGGTTATAATTGACTATCAATTTAAGGATTTAGTGCTCGAAAAATAATATCAATTACTATTGACATGGTATGGCATATTTTTCAACTAATTAAAAAAAAATAAAAAATAAAAACAACAAAATTGTTGGATTTAACATTTCAATATCTGTTCATATTAAATTACACAAGAATAAACTCTTCTCTTAATGAAAAATAAATTTATAAGACCAGGGGGAAAGAGACAGAGATATTAGAAGAAATGGAATTAAAATTGTGAAAATACGAATTTGGCATAGTGGAAGCACTTTAATGCTAAAAAAATAATATTATGGTCTAAATTTTTAGCAATGCTAAAGTTTAAGGGGTAAAGTATAACTAAACAAAAAAAATAATAGAATGAAATAGGGATAGAATGGTCAAAACATTGAGTTGGCATAACCGGGGATTAAGTACTCAAATTAAGGATTAAAGTGTTAGTGGCGCTAAAATTTAAGGAAGTAAAATATAATTAATTCAATAAATTATGGTGACAGAATTTTAGGCCTATAATAGTTGCCCATGTGCATATGGTTAACTACGCTTTACCCCTTAAATATAACTAATGCTTTATCATAGCGACCCACTTTAATTTCTAACGCTATTTTTTGAATAGTTAATCACTTTAGTTATAACAACTCAGCATTTGACCATTCTACACCCATTTTACTTTTTTGGGTTTAATTACACTCAACCTTTTAAATTTTAGTATCACTAATACTTTAATCCTATATTATTTTTTGAGTATTAAAGTCTTTTTATTGTGCCATTTCAGTATTTAGACTATTCTAATCCTATTTGTTCAAGCCTTTTTTTTTTTTTTTTGGTTATGAATGCAGAATATTATTCTTTCAATCCCTCATTAAAATATTTTTCTAGGAGCATGAATGTTGAAGTTAAATTAGAGAGGTTCAAAACCAATCTGCATCTGACGCGGAAGGTAATAGGATGCACTAATTGGTCATTTGGTTGTTATGGAGGATATTTATCGGTTATTATCGTGGGTATTTATAAGGGATTAATTGCATCCACTGCCAGAGGGTAATAGGCTGCAGCCCCCTCCATTGCCCAATTATAGAATACAAGAGAGAAAAATTTAATGCCACTTGCCTCAACATTGGTTTGATAAATGATGCACTCAACGAAGTTTATTTTGGGGTTAATAACACTTTGCCCCCTAAATTAGATGAATAATTATACTTTATCTTTCTAAACTAAAAATATATATATTGTGTCCCCCATTCATATTATTCATGCTTTAAAATTTTCAAAATATCAAGAAAATCTAGACAAATGATTGGAATACCTTTAGTATTGTATTTTGATTTTTTTGTGTATCTAAATTTTGATGTTCGACAATTATAAAATAATTAGGCAAAAAATAAATTATAGTAACAAATTGAAATCTTTGACTTTAGGGAGTAAAAATTTCAGAAAATATTGAATTAAATTATATTTGATATTACAATTTGCACAGGTTAAGTCAAATGCTAAAAGTGTAAAATATTTAATGACATAAAAAAATCACAAAAGTTTAATAGAAAATATATTATCACACAATACTCTTAAAGGAAAATTTTTAACATAGAAAATAAGTCCATTTGAAAATTATTCTACCACTAAAGTTAAACATTTAAATTCGCAATAATATTAAATAAAATCCAAAAATTTTAAAAATTTATCAAGAAATATATTGATTTGGATTATGATGAAATATTATATAATTTATTTTTCTTAGCATAGTCGGTCCCAAGCCTGGGTAAAAGAAGAGGGTTGCGTTAGGTCGACAGCTTAGTGTAAAACTTTGTCAATCTTATAAGAGAATCCATTATGATATTGCGCTAATGCTAGGGCATTTCCTGTAAGCGACGCGTCGCATTGCCTGAGTGCGGCGAATAGTGGGCAAAGGCCGCTACATCTCTATAGGGGTTTGGGTGTAGTGAAAAATATGTAAGGGTCCTTACATAATAGGGGGAGGGTAGTGGGGAAGAAAAATGTTTTGGAGAATAGGATTAGAATAGGAACTTGGAATATTGAAACTCTTACTGGTAAATAAATGGAGGTGGTAGATACAATGATTAAAAGAACCTAGATTAATATTGTGTGTTTACAAGAGACAAAATGGGTAGGAAAAAAGGCTAAACTTTTAGATAATTCGGGATTTAAACTTTGGTACTTTGGAGTAAACAAGACTAGAAATGGGGTAGGTATTATTGTAGATGGGTCGATGAAGGATGATGTAGTGTAGGTGACTAGAAAAGGAAATAAGATTATGGTCCTTAAACTAATTTTAGGATGTGAAACTATTAATATCTTTAGTGTCTATGTGCCTCAAGTAGGTCTAGATGAGTCCATTAAGACTAAGTTTTGGAAGGATTTAGATGAGTTGATAGGTAGTGTTCCCCAAGGAGAGCAAATTTTTATAGGAGGTGATCTAAATGGACATGTGGGAAGAGAAAATGAGGATTATGAAGAAGTGCATGATGGATATGGTTATGAGGGAAGAAATGAAGAAGGAAAATCAACCTTGGAATTTGGAATGGCATTTGACCTTTGCATCATAACTACTTTTTCAAAAAGAGGGATGAACATAGTTAGTTTCTTTTAAAAGTGGTTTCAACAAAGTCACAGATTGACTTTCTCCTCATAGGAAAGAGAGATAGAAGGGTTTGTAGAGACTGTAAAATTATATATGGTGAAAGTTTAACCTCACAACATAGGCTTTTGGTGGTGGACTTGAGGCTTAAATATCACATTAGGTGAAGGAACCTACTTAGATAACCTAGAATTAAGTGGAGGAACTTCAAGAAGGAAAAAGAAGAATTTTTTAAGGAAGATTTGTTAGGGCAAAGTATTTGGAACTTACAAGGAGAATCTGACATTTGACACCTTTGTCTCATTTCTTAACCTTCTTTCTATCACCCTCTCCCAAAATTTTATCGTATAGCTCATTAACTTAATACCTCTGTAATTTGCACAATTTTGTATATCCCCTTTATTTTTTAATATGGGTACGAGAGTATTCTTCTTCCACTGGTCAGGCATCTTTCTACTTTTCAATATTTTATTGAAAAGATTGGTAAGCTAACTTATACCTTTCTTGCCTAAACATTTTCATACCTCGATTGGTATATCATCGGGGCCAACTACTTTTCCTTTCTTCATCTTCTTTAAAGCCTCTTCCACCTCTGATTCATGAATCCTTCGATAATACATTACATTTCTATACTCCTCAGACTTCGCTAACTCTCCGAGAATGATATCATCTCCATTGTCTTCATTGAATAGTTGATGGAAGTATCTCTCCCATCAAATTCATTAATTTCCTCATCTCTTACTAACACCTTATTATTTTCATCATTGATGCACTGGACTTGGGTTAAATCCTTTGTCCAATGGGCTCTTGCTTTAGCAATTTTATAAATATCTCGCTCCCCCTCCTTAGATTCTAAGTTTTGGTAAAAATCTTCAAAAGCCCTATCCCTCGCTTCACTTACAACCTTTTATGTCTTTTTTTTAGCAATTAGTATATTTCTCAATATTTTCGTCACTTCTAAAGCTATATAAAGCCTTATAGTTAGCCCTCTTAACTTTGATTTTATCTTGTACAGAATCCTTCATCCCACCACAAAGATTCCTTGTTCATAGGGGCATAACCTCTTGACTCTCCAAGTATCTTCTTAGCCACTGTTCTCACTCTAGTTGCCATGTCATTCCATAAGGCAATCAGTTTGGTTTTATGCTAGGGAGATCGACTACTGAAGCCATACATCTCTTAAGAAGACTTACCAAGAGATAGCAGGATAAAGAAAATGATTTACATATGATTTTTATTGATCTTGAAAAGGCATATGATAGAATCCTTAGAGAAGTTATGTCGAGAATTTTAGAAAAAGGAGAAGCTAGAATAGCATACATAGAATCAATAAAGGAGATGTATAGAGATGTGGTTACAAGTGTGAGAACACCAGGAGGGTTGACATGAGAGTTTCCTATAAATATAGGTTTACACCAACGTTCAGCTCTAAGGCCTTATTCATTTGCGTTGGTCATAGATGAACTTACAAGGCACATACAGGAGGAATACTATGGTGTATGTTATTTGCAGACGACATGATGTGTTAGTAGATGAAACAAAAGATGGGGTTAATGCTAAACTCGAGGTTTGGAGATAGACACTTGAGGCAAAAGGGTTTAGAATTAGTAGATCAAAAACAGAATATATAGAATTTAAATTTAGCAAGGGTGCACGTAGGAATGGAATAAGGGTTAGTATCGAAGATCAAGAGATACCCATAAGTGAAAATTTTAAATATTTAGTATCAGTTATTCAGAGTAATGGTGATATAGATTGAGATGTTACACATCGAATACAAGCGGGATGGACTAAATAGAGAATGGCATTGGAAATATTATGTGACCGCAAAATTTCTTTAAGATTTAAGGGTAAATTCTATAGAACGGCAATTAGGCTAGCGATACTCTATGGGTTTGAGTGTTGGGCAGTGAATCACACACATGAGCAAAAGATGAGAGTAGCAGAAATGCAAATGTTAAGATGGATGTGTGGGTAAACTAAGATGGACAAGATACGAAATGAGCATATTCGTGAGAAGATTTTGAAGTAGTATTTATTGACCAGAAGATGAGACAAACACGCTTAAGGTGGTTAGGTCATGTGTTAAGACGACCAGTAGAAGCGCCTGTCAGGCGAGTAGATTTTAGAGAGAGTAATCAACATAAGAGGGGTAGAGGAAGATCGAAAAAGACTTGGTGGATAACTTGTAGGAAAGATATATCCCATCTAAGAATTGAGGAGAATATGGTCTATGACAGAGCGCAATGGCGTAATAGGATTCATGCAACCGACCTTACTTAGTGGGATTAAAGCTTGGTTTGTTTGTTTATTTCTTTGTTTGTTATTATCACAAAATACTCTTAAAGCACAAAAGTACCCTTCATGTTTGAACTCGATCACTTCTTACTAATTTCATATTTTGCGTCTGTCACTCCTCGATCATCCATTGATTTTTCTTTTGTAATTGGAAGAATAATCTCCTTAAGAAATTTTTTTGGCTTCCTTTCGACAACCACTTCATCATTAGATGAATCAGTATCAGTAACATAGTACTTTGGATCATATGAAAAATCTAAATCTTCCTCCCAGGTCTAGTGGAATCAGCCATATTTTTGGTCTTTTGTTATGATATTCTTGATTCATTAATCATTATTACTAGCACTAGGTTTTGATGGAACAATTTAGTGGGAAAGGAAGGGAAAACAAAAGGGAAATGACTAAGTTTTCTTTTGTTTGAGAGTTAATAGAAGTAAAGGGAGAGAAATAGAGGGATGAATACTTTTTAAAAAATTTCATCCAAAAATGGGGTGAAATGAAAGGAAAATCAAACTAAATCTAGCATACTTTTCTAAAATACAAAAATTGTCCATAAAATGTCAATGAACAAAATACTTAATCTAATGTATCCAAAATCATTCCATTTTTTCCTTAAATTCCTAAACAAGATTTGAATCCCTTCTTATTTTTCTGCTTTTCTTTTCTTTTCTTTATCCTTTCCTTTCTCTCAAAATTTAACTTTTCCCTTCTTTTCTCTTCTCTCTTAAACTCCCAAACTAAGCGGCTACTGACACGGTCTGCCCGTTTAGATGAAGAGGTTCGGCCAGAAGGAGGGCCCAGATTCTTGTCTAGAAAGTTATGGAATATTCTACAGTACCATAGAATTTTCTAGAACGCCCTTGGATTCCCTAGAATATCCTACGGGGCCTAGAAAATTCTCTAGATAGAATTCTCTAGAATCTTATAGATTTGTAATTAATGTAGTATGTTCTAGAATACTCTTTTATAAGTATAAAAAGAGGCCAATCCCCTCATTTGTAACACACCTCACAAGTTTAAGAAATTCAATACATAGAGTTCTTATTCTCTATTTTCTTTCTTTTCTTGTTGTGAGTATGAAGAAAGACTGATTTAGGGTAAAGAAACCTAAGTGCCACACAGGTTGGAAATACTAGAAAGAGTGAGCCCGTGACAAGTGGTATCAAAGCCAGGTTTGGTAGCAAGAGTTTGGAAAGAAGACACTGTGACTGAAGTTTCATCCGACATGACCCATGATGAGATCCCACAGACCAAGAAGGACAAGAGGAGATGAGAGCCATCAAGGGATGTGCTGGCAGCTGCCATTGCTTGTGTAGAGAAACTCGAGTTGGCCATGGCAGAAACTTGTGACGCAGTCCTACGCATTGACGGGGTCGAGTTCAGGAAAGACGACCGTAGGGAGAAATGCAGGGCTCCTTGAGTGCTACAGTGGATGGTTTAGCTCAGAGGTTCGAAAGTCTGGAGGCAGAGTTGGTGTCAGTCAAAGGAGAGATTACGGCCGTACATGTAGAACTAGACCAAGATGCTACCGTGCGAGAAGAGTTTGAGGCACTCAAGGCAAAAGTGATTGCCTTGAGAGGAGCTCTTGTTGGTGGGATGGTGATGCTATAGCCCATACCTCGATCAAATGCTCCAAAGCCCAAGGAGTTCAATGGACATAGGGAGGCCAAGGCAGTGAACAACTTCTTGTGGCCAATGGAGCAGTACTTCTAAAATGCTGGAATCCAGATAGACGAGCAAAAAGTAAGTCTTGTCTTGTCTTGTCATCTAATACTTGACCGATTACTGTCTAGTCCTTAGGTAGAGATCAATTTAAAGCAAACAAGTAATAAGAAACCTCACAAAACCACTATAATTTACCTCACTTCTGCAAGTATACGGAGTTGGTAGTAGTATAGGATGAGTGGGTATCGTTCCCATAAGGATTGTTGGAAGGCAATTATCAAGTTTTACGGGTATTTGTATAGTTAAACAAGATCAAACAAAGGATGGTGAAATTACTCTACTCAAAATCATAATTCAATGCAAGCAATTAAAACCTAATTTTAAGCTAGATTATCTACTAAAGCAAGTAAGTGAACTAAATAATTACAAAATTGAGAAACAACTTAATCTATTCTAGTAAAAGCAAGTAAAAAAGAAATTAATTCTCATCTAACCTAATTGAAATAGAACTAAAATTAAAGAGCAAGTAAATTAACCCAATAAAAACACTATAAAAAGACATTGCAAAGCTAGAAATTACCAATTCTAAACTAAAAATTGAAAGAGTGCAGGGTAAACTTGAAATCAAAATATTTTTGAATTTTTGGTAAAAATAAAGAAAACCCACTAAAAATTATCTAACTTAATGCAAGAAATAGAGAATTCTTAACTAAAAAGCAAGAATTTAACAAAAACCCTAATTTGTCTAAAAACCTTAATTTGCAAACAAAGAAATTTTTAATAATTTAAACTAGAAAGCAAGTAAAAATTATATCTACTTGAAGCTAAAGATTAACCCACTACAACTATCTAATCAAAATTTAAACTTGCTAAGAAATGAAAAGTAGATCTAAGAGACAATTAAAGAGAAATTTCTATTAAAGAAGAAGCTTGAGGTTCAAGATATCCTAAACTATCCTAACACTTACTAACTATCTAATTCTAATCCTACTTACCCTTACAATTGTTTTTAAAAGTAGCTTAAATAGTATAAGGCAAAATCAGAAACTGGTTCCTGAACTATTACAAAATTGTCCCTATTACTTAACCATCCGTGAGTCGAGATTGCGATCTGGGACAGGATCGAGATCGCGATTTCGACTCGCTAATGTTTTAAGTAATTTTTTCGACTCGAGATCGCGATCTAGACTCTCCAGATCGGGATCTAGACTCTCTTCCCAGCAACCCTTCTTTTTTTTGATAATTGCACATTGGTCCCTAGAGCTTGTTTAATCTAGCTTCCAACTTCTAAATTTGACCTACACAAATTAACATAATTAAACAATTAATTAAGCTAAATTTTTAATAAAATTTAACATATTTAACAAGAACAAAAATATAAATGCATATGAAAGGAATTAACTTAAACCTACAATTAATTACTTAAAATTCGGGATTTATACTATCAAAATGCTACAATATAGAGTAGAATAACTCTAGTATACTAGAGTTATCACACCCTCAAATTAAGCATTTTGATAGTCCCGAGCAAAACAAAAACTAATAGGAACCTACTAACACTAAAAGACATAAACACCACCAAAATTGACATGACACTTGATGAATCGTGGATGTATTTAGAGAAGAACAATTAAAGAGTCTCTCAAGAAACGTTCAATACTATATGATATGCGAAGTATCTAAGTGAGTCAATCCAAAATTGCAATTTTGTTCTACATAGAAGCACACATTTATTCACTACACAAGATTTCACATCACCAAGCATTACCATTCTCAAAAAGAGTTACTAAAAGTTTTAGTTCTATCCATTTAAACCATCATTGCTTCTCAAATCACAAATATTATAGAGTTAGTTAATTATTCCGATGAAGCATCATGAAAATAGAAGTTCAATTAGAAATCAACTTAAATGCAAATGTCACACATTTCGGGAATAGACCTCTAACAAGGAATAAGTAATATGAGATCAATGATAAGTATTACAAACATTTACTCCTTAACTTATTGGTATACTAAAATGCAATTCCTAATGGCTTAATTTGGAGAAACAACATGGGTACATTTCGGAATCCCGTACTCGCCTTATTAATACTCTAATGGCTTATTTCGGAGAAACAACATGGAGTATATGTCGGAATCCCGTACTCGCCTTATTCCTACATTTTTTTTGACAATTGGTCCTAAACCAAGGAAAAGGAGTGAAATATACCTAAAATTAATCTCGAATATTAATTATTCACAAGTTAGAAGAACATTCCTTATGCGAACACACGAAATATCCCAAAATTCTTCTATTTCATTTAACTAATTTCTTTCCAAAAGATAGATCATCTAACCAAATAATATAAGTGATTTGATCAGAAACAACATTTCAAATAAATTTTTGTAAATTTTCAGCACTTTTTTTTTGAAAAAGAGTGATGCCAAGGTTTTGAAATCTTTATGTTGCAAATGAATTACTCACTCACTCAAAAATCCTTGGAATGACTCAATCAAATATTTCAATCATAGAGTATTAAATGTCAAAATCCATCATCATTGAGTACCCAATTGAACAATTTTCCATCCATTATACATCAAGTGACATCAACATGTACAAAATAACCATTCCCAACACGAAAAAAATAAACATACTCCCCCAAACTTGTCTCTTTTATTCCAATTGAATAAATCATCCTTCCACTCACCCAAAATGAAACATAAAGATATGTTCAAAAATAACAAAAATTACTCAAACTCTGACCTAATTTTAAGCTAATGTGTATAAAATTGAGTAAAAATGCTAAGAGTAATAAACTGTGCCATGCATCTCACCAATTAAGCTCTATAAAAATCAATATCCAATTCAATCCATCAACAAATGTAGAAATGGCATCAACTTAGGGCCCTTAGCCATGCTACTCTTATTTGGCAATAATCATGACCAAAGCTACATCATGTATCTTGCAAGAAATTTCACAAATATTCAATCCATGAAGCATCAAAATAATTATCTACTTGGCGTCTGCTTAAGGCCATTAGCCAATCTACTAAAACAGAAAACTAAAATATTCTGAATCCAAAAGACTAAAAATAAAATAAAACAAAAGTAATCAAAAGTCACGGTGCTAATGTCATGAGAATCAAAGAAATTGTTCACATCATTCACAAATAACTTCAATTGCAAGGCTTGGAGATCATTAGTGCACAGTGCAGTCGATGGCATCAATCTTCTCAATCCATATCCCCTTGACCCTCCGAAGGCATCACTAGGCTGGGCTTCTTCATGGTCATCATCTTGATCTCCTCTAGTCGCACCTGCTTGGTTGGATCCTCCTTGATATGTTGAAGTTACAGGTAGTGTATAGTATTGTCCATGAGGTGGACCAAAGTGCCAAACTGGAGGTGGTGGTGGCTGAACCCATGTGCCTAATGAGATAGTCCTTAAAGCTTCTCCAATCAAGGTCAAGTTGTTGTTCATTACCATCTGACTGTATGTCCAAAACCCTTGCAATTCGTTCCTCTCTTCATCATTCACCGGAGCATTAAACACATAACCTGGGGGCATCAAAATCACAGAAATACTCTGAGATGGTGGTGGATGTGGCTAGGTAGGTTTATCTTCTTGGTGGTGCTTCTCATACTCCTTCACCATCCTGTAAAAAGCATATTCCCAATTAATCCTTCCTCTTGGATGTGCCAATGGCTCCGGATGATCAATTGGGCAACCTGCTAAAGTTTAAAGATAGTGAATTAGAAAAGGGCATAAAATATAGGTTGCTCGGACCTTCCACTCTCCAATAACCCCTGTCTGATAAGGTGACCAATATTCACCGGTACCCCAGTCATAATAGCGTAAACTAAGAGTACTTTATCCTTCTGGATAAAACTCACAGCATTGGACCCCCAAATTCGGAAGATAATGAAGTAAAACCATAACTTGGCTACCAATGAAAGTCCTTGCCGTGCAAATTTTAGTTCAATGTTAGAGGAAGTACTCTTAATCCAGTCCACATTCCTATCACAAAGGGCATTTTTAATTGAATTCATGTCCTTCTCATTGTTGTTCAAAAATGCCAAATACTGACTAGAAGAGACGGGGGGTATATTGAAGTAAGTATTGATCAAGTCTGCATCAAAATCCACTAACACCCCCCGTATTCGCACCATTCCAGTTCACTATAGAGTGCAATGAAATTCCTTAACTAACTAGGAAGCCCTGGGGTCAACTGGAGTAGTAAATCCCTCCCAATGTCTCGACCTAATCTGTTCCTCAATAGCTTTTCTAGCATCCTCATAAGCTCCCCAATGCATTTATAGGACGAAATTCCTCTCTCTAATCACTTCATGCTTCTCATTGTTCTTGTACAACTGTTTGGCTCTATCGCTCACGAACTGAGGTTCTACCTGCTCGCCCCTCTCAAAAGGTTGTTCTGAGCCCCCTTCTCCACTTGTCTCATCTCAGGATTTTCTTTTTCTCGACCTAGTTCCTCTTCCCCTCATTCTAACCCTACATTCAGCACTACCATAAACTCCTCGAGTTATTATAATAGTCCAATTCAATCAACAATTCAGATATTCACCCTCAATTCAAGATTCACAGCCACAAAATCAAAATCACAAATTTTTAACAAACTTCAAAATAATTCAACCCAATTCAAACCAATTCAAATATCAAGCCAATAATTCTAAAATATTGAGCAACTCAACATCAAAATTTTTCCTTCAACAAATTCTAACAAAATTTTGCCCAAAAATCACAAATTGGCTGTCAACAATTCCACTACACATTCTTCAACAAAAACCCAACAACTATGTTCAAGAAATTGGTAATTGAAACTAAAAATCCAAGGAAAGATGTTACCCGTTACGGATTGAAATTTTCCAAAAAACTATTGTGTGTCAATTCTCCTTGCATCCCCAATTTTTCCAAAGAATCTCCTACAAAATGCTTGCTTTGATGTTCCTATAGGGAAGAAAGATGATGTGAGTTGTGATTGTAGAGTTTAGAATGATTTTTGAGTGGAGATTATAGAGGAATTTTGAGGGATTTAGGGAAGGGTTTTCGGGTAGGGAGAAGAAAATAGAATAGATTTGTGAGAAAGAAGAAGAAGAAAGAAGAAGAATTTTAAAACGTTTCTGTATTTCGAGATCGTGATCTAGCCTGATCTTGAGATCGCGATCTCGATTGGCTATAGTTGAGATCGCGATCTCGACTCGGTGCAAAATTTGCCTTTGCAGATTTCGCGATCTCAAATCTGAGATCGCAATCTCAACCAAATGATCATTATGCCCTCCAGAAGTTTGAGTTTGAGATCGCGATCTCAAATGACTCAATTTCTGCAAACTGTAATTTTTACACTTAGCCAAGATTGCTCAATTCTTCATCACTTTTCTCCTTTTGCAAGGAGAACCTACATACAAAATTTATAAGTTAGGATGACAATTTTCACTCATTCTTTAGCACCATTTATTCAACTAAATAGAACTTAGATTTTTAACTAAAATTCAAACCTAATTGAGACTAAATTACTCAAAATTAAAATAATAAAAAATTACACCAAGAAGAACACAATAATAATTAAATCAAAGACTTGGGTTGCCTCCAAAAAAGTGGCTCTTTTATAGTCACTAGCCTGACTATGGCACGGCTTCATTCTTGCACAAGTTGGACAATCTCTAGTCCACTTTCAATGATTCCTCCAAGGTAGGGTTTGAGTCGATAACCATTAACCTTGAAACCTCCCTCTTTCCCTTTTATTTCCACCACTCCATGAGCAAAAGTTTGAACCACTTCAAAAAAGCCACTCCATCCTGACTTGAGTTTTCACGGGAATTACTTGAGCCTTGAATTTTAAAGTAGCACCAAATCACCAACTTTAAATTCCTTCCTTGGGATGACCTTGTCATGCCATGCCTTAGTTTTCTCCTTATAGATCAAAGAATTTTCAAATGCTTCCATCCGGAATTCATCCAACTCATTCAAATCAAGCATCCTCTTTTCATAGGCTTCCTTCAAATCAAAATTTAAGTTCTTGATTGCCCAATATGTTCTATGCTCAAGTTCCACTGGCAAGTGACATGCTTTTCCATACACAATACGATACAGCAACATACTAATGGGTGTTTTAAATTCCATTCAATAATCCCACAATGTGTCATCTAGTTTAAGTGTCCAACCCTTCCTAGCCTTATTCTAACCGTCTTCTCTAAAATCTTCTTCAATTCTCGGTTTGAAACCTCAACTTGACCCAATTTTTGGGAATGATAGGCTAAAGCAACTTTGTGTTTCACACCATACTTTGTCATCAAGACCTCAAAATGTGAATTTTTGAAGTGAGAGCCCCTATCACTAATGATAGCCCGAGGCATTCCAAACTGAGAAAAGATGTTCTTTCTAAGGAATTTGGTGACCACTTTGGCTTCATTGGTTGGGGTGGAGATTGTTTCAACCTACTTTGACACATAGTCTACCGCAACCAAATGTACTTGTTGGAAAATGAGATCGGAAATGGTCCCACAAAATCAATTCCCCATGCATCAAATACCTCTAACTCAACAATATCATTAAGGGGCATTTCATTTTTCCTTGAAATATTTCCCATCCTTTGACATTCATCACACTTGAGCACAATTTCTCAGGAATCCTTGAACATAGTTGGCCAATACAAACTACTTTGAAAAACCTTGAAAGCCGTTCGTAGGGATGAGCTCCATGATGTCCACCAACCAGAGATGAATGACAATGTCTCAACACATCGGTAATTTCACATTCCGGGACACATCTCCTAAGGACTTGATCATTGTACCTTCGGAACAAATATGGCTCTTCCCAAAAGTAATGTTTAAGTTCCACAAAGAATTTCATTCTCTCATTAAAATTTAGCCTCTTTGGTATTACCCTTGCCACATGATAATTCACAATATCCGCATACCATGGATTCATTTCCTTCACCTCAAATAATTTCTCAATTGATGATTCTTCATTGATGGCTCCTTCTTCATGATTGACAAGTCTAGATGCTTCAATCCTTAACAAATAGTCGGCTATCATGTTTTTCACACTCTTCTTGTCGACCACCTCCTGATCAAACTCCTGCAACAAAGTATCCATCTCAATAAACATGTCTTGGCATCTTGTTTAGAAAATAAATATTTTAATGCAGAATGATCGGTATGAACAATACCTTTGATCCAATAAAATATGATCTGGAGAGTAAACTTATCAAATGCAAAGACTATAGCAAGTAGTTCCTTCTCCATTGTAAAATAATTAAATTGTGAATCATTTAAGGTCCTACTTGCATAGTAGATGATATGCAAGATCTTATTCACCTTTTGGCATAAAACGGCACCTATTGTATAGTCACTAGCATCACACGTAAGCAAATGAAAGAGACCAATTTTTAACTACAATGACCGGTGAAGTGCTTGTTTTAACTCATTGAATGCTTCCAAACAAGAATCATCAAAATGAAAAGGACAATCTTTTTGAAGTAATAAGCACAAAGGTCTAGCGATATATGAAAATTCCTAATGAATCTTCTATGAAAGCCCGTATGACTTAAAAAACTTCTTAACCCCTTAACATTAATCGGAGAATTTTTCAATCACCTCCACTTTTGCCCTATCAACTTCTATTCCCTTTGATGAAACTTTGTGACCCAAAACAATTCCTTCCATCACCATAAAATGACACTTTTCCCAATTGAGATTTCAAAAGACCAAATTAGTTTCTACACACTTTTTCAACACTTTGGAAAAATTTGCAAGACAATCATCAAATGAGACACCAAATACACTAAAATCATCCATGAAGATCTCTATGCTCTTTTCAACCATGTCATGAAAAATGGAAAACATACAACGTTGAAATGTGCTTGGTGCAATGCAAAGCCCAAAGGGCATTCTCCTATATGCAAAGGTACCAAATGGGCATGTAAAAGTTGCTTTATCTTGATCTTCCGGACAAATGACAATTTGGAGATAACCGAAATAATAATATGTAAAACCGACAACCTCTCAAGTATTTGATCAATAAAAGGTTAAAAAAAATGATCCTTTTGGGTGGCTTCATTCAACTTTTGAATATCATTGTACATTCGCCAACCCGTAACCAATCTAGAGGGGAGGAGTTCATTGGTTTCACATATGATTACGGTAATACCACCCTTCTTGGAAATGACTTGAGTGGGACTAACCCACTCACTATCGCTAATAGGGTAAATAATACTAGCTTTTAAAAGTTTGAGAACCTCATTCCTCACAACCTCTTTTAAAGCAGGATTCAATCTTCTTTGAGGTTGCCTTACTGGTTTATTTTCATCATTCAACAAGATTTTATGCATGCATATGGAAGAGCTAATTCCCTTAATATCTTCAATGGACCAAGCAATGGCATCTTTTTGCATTTTAAGTACCACAATCAATCTATCAAGTTGTTCACTTGTGATGCATTCACAATCACCAGGTATGTCTCATTTTCACCAAGATATGCATGCATTAGGTGAGTAGGAAGAGGTTTAAGTTCCAACTTGGGGGGTTCATTGGTTGGAGACCCCCTTTTACCCTTTTCTTGATTCTCCTCATCCTCCAAATGATTCACATTCCTCATCCCTTCATCATCATCTTGATTTAGCGTATTTGACTCCAAGACCTCTTCCTCTATTGAGAAATTCTCCATTGCATTCCTACAACAATCATCAATTAAGTTATCTACCATATTTATATTCATAGACATCTTCAAAAATTGAAGAAAACTTTAATGAACTAAAAACATTAAATGTAACAATTTCATCATTTATTCAGAATTCCAACTTCCCTTCTTGAACATCAATAAGTGCACGGCCGGTAGTCAGAAAGGGTCTTCCAAGAATGATTGGCATCTCTTCATCCTTTTCCATTTCAAGCACAATGAAATCGATCGGAAGGTAGAGTTTGTCAATTTTCACAATCACATCTTCAATCATCCCTTTGGAAACTTTATGCTCCGGTCTGCAAGTTGCAATGAAATACTTGTTGGTTTCAATTGTCCTCCATTTAACTTCTTGAATACCGTAAAAGACATGAGTTTTATCGAAACTCCCAAATCACACAATGCTCTCCCAAATTATAAACCCCCATCTTACAAGGTATAGAAAATGATCCGGGGTCCTTGAGCTTTGGTGGCAACCTTTTTGTAAGGAGTGCACTACAATTCTCCATTAAGCATAAGATTTCATCCCCATGCAACTTCCTTACTTTGAAGTAAGAACTTGTTTCATGAATTTGGAATAGGCGGATATGTTCTCAAGTGCCTCATGAATGGAATGTTGATTTAAAAATTTTGAAAATCTCAAGAAACTTCTTGAACTTTTTTACTTTTTCTTCATCCTTTAGCCTTTGAGGAAAGGGCAAATTAACATGTTTCGGCTCATGATGCTTCGGGTCCTTGCCTTCATTTCTTGGTGAATTGGGCTTAATAGACTCATTCATCATTTTGTCTTGCCCATTTGAAGACTCCCATTTTTCTTCCTCTTTATCCTCAACTCCTTCTTTTTCTCCACTTTTCAACACAATTTTCCCAACCCTTTCTTCCAACTCTTTACCACTCCTAAGGGTGATGGCCTTGCATTGTTCCTTGGAATTTGGAATAGTATCACTTAGAAGCACCCCTAAAGGTCTTTCATTATTCATACTCGCCAATTGGCCCAATTGAATCTCCAAATTCCTTGTAGATGCCTTCAAGTTCTTATAATCCCTCTTCTATTTGGTTTCTCATTTTTCCTATCCAACTCTCTTCTCAAGTACTCAGCCTCTATTTTCCAACCATCTTCTCCCACATTCTCTCTTGAGATGTATTGGTCATGATACATAGGTTGGGAGGAATTTGCATATTGAAAATGAGGCATTGGTGGTTGGTTTTGAAATGAAGAATTAGGAAAAGATTGATATAAGTTGGGTTGGAAGTTCCTTTGATATGGCAGTGATAAGGTCTAGGTAAGGAACTTGAGACTTGTGTGTGTTAGACATTTTGAGGAGGTGTATGGATTGATTGTTGGTGTTGCTCCATGAAAAATTAGGATAATTCCTACAAGAAGGATTATATGTGTTCCCATAAGCTCCGGATGGGTTCTTGGGAAATGATGATTGATTAGGCACATAATTGAGTTGTTCATTTGACCCATAAGGCATCTCACATTGTCCATTAGCATGACCACCTCCACAAAAATCACATACCATGCTTGGTTGGGTTGGAAAAGAAGACATGGCAAGAATTTACACTACTTGGTTTCCTCAAGTACTCCAACGCCTTTGCAATGTTATTCATCACACTCGTGAGCTTACTTTGTTGTAGCAAAAGAGCATCTTGCATGTTCAAATTCAACACTCTACTATTGGCATTGGCTTGATTAGCTTGGTGTTGAGTCACTGGTAGGGTCATCAGTCCATGATAATAGTGATTGTATGCCATCTTATTAAGCAACTCTTGAACTTCTTCAGAGTCTTGTATGAGATGGATCCATCGGCGGAGGCATCCACTATAGATTTGGTCTCTTGAGTCAAATCATTATAGAAAGTTTGGATTTGAAACCATAAAGGAACTCCTTGAAAACTTGGGAGCGGTTCAAGGAGAAATGAAATCACCTCTTTAGCAACTCCTTGAACCACTCCCAAGCTTCTCCTAAACTTTCACCAATGTCTTGCTTAAAAGAGGTGATTTCATTTCTCAATTTGGTGGTTCTTACGGGTGGAAAGTGCTTTTCCAGGAACTCTTGACCCATTGTGTTGGAGCAAGTTGATTCCAAGTAGTAAATGTTCATTCGGCATGGGATTTTAACCATGACTTTGCCCTATCCCGAAGAGAGAACGGAAACACCTTTATTCGTACACAATCTGGATGTACTTCATTAAACTTAAAAGTGTCCAAAACTTCTTCAAAATTCGTGAGGTGTGTATAGGGATCTTCATTAAGACTACCCCCGAACATAGCATGAGTTTGGAGCATTTGGATTAATGCGGGCTTCATTTCAAAGTTGTTAGCTTGCACGGGCATCCGTGCAATACTCGAGTTCGCTCCATCAAAATTTGGCAAGACATATTCCCTTAATGGCCTACCATTCCCATTCATGCCATTTCCATTCTCATAGCCACTTATCCCATTATTTCCAACAACCTCATCTTCTTTGTTTTCCATGTTCAAATTTCTTTGATGAGCTTCTCAATTTTCGGATTTCCCTTAAATGTCTTTCCCTTGCCTTGTCTAAGCAAATGAATGGCCCTTGATCACCTCATTCTTATCACCATTCACTACAACAAAACCAAGAAAAATAGTCAATTGAAATTTCAAGTCAATTCCACAAGTATCCAACAAACATAAAAATACACAAAATTAACAACTAAATTAAACTAAAGTGCTTAATCTACACGACCTATATAGCGCTTGATATTGCCAAAAACCAAGGACAATCCCCGTCAACGGTGCCAAAAACTTGTCTAGTCCTTAGGTAGAGATCAATTTAAAGCAAACAAGTAATAAGAAATCTCACAAAACTACTACACTCTACCTCACTTCCGCAAGTATACAGAGTTGGTAGTAGTATAGGATAAGTGGGTATTGTTCCCATAAGGATTGTTGGAAGGCAATTACCAAGTTTTACGAGTATTTGTATAGTTAAGCAAGATCAAACAATGGATGGTGAAATTACTCTACTCAAAATCATAATTCAATGCAAGCAATTAAAACCTAATTTTAAGCTAGATTATCTACTAAAGCAAGTAAGTGAACTAAATAATTACGAAATTAGGTCTGAGAAACTACTTAATCTATTCTAGTAAAAGCAAGCAAAGAAAGCAATTAATTCTAATCTAAACTAATTGAAATAGAGCTAAAATTAAAGACAAGTAAATTAACCCAATAAAAACACTATAAAAAGACATTTCAAAGCTAGAAATTACCAATTCTAAACTAGAAATTGAAAGAGCTAAACTTATAATCAAAATATTTTTGTATTTGGTAAAAATAAAGAAAGCCCACTAAAAATTATCTAGAACTTAATGCAAGAAATGGAGAATTCTTAACTAAAAAGAAAGAATTTAACAAAAATCCTAATTTTTCTAAGAACCCTAATTTGCAAACAAAGAAATTTTTAATAATTTAAACTAGAAAGCAAGTAAAAATTATATCTACTTGAAGCTAAAGATTAACCCACTACAACTATCTAATCAAAATTTAAACTTGCTAAGAAATGAAAAGTAGATCTAAGAGACAATTAAAAAGAAATTTCTATTAAAGAATAAGCTTGAGGTTCTAAATGTATAAATATATCCTAAACTACCCTAACGCTTACTAACTATCTAATTTTAATCCTACTTACCCTTATAATTGTTTTTAAAAGTAGCTTAAATAGTATAAGGCAAAATCAGAAACTGGTTCCTAGACTATTACAAAATTGCCCATATTACTTCACCATCCGCGAGTCGAGATCGTGATCTCGACTCACTAATATTTTAAGTGATTTTTTTTAGTAGAGATCGCGATCTGGACTCTCTTCCAGCAACCCTTCTTTTCTTTGATAATTGCACTTTGGTCCATCAAGCTTGTTTAATCCAGCTTCCAAATTCTAATTTAACCTGCACAAAATTAACATAATTAAAGAATTCATTAAGCTAAATTTTTAGTAAAAAACTTAACATATTTAACAAGAACAAAAATATAAATGCATATGAAAGGAATTAACTTAAGCCTACAACTAATTACTCAAAATTTGAGATTTATACTATCAAAATGCTACATTTTAGAGTAGAATAACTCTAGTATACTTAACTAGAGTTATCAATTACGCTTTGTTCTGGTGGTAGCGTAGGAGTGACAACCGCAGTGGCACCGCTATCACTTCTTGGGACCAGTCTGTGGACAAGCTCTGAAACTACTTCTGCCTTAGTATGCAGAGAGGGATGCTCCTACTAAACTTCATAGACTTGAGATAAAGGGAGAAGTAAAGGAGTATGTGTGAGAATTCTCCCAATTAATACTGCAAATTACAAACATGAGCGAGAAGGATGCCTTTTTCCAGTTCATCAACGGACTAAAGTTGTAGGCACGACTGGAGTTGGAAAGAAGGAACGTTAACGATCTTTCCAGAGCAATGTCAGTGCCTGAGTCCCTCTTGGAGTTCAAGCCACGAGAAAAGCCAATCTCACTAAAGGAAAAAGCCCAGTTCTTCTAAACCAAAGGGCAAGGAGATTGCGAAGGAGAGCGACAAAGAATTTGGTGGGTGAGCAAGGGAGAAGTCACCTTCTAAGAATGAGAGAAAGTCATTCGCAACAAAGGATGGCTGCCTATAGGCAAACGATCATTGAAGTGCATTTCTGCGATGGTCTACACATGGCACGGGAATGCTCTGCGGAAGCAATGTTAGTCCCCATGGCCATGGAGGAAAAGCAATTGGGTTTGTTATGAATCCTAAATACTATCAAAGTGAAGAAGTCGCGAAAGAAGAGGGGCTTGATGTTCACCGATGTGGAGATAGCGGTCACAAGCTAAGTGTTCTAGTTGACACTGGAGCTATAGACTTCTTCATCTCTATTGAGGTAACCAAGAGATTCAACCTTCAAGTGGGAAAAGGCGTTGGCACCTTGAAGACAGTCAACACCAAGGAGGTCCCAGTCCATAGAGTGGCAAGCGATGTGGACGTAGCCATTGGGTAGTGGAAGGGCCAAACTCCACTTGAGGTAATTTCTCTTGACGACTATTGTTGGACCCAAGTTATGATAATCATATTTTGATGATGACCAAATCGTACTAACGACTTGAAAACAAGTGTGCAGAAAAATAGGAAGGCTCGGCGACAAAAATGATCATCCGAACGCAATCAAGAAAAACAACCAAAAGTTGAACAACACGTTACGGACGATGAAGAGCGTCCGAAATATGACCAGACAATACTGAAGGAAGAACAGATCTTTCATATGCAAATAACCATCTGAGGGACAAGGCTTCGGACATAAAAGATCATCCGAGACAAGGAATTCGAAGCCAAAAGGATCGAACGTTGAAGACAATCCGAAGAAAAGAGCTCAAAATGAAAAAAGTTTTCTGTCAAGCTGTAGGATGCATATGACCGTCCGAGACACTGTTCATCAAGCTATAAGACGTATACGACCATCCGAGACATTATTCATGAAGTTGTAGGATGCATGATCCGACGTCTGAACCACCGTCAGAACCCCTAATGGCTAGTTTTTAACAGCTAGTTTTTTGACCTGTTGGAGCTTAAATTTCAGCACATTTTATATCTATAAATAACCCAAGGACATCCAAATGATGTAAGGAACTACTACATTCAATACAAACACTTATTGAATGTGTAAGAGCTATTTGGAGAGAAATAGGATAAAATATTGTGGGTTGTATTGGTTTGAGTAGTATAGTTCTCTTGGCTCAACTAGAGGAATTAGTGTGACCAAGAGTAGACTAGTGAGTGATCTTCAAGTGCAAGAGTGGTGGGATAACAAGTGTACAAAAGTGAGGTTGTAGTGTAAAACCCTTTGGCTCAACTAGAGGAACTTAGTTGGTACAAGGGTGAGCCTATTTTGTGTACAAGAAGGTTATTGCCTCATCTTCTTTGAAGAGGCACTACAAGTGGTTGTACTCCAAGCTTGAGAAGCTTGGGAGTTTGGTTTGATATTTTTTATCTCAATCTTTTATTTGTTCTTTAAGCTTTGATTGTTAAATATTTATCTTTGATCATTTGTTGCACAAAATTTGCATTTTCATTAAACATTTCAAAATGTTTGTTTTTTTGAGACAAACTAATTCACCCCCCCCCCTTTTAGGTTGCTTTAGGGCCAACAATTGGTATCAGAACTAGGGTCTCTTTCTTTTGGTTTAATCACCTTTGAGTAAAAATCATTATGACAACCAATAATACTTTGTTTTTAGAGGGGCATTCCAGTACTAGACCTCTCATGTTTAATGGCATTAATTTTGTTTGTTCGAGGGACAGAATAAAAATTTTCATACAATCCATTGATATTGATTTGTGGTATATTGTTGATGAAGGTCCTTTTGAGGCTAATATTCTTGATGAAAATACACATAGATTAAGGCCTAAGACTAGATATGAGTTAAATGCACAAGATAGAGTAAATTTATCTTTAAATGCTAAAGCCATGAATATTTTATATAATGCTTTGGATGCAGATGAGTCTTCTAATGTGAAAGGTTGCAAATCGGCGAAGGAGATATAGGACAAATTGAAAGAAATTCATGAAAGAAGTGAAGATATAAGAAAGCAAAAGAAGTCACTTCTTGTGGCTAAATACGAGTCCTTCAAAATGGAACCTCATGAGAATATTGACAAGATGTGTTGTATTCGGTATGATGGTTCAAAGATATTGTAAAGGATTTGGAAGGTTTAGGTAAAGAATATTCCTTGGGTAAAAAGAATAGAAAGATTTTCAATGTTTTACCTAAGGAATGGGAACCTAAATCCACTTTACCTAAGGATTGGGAACCTAAATCCATTGCCATAGAAGAGTCTAACAAATTAAATTCTTTGCCTATTGAGTCTTTGATTAATTCACTAACCTCCTTTGAATTGAAGTTGAAATATAAGGTACAAGATGATGAGGAGGCAAGGACAAAAAGAAGCATAGCATTGAAGGTTTCACAAAAAGATACAAGAAAGAAGCCAAGTGAAAAATGCTATAAATATGGCCAATTGGAATACTTTCCAAATGAGTGTCTATCCAAGAAGAAGAAAGAAGGAAGGAAGCTTCATTTCAACAACTTCGAAATCACATGGGATGATTACAATTCGGATGGAGAAGTTGAAGAAGAACATGAGGTGATTCAAATGGCTTTCATGGCCATTGGAGATAATAAGATTGTATCCTCTACTTATGATTCTTGTAATGATTCGTGTGATGATGATGATGATGATGTTGAATCATTTATTTTTAAAATGCATGAATGTTTGAAAGAATCATATGCTAAGAACAAAGAGTTAAAAATTAATATTAATGCTTTATTGAGTGCAAACTCAAAACTTGTGCATGAAAATAATATGTTGACACAAGAAAATGATGTTTTGAAGAAAAAAAGATTGTTTTGCAAAAACCAAGATCAAGGAAGAACAAGCTTTATTGAAGAAGAGATTAGATGATCTTGATGTATTTTTGCAAAAGAAAAAGGAAAATATTTTCGAAAAGAAAAGTACTAGAAATATGCTTATCAACAAGAATTTTACCACCTTTAGAAAGGATGGTTTGTGCTTTGTAAAATTTAAATCTTCTTTTTATGGCATTAAGAATATTATTTGTAATTATTGTCATCAACATGGACATGTGAAAATGATTGCTATGTTAAACAAAATGAGAAATGTGGAATGAAGACCGCAATTTGGGTGATCAAACATGCTACTAACCGTATTAGACCCAAGAAATTTTGGGTACCAAAAGTTGTTGCTTAATCTTGTATGTAGGTATGCTTGGATAGCACCAAGGGATTCAAGATGGATTATCAATGGAGGGTGTTCAAAACATATAAGCTAAGATGACATTGAAATGGGTAACATTTAAACTTGTTGAGTATGTGTTAATGTGAACTATGATATCTTGAATATTAGTCAACTATGTGATTGAACTTGTTTAGAATGCTTGGATATGAGTATCCCCAAATTTTATCTATATTAAGTCACTACTTGCAAAAGAAATGGGGAGCATTCTCATTTGTAGATGGCTTATTTGTTAGAAATTAATTTGCACCACAAGAAATTGCATAACATATATTTTATTGTTTTGAGGATGCTTTTTGGTAAGGAATGAGAAATAAATGCCTTGATGTTAATCCTTTGCATATATTTACTCATTTCTACTTGATTTTATATTCTTGAAGGAATTTGAAGATATATATTTTGAACTTGACTTATCCTCTATAAACTTACTTTAATTGCATGCATAGTTTAAGGGGGAGATTGTGTGTATAAATTATTTTTACTCTTATATTTTGATGATGCCAAAAGGGGGAGAAAATACGGAACAAAACCTCTTGTCTTATGCTTCGTATGTTTTGGTTGTTTTTAGAATTGTCCAATTGATTTGTCATCATCAAAAAGTGGGAGATTGTTGGACTCCAGTTATGATAATCATGTTTTGATGATGTCCAAATAGTACTAACGGCTTGAAAACAAGTGTGCAGAAAAATAGGAAGGCTCGGACAAAAATGATCATCCGAACGCAATCAAGAAAAACAACCAAAAGTTGAACAACACCTTACGAATGATGAAGAGCGTCCGAAAGAAAGGAGTTCGGATGCAAGGAGTTTTCAATCTTTTTTTTTCACAGCCTTCAAAAGCCCATTTCCCTATAATTCTTTTTCCACTGATTGTCCCTTACTTTTGCTATCTCTAATCTGTATAGATTGTCTTCCAATTATTTCTCTCTATGCCTTTTCTGTAATTACATCTTCTCCATCCATTTTTTTTTTATCTTTCCCGAATGACTTTGTGCCTCTCCCTTTTTTACTTTTGCATTTGTTCTCTCATATACAACTTTTCCTACAATTCTTTTCCCGCCAAAAAGTAAGTGAATTCTCCCACTTTGCCACTAAATTCATGACCAGGTAGTTTTGAAACATGGGAGGTAATTTCCCACTTTTTTTTTTTTTTGTCCCCATTATTGTTTTCTTGTAAACGTGGGGCATGGCATAATTCCACTTTTTTTTTGTAACCACTATATGTGATGGACATGAAGTGACCAATCACTTTCATATTCATCAAATAGCAATGGGTCTGTTTGGATAGCAAATAATAGGTATTATTTGCCAAATAATAGGTTTATTTGCCAAATAATATTTGGTCAACAATAATTTTTGTTTGATCAGCAAAGCATTTTTTCCAAATAATATTTCACACTATTCATATTTTGATGGAATCTTATTCATTATTCACACAATCCATTATTTGCACTATTCATATCATATTCATTATTTATATTTTAAAAAATATATTCAATTAATAATTAAGTAAATAATTTTATGCAACGTGTCTTCGTCAAATGCAGTGTGGTAAGACTAAATGAAGAATATTTACAATTGTCACTTTTCTATTTACATTGTAGGCCTGTAAACGAGTCGGTTCCGGGTAGGTTCTGGGTCATATCTAGCATATCCAAACCCGTATCTAATTAATATAATCGGATTTGGATTCATATTCGGATCCAAATCTCCGATAGGTCTACAAAAGTAGATCCATACCCTGATCCATCAGGTCTTGTCAGATCCGGATCCGAGTCTTAATATTCTTTTATAACTTTTAAAATTATATATAGAACTATTACAAATTTTCAAATTTTCTCTTTTTTTTTAATTATAAAAAGTATTTAGTTCATAATTAATATTTATGCATGTATTCTACATTAAATACAAATTAAATGGGCAATTTATCACAATATATACATATATATATATATATAAACATATAAAATCATACTAATATATAATAATTTTATTATATATTAAATATTTTAATCGAATCTGGATCTTAATCAGGTTGTAACACCAAGATCCAGATCCGACCCATTTATTATAATAGCTAAACGGGTCTGGATCGGATCTAGGTAATCGAAATTTGTCATAAATTCAGACCCAGATAAACGGGTCTGGATCGGGTCAGGTCTGGGTCTAGACCCGACCCATTGACAGGCCTATTACATTGTTGTTTTTAAACTTTTTGATAATAACTTGAAGTGGAGTTCCAATTAGGCATGTAAACGGGTCAGATCTAGGCTAAATCTTGCAGATCCACACCTAAATCCGTTTAATATTATCGGATTCGGATCTCAATTTAGATTTTTTCTAAGTCTATAAAAAGAGATCCATATCTGAATTCGTTGGAACTTGTCGGATCCAACTCTTGATATTATTTTATAAATTTGAAAATTTATATATAAAAACTTACTTGACAAATTTTTATAGAATTTTTTTTAATTGTAAAAAAAGAAGATTTAATTCATATTCATATTCATATATGTATTTTACATTAGAACAACAAATAAATTGGAAATAAATAAATAAATATATATATATATATATATAATCGGATCAAAATAACCAGATCTATATCCTATTGGTCTATTATACAATAACTAAATGAATCCAAATCGAATCCGGAGAATTGGATTTACACATTGATCTAGACTCAAATAAATTATTCATGAAACGGGTCTAGACACGATTTATTCCAAGACCTATCTCTGATTGCTCACAAATTATAATGTTATATTTTGTAGGCTTAAATTTAATTTAAAATTATCAAACACTGTCATTTTTTTGGAATATGTTTTAAAGATCGATACTCCGTTTTAAGTACAGTCTATTATTAAAATAACAGATAAATTGAATAGATGAGTGGAAGCATTTGACAATTATGATTCGAAATATATAACTTGTTTGGCAAGCCGAATTACTACAAAATCTAATAAAAAATAAAAACTCAACCACCGTGAATAGGGAAATCAATAAAAGAATTAAACAAAAAACCATCCATTGTTATTTAATTAGTTGTGCAATTATTTTATTTTTAAATGGGTCGAACAAATAATAGGTATTCTTTATTTCCAATCCAAATGGTTATTTCAAAATATTATTTTGTATCCAAACAATTATTCTATTTTTACAAAAGTCAACATTATTTTCAAAAACCACTAAAGTCAAAAGACAAATATTATTCACCAAATAATACTCCATTATTGGTTGTCCAAACAACACCAATGTTTGTTTCTCTCTCTTTTTTGTTTTTTTTTTTTTTTGAAATTTTTGGTTTAACAAGAAGCCTTATTCTAATTATCTATAACTAAAAGTTAATTTATGTAGTTGTACAAGATTTTTATTTATTTTTTAAATTATTAAAAAAAGATAATAAAAAAAGTAACATATAAATTGAACTTTAAAAGATAATGAAAATATAAACACTTTTGTTTTTAATCTAAAATGCATTTTATCTAAAAAAAATAAACTAATAACACAATAAATTTTTAAAATTTTTTAAGAAAATATGAATATGATTATAACGGGAACATAAGTCCATTAAAATTCAAATTGTTTGACTCAAAATTTTTCTCAATTGTCTATACCACCTAAAAAAAAAACTAATTAAATTAATTATCTAACTTTAATTAGATATATCAATATACCAATTCCAATATTTACTTACTATCATCCCTAACCCTTTTCTTCCATCACAGACCCTTCCCTTCCATTGCTACCACCCTACTTGCCAATTCACCACCATCCCCAGCCCCAAAAATCAACCGACACCAATCTCCACCATAGACTAAAACAACAATGAAAACAATAATCTCTACTAGAGAACAAAACAATACCCATCAAACACCAAGACCAGAAAATTCAAGACCACTCACAACTACTCACCACCACCGAACACCACCCATTAACCACCACAGAACACCAACCACATCATCATCAAGGTATTTTGAATAAAAAATCAACTGAAAATACAAAAACAATGATAAACAACAGGTAACAAAACTACCACCACCAAACAACCCTGGCTTCGATGAAGATAATATGGATTAGTCGTTATCATCGCTTAGACATCATCAAAATTCAATTGTCGGTCATTCATTGCCGACGATCATGACACTATTCATGGAGAGAGGAGAAGGGGCTGGGAAAAGAAGAGATTGGGGAAATGAGAGAAAGGCATAAGGCAGCAGGAAAGAAGGAGGGGAAGGATATGTGACAAAGGAAAGAGAATGGGGCAAGGGGAGAAGGAAATCGAGAAGAAGGGAAAAGAGAAGAGGGGCTGGGATAAGGAAATCGAGAAAAGGAAAGAGGGAAAGGGGATAGATAATGGAAGGAAGGGGTGGGGCTGGGAGAGGTTAATGAACGAGGAGTTGGGAAAGGTTGGAGGAGGAGAAGCAGGAGGTTGGTTGGTTGGTGGTGCAGGTGATGGAGGAAAAGGGTGGTAAACTGGTGCTAGGTTTGAGTGATTGTTTGTAAAAATGAGTGCTTATTGGTCATAAAAATTATTTTTTTATTAAAAATTTGCAATTAAAGCGCGTGCATTATAAACACAGTTAATGTGAATGATTTTCATCCACTTTACCTTTTGGCCTAAAGGACGTGATGGTTTAAGATATATTTTCAAAACGTATAAGTGTTATGGGTTAGATAACTGTGAAACTCTGAAAAATCAATAGATTTTTCACTTTAATTTGTATACCTTTCATGTGTTTTGAGGTGTGTTATTAGTAATTAATGCAAAAAAAAAAAAAAACTATCTTTTATAACTAAATTTAAGTAAATCGAATGAGTTATTAAGGGCTTATAAATTTTTCTACTATTCTAGTCTGAAGGTAAAGGAATGATAAAAAAAAAATTAGATAACTATTGGAATAATTAAGGGAATAGTTACCAAGATTTTGATTTTATCATTAGTAGAGGTAGGAAGTATATTTATTAATTGTATGCTATTATATCTAAATAACTAACTGTGTGCAAGTGGTAAGGAGACTAAAGGATTTGTAACACATAAAACAAATAGTATAATAGTAAAAGATATTTATTTGTAATCAATAGTCATTAAAGAATTAATAGTTAGGGAAGTGGAAAGGTTTCATTGATGTTAGGGAAGCTAAATAATTTTATAACATCCTCATTTATTATGGGTTTAATCCAAGTCATTAGGAAGGTTTTAATATTAAAATTATTATGTAAGTTGCAAACTTTTTGTTTTCCAATAGTGATTTGGGGAAGACTAGTGATCCAATATAAAGTTAGTCTAGGGTTGTTAGAAGACTATAGAGAGAGGTGATATTCAAGAAAAGAAGTTAGAGAGAAGAATAGATATCGTAAGAGCTATTGCAACTTGGAATTATCCATAGGTTAGAATTCTTTTGTTTATTTTGAAAAAAAAAAATTTGAAACATCTTCATAAAGATTTGCTTAATAAAATTTGATATTAGAAGTACATTGATATGATTTCTTGTTCGAATTGTCAATATCTTCTATGTTATTTTGTACTTTTATCATCCTAATATTAAGGTATTGTTTCGCATTGCATGACATCAATATAAGACATTGGATTCCAATTGTATTTTGACAATTTTCATGTGATTGAATATAATATTCGAGATTTACATATTTCTTTTAAATGTATATATATTGAATAATAACTTAATAGGTAAATATGATATCTGGTGCAAATTTTTTGTGGTAGTTTTAAAAATATTTTCCATGAATGGATACTTTATTTTTGTCTGAACTTAATACAAATTCATTATTTGTATAGTATATGATTCTAAGGTGAACATGATGACTAAATTTTTATAATATATATATATATATATATTGGTAAATCAACACATGCATATTTGTATAATAAAAATCACCTTTAAATTCCTTGTACTTTACTATCCATTTAAAATCCATGTCAAGTGTTGTGATTTCCTAGTAATTTATTAAGTGAAATTTTCTTATATATTCGTAAAATTTTCTTAAACATCTGTTGACATACAAGAAATCTAAATAAGTATATTATCCTAAACTTTAGTTCAGAATAATGTGATCTTAATTTTACAAAATTTTTGGTTAAGTAGAATATGTGAATTATTCAAATATTTTTAGCTAGAACTATCCTAGTATATATATTTTTTTGTTACAATAACTTTTATACAAGTAAATACTTGATGGTTTTATATATTTGTAAAATTTATTTCATATACAAGTGCAGTTCGTACTTGCTACTACAATTTTTTACATGATTTTCGAGAATGACAAGACATGAAAATTGAACATAAGAAAGCATGGACAATAGTAGAAATCACGCATACTAATAAATAGAACAGTTAGTTCTATAAAGAATTAAATCATATATATTCGTAATTATACGTTGCAGGAAAATGAAAAGTTTCTTACATTTTGATAGTAAATATATGATGTATGTATCTAAGGATTTGATTATATTTTATTTGGAAGTTGCAAGTGAAAGTGTACATGAATTTTGATACATATGTGATACTTGAAAGAATTTGTGTATATCTTCTCATGGTTTATTTTGGCATATGATTATTTGAGAATTATATGAAACAAATGTGTCATGATCCCAAAGTTAAACTTTGGGGAGGTTGTGAACCCAAACTAAAATTTGGAGAGGTTGTGATCCCAAATTAAAATTTGGAGAGGATGGGCCTTGTTAAGTGTTAGCTTAGATCAACCGGGAAAGTATTGGACTGACCGTGGATCTAAATCTACCTTGACGTTCCCTTACGACAGAGTTAAAAGGTTAATTCTATTCAGAATGAGTACTTTGGAATCCGAATTTAAGAGATATGGTTAATTGGCGAGATGGTAATTGGTGCGATGAGGTCGAATTGTTGATTACAATAACTCTATGAATTTGCCTTGTTTGACTAGATAGTGTATATTATTTGTCATGTTTTGGTTAAATTCTTATAGTTATTATAAAACAAATTTAGTTTTATTTCAATGTTCAAATTAATTTTTACATAAAACTTACGGTAATAACTAAAAAAAATACACGTGCACACACGGTTCTCACAGGGTTTAATAGCTGACACGATTGTTTTAAATTTTTCAGATATATAGGTTGAATGAACTTGGTAGATTATGTTTGGATTGCAAGTTTTCATTAAGGATGTTTGGAGTTTGCATTATTGAATAAAATTATTCAAATCTACATATAAACCTAGTATGTTGAGGATTTGATATTCGGCAGATTTATTAGTTAATAAATTTGGATTTTAAGGTATGTTTTTTTAGACATAGGAACTATCTTTCTTTTTATATCACAATATATGAAACTTTTGTACATAAATTATAACTTATAATTTTCTTAAGTTATTACTTAGTTAATGTTAGAGCAACAGTCAAACTTATGTCCTGCTTTAAAAGGTTGACCTTAATTTTTCCTTGCATTTTTGTTGCGTAATTTTTGCTGCGGACACATTCTAGATGTGTATAAGAGACAGGGCTGTTATCTGCGGATTTTGATGCGGATTTTTTGGATTAAAAAATCCGCATCAAAATCCGCAGATAACAGCCCTCCATAAAGCGGGAACGTATTATTTACAAAAATTACGCAACAAAAATCAAAGGAAAAATTAAGGTCAATTGCATATTTGCTGCGTAAAAATAAATCCGCAATTCCGCAGCACACTTGCTGCAGAATAAATTTTCCTGCACACATCTTCCTGCAGGAATATAAGAGAACAGGGCTTGTAGTGAAGCTTGCTCAGCAATTTTTGTGGAATTTAAAGTTAATTTCAGAATGTTGCTGTGGAAATTCCTGGAAAATTCCGCAGAAATTTCAATTTACGAAACCCAAGACATTTTGGACAGATCTAATAGGGAAAAAATCACTTTTCCTCTCCATTTCCTGCACCACCAGCCACCATTCACCCTCCACCTTTCTTCCAACTACCATCCACTATTTCCAAACCTAAATTTCATCCCTTCTTCCTCTCCTCAAGCCATTTTGCTCCATCCTTCCTCTTGAAGAAGCCGCGTGAACTTGGTGTATTTGGTTGGGTTGTGTTTAAACACCCTTTTTATTTTTATTTTTAATAGGTAATATTAAAATCATTTTGTTTGGATCGTATAGATTTTTGCTATTTATTTTGATTATTTTTTATCCCTACATTCTGTAAATTTGCACATAATAAACAATGTGTTTTTACAAAAGATATTAGGAAATTTCAATATATTTTTTTTATTTTTTAATCGTATAGATTTTTGTTGTGTTAGTTGACATTACATTTTTTTTTCAACTGTTTGTTATCCACCGCCATACTATTTTATGGTTTGAATGAGGGATTTGTTCATGTTATTTTTCCAATATTGCTTACATTGGTGCCATGTGAATTTATCTTGCATATTCATGTAATTTTTCAAGAATCCTTATATTATTGCTATGTGATTTTGTATTTGAATTGATCAATATCTTACTTGGTTTCATTGGTTGTTGTAGATGGCTGATGCAGGAGATCAAGGAGGATAAAAAACCAAAAAGACAGGGAAAAAACAAATGAGGGGGAATATTATAGGCGTGTCACCCAAGTTCCTCCACCGCCAATAAAAATAAAAATAAAACTGCAAAAATTATAGCAAAAATCCTACAGAAATTCTTACGAAAAAAGAGTAAATTTCATAGCTTTGTCCATTATACAAAATGACTTGATTTATGGGCTTGAAATAAGTGTGTCAGCTTCATACACCGCATTCTTCTAGTGCAGTTGGAAATGATGCTGATGACACATCTGATTTGGATAGAGTCCGATGGAGATGGGTTAATATTATTCATAATAAATATAAAATTGTGATTTAATTGCTTACCCTAAGATAACGTGTTGTATTAATCTTGTTTGCTTGCAAACTAGGTTTTGGCCTCACAAACTAGCAATTGAGGGCATCTCTGCATGCATAAAGACCAAGTTTGAAGAAGGCAAACCCTCGTGGAAGAAGTTTTCTACGGCCACAAGAGACATGTGGTTTGAGGAATTTCAAGTATTATGGTCTATATTGTTTCAACGTATTAATTGACTACGTAATTATATGTTTCATATTGTTATATAAAAACTTTCTTGAAAAGCATTTTGAGAAACCCCTGTCTCTTATACACATCTAGGCACAATGCGGTGAGAGAGAATTTTGAGAAGAGAGGGGTAGGTGGCACGATGCTACAAAGTCCGAAAAGATGGTAGAAAACCATCTTGGATGGGGATAGTGCATGAGCAGACCTGAATAAATATTGGCAGTCCCAAGAGTTCAAACAAAAATCTGACCAAAATAAGAAGAACCGGGATTCAGGTGCATCACTGCATACAGGCGGTTCTATACCACACAGAGTGCATTTCAAGAAAATGGTAATACTAATTAATTTCTTGTACTTTTAATACTTCATTATATTACAATGCCTTTGTTATTGATGACTTGAAAATATTTATTTCATGAGGATTAGTACTCACAACATCTGCCATCTGATTTGGATATTTGGTATGACGCCGTGGGAGGAAAAAAGAAAGGCAGAGTTTCTGGGCTTGGTTCTTTAGGTAGGACCATGAAGGGTTATTCGTCTAGACCTTCACACCCATACGACCTACCTGAGGATGTTGATGAGAGGATTAGGAGCACAGTCCACTCCCTTAGTACGAACTACAAGCCCAAGAGACAGGAAAGGGAGAGATTGGAAAAGGAAGGCAAATGTCATACTTAGACACATCTAGATGTGTATAAGAGACAGATATATAAGTTATATTTAATCAAGTTATTCGTATTGGTGTATAATGCTGTCTCTTATACCCTTCTGATGTGTATAGTTATTGTAGCTATACATACACTAATAAAATATTGATTCGTCTAGTTATTTAGCTAAACAATCAAATTTGTCTCTAAGTATACGAGATACCTATCTGCATATATATCATTGTATCAAACATGTCTCTTATATTTCTTTCAATGCGAATTGTTTTTTGAGATAAAAGTTGCTCGAATATGACATGATGATCAATGCGAATTGTTTTTTGTGATGAAATTGCTGGAATGTGGCATGATGGTACAGGGGAAGCTTCTAGCAAAGCATCATGACCACCCATTTTCTGAAAATTATTTGGGGATTTTGTCATGAAAATATATGGGATTTTTGGGGATATTATATGGGAATTTGTCGATATTTGCTAGGGATTTTGCTGCGAAAATTATATGGGGAATTTGTCGGGATATTTGCTAGGATTTTGCTGCGGAAATTGGCACCAATATAAGCCTACACAATTTATTGACAAAAATAGCTGTAAACATGTTTTTATGACGAAATTTTGCTGCGGACTGCGGATGAAAAATTATAATCCGCAGCAAAATTTGCAGGTAATTAGCAATTTTTTAGTAGTGTTGGGTCGTTACAATAACTATACCACATAAGGGTTTAAGTTTACTCATTATAAAACTAATTAAATATAACAGTTATATATGCATTTATAATGTTCAAGGTATTCTTGTTATATAAAAATGATTCAAAAGGAAAAGGGAATTTTGTTATTCTATATAATATAGATTTTTTTCAAATTAATAAGTATGCATTTGCCTAACCATTGTTAATAATTGATAATCTTATAATGATTTGTAATACCTTTTAGCTTTTTATTATTTTTATATAAATAAAACTACATCAATAAAGTAGATTATATAATTTGATAACCAATAATTTTTTTTTGGAAAAAAGTCTACAAAAGAAAAACCAATAGCAAAGTAGACAAAATAGAATAACTTTCAAGAATAATTAAGAAACTTATGAATCATGATGTCTTATAAAGTTTCCAAAAAGAATAAGAAAATGATAAAATTTATGAGAAAATAAAAATGATAATAATAAAGTGGACCAAAAGAAAGAAGTAATCTTCCTAACAAAGAAAAAAATGCGAGGACGATGTTTTTAATTAGTAGTTTTTATGGAAAGACATAATTTTTAGAATTTTATTGAGATGATTTGAGATTCTCCAAATCTTTGATAATTTAGAAAGATAAAATGAAGAAAAGAAAGATATACAAATAATAAGATGAGAAGGGTAAGTAATAACTGTTAAGTGGTATTACTAATATATCAGCAGAGTGGGTCATCTAGGGAAGAAAAGTCGAAGGGAAAAATTCATAATTATTTTCATAGAACGTACTTTAATACCAGTTAAGAATAATACTCATCGACATTTAAATGTTAATTACCAATAAACATAAAGTTGGAAGAAGATGCAAAGAATAAATTGATTTAGTAGTTATTATTTTGGGTAAATCACTTAAAATAGTCCTATTTTTTCATCAAAATAGAAATAGCCCCTTAAATTTTAACCTATTTAATACTTTAACTAAATATTTGCGCCAATTCGGTCCTTATTTAGTTGCTACCCAATGTACAAGTTTTTTTCAATTGTGCCGCCCATAGTCACATCGGTTACCACTCTTGGTCACCATCGAAAAACACAAAATACTTATGTTTGGACGATGCAACTAACGTAGAGACCAAATTGGTTACAAATATTTAGTTCAGGGACTAAATCAGCTAAAATTGAAGGTTCATTTCAAATTTAATAAAAAATTTGAAGGACTATTTAGGTGATTTATCCTTTTTTTATATAATAGTAGTAATTATTTTTTTTTTGATAAAATCTATACTATATCTACATAAAAACCACTTTTTCTAAGAAATTTTAAATAATCTATACTATATGTAATTAGGTTGCAAGAATAATATTAATCATATATATTTAGGCTAAATGTCTTCCTCCTTTTATGAAAGTTATTAGGAGTAATCCTTTAATATTATATGTCTAAGCCTTTTCTTTTTCAAATTAATGTGTATTTATTTTTCTAACTTATTATTAGTAATTCATAATATGTGATTATTTATATTGCATTTTTAATTTTATAATTCTTTTGGAAAAATTTAATCATATGAGCAATATACACTTAAAGAGAGAATTTTGAACAAATAAAAATATTTAAATATAATATTCAGAATAAATAATTTTAATTTTTATTATTAATTATGTAATTCATTTTTCAGTACTGTCATTATTTACTATATAAATTTACTATATATTTGACATCCACATGTCAATAATTAAAAATTTCTCGTGAAAAGTATTTTATTTGTGATATGTATAGATATAATTCATGATTTATTCTTTTTCTTGTGTAGATAAGCTTATCTATATATTCTTGAAAATTATTGTATTTTATCTCATTTTTATGTATTTTTCCCCTATCGAGATTTTGTTTTCATAACCTCATTTAAAATTTTTTCTTCAAAATAATTTTGTAATCTCTCAAAAATAAGTTTGTTAAACATGAATTTTTAAAATTTTTTACTATCTTGTGCATAGCACGGGTTTTGAACAATAGTTGATAACTCTAGAAAACTAGAGTTATATGTACCCTAAACTTATGTATTTTTACTTTAGTTTCAAGCATTTTTATGGTTTAAGTATTGTTTTTGCCTATTTTTACTTTCATGTTCTATGAGATTGTGTTAATTTATGTTAATTTAGTATATTTAATGTTGTTTCAGTGTTTTTGTATAATTAATAGAGTGTATTTATGTGTAGGAGTTAATTGTAGAAAACGGCGCAACAATCGGACGAGAAACGATCCAAAAATATCATGTAACCGCTATTTCCTCGCTCAAAAATTGCAGTTACTGAGCCCATGAAACTATTGGAAGTTTAATCGCGGTCATTGGTTGTCAAAACTCAGGAAGTTTTCTAAATATTGACAACCACAATTTCTGATTTTAAGAAGGAAAATCCAAAATCGGGATTTTCAACTCCTGGCAGTATGCATTTTTTTGCGTGATTTAAGAATTTTAAGGGGTAAAATTATCCAAAGCAAGGTAAAATGTGGTTGTAACTTTCCCCATTCAACCCTAACACTATAAATGCATCTTGTAAGCCTTTTTGGAGGCTAAGTAGGATATAAGTACACTAGAATGAAAGCCTTTAGTGTATTTTAGTTCTCCATTTTTCCTCAACCCATAAAGGGAGGATTTTCTTGGTTTAGATTAGATGCAGATTAGTATAGTTTCAAAGTTTCTAGTTGTAGTTTAAAGCCCTTAGAATAAGTTCTCTTTAATTTATGTTTAATGTTATTTGCTTTACATTAATTTAGTATAGTTTAGTTTAATTGCTTATTTACTTGTGCTTTCTTAGATTAATTAGTAGAATTAGTTTATGGGCGTTTCATTTTATTGATTTCTTTACAAGTTTTCTTAGTATAATTGTTAAATAATTTATGGACTTTCTTTAAGGGCTTTGTTAGTGAAAAATTGTAACTTAGATTAGTTAATTAGGATAGATTAGTTTATACATTTTCCTTAAAAGTGCTTTCTTATGAGTAATTTGTAGTTTAGACTAGTTAATTAGGGAAAATTAGTAATGAGATTTCTTTAATTATACTTTCTTAGTGTTAATTAGTAGTTTATATAAATTAATCTCTCTCTTAAAAATGCTCTCCATTTCACATGCTTTCTTTATAGATTAATGTTTTCTTAAAATGCTCTCTTTTTACATGCCTAATTTCATTGCTCTCTTCAAAATGCTTTTCTTAGTGTTAATTTTTATTTTAATGCATTGGTTAGCCTTTAAATTGCTTTCTTAGTCTTTTAAATTCTAATTTTAGTTAAAAACTTTCTTAAATCGACCACTTCAACTAATAACTCAATCAAATAATTGGTAATTACCAACCAATCCTTGTGGGTTCGATCCCTACTTCACTATACTACTAGTTGACAACTGCATACTTGTGGAATGCTGTCTAGTTAGTAGTTAGATTTAGGTATTTTTATAACTAGGTATTTTTCCAAAACGTATCAATAGTTAATACAAATCAATAATTATTTAATAAATATATCTATTCTAATAATGTGAATATTTACTAATAGTCAGTTTTTAGAAATTTATTTACCTGTTGGTTATAATTAATTTTTATCGTAGAAAATACAAAAAAATAACTTTGGTAATAATCTACTCATTTGAAATAAATGTTACCTATGAATATTTGCCAATAGTCATTTTTTGGTTATAAATAACTTTTATTGTAGTAAATATTACAATTAACCTTGAATAAAGTTGCCACTTATCATATTTGTGTAATCCCTCACATATCACCTTTACAATGATTGAAATGGATAAATATGGGAGTTAAAGATGCAATATGTTCAAAAAATAAGTACAAAATATAAAGTAAGAGTGGATAAAAGTTAAAGAGTGTAAAGTAAAATAAGACCAAAAAACTTTGTAGGTGTGTTTATGTATATTGCTTGTGTATGTGTCTGTGCACCTTGCGGATATCGAATTTAAAATTTTATACGTTAAGTGTAGAAAAGATAATTTTTAATTAAACGTACACATGCTTCGCATTGAGTAATTCTTGTGTAATACTCCATCAATCCCTTCTAATAGTATTGCTCGAAGTATGTTTATGTTGTTTGGTTACCTAAATTAATTAGAAAAATATTTAGGTAGATCCAATTTTTAACCCCATCTGTAGATCTGAACTGTGGTCAGGATTAAATCTTATTAAATCTTGCTTACATCAGCTGATGTCATAGATTCTCTAAAGTTTAATCCAAATTACAGGATCTACAAGTGAGACCAAAGACCGAATCTACATAAGTCTTTGCCAATTAATTAATGGTTATGCTTTGCCATATAGCTCATGACATTGATAGTATTTGCGCCTCATTTTTTGTTCTGTTTATGTAATTTATGTAACATACAGTCTACATTTCTAAATAATGAAATTTATGGGAAACGCCCCCAAAAAATTGAAAGCTAAACCATTAATACAAGTTTCGACAACTAAAGACGCGACTTAAGTAAAAGAAAAGCAATTGCGCCTTTGAAAATACATAAGGTTAGCACCACTGTGTTCTACACAATAAATTATTGGCGAATATTGGATTTAAATCTTGAGTGCTAGACTATATTGACATATATTTGGGAGACTCTTTATAATTTTTTGTAAAATTTTAGGGCAGTAAAGTATAATTTTATGAGGGTGTAATTAAAACTATTTAAAAAAAATTGAAGGAAAATAATATAATTTTGAAATTCTTGGGAGATATGACTATATATATATATATAAGACAATTTTACAGTTTTTGTAAAATTTTAGTGGACAAAATCTAATTTTTGTAAGAGTTTAATAAAAACATTTAAAAAAGTCTAACGTGATAAAATAAAATTTCGAAATCCTTAGTGCCACTCTGTCAGCCGTGCCTTAATAAGCAAAAAACTTATTTGACAACTAAATTTTACATTTTGTATAATTTTCGCCATCAAACCAATTTTTGTTTGAAACCACTGAAATAACCTTAAAAGGATAAACTTTTGGTTGTTCCATCAAAGTTAACAGTATACTATGTCAAGTCCGAGGATATTTGTGTAAGTAAATACATGAAAAAAACTCAGCCTTCTTTCATTCTTATTAATACTAGTGATTCGGGAACAACTCGATGTGTGTAACTAATAAAAATTAAAATTATAAGCAAATTTTTTTTATATAAATTAATGTTACATTTTGTTAATAAAAATATGGACAGTTTATGAAATAAAATATATTAATGGGTAATGATTTGATAGTGTATGTAGTTACTCACATAATTTAATATTTTTTGAACCACTCAAAAAGTAAAAAATAAAAAAGAAGAGACCACTAGATTAAGTTGTGCTTTCCCTTGTTACAAAAACAAAATAAAGAAAAAAAGAAAATATGAATTAATTTTTTGTTTGTAGTTGTGATAGAGGTAGTAATTACTGGAGGGATAAAGACCAAATAGAAGTAAAAATAAAATAAAATAAAATAAAAATAGAAATAAAATAGTCAAAATATGAGTTGATATAACATGTGAAATTAAGTGCTCAAAACATTAATAGAGACCAACGTGTTAGTGTCAATATAGTTTAAGGGAATAAAATATAATTAACCAATAAGGTATATTTGTCCAGCCAAAATTTAAGATACCATTATAGTTGACTCAGTATTCAAAAAATAATAGTAATGACTAAAGTATACCCTAAACTTGAAGGCGGTGAAATATAATTAATCCATAACATATTGGTAGAATTATCTAAAAAAAAATTGAAAAGGTATATAATCGGTTCAATTCGATTTTATCTCAATATTTATCTTAACAATATTTGGTTTTTTGATTCGTCTATTTTCGGTTTAATTTTACTGTTAAGAAATTGCTTTCATGCTTGGTTTATGGCGATTCGGTTCACAAAACAATTTGAATAGCCATATTTGCCAAATTCCTGAAGTTTGAAAATTTTCATCATATCACATTTCAAAGTATCACAAAAAAAAAAGGATTATTATGTGAAGTTCCTGTTACTATTCCATTGTGTTTGTAATTTCCTCCTGTATGATCATTGAAAAGCCAACCACTTTGAAATGAACAACCTTAATTTAGGCCGTATGATTCTACAATCCTTATATTCTTCATACCATTTCATAAATTTTAAATTTATAAGAAAAGAAACATCTTTAATTACCATTATGAGTTATAATATTAGTTTTTACAACAGAGCATCAAGAGCTATATACTGATTGCCTTATTTGTGATGATTGATAAACTCATAAATATCTTAAGTTTTATGTATTATTTACCTCATTTTTATGTGTCATAAGCAATATTTAAATTAATTATGAGTTTAATTGATTCATTCTTAACTTTTGTAGGTTTTAAGTACAAAAGGAGTTAAAAGAATAAAATAAAGTAAAAAAAATCTTGAAAACGAAGTGTGCACAAGCATTGAAGAATTTGGATACTATTTTGTATTTTGAGCATAACTTTCTCATCCGATCTCCGATTAAATTGATTCAAGATGTGCTGGAAAGGCAAGAGGAAGACTACAACTTTTCTATTTTGTATTTTTTTCAAATTTTATCGGCAAGAAGGTCAAAATTGGGATTGAAGTTGAAGTTGGAGTGCAGAGGAACGCGCGTGTGTGTGCCAATCCTTGCGCATGGATGCCAATTCTAGAAGTGAGAAGTCCAGGAACCAAGTCATGCACACGTGCACATGATTCTGTGGGTACATGTGCACCCGTGCCTGCGAGGGTCTACGAAAATTATTATTTTTGACAGCTTTCTTCATCCAGTTAGACTCTTTTTTAAGGGTTTTGATGTGTTTCTTGTGGGATAAGGAAATTTAACCTTAGAATCCCTTATAAATACTCTTTTCACATATGAGTTGAAAAACACAAAATCTTTATCGTTCATTAGTTGCAGTTTTAACACATTTTGTGTGCTTTCCCATAGCTATTTGTGCTTAAAAACTTCATTCTTGATCAAGGGAGTTGAAGCTATGGATTCTTTAATGTTGTGAGACTTATCGTGTTTAATGAATCAATTCTTTATTTCAAGTATTGGTTATTTTTCTGTAATTAATTTATGACTGTTTTCCTTTGATTGCTATAACTGCAGCGTAGTTAATTAATTGAATCAATTGATAACTATATTAATATTGTCTAATTTAATCTGTGAAACAACTAGATTAATAATTGTTAGATTAGGGTTATTGAATCTAAGGAATAAATAACTAACTAATTGACATAACCACTTGTGCTTATGTTGTATTAATCTAATTGATATTTTAGTTATCAATGCTTCTACTTGATTATTCGTTGGTGCTTGTTTGAAATTAATTGGTAGCTAGGGTTAATTAGATCATATTGAAGATTAACTAAATTTATGGAAAGATACAAGAATAAGTTGTAAATTAAAATTCAAGCAAAATTCTTCAATTAGTGCTTAATATAGGAATTGTTAAACATTTTGCATCAATGATCATCTATCGAATTTTTATGGTAGATGTGGGCCAAGACCAAGAATACTACCTTCTCTTGATTTGCTCCAATTCAATTCATTTGTTTTTAGTTATATCACATTTTAATTTAATTTTTTTCACAACCCCCCATTATTACAATTGGAGCACAATTAGTTACACTCTCTGTGCGACGATCATGTACTTTCGCGTTTACTTTAATCTTTAGAATAGTAGGTTTTATTTTTGGGTACGGGTGACAACGCAACCAAAAAAGTACACACCGGTTTTGGCGTTGTTGCTGGGGAATGTTTTGCTTTGATTGTGTTTTCGTTTGATTTTTGTTATACTGTTTTATTTTCTTTTTAACTGTGCATGCCTGAAACTCGATTTACTAATAAAAGTGTTTTACAGTTTAACTCAGAAATTGAAAGAACTTTGTACAGGTTAACAAAAGAGACACGACAAGGATTACAAAAGGAAGCAATTGTGGCCAAAAATTGAACTCTTAAGGAGTTGGCGATTCCGAATTTAAATCAACAACCTCTTTGCATTACTTATCCTGCTCTAGATGCTGACATTACTTTTGAATTCAAATCCAGACTAATCTATCTTTTGCCTTCTTGTCATGCATTTCCAGGTGAAGATCCTAATAAGTATTTAAAGGAATTTCATGTGGTCTACACGAATATAAAATCTAATGGGGTCTCAGAAGAGCATATTAAGTTGAAAGCATTCTCATTCTTGTAAAAGGATGAAGCAAAGGATTGGTTATTTGACCAACCCTCAGAAAGCATTTTGAGCTACTATATGAAAGCAGATGAATAGGCTATTCTTAGCAAATATTTTCCAGCCTCAAGAATAGCGAATATAAAGAAGGAAATATGTGAAATAAGACAGTTCAACGATGAATCCTGATACAATTATTGGGAAAGATTCAAGAAGCTCTACGCCAGTTGTCCTCATCATCAGATTAGTAATTTTCTATTGATTCAGTATTTTTATGAGGGACTTTTGATTCACAAGAGAAACATGATTGAACTGCAAGTGGATGAGCGTTGGAGAATTTGACCATAGAAGCTGCCCGTAATTCAATATCAAATATGACAGCTCATTCTCAAAATTTTGGGACAAGGCGTGATCCTACTCCTAACCGTGTTAATAAGGTTAGTGTTTCTTCTCTCAAATAACAAATGGTTAGTTTAATCTCTTTTGTTTGTCAAATAGCTTTAGGAACTACAATCAGTGCAAGCTTGTGGGATTTGTTCAATTGTGGAACATCCAATGGATATGTGTCCAACTTTGCAAGATACTTAAAAGATTCCCGTGAACAAATTACTGCAGTAGGAGGATTTCCAGGGCAACCTCGTAGAAATTATGATCCATACTCAATACTTATAACCATGGATGGAGAGATCATCCGAATTTGAGCTACATGAATCCACAAGTTCCATAACCTATGGTCCAAAATAGAAATAATTTGCAGCCACATCGACCACCCATACCTTCAAGACTACAATCGAACTCTACTTGTCAAATAGGTATGTCTATAGAGGATATAGTAAGTTTTTTGGGGACCAACACTTTGCATTTAGCAAGAAACCAAGGCCAGTATTCAACAATTGACAAACCAGGTAGGTCAAATGGCACAATTAGCCATTTGGAAACCTAGAATTTAGGAAAGTTGCCATCTCAAGCAATCGTGAACGTTAAAGAGAGTGCCAGTGCAATTGTGTTGAGAAGTGGTAAGGAGGTTAAGGTAGCCATTAAATCAGTTTCTAAATCCGTTAAAGCCGAGGAAAAGGAGGCCGAAGTTGAAAAAAGAGAATTGGCGCAGAACGACAAAGAGACAAATAAAGGTAAGTCAATTCCATGGCCAAAGTATAAGCCTAAACCCCTATTCTCTCAAGCATTGAAAGAGTTTGAGAAAAAATATCCTAATAGAGAACTATATGAGACTTTTCGCAAGTGCGAACTAAGTATTCCATTACTAGATGTTATTAAACAAATACCTCACTATGTTAAGTTTCTGAAAGAATTATATACTCATTAGAGGAAGCAAAAAGAAAAGAAAAGTGAGAAGATTATATTAGGGCAAAATGTTTCAGCAATGCTTCAAAAGAATCTTCCCACAAAATGCAAAGATCCAGGTATGTGTACAATTCCCTGTACGATAAATAATACTAGGATTAAATAGGCCATGTTAGATTTAGGAGCATCTATAAATGTCATGCCTTATTCTGTTTATGTTTCTTTGCAGCTTGGCCCTTTGATTGAAACTAGTACAGTTATCCAATTAGTTGATAGATGTTTGGTCTATCCAAAGCATCAAGAGGTGTATAGTTGAGGATGTCAATGAATTAATCTTTCTTGCAGATTTTTACATTCTCGACATGGAAAATAGTGATAAGTTTGCCTCTACTTTGTTAGGAAGGCCATTTAAAAACATCTAAAACTAAAATAAATGTGGCTACTGGAATGCTTACAATGGAATTTCATGGAAAAATTTTTGAGCATAATATTTATAAAGTCATAAGGTATCTTACTGATGATAATCCTGTCTATTCTAATGATATCATTAACTCTTTAACATAGGAAATTTTGAAGAAGGATGTGAGGCCGAAACTGGTAAGCAAGTAAAGACTACAATTGAGGAATCATTGCATCTTGGTAAGGTATCTTATGCTGCATTGCTAATTTCTGATGAGAAATCAATACCTACTATTGTGCAGCCAAGAGACTTCCAGAAATGAGGCCCCTTCTTAGTCATCTCAAATATTTGTTTTCAGGGGATGGAAAAGCTTTGCCAATCATTATTTCTAGCCAACTGACTGATGATCAAGAGCAGATAGAAAATTTGGCAAGAGTTCTAAAGGAGCATAGAACTGCAATTGGATGGACCATTGCTATCATAAAGGAAATTAGCTCATCCACATGTATGCATCATATCTTGCTTGAAGAAAGAGCTAACCGTACTAGACAACCACAAAGGAGGTTGAATCTAATGCTCATGGAAGTAGTTAAGCAAGAAATTCTCAAACTTCTTGAAGTAGGGATAATTTACTTTATTTCTAATGGTGAATAATTTAGTCTAGTCCAAATGGTCCCTAAAAAGTCAGGAATCACTGTAATAAAGAATCAACATAATGAGATGGTGCAACCCATATTCAAAATAGGTGAGGATTTGTATAGATTATAGGAAACTCAATTTTTTAACTCGCAAAGGTCACTTCCCTTTACTCTTTTTTCATCAAATACTTGAAAGGTTAGCCGGTCGTGCTTATTATTATTTCCTTGATGGTTATTCATCTTATTTCTATATTGCTATTGCTCCAGAGGATCAAGAGAAAGCGATGTTTAATGGCATGTCCATTTGGAACTTTCGCTTATCGTCGCATGCCATTTGATTTATGCAACGCTCTAGCCACATTCCAAAAGTGTATAATTTCCTTTGATTTTGTTGAGCACATTATTGAAATATTTATGGACGATTTCACTGTATATCGTTACTCTTTTGATCATTATTTGCATAACCTTACACTAGTGCTACAAAAATGCACACAAACCAATATGTTTTAAATTCAAAAAAATATCATTTTATGGTTCAACAAGGTATAGTTTTAAGTCATGCGGTGTCATCTAAAGGTATCAAGGTAGATAAGGCTAAAATTGATATTATTCAATCGCTACCTTACCCCATCAATGTGTGGGAAGTTCATTCTTTTCTTGGTTATGTAGGTTTTTACGGAAGATTCATAAAATATTTCTCCAAGTTATCATCACCTCTGTGCAAACTATTGTAAAAAGATGTGGAATTTGAGTTTGATGATGGCTGCAAAATGGCATTTGACAAGTTGAAGAATCTCGCTTATTTCGACTCCAATCATTCAACCCCCAAATTGCAGTCTACCTTTTAAGATCATGTGCAACGCAAGTGATTATGCAGTGGTCACCATCTTAGATCAAAGAATTGGACGAGCATCCCATATTATACTTCCATGACTTTGAATGATGCCCAGAGAAATTATTCCACCACAAAAAAAAAGAACTTTTAGCTGTTTTTTTTTCTTTAGAAAAGTTTCGTTCTTATCTACTTGGCACTAAGATAATTGTTTATTCTGATCATGCAACTTTGTGCTACCTTATGACGAAGGAGGACTCCAAACCAAGGTTGATAAGGTGGATACTTCTCTTAAATGAATTTGATTTGGAGATTAAAGATAAAAGTGGATTAGAAAATAAAGTAGCTGACCACTTGAGTCGATTTCCACATGTGAAATATGAGTTGAACATACAAGAGACTTTTCCCGATGATCAGTTATTTTTAGCAAGGGCAACATTACTATGGTATGCAAATATTGTGAATTATTTACGTTACTAATGAATTACCTACAAGTTTGGCTAGGATTGAAAAACAAGATCAAGAGTGATGTGAAATATTACCTATGGGATTACCCGTAAAAATGCAAGCATTGTGCCAACCAAGTGATAAGAAGGTGTATAAACGATAGTGAGACCAACTCCATTCTTGCTTTTTATCATTCTTATACTTGTGGAGGTCATTTTGGAGCTGAGAGGACAGCAAGAAAGGTGCTAGAATGCGATTTTTATTGGCCCAACATATTTCAAGATTCTTATCTATTTTTCAAACATGCGATAATTGTCAAAGAGCAAGTAACATTTCCCAAAAGAATGAAATGCCTCAAAGTCCGATACAATTTTGTGAACTATTTGATGTTTGGAGCATTGATTTTATGGGATCTTTTCCTGCTTCTTTTGGGTATTCTTATATTTTATTGGCTGTAGATTATTTTTTTGAAATGGGTGGAAGCAAAAGTCACTCATACTAATGATTCCAAGGTTGTTGCAAATTTCTACTGAATATTCATCTCAGAACTAACATTTTTTCCTTATTTGGAATTCTAAGGGCTTTGATAAGTGATCTAGACTCTCATTTTTGTGATTGAACTGTTGAAGCCTTGCTAAAAAAATATCATGTAACCCATAATGTATCAATCGCATATCACCCACAGACAAGTGGGCAAGCTAAAGTGTCTAATAGGGAGATCAAATCCATTCTATAGAAAGCGGTGAACCCTAGTCGTAAGGATTAGAGAAATTGGATGATGCATTGTGGACATACTGTACTACCTACAAAACAACTATCGACTAGTATTTGGGAAACCTTGCCACTTACAAAGGCTTATTGGGCTCTTAAGAGTTTTAACATGAAATTGGATGAGAGTGGTAAACATAGACAATTGCAACAGTAAGAATTGGAAGAAATTCAGAATGAGGCCTATGAGAATACTTGCACTTATAAGGCGAAAATGAAAACTTTCCACGATAGAATGATCTCAAGGAAGGAGTTTAGTGTCGGTCAAAAAGTTTTTCTCGTTATCAAACACGTCTTCGGCTATTTCCAAGTAAGTTGTGTTCTCGTTGGATTGGTCTTATTATTATTACTAATGTTTTTCCTCATGGTGCAGTTGAAATTCAAAATTTGACAACATTCGGAATGTGCAAGGTTAATGGCCATAGGCTTAAGCCTTATTATGAAGGATTCCAAATAGAAACCGTGGCAGAAATAGATTTGGAAGAATCAATTAACACTTGAGAAAAGAAGCATGAAGTCGAGCCAATGACAATAAACAAAGGCGCTACATGAGAGGCAACCCATGTTTTTTTATCATTGTTTTCGTATATTCATTTTGATTTTGTAGCTAGTTTCCTAGTCATTTGTGTTAAACATTATCTTAAACTGTAAATTTAAACAAATTAATAGATATTTTAGGATCATTTACATTATTGGAGTCATTTAAGCAAGGAAAATGCAAATTCAAAACAGCCGTTACGCGCTAGTGCTGGGTTTTTGGGCGCATGTGCACCATTACCAGTAGTTAAGGAGTACAATGGTTCCTGTTCGCGTGCATGTGCACCAATTCCATTTTTGTGCACACGTGTGCACAATTCTTGGCATCATGTGCGCATATAGGTTTAAAAGAGTACAAATATTCATTTTTCTTTGCACTAAACAATTCTCCTTTCTTTCTTTTGCCAAACCTAATCCACAACACTTCTTCAACATTTAATCCATCATTTAATTACTTCAATTCACACCAAATTCATTTTCTCTTATGTGTGCTAGCACCATAAAGGTGTGGAATTTCTCTTCTTATTTTTCCTTTGTGGGTTATTAATTGAAGTTGAATATGGTTTAGTTCTTGAATATTTTGATTGTGATTTATTGTTGTGGATTGAATGATAAATGTTTGGTGTATTTTACTAGTGAATTGTTTTTGGAATTAGAAGTGGTTGTGTAGTTTTTTGGAGAAATTGTTAGTCAAAAATCATGCATGCCAAATGCTTGATAAAATGCTGCAATGAAGAAAAGTCTTGAAACACAAGGCATCTTGTTCATGAATTCAATTCTTAGGAATTCCTTTGTGAGTTATAAGTTCTAGAAATATCCTAAACATATGCACACCACTTAGCTTGGCACCAACATAATTGATTATTTTTGTGGGTTACTATGATTGATTGTTAATAGTTTGAGATATAGAATTACATAAGTGTGGGGTGGTTGCGGTTTTCTTTTATTGCCTTATCTGTGTCTCACATATGACTTTTTGTAGGAATGGCACAAAAGGGTAAACAATCGGCTCGTCGCACGACTACAAGGGCTTCTTCCTCTGCACCACAACAAGACCCCCATGAGGGTTCCGTAGAAGAAAATGTACACGTGCAATTTCTAAATGTTGTGGCTCAAAAAAGGTTTGAGTCAAATATTTTGCAGAGGGCAGCAATCAAGAAAAAGGGCATTCAAATATAGAGTGATAAAGCCCCGGAGATTGGAAACATAATTAGGATGCATTGTTGGAAACACTTCACATCTATCCCTAAGGATACGGTATTACTTCCTTTCACTGTTGCGTAGAATTTTATGCGAATTTGACTGCATATCACAATACTAAGGTCTATGTTAAGGGAAGATTATTGATATTACTAGGAATCCAATCAACAAACTGTTGCAAATACCACGAGTTCGTAATGATGAGTGGCCGGCCCTTCGCAATGACAACATGGAGGTTAAGGACATAACAGATCTTCTTTGCACTGGAAAGGTATAATGGACTTATATTACAACAGGTATTCTGTGGCATTTCAATGCTAACATGCTTCAGTCGATTTGGCTGGTTTGGTTTAAATTGCTATGTTTTTGCCTCCTTTTATGTAGTTATCTTACTCATGTTACATGTTATGTTAGAGAGATCTATGCTGCTATACGCCATTACTTTAGGCAAACCTATAGATATGGGCCACCTAATCAGTAAGCAAATTCGTCACATAGTGCAAGGCAAGTAACCTGGCCTATGGCACTGCCTTGTGTGTTGTAGAGGGTATGGATATTGATCCCGATTCGGAGAAATCATGCATGAAGCCAGGTAAGCCAATTTCATTTGATAGAGCAAGGGCTCCAGCCCTACCAACACATCCTCGAGGCTCTACTTCACAACCATTGAGTAATGAGTTGGGTCCGAGGCATAATTAGGAAGATCTTTAGAGCAGATTTTATTAGAGTAGTAATGCATGCAACATCGGTTATATTCATTTTCAACATGTATGGCATTAGAATATGGAGACTCGCCAGCTAGCACATGAATAAGGGAAGGACCCATTCACATTTCCACCTATCCCTCTATTTCTACAAGAGTTGGCAGCTGAAGTTCCTTCTGATGATGAATCTTGATCCAGCAGTTACTAATCCTCTAGTCCTGCATTCTAGTAGCAAAGATGAGTGACCTTAAGATGTTTCTATTCTATGTTTTCTTTGCATTTTATCTTTAAATAATGTCATACTTCTTATTTGTATTACTTTAAACTTGTTTGTTCTATGTTTATTTTTTTTATGTTCGTCTAATCTATTTTGTGTGATCTGGTCAAGTGATTAAATTTTTTTCCTGAATTTCTTGGAATTTTATTCCTCAACTTTCTTGTTTTCTTAATTTCTTGGAGAGCTTATCACTTTGTTTCTATTCCAGTATTTCGTAATGAGCTCCAACTCACATCATGGCTATTTATTCAGCAGTATACTTCACCAAACGTTCTTCATTATCAGAGAAGCTTTTCTTTTCCCTACGTATGATTTTCTTTTCTTTGATATTAAGGGCAATGCTTATTTTTAAGTGTGGGGTGGGAATTATCTAGATTTATAGTTGTTTGGTGGATCAATTGTGTAATTTGCTCATTTTTGCTACAATATTTTTAGCCTTTCTTTTGATTTGAGAGCTTTTCAAGATTTTTTGAAATTTTTTGTTCGAACTAGTTGAAAATTTTTGAAATTTTTGGAAATTTTGCAATACTTAGCATTCTCTTTGATTTTTCGAAGGATATTTCTTGAACTAAACTATTCATGAGTTGGGTAGCCAGTGTTGATCATGTCAACAGAAGAATAATACACTTAATGGTAATATTGCACGTCGCTCCAGGTCTGGGTCCAGGTCCGAGTCCGGGTTCACTAGGGATATTTTAGTAATTTTATCCTTATGGTTCAGGTCAAGTATTATACATTTGACCCACGGATCGATCCACCCATTGTTTTCAAGTATACATATCAAAGTGACAAGTTAGATTTAAGGAATTACTTTCCTAACTATTCAAACTCTTATTTTTTTCTTTGAGATTTGCATTCTTGTCGAAGTACTGACTTGAGCGTCAGATCTTACCTCTAAGGACAAAGCTCTGCTCTTTTTATTTTCAAGTGATCCGGATATGGATACTACACGCAGTGCGCAACTTTTCTTTGGACATACTGCACATGGGCTAACCCTGGCTCAGATTATTGTATCAACATTTAGCGTGGTTTGTGGGAAAATTGAACTAAAAGTCAATACGAGGACATGGCACCTAGCACGTGTAACACTCAAAGGAGCAACGCCGACAAGGGCAAAGAAATTTCAACTCAACATCACTCCGGTCGATCCTATAGGGAGATGGATCAGCAAAGGGAATACAAAGGGGATTTACGTCCCCAGGTTGTGGACAAAGATGAAGAGATTCATAAGTTGAGGCAGTAGAATGCTTTGCTAAAAGAGATGGTCATAAGACAATAACTGGAGCATCAGCTCTCCCAGGATGAAAAGCCTCTGCGCACTTCAGGTGGCAATCCCCAAATTGTACACCCCAGCCTAATGCCAACGAGGGGGAGAGAAGCACCCAAGGGGAGAGAAGGAAAAATGAGTAAGGGACACATGAGCTTACTTTAGCCGGGTCTTCCTGACGGTAACTTGCAGGTTAGTCTGGCTAACTCAAATCACGAAAGAGACCTTGTCAAGGCCGAGTAGTATTAGGAAATGGAGCCTAGGTGAAGTTGTATTTGTTGCTCATGAGAGTAGAAGACTCCAGGAGAAGGATCGTACCGTACTACTAGTCTCAGAAAGGAAAGAGGACTTGAGGAAGAGGTTGCAGGAGAAGTCAAAGTGGATAGAATGCATGAAAGAGAAGGAATGAGTACCAGATACAAGTATTCATTTCTCTTCACTAATAATATCATGCAGGAGCCTCTTCTGAGGTTGTGGCAAACTCCAAACTTTGACTCTGATGACGAGAATACTAATCTATGGGAGCACCTATACGCTAACCGCTCTAAGATGTGCCTTCAAGCAACATCAAATGACATCCTCTGCTAAGGGTTCCCGGAACCTTCAAAGGCGCTGCCTCAAATTAGTTCAAAGGATACAAGAGGGATTATATTAAATACTTTGATCAACTGGTAGACTTATTTTTGAATAAGTTTGAGAATCAAAAGAAGATCCCAAAAACAAGAACACATTTGCTTACTCTTAAGCAAAAGCTAGATGAATCACTCATGGATTATATGGAAAGGTTCAGAAGGTGACGATTGGAATCCAAGAAGTCATGGAGCAAATATAGCTCATGGCCTTCCAGACCGGGGTGAGGCCAGGAAAAATCTCCTTCTTTAACCTCAACTTCAACCCTCCAATTACTCTCACTGTTCTCTTCCTTAGAGCAGAAAAAATTGCTCAGGATGATGAGGGAGAAAGGAAAAAGAGAAAGGCCAATGAAGAAATTAGAGAAGCAGAACTTGCTAAGAAGAGAAATGTTAGGGATCAAGTATCAGTAACCGTGCCCCATAGGAGTAGTCTTAACCCTCCTAAAGTTTATACTTCACTCAATTCTACCCTGGCTAATATTTTAGTTATGGTTGAAAAAGAGTATTTTGTGAAATGGCAAACTCCAATGAGGAGCAACCCAAAGCATAAACACAAGAATAAATGGTGTTGTTTCCATAAAGGCCATGGGCATGATACCAATGATTGTTTTTCTTTTGAAAAATGTGATTGAAGAGCTCATCAGAAGATGTTACTTGAAACAGTTTATACAAGACTGAGAATGAAGTAGGTAGTCTCTAACTGAAGTCCTAGATAAGGTATTACCAGCTAAGCCCTAAAGAGTAGTTCACCTAATATCTTATATTCATTATAACTTTTCATGTATTTTCTACACCCTGTTTGAGGTGAAATCTGTTTGTGCACCTTGCAAACATTTTATTTCCAATAAAGAAAAAGTTTTTTATGTCTTTTTATCCTTTAAATGATATAATTGACACTCTACAACAAGTAGTTAAATACAAAAAATGTTGAACAAGAAAGATCCCACACACTCATTTTCTTCAAAGGCACTCGTCCTTCAGGACTTATGCACCTTCTGGGGTCACATCACCTTTCTCGAAGTAAAAGCTAGGTTTCACCCCAAGATTGAGACTCACCCTTCTGAGGGTCAAATATTTCATCCTCTATGATCACCTCATCCCTCCGGGAACAAGTCTAAATCGTCTTAACTGAAGGCTTCAACAAGCTAAGTCTCACTCCAATAGTGAGAATCACCCTTCCGAGGGTCAAATTTCTCATCCTATGGAATCACCTCATCCCTAGGGGGTAATTTTAAGTCTTCTCAACTAAAGGCTTCAACAAACTAAGTCTCACCCTAAATAAATGAGACTCTCCCATTCAAGGGTCAAATATCTCATCCAGTAGGATCACCTCACCTTTCCAGAGGCAAGTCAAATCTTCTTAGCTGAAGACTCCTACAAGATAAACTCACCACAAGAGTGAGTCTCACCCTTCCAAGGGTCAAATATCTCATCCTCCCGGAGCAATTCCAATGTCTTCCAAAAGTGAAGTATTTGGGTTGTACCTACTTTCTAGAATAGGACTTACCCCTGAGGGGTTAATTCTATGGACTTCCAAAATGAAGTACTTAAACCAACCTACTCTTCGGAGTAGGATTTACCCCTCTGGGGGCAATTCTGTAGACTTCTAAAGTGATGTACCAATGCCATACCTACTCTCCGAAGTAGGACTTACCCCTCCGAGGGTAATTCCATGGACTTCCAAAGTGAAGTGCCTATGTCATATCTACTCTCCAAAGTAGGACTTACCTCTCCGGAGGCAATTCCAAAGACTTTCAAAGTGAAATACCTATGTCATACCTACTGTCCCAGTGAGACAAGTAGGATTTACCCCTCCGAGGGCAATTCTATGGACTTCCAAAATGAAGTACCTATGTCATACCTACACTCCAGAGTAGGACTTACCCCGCTGGGGGTAATTCCATGGACTTCCAAAGTGAAGTACTTATGTCATACCTACTCTCCGGAGTAGGACTTATCCCTCTGGGGGCAACTCCATAGACTTTCAAAGTGAAGTACTTATGTCATACCTACTCTTTGGAGTAGAACTTACCCCTCTGGGGGCAATTCCAAAGACTTCCATTGTGAAGTACGTAGGTTGTACCTACTCCCTAGAGTAGGACTTATCCCTCCAGAAGCAAAGCAATGCCAAGGTCTTCCAAAAGTGAAGTACTAATTCCACACCTAGTTCAACGAGAAAGACTTACTCTTTGGAGTGTCATAAATGCAACCTTTTGAGAGACTGGAAGCTTGGATTAAATATCATTAGGGTCCTTGGCTCGTCCTAAATCTTTTGTAATTTTTTCCTAGTAAGGCGAAGAAGTATCACCGCCGCATTACTTTGGTCTCAACTATTGCATTGGAGTTATGGTGTGATTGTTCCCTACCTCAGCCAGGGTATGGGGCCAAAGAAGGCATGACTATGCATAAGGTAGTGATACTGGACAAGTTCACTTTAGGTCTATGCGGCAGAAAACCCCACCCCTTGGGTGTATATGGTGGAAAATCACGCTCCTTGCGTCTATACGGTGGAAGACTTCAGACACCCCTAAGCATGTGTTGCTGAGTTCCATAGCTCATAGACAGCAACTATGCCTTTCCCACTATCCTAACTAGTTCCGTCGTTGTAGGTAAAAAAATCTAAGACATCGATGGTTTCAGCTAGAAGACTATTGTTAACATCTTAGTCATCATCAAAGTCTTGGTTGTCATCAATTTCAACATGGTCATTCCTAGCGTCATCAACGGAGTCAAGGTCGCTGGGAAAACTAAGGTATCCATGTCTGAGGAAGAACCATGGTCGGCTGAGGAGGAAGGTGCATCATTGTCACAAGGAGCATCATGGTCTAAGCTTTGTACTTTGGATGTTGTGAAATAAGGGTTTGTCATTGTAAAATTTTTTATGGCTTTGTTCATCTTTGTGGTGGTCTTTAAACCTAAGGATTAAATCACAAGAGTTAAATTATATTTGGCCATGGACTAATTATTTGAAGCTTAGACCCTGAAGTGTGTTTAAGTATTATTATGTGTTGGTAGGGATAAAGCTATGGCTGAATTCAAAAGTCTTAGTTATGTGAAAATTTTATTTAAAAAAAAAAATAGCATGCAACGAGATTTAAAAAAAAAAAATTGAGTAGCATACTTATCTTATAGTAACAAGGAGGTAGACTAGTACTACTAGGATTAAGGTGGGGCCACGTGTAGTACTAGTACTAGAAGTATAGACTTGGAATCTAATTAGTAATGCTGAATACCTTGGACTAGACTATTGTGAGTGGAGTGTAGTAATACTAAAGTAGTCCAAAATCTTAAAATCATAGGATACTCAAGTAGAGAACTCCACAGCACTGCTCCATGGTAGTGTATAAGGAGTTCCACAACACTACTCCACGACAGCAAGGAGTTCTACAGTAGTATTTCACAACAATAGGGAGTTCCACAACACAACTCCATAGTAGTAAGGAACTCCACAGTAGTAGAAAATTCCGCAACACTATTCCATAGCATTATTCCGTAACACTACTCCATAACACTACTCCGTAATACTACTCCATAACAGTAGGGAAGCCTACAACAATATTGGTACTAGTGACAGAGAAATTCTAAGGATATTTTACTCCAAAAAAAAATCTATATAGCAATCTAAGCCTTGACTCAGTCATAAAATTGGCTCCGGTCAATATTACGGGTTCGGTCGGGATGCGAATACAGCATCAAATACTTGACACTCTTAACCCAAAAATTTTTGACTTGAGGCCAGGGAACAAATAATGATGCCAAAATAATACACCCAATGACAATATTACACGTGGATCCGAGTCCGATTCCCAATCCACTGGGGATATTTTAGTAATTTTATCCTTTTGGTTCAAATAGGCCCAAATAGATCAAGTATTATATATTCGACCTATGGATCGATCCGACCCATCGATTTCAGGTATAAATATCAAAGTGACAGGTCAGATTCAAGGAATTACTTTCCTAAGATTTAAACTCTTATTTTTTTCTTTGATATTTACGTTCTTGTCGAAGTACTGACTTGAGCGTTGGAACCTACCCCAGGGGACAAAGTCCCGCCTTTTATTTTCAAGTAATTCGGAAATGGGTACTACGTCTGGTGCTCAACTTTTCTTTGGACGATACTACACGCAGGCTAACCTAACTCAGATTTTTGTATCAACAGGTATTAATATTTTTCTTGCATGATTTCTAAGAATTCATAAGCACTATAGCCATAGATTATTTTTATTTTTGATACTGAAAGATAATTATGTAGACTCACCTATTTTACATCCCAAAAACTTATTTTATTACATTTTTGAGGTGAAATTATAAAGACAACTTGATTTGATTTAAGGATGAGGGTAGAACATCTCTTTAGACGTTTGAGCATTTTCAGTCAACCCGTATTTTGAAATTTTTGTCATCTCTAGTACCTTATTTGAGTCTCAACTTGTAATAAATAGAGGGAAACATCATTCACTTTTTTTCATTAAAACTCATTTTACCTACCTTTATGAGGTTAATAATTTCTATTATTTTTTTATCCAAATGCCCCTTAAGAGTTTTATTGTACACAATTATTTATTAAGGGGACATAAGGGTGAAAGGTAGTTAAATAAGGGTGACAAATTGTTTGAGTAAGTGGTGTACATTTATGGTGCAAGAAGGAGGTATTAAAAAAATTTTGAAAATGAAAAAAATCTTGAAAATTGTAAGTAGAGCCTATCACTGGTACCTGTGTTGGTGTCTTTGTGATTGTGCCCATCACTGGTACTCATGTTGGTATCAAACATGAAAAAATGAGAAGAAATATGAAGGAAATATCTAAAAAATGTTGGCATATTGGGCTAAATTGAAGAAGGAAGACTTATAGAAAACCCTCTTTCCAGCCTTATATGTGTTGATTTATGTATGTTATGGGTTGTTTTTAGTGTTTTGGAGGTTGGGAAGTGATTGGGGTTGATTTTTAACAACTTTCCATGGAAGTTAGATTACAAATTTTAAGATTATGAGTTAGGGTTTTGTCTTCCATATGTGCCCTAGAATGTTATGCTATGAATGCTTATGTCTATGCACATAATGATGTTTTAAGAGTGGTTTAAGGTTAGTTTGGATAGGAATTGAGACTTGAAACCATAAGTATCACGAAAAATCACTGTATCTAAACCAGGAAGTCTGGCGCAACTAGGATAATTTGGATAATTGGTTATGTCTTAAAGGGTCTTTAATGATCTTTTGATGGTTTTAGGTGTTTTCCATTGTTGTGGAATATTTGTAGAATTGCTCCGGTGAATCTTTCCGTTTATGGATTTTGTTGGTTGAATATGTTGTTTTGAGTTGGGTTGTAACCAAGGTCCCTTGAATACCTTGGAAATGGATTTTGTTGGTTGGTTGAATATGTTGTTTTGAGTTGGGTTGTAACCAAGGTCCCTTGAATACCTTGGAATTGGATTTTAGAGGATAGCCTAATTATTGTACACTAAAGCTTGTCAAGTTGGTATTGTTCATTTTGACCAAAGAAGTCATTCTTTAACTTCTACATCTCTTCTAAGAGGATCATTGTGCAATTTTGCTTTGATAGGTGGGTAACATAGAACTTGTATTTTGTCTAACGACTTTTATGTTTGGATGGATTTTAAAATGTGTATGATGTTTGCACACAATGTTTTGGAATTATTACATATGAAATCGGGACCAAGCTATTTTATGTTAATCAATTGATATGTTTGCAAACTATTTTGATATGAAAGCATTGGCTCATAGGTGACCTAGGTATATAATTTTGGATGTGTTTGGAAATGTTTGATTTGTGGAGAAGTTCTATAGTCATCCATGGGACGCCAACTGTGAATGTTTTGAACTAGGGTCTTGTGATGGGATAACTTGACCTCCCGACTAGTAGGTGTGGTAGATTAGAAGGTCATACCTTGAGCCTAAAAGATACTCATGCTATTTTATTAAATTCGGATTGTACTTGGATTTGTTCGCTATGCTTTCAAGGGACCTTGGCTGTCTCTTATACACATCTCTAATGTGAAAAATTTCAGCATATTAGGAGGGCTTCTCTTTTAAGAGGGTAGTGTATTAGATAGGTTTTGTATTGATAAAACTTTGTTTTTATTGTAGCATCTTTTGTACTAAGAAGGAATTTTGTAATTCGTATTTTTGTGTAAAATAAAATATTCGGTTTTATACAACCTTAATGGTTCTATTACATTGAGGTTAAGTTTATTGCTTTGTTCGTTTGTGCCTTGCGCTTTGGTCCGGTGTACCATTTCTCAGTATTTGTTAATTAAGTGTGAGGTTATTTCTCTGTAAGGATAGGTAATTTAATGTTTAAAGAGAAGTTTTAGTTTAATAGTGCACAACATTATCTTAAAGCTTTTTTTTTTTTTTTTTTGATATCTTTCTCCCTTCTTTGATTAGCCAATACCCTAGCCTAACATTACAAGCTAAAAAGTCCTACCTAATTTAAATTGAGTCGAATGTCTACATTAGTGGAGAAGTGTAAGAAGAGTGAGCTATAAGATATTCAGAAAAATTCTAAGAGCTTACATGATTTGATTCGAGTGTCCTAAAAATTATTTTATTGAATGGCTATGCACACATACCCCAGATTTCATGTCTTGAGTTTTGTTAACATTATGCACCTGAATTCTTGAGTTCTTAGACTACTCCTAATGGTGGAGTAGCTCTTAATTATTTATGTAGGCAATTGTGAGATATGTTAGGTGAATTTTTTATGGGATTATTTATTTTAATTCTATTTTTGCTCGAGAACGATCAAAAACTAAATTTGAGGTGACTTTATAAGCTCATAAATATCTTAAATTTTGCGTATCATTTACCTCATTTTTATATTTTGTAAGAAATATTTGAGTTAATTATTAGTTTAAGTAGTTTATTCTTAGTTTTTGTAGGTTTGAATAGCAAAAGAAGTTAAAATGACAAAATAAAGTTAAGAAAAATCGTGGGAACAAAGTGTGCACAAGCATTAAGTTATTTGGATATTGTTTTGTATTTTGAGTATAACTTTCTCTCCAAGCTCCGATTAAGTTGATTCAAGATGCGTCGGAAAGCTAAGAGGAAGAGCTATAACTTTTACGTTATGCATTTTTCCAAATTTTGTTGGCCTTGAGGTCAAAATTAGGGTTGAAATTGAAGCAGGAGTGTAGAGAAAAGTGCACTTGCATGCCAATCCTTGCGCATATGTGCCAATTCCAGAATAGAGGAGTCTAGGAGCCAAGTTGTGCACGCAATTCTGGGTGCATGTGTGCCTGTACCTGCAAGAGTCTGCAAGAATTATTATTTTTGGCAACTTTCTTTGTCCGGTTAGACTCTTTTTCGAGGATTTTCATGTGTTTCTTGTGGGATAAGGAAATTTAATCCTAAAATCCCTTATAAATACTCTTTTGATAGTTGAGCTGAAAAACATGAAGTCTTTATCATTCATTAGTTGGAGTTTTAGCAACTTTATTTTGTGTGCTCTCCCAAGATCGTTTGTACCTAAAAACATCATTTTTAGTCAAGGGAACTGAAGCCATGGATTCTTTAATGTTGTGTGACTTATTGTGTTTAATGATTCAATTCTTTTTTTAGAGAATTGATTATTTTTCTGCAATTAATTTGTGATTGTTTTCTTTTGATTGCTATGATATAGTGTACTTGTTAATTAACTGAATCAATTGATAGCTATTTAATATTGGTTGTGTTGTCCGATTTAATCTGTGAAACGACTAGGTTTAATAATTGTTGGATCAGGGTTATTGAATCAAGGGAAAATAACCAACTAATTGACATAATTGCTTGTACTTATATTGTATTAGTCAAATTAATTTTTCTAGTTCTCAATGCTTCTACTTGATTAATCTTTGACGCTTGTCTGGAATTAATTGGTAGCTATTGTTAATTGAATCACGTGTCGAATATTAACTAAATTTAAGGAAAGATACAAGAATAAACTGTGAATTGGAATTCGGGCTAAATTCTTCAATTAGTGCTTGATATAGGAATTATTATACTTTTTGCATCAATGATCGAATATTGAATTTTCATGGTAGCTGTGGACCAAGACCAAGAATACTTTCTTCTCTTGATTTTCTCCAATTCAATTCATTTATTTTTAATTATATTGCATTTTAATTCAATTTTTTTCACAATCCCTCATAGTTCAACAATTGTAACACAATTAGTTATACTTTCTGTAGGATGATCCTGTACTTCCACTACTACATTAATCTTTAAATTTATAGTTTTATTTATGGGTACAAGCAATAACACGACCAATGACTAAATGGCTAATAGAATCCACATTATCATAACTACACAATCCAAACTCCATGACCTCAATAAAACATTAACAGCTACAAAGATAAAGCACACAATAAGCCTAGATGATAAAAACATAAATATTTAGGCAAATACCAGAAAGGTTGACAATGAAGTACATGTTAAGTAGTAAGACGCTTCCCTATTATCTATTGGTAATGGATTCAAGTAACTAAATTATATGGGTGAAAAATTTTACCTACCATGGATCCTTTAGCTCAAAATTACCCACATCATCTCGAACCAAAAATATGAACTTTTTGATGGCGATGTGGGTGAATTTGGACCAACCAAGGTACCATGGACCCAGTCCATATAAAATTTTTTCGCGAAAGAGGTGGTTTTTTAACAGTCTGATTACATTTGTTTTCCAAAAAAAAAAAAAATTTTTTTGAAGCACAAGGGACTCAAATGCACATTTGATAACTATAAGGGGTAAAGTACTTATTTGACAAACTACAGAGGGTTATTAGCATTTTACCCAAATTATATTGATAACAATTCCTTTAATAGACACATAAATTATGTCATCAAATTTTCTATTTCTCTACCAACTTAAAAAAAGGAAGTACTAAGGGGTTGCTTAGTTCACGTCTCGGAATTGGAATATGAATTGTTACATACATAAAAAATAAGTATGGGTTTTGTATACTAGAATCATCCAAATCAGTGATGCTTGGTAAATATTTTGGATATGGATATCATATTAAATTATTATTATTATTTTTCCTTAGTTTCTTCTTTCATTATGGAGGGGAAGAGGAGGAATGAGGGAAAGAGAGAATGAAGGTTGTGAGAAGAAGAATGAGGGTTGTATGAAGTGAAGGAGAGGGAAGAGGGAGTTGCTGGAGAAGGGAAGGGATGAGAGAGTGAGGAATGTAGTGGGCTATAGGAGGAGGCAAAGACAGAGAGGTAGGAAAGAGAGGGAATAAGCTGCAGGAGAAGCGATGAGGGGATAAGGGGAGGAAGGATGGGAAGGATTGCGAGAAGGAGAATGAGGGTTGTGGGAAAGGAGGATGGAGGCTGCTGGATAAAGGGAGAGATGAGGAAGAAAGGAAGGGAGAGGGCTATAGGAGGAGGAGGGGAAGGGAGGGCTGCGGGAGGAGAATGGAAGGGGATGAGAAAGGGGAAGAGTTAAGGAAATGGTGGAGTAGAAGGAGGTGGAGAGTGAGGAAGATAGAAAAAAATAATTTTATTGAATTGTTTTTTCAAATTTTGGAATCATATTTAGGAATCAGCAAAATCCCAAGATTTAGTTGGGTATTGAGAGTTGTTAGATTTTTGGGTTTTATTCCAAAATCTCAATACCTATACCTATTAACCAAACAACAACTATGAGAATAATTCTAATTCCTAATTTTCATACCCTCTAGCCAAAAATCAAGAACCTCCTAAGATATAGCACCATGATAATCCAAAACTTCACCATATATATTAAGAATGGTTAATACACTTTACCCCTTGAACTAGTTAGGTAATTACACTTTACCCATCTAAATTAAAATAAAATACATTTTTCCCCTTGATACTATTCATCCGTTAATAACTTTTATACCGTTAATAAAATTTAGTTAAATGACTGAAATGCCCTTATTACTATTTTTTATTTTTAAAAATAAATTATCAAATATCCCTAAATAATCCATATCAATGTATTTTTTTTAATCGTATTTTCATAATTTTTGGAGTTCATTTGATATTATTTTGAATTTGAGTGTTTAGCCATAGCAGTAGCATACTTCCCGAAATGGGTTTATTTTCTACTGAAAATTTTTTCTTTTATGGTCTTGTGTGATAATAAATTTTTCATAAAAGTTTTGTGATGTTTTAATATCTCTTATTATTGTATAGTTTTTAAATTTTTGGTTAAACTTATGCATATTGTAAATTATCATATAAAATTTGATTTAATATTTTTAAATATAAAAAATCAATAAAAATACACAAAAAATAAAAAAGAGTGCTAAAAGGGAAGTTCAATCATTTATTTGGTATTTATTAATGGCATTAAAATTATTAATAGATGAATAGTGTCAAGGAAGTAAAGTGTATATTATTTTAATTTAAGTCGACAAAGTATTGTTACCTACTTAATTCAGAGATAAAATATTATTAACCTTGTAAGAAATAATCTCATTAAAGACACCACATATTAAAGCACTAAAGTTTTTGACTATATAAAGAGAATATTAATGACACCTCCCAACCGTAACCGAAAGAAAGGCCTTCTTGCTGAGTCTATATAAATTCATATCAATCCATCTCATTTTCTCCAATTTTCAACTTTCAACATGGCCAATAATACCCCCCTTCTAACTATTACAGTCTCATTTGTCCTAGCTTTTGCTCTTTTCCCCAACCTTGGAGCAGCTATGCAAGTTACTAAATTTGGGATCTATTTCCCATCACAAAAAATTAGACTCTCCCATCTCGACCACCCAAATCTCAATAAATCTACTCCTACTACCATTTCCATGATTATTGGGAACGGGAAGCTTTGTAGGTGTCTATATGTATATTGCTTGTGTTTGTGTCCTTGTCCCGCTTGTGGGTGTTGATAGTTTAAATGTAATCATGCTTTACATTGAGTGATTCTCATGTAATCCACCATCAAACCCTTCTAATGATATTGTTACAATATTTATTCTAAATACATTACACATCCTTAAAAATTTGGATATTTTTGAGCTTTGGAATTCAATAAAAGAATTCAATAAGCATTGACGAAGTAAAACTCAACTCACTGAGTGATAGGTTGAACTAATCACGTTCTTGAATTTACCAGTGAATAGGTGAGTCGTTAATTTTTTAACAAGTTACTTTCTTATTCGCTCTAACTAATAACCCAATCCGATTTAAGGATCAATTCATTAGATTTACTGATTGAATTGTTAGACAGATTTCAGATTCAATATTTTTCGATAATGATAAAATGAATTTATTTGTTCTTTATTTAATTTCAAAGGAAATAATCTCTTTGCCATTATGTTTGACATAAACCCAAAACTAAGGGTCTGTTTGATAACTGAATTTAATGCTGAAATTAATTGATTAAGAGATTTTTAAATTCAGCATGTTTGATAACAGAATTCTCTTATCACTTAATTCATTAAGCACTGCTTAATTTGTAATCAAAAATTTAAGTGAAAATATTTTCACTTAATCTGTTGAATTTTAAATAAATGTACAAACACATAGTCTAACACACACATACTCTCTCTCACACATATTCACACACACTTTCTCTCGCTTGCGCACACACACTCTCTCACACACAAAAACACACACTCCCTCACATGTATACATTGTCTCTCTCACACACATACACACTTAGTCTCTCACACATATTCTCTCTTGTACTTTTTCATGCTCACAGTCACACACACTCACACTCACACACACATATTCTCTCTCTGAATGTCACTCACATACACATACTCTATCACACATACAGATTCTCTCTCACACACATACATACTCTATCACACACACATTCTCTCTCATACACATTTATACCATCCTTAATTATTTATTTTCTTTTCTACGCATACATGACAATTATTTATAATAAATTAATACATGTATGAAATGACATATTTAATTTAGAGATTGAATTCAGTTTATTATCAAACATAAATAAATTTATTAATTCAGCAATTAATACTTTCAGAACTTATAATTCAGATTTCAGAATTTAGTATTCAACATTAACAAACACCCCCTAAATATATTAAAATAATAATCATTTAATGATAACACATCTTCACTAACTTTGAAATACTTAGGTTAGATATTTTTCTCTAGAGTCTGTTTGATAACAGAACTTAATGCTGAAAATTAATTGGTTAAGAGATTTTTAAATTCAGTATGTTTGATAACAGAATTCTCTTATCACTTAATTCATTAAGCATTACTTAATTTGTATTCAAACAAATTTTAAGTGAAAATATTTTCATTTAATCTGTTGAATTTTAAATAAATATACAAACACATAGTCTAACACAAACATACTCTCTCTCTCACATATTCACACACACTTTCTCTCGCTTGCACACACACACCCTCTCACATAAACACATACTCTCTCATACACAAAAACACACACTCCCTCACATATATATATTATCTCTCTCACACACATACACACTTAATCTCTCACACACATTCTCTATTGTACTTTTTCATAGTCACACTCACACATATTCACACTCACACGCACATATTCTCTGTCACTCACATACACACACTCTATCACACATACGATTCTCTCTCACACACATATATACTCTATCACACACACATTCTCTCATACACTTTTATACCATCCTTAATTATTCATTTTCTTTTCAACGCATATATGATAATTATTTATAATACAATAATACATGTATGAAGTGACATATTTAATTCAATTGATTATCAAACAGAAACAAAGTAATATTTATTAATTCAGCAATTAATACTTTCAAAACTTACAATTCAGACTTCATAATTCAGAATTCAGTATTCAGCATTAACAAACACCCCCTAACTAAAAAAATCTATTTAGTATGACTTGCACTAGATATTAGACGAATTTATTCTTTGAATTTCAAAAAAGAAAAAAGAAATCATGAAATTCTTGTTTTAGTAAAAGCTACTTTTGTCCAGAATTAGAAGTATTAAATTCATGAAAGGATAGTCAAGATAAAATACAGACTGAATTATCTAAACAATATTTGAAAATGTATGTTATCGGTTGGATTTTTCTTTATCTCAAATTTTTAGCCTTATAAACCTAAACAAGTAAATTATTTAAATAGCCCTCTAATTTTTTGATTAAAGTTAAAATGGCCCTCAATTTCAGTTTTAGCAAATTTAATCACTCAACTAAATATTGTAGTCAATTTAGTCCGTAATTGGTTGCACCACTCAAAACATAAATTTTTTATTTTATTTTTTTGGATGGTGACCAGGGGTGGTCATCTATATGATTGTGGGTAGCGCAACTGGAAAAAAAAAAAAACTTGTTTTTTAGGCCGCACAACCAAATAGGGGTCGAATTAGTACAAATATTTAGTTGAGAGACCAAATCAACTAAATTTAAGGACTATGTCGCTTTTAATTAAAAAAAAAAGTTGAAGGATGATTTGCTTGAATCGAAACTAAGGGAGATTTTACAATCCCTTTATCATACCCTTGATTTAATATTCACCATTAGATATGCAAGACAATTTTGGACTCTTAGATTATTTTGAATACAAAATACTGGAGGTTTATACATATAAACCTTCCCTTGAAGATAGGAAACCTAATGATTGGTTTCTCTTTTGTCATGCTCATCTTTAACATACCTCTATCTCAACCATTTCTACTACTTCTTTTATATATTAAAGGCTCATTATATGTTACAATTTTTGTTATTCATGGAAAAACAAAAAATACTTTTAAATTTTTTAAAAAATATCTATAAGTATGATTTTCTTTTTTAAAAAAAATTCTATATAACGTAACTATGAAAAATATACTATTTTGTAATTTTCATAAAACGTCCTACGATTGATAATATTTCGTATATTTAATAGTACTTTATTTAATTTTTTCCTAAATACACAATTTAGAAGGTGATATAAAATTAATATGGTGCCTTATACTATTCAAATAGTAAGGTAGTATTTTTTTTACTTTATTTGAATGTGTCATCTACTAATTAAACAAAATTTATTTTTTACAAGTATTTTATAATTCATTTATATAATTAAGGATGATAAATTTTTAAATATTATGTAGATAAGAGATAGTACATTATAGTTATTTTAAATAGTACTATTAATATTTTAACAGTAGATTTATTAACGTTATATCGTAGTATTTTATTATTTATTACGGATTTGTTCATAATGTCACGACTAATAACCTCTAATATAAATTTTCTCATTTTTTTGTTTTTTATATCAATTATGTATAATTATGTATTGGTTTTCTTAATCAAGTTGATACGATGGATCTAATAGTATCTCTTACATTCAAGAGAATATTATTTAGACATCTCATATTATTTCCTTTCATATTTTATAATAACATCATAATATTGAGTTCATCACAAAATTACTATCCTAATATATATTTCATTAAAAAAATTATTTATAAAGATACAGAAAATTAATAGTAACTTTAATTTAATATCCAAAAAAATATTAAAGTGAGCCTCTCATAATTATATGGAATAGTACATTATAGCTAGTTTAGATTAGTAATATATTGATATTTTGAAATTATGTTTCTTTGTTTTACATAGTACTATTTGATCATTTTTTAGTACTATTTAGTTGACAATTTTATGATGAATAACCTACGATACTCTTAGGTTTTTTTTTTTTTTTTAAATATCAACTATGTTTAATTATGCATCGATTTCTTTATTAAGTTGAATGGATTCAATAATATTTTTAATATACGGGAGAATATACTTCAGAAATCTCAACTGTACTTTCTAGTTCAAATCTTATAGTACTATTTGTTTCAAGCAACAAAATTGCAATGCTAATATTTATTTCATTACTAAAAATTTTTATGACGATACAGATGATCAAATATTAACTTTAATTAATATCTCAAAAAAAATACTATATTGGATCTCTCATAATACTATTTAGATTAGGAGATAGTACATTATTTTTAGTTGATAATTTCATGATTAGTGATATAAAATATTTTTTCTATTTTGTTGTGTTTAATTGTACATTGATTTTCTTTAATATTTGATATATTAGATATGATAGTACCTTTTACCATACACAAGAATACACTTTACTATCTTATATAGTACTTTCTTTTATATACTATAGTACAATCGTATCATTTGTTTTAACAATAAAAATTATTATTCTAATATCTATTTTGTTACAAAAATTTACTAGTGTTATTCGATTGGTAATAGTTATTTAGTACAAAGAATGTTAATATGTTGTATATTTATTTTTAGTATAATTTTATAGATCAGTTGTCTTAATAAAATCATTTAGTTATTCATTTATAATTTATTTTTCGTAGATAAATATATTTTTTTCATTTTTTCATTTATATTTTATTTAATTTTAAATTATTGATCCTTTGTATAGTTTTAAAGTTAGATCTTTTTTACTTGTAAAAAGGTATGAATTTGAAAATGGATAATACAACTTGTTGTACAGGTTACAAGTACATGGTAAGATTGTAAATATATAACAATTCTCATCATTCTTCGATTAGGTATCAACTATTTATCGGAAAACTATTAAGGGAATTGTTCTCTCGAAAACAAGATAGGAATTATAAAATAGTTTACTTATTTTCGATTTGGTTTTACAACTAAAAAAATGGTTTCACGTAAATACAATTTCAACCCCTTCTATTAATAAAATGGAAAAAGACAAGCTTGGTCTCTTATTTTTGTGATATTAATCAATTTAGTCTCTTATTTATCATAAGAGATCAATTTGATCCTTTATCTTTAAAAAAATTAACCAATCCTAAGAGGGCCAATTGTGGAAATTACTCATGTAGCCTTTAACCTGCAATAGATATATTATTAACTACTCTTTTAGTTTGTCCATAATTTCCGTTAGAAGCCTTCAATTTGTTAGCTCTTTTAAACCTGAGAGAGCAAATTGATTTTTATGATAAATAAGGAAGCAAACCCGTAGACAATTTGAACAGCCCTACCTTCTACCCATTATTTGCCAAATTCCTAAAATTTGGAAAATTTGACCACATAACATTTCAAAGTACCATAAAGAAAGAATTATTTATCTTTCGTTCCTCACTTCCTGTTACTAATCCATTGTGATTGTAATCTCCTTCTGTATGATCTTTGAAAAAGCCAGATATAAAAATCCACTTTAAAAATGAACAACCCGACTCTAAGCCATATGATTCACCAATCCTAACATCCCAACTCTCATTTCATAAATTTTAACTTCCCAAGAAAAAGAACATCTGCAATTAACATTATAGATACTATTAGTTTTTACAAACATTCCATGAATACTGAAAATCCACATTAGTATAATTACACAAACCAAAATCCATGACCTGAAACAAACATTTAACAGCTAAAAAGCCAAAGCATACAGTAAACCTAGATGATCAAAATTAAGGTGAAAGCTTAGGCAAATAGCCAAAAGGCTGGCTATTTACAGCAAAGGAACTTCCATCAAAATCAGTATATTTTTGGGTGCTTAAACAATCCTGAAGAAGCAGGGATGGGCTGCATTGAGCAAGAAAGCTGCCAAGGCCTCAATAAAGGATCAGGCAATTGATTAACATCCCCTGCTGCCATCTCACAATTCTTGATCACATCATTCAATGACTCAAATCTTTCAGACAATTCCATCACCTGAGCTCTCAACACATTATTCTGAGCTGCATAAATCATATATTTCTTTGTTATCTCATCAATCTTGCCCACAATGCCATCGTTTGCGACCTGCAATCTGCCGATTTCATCTGTCAAATCCTGCAATTGGTTTTGCTTCCTCAATATATCCTCGACCTCCTCGCGGATTCCCTGTTGGAAATCATTCTTTTCCTTTTCTTTTCATCCATCATTGCATATCTTTGGTCACTTTCTGATGACATTTTCTCCACTTGTGGCTTGTTTGAAACAAATGACTATACTAAAAATTGTAGTAATTTTTTGTTTTTTTTTGGGCAATTTCAGGTTCAAGATTCAGAAGAAGCTAAACAAAGGGAAGGGCCTTAAAATGTGGGACTTTTTTCAAGAAAAAACATAAAAATGATAAAGAAACACAACAGAAAAAGATTGGAGAAGACAAATGCCTAAAAGGGTTGTGCAAATCACAGAAATCATAGATTGATTCTCACCAGAGAAAAGACCCAAAAAAAAATGCAATCTTGAAAAATTTGCATCAGAGAACTACATATATGGATATGGATAACCAAAAAAAAAGGAGTTGGGGGGCGCGTGTTAATAAGAAGAGAAGTGCACGGTACTCAACTTCAAGAAGCCTAATCTCATCGGCAGCAGTCCATGAGACTGCTGAACTAATTTGGTGGGTGGTATTGAAAAGTCTAGTTCTGAAGCTGAAAAAAGAATCCAAAAAATGGACAGCTGGTTCAGATAAATATGCTTGGGGAATTAAAGAATAATAATCAATTCGTAATTTAAGTAACAGCCATCAGCAAGTCTTATCGTTATCCTTTTTAAGCCCGGATTAGTGGGTCTAACTGCCATCTATCTGCTAATGCTGCCATAGCAGTCAAAAGTTAATAAATATACTCATGAATAAAACTGTCATTTTTCTATAAAAAATATTTAGATAGATATGATTTTTTATTTCACTTATAGATTCTGTAATCAGAATTAAATTTTAAAAAATCTTATTTACATCGGTTGATATTATAAATTTTTTAACGTTTTATCCACACCATAAAATTTATAAATAAAATCAAAAATCGAATCTATCTAAATTTTTGCAGCTTCCAAGCTTCCAATAACTGAATAATACATAACCTCGAGAGTCAAGGGAACCAGGAAGTCTACGATCTTCTAGGGTCAGTAATTTTATATATGATTTGGTAATATAATATGATACAAAATTAACATATTATAATACGATTTAAAATTTATCAAATTATTATTGAATCAATCCGTTTATAATACAAAATTAACTAAGTTGGATTGAGGCCATCTATAGGTTGACACGATATATTATGTCAAATTTTGTTAAATTTTTTTTATTACAATATATTTTAAAATTGTGAATAATCAATTTAAATTAAGATTATTAAATCAAATATAATAATTATTTAAATATTATTTAAAAAATTTTAATAATTTTAATTATGTGTTTTAAATTACTATGACAACAAGGACAGTATTAATAATTGTTTAAATTATTAAAAGATTAAAATTTGAAATTTTAATTCAAATGAATCGCAAGATATTTAATTTGTCAAATAGGCTGATATCATCTAGTAAACAAATCAGACACGAATCCCAAACGGGTCAGACACAAATACGATAGGATAAGAAACGGGTCTAACATGACATGACACGACACAATATCAACACGATAAAAATTAAATCACACCTGACACAATACATGACAAGATAAGATAACAATTCGACCCATTGACAGTCGAGACTCTATTCCTAGTTCAGCAGATAGAGGGATAAAGTAAACCATAACCTTACAAAGCTAGGAAAAACATACATAGATCTAGTTTATAACTTCATGTGTTTATGCGGTGTGGATTAAATGTTATAAAAATTTTTCAGTATTAGTTAATTTCGTTTATTACATATCTATACCACATGGTCTACAATAAGTCAATGAGGAATTCTACAATACCTTTTAGGAAACTATTCCCTTAAGTTTAAAAGCTTGTATAGTACAAACATTTAAAACATATGTTGTTGTACTGTACAAACATTTAAAGTATAAGAGAATAGTTCTCTAAGTCAATACCATGTCTGTGCAAGTATTCGTAATAAAAACAAGGGGCTGTGCAATTTAGGTGGAAAAATTCTAACATAAACCGAATTTAAAGTATAATGTCATGAATCTTTTAGAGTTCAAAACTCTTCACATCAACTCATATCGCATCACTTGGATGTGAAGCGTTTGGACCAAGTGGTCCATTGCATGGTCTACACAAAAATTTCTCATTTCACAATTTGCTGTTTTGGACACAACTTTCAGTACAATAAGGGTCTCTTTGGTTAATGAGATGATGTAGAATTGAATAACTAATCCCATATCATCCTATGGTTGAGATTGTTATCTTAACTAACCAACTTAATCCGAACCAATTTAATCCGTTGAAAAAAAGGATAAAATAATACCATGGGGTGGTATTAGTTACCTTGGGATGACTTCTAGATAGAATAACAAAAATTTTGACTAATCTACTCTTAATAAACTTTATGATCCTATATTTTATGGTATCATGTTGAATTATACGGATATTCATGAATCAGCATTAGGTCTATATACCCAATGGACGACCCAACCCAATTATAATGAGTAAAAAAAAAATTATCTAATATTTGGTTGTTTTACACAAGTACTCGTCTACTAATACATTTATAACAATTTTGTATTTCAAAATTTAAAAAATAAAAAGCTTGACTACCTAATTACACAAATACCCCTATACTTGAATAGAATAAGAGAAAAATCCTTTAATATGTAAAATTAAAAAATTAATTTTTAAAAATAAAAAGTCAGCTTATTACCATAAATGAGTAAAAATGGAGTAAAAATCTATTATTATTAGCTCATAATGCATCTATTGAGTCATATATGCATTGGATCGGGTTATACTCGATCGCAAATTATTAATTTTCTAATCTTAATGCCTGAACTAATAACATTAAACGACTCATAATATCCAAATTTTATGGTTCGAATGGATCAAATTAACAGTTTTTTAAGATTAATGTGTCGTGATGAACACTATTAATTATTTTATGTAATAACAATTTATTTAATTCTCACATTTATATTTAGTATATTATAATTACATTAATATTATATGAATATTATTTGTTGGATTATCAAAGATAGAGTGTAAATTAAGGTGCATATTGGTTAGTAAAATAGCAATTCCATCTCATCCTATCCCTAACAAAATGCAGGATAGTTATTATTTTTAATATATCCCATACAACTCAATATCAACCAAATACGGATAACTAAACTAATCAACCGGAGATGACTCATCCCAAATGAGACATCCTGTCTCATCCGGTCAGCGAACCAATCGGATCCTGAATGGATACAACAAATTTTTCTTCAATCATGGACTTTCCTGCACTTAAAAACTCAGGTTTACCCTCTTCCAGAAAGAGTGGCGCCTCCTTTCCCACAGCTATAAATTCTTGTATCATTTCTTTAAAATCAGTTAAACCGTTATGGTCTTCATCAAGAGTTTTTGAGCCGTATAACAGCAAAATTCTCATCACTGCATCTGCAACAGAAGCCAAAATTAAGAACCAGAAATTGGAAGAGTTCGTAGAGCTACATTACAAATTGCTGCAACTTTATAGAAACCACAAGATTGCTGTAAAGGCGGTTGCGAATAATTATGACCGAGATGATAAAGGGTATGGTGCGGGATAAGTAAATGCATAAAAACTCAAGTTTGCCAATGGTGATGCTATTGAGGATGAAGACTCCAGCATTTGCAGTCAGCAGAATATACATTTATTTTTTAAGTCAAAAAAAAAAGTGTAACATCCTAAATACTGAATTTAAACAAAAAATCTTATACCATCCACCCACTTGACCTTGAACATCCAAAACGAATTTCTAACGTCTTCTACTTCCACTAGTCATCCTAGAATATGGTACCATTTATCATATTGTCATAAATATCCTTTTCCTCTTAGTACACAAAATATAACTTGACATATATATCAAGTTAATACCAGTTTGATTAGACAATAAAATTAAAAAGGAAGCTCCCTATGGATAGTTTACCAACTGCATGCACTTCACATACAAGCTCAAGCTCAAAGAAGCATCTGTTCATCATTTTTCATAAATCCTAGCTTAGGTTTTACAATATAACTGATCTACCTAGAGTTGTTCATGACTATCTGCTCATCATTTTCATGAATCCTGGCTTATGTTTTACAATATAACTGATCTACCTAGTGTTAATCAAAGAAAAAAAAACCAAGATAATATATTAAGACCATTGTTTTGACTAAATAAAAGTCAGATCCACAGACATGACACCACGTACAAGAACTTCATAAATTCCCCTGATCCTACTACAAAGCTTAAGTGAAGATATAACGAAATTCTTCTAGCTCATGGAGAATCTTATTTAAAAAGAAACAACCAAGAAGCTTGATGTCATTAAAGAACAAAACGATGAACATCATCAAATATATACTTTCTACATTGAACAAACTAGTAAAAAAAGGCACCTGATTGGGATGGGAGTCACAGCTTTATACCGGCCACAAATTCATTTCTTGCTCTTGTACTAGACTTCAGTAGTTTGAGCAGAAATGTCAAGTCACTGAAAAATGCATTATGACCCACTTATACATAAATTTAATAGCAATAGGGCTATAACCTCCACAAAACCTTTTTACATTATGTTTTGCCTATAAAGGCTAAGCTTTAGTGGAATCAGTATAGAGATGCCCATCTACGTCAGGGATAAATCCCTTCTCCATCATTTCCTCTCGAATGATATCATACGTTGTCCTATTTGGTACCAGCCCTTTCTCTAACATCTCATTAAGATATGCATTTGCTTCCTCCAACTTACCTTTCTCACAGAAACCCTTAATCAACACATTATATGATACAACATTAGGCCTCTTACCTTCCTTTTCCATTCGTCTCCTTACCACTAAAGCTGCATTAGGATTTCCTTCCCGACAATAACCAGCCATCAAAGTGTTATAAGTTATATGACTAGGAATTAGGCCCTTCTCAGACATCTCATCCAGAAGTCTAACTGCTTTTCGAGATTCCCCTCTCTTGCATAATGCATTTATCCGTATATTGTAGGTGACAAGATCAGCTCTCAATCCCTTTTCCTCCATTTCATCCAAGAGCTTGTTAGCCGCTCCTATGTTTCCCTCTTCGAAAATAACCACCGATAAAGCAATTATATGTGGAAACACTAGGACACACTTTTTGAGTCAACATCAAATCACGAAGTGCAATACCTTCATCTATTTTCCCTGACTTACAGTAAGCATCAATCAATGTATTAAATGTTAATGCATTAATTTCCACACCTTGCTTCAGAATATCGTCAAACAACTGTCTAGCTTCCACAAGCATTTTCTTCTTGCAATATCCATTTATGATTAGATTGTAAGTAACGACGCTTGGCTCAAAACCTAGATTCACCATTTCACCTCTCAATTTAAGAGCATCGTCAATTCTCCCTTCACCACACAGTCCTTTGATCAACAAATTATACGTCAAAACACTAGGTGTTAGCTGTTGTTCTTGCATCTCCTTAAACAGCCTCAAAGCTCCTACCACATTATCATCCTTAAAGAACCCATCAATTAGAACATTATACGTAATATTATTAGGACACACCCCTTTCTCCACCATTTCCTTCAAAAGCGCAATTATAATCTGCTTTATACATCTTACCAGCTCCACCCTTCTTACAAAACCCATCAATCAAAGTGTTATAAGTAACCACATTAGGCAAAATCCCCCAAACTTTCATATCCTCAACGATATCTCCTGCCTTACTCAACTTCCCTGCCTTACAAAACCCATTAATTACTGTGTTAAACGTAATCAAATTAAGCTCAACCCTCCTCCTAATCATCTCCCTATACACAAACTCCACGGTCCCCACTTTTCCCTCCTTCACCAACCCTCCTAACATTGGATTACACGAAAGAACCGATAACTTAAACCCGTAATCCCCAGCCCTCTTAAAACCCTCCACAGCTAAATCATTCTTCCCATTATTCACAAAAGCTAACACCAACATGTCAACAATAACAGAATTACCACAAAAATCATCACTACAGTTCACTAATGCGTGAAAAAACGATGAAATCGAAAAGGGTTGCGAGCAATGAACAGAAAAATGCAATAAAGATCGGATTTTTGAGTACTTCCATTATCATTTGCTAGTAAAGTTAATAACTTGCATAAATGTTGTAAAGAATGGGAAACCTGGAAACCCAATTGGGACCATCTGAAGAACGCGAGGATGGCATCTGAAGGGAAGTTGGAATCGAATAGTTCTTGGAGAAAATTGGATGGAGTTGTGGGAGGGTTTAAGAGGGGTTTAAGTTGGGACCAGTGTTGTTTCTTGATGAGGTCTAAAATTGTGGATTTGAAAGGGGGGTCTGACAGGGAAAGAGAAGAAGAAGAAGGGCTTGGCGGAGATGGAGAGGTGTGGCAGTGGTGGAGGGATTGAGGGAGCGTTAAGCGGCGGACGAAAGGTGGTGGTGGTGGACGGCCGAGACGGCGGAGTTGATGATTCATGTGGTGGTGTATTCATATGGAGCGACCGAAATGAGAAGAAAAGGCTTAAATAAAACTATTTCTAGGGAGAAATACATTTCTAATTCCCAAAGTTTGGCAAGTGAATATATCATGTCCCCAAATTTTTACATTTCAAAAAATAAATATAAGCCCTTTTCTTTCCAATTTAGACCAAAAGGCCCGTTGAAAGAAATTAAAGAAACCCAAAGCTGTGTTTGAATCAATGGATTTGATTTGTAGGATAGATTTAAAATGACATAAAATTTATGTGAACTTGAAATTTATTTATTTAACCCTTAAAATCTCACATTCATTTGTTACAAGATTTTAAATTTCTAATCAAATCTATTAACTTATATGAATAAACTTATGATAGATTTAATTTAAAATTTAAATTCCTTCAAATCTTTCATCTAAGCACGGAAGTAAGCGCTGCAACCGTGAATCACCGTGGCAATTGTCACATGCCACAAGCGGTTGTTATTTTTAGTAGTAGAAAATGATGTAAAAGATATTTTTCTACCTAAATATTCACAATTAATCTTGATTCCAAGTTCAAAATTGGTCAATAATAATAAAAAAAAAATGCTGTATTTATGTTTTATAACACAGAAAAATAGTGACGGACTTTCTATGGTGAATTCAGTTTGTGATTGACAGCCAACTCATCATTTTTTATCAATCCACCTATTTTGGTTGAAATTGAAAAAGAAAGGGACTAAATTTATTTTGGTAAAACTTTAGGACCAATTATGTCCAGCAACCAAACTTGGGAACTAAAAATACATTTTCTCCTCTGTTATAGTATTTAAGAAAAATACGTAAATAAATAAAGAAGAGGGGCAATTGGTGAATTAAATTTACAACCCAGCCCCAGCTGAACTCTGAAGGGTTTATGGAGGGCTTTACATTACTACAGAAAAAATTTACCCAAAGAACCCAACTTTTTCTCCTAAATTCATAATCTTTGCTCCAGAAAATGTTGAAGGCCTGTCTACAAACCCGTTTCCACGTCGCAACGACGGCGTTTAGCCCGCACCTCCAACATGCTGCTGCCGAGTCGAACTCGCCATTGCTCCGAGTTCTGGGCGCACTTAAGGGACCCAGTAATTCGAATAGAAGAGGGCCTTATTTTTTCCGGCGATTCAGCATTCTGCTCCGACTCCAGTGAAGGGTCCGAATCTAGGGGGTTGAAAGTGAAGGAGAAGATTCCAACTCCTCCACTGCCATTGTTCCCACTGTTTTCAGACCCGAAGATTGCCTTACAGTATGAAAATATTAGCCCAATTATTCAATTTGTTTTTTACTACATTTTTGTATTTTTTGATTTAAAATTATGATTTTTCTGGCTTTTTTTATGATTTTTTTTTTTTTGAAGTTTATTTGATGTGGAGTGGAAAAAGTTTGCAGCTTTTTACATTTAATGTGGTATTATTGGAAATTTGCATCGACTACATTAATTAATAACAATGGGAAATATTTTTCTGTTTTATCAAAATCGGTGTTCGGAAGTTTTGGTTTCTGAAATTGACTAGTGGTCGAGTAGAGTTGTAAGTTTTGAAAGGAAAATAAAAAGATTGATCATGTTAGTAGAATGGAGAAAGCCAATTTCGTCAGCTTATCGTGTTTTATTTTAATATGTGGAATCCTAATTACATGTGTACACAATGTCAGAGAAAGTGAAAAGGAGAATGGATGAGAATCTTTTGTAGATATGAGTGTATTGTGAAATGGGAAAATAATATACAATCTACATGTAACTTTTAAGTTTATAATGTTGTCTTTGATTGAATGTTTTGGGTAATTTATAGAAAAATTACCCAAATTTTGGGCCCGACAATGGTGACATTAAATTGGAGTAGTAGACAGTGCCTCTTTGAAGTATAATTGAAGTGTGGTATGGTTGGTTCCGTATAAAAATATGAAAATATGTTAATGGTCAGTTCTTATTGACCTAAGTTACAATGTTCTGGAGTTGGAAATGCAATGTGAGTGAGAGTGTGAGTACTTAAAGATTCTAGACGGGAGAGTTATATATCATGAACATTTTCTAGCTTAATCCATGCAACAACAAAAACAAGCCTTAGGCCAAGTTTGGGAGTTTAGGAGAGAAGAGAAAGATAAATTATGAGATAAAAGAAAAGAAGAGATATTAGAGTTTCTTTCCATGTTGATTGGGGGTTTAAGAAAGAAATTGAATGATTTCGGATTCATTGTGTATTATAATCTTATTGGTTTTTCATTCTATCTATAAGGTTGGCATTTTTAAGAAAGTTTACAAGCCATGAATTAAACTTTTCTCCATTTCTCTCCATCATTCCATCTTCTCTTTCCATCTTCTCTTTCATTTTCTCTCTTTCCTACCACTTAAAACTCCTAAACATAGGAAAACTTAAGTTTGTCTTCTTTTCCCTCAAAATATAGCCCCGTATGTTTTCTTTTCCCTCAAAATATAGATCCGTACTAAGCCTTAAATCCCACTAGGTGGGGTTGGCGGTATGAATCCTCTTACTCCATTGGCTTTGTCCTGAACCATATTCTCACAATTACCACGCCTAATAGGTGCATCTAAGGGTCGCCCTTGCACGTGTCCAAACCATCTTAGATGCGTTTCTCCATCTACTCATCGATAGAATAGAAACTACCCCGCATACGGGTACATCCATTTTATAAATTGTCATTTGACTTAAATACATGCATATGAAAGAAAATCAATTAATTTGATGGTAAAGAAATATATTTTTATACAGTTACAGCTTTTATCCAGGGATGGGTGGTATTACTGGCTTCAAAATTGTATGTCTGTTGCATATGCCAGACTTCAAGCCGTAGAGGCTACATGAGAATTTAAATTCAAAAACAGGGCATTTGTGACATTTTTTACTTGGGGAATAGTCAATTTTTGCCGTGCTGTATTTCTGGGGTGTAACCTTATCCTAATAAGGAAACCTTAGCTAACCTTTATTTGAAAACACAAAATTTTGCATTTAGTTGGTTCTGTTTTAGTAATTTTGTGCAGAAGCAGATGCTTACAGTTGTGAAGAGTAATCCTTGCTTGCTATTTAATTTGATTCCCTTAGTTATCAAGAGCAATTGATGAGAAGATGAGAGAAACACGGCTAAGGTGGTTAGGTCATGTGTTAAGACGAACAATAGATAGTGCCTGTCAGGCAAGTAGATTTTAGAGAGAGTAGCCAGCATTAGAGGGGTAGAGGAAGACCGGAAAAAACACTTGGTGGGTTACTTGTAAGAAAGATATAGCTCATCTAGGAATTGAGGAGGAGTTGGCTCATGACAGAGCTCAATGGCGTAGTAGGATTCATGCAGCCGACCCTACTTAGTGGAATTAAGGCTTGGTTTGTTTTTTTGTTTGTTTGTTTAGTTATCAGTCTGCAAGTTTCTCATCTGGTTATTTACTTAATGGGATTATCCACTCCTCATGTTTGCTTCTAGATTCCCATTATTCTTTGTTCTCTTTATGCAAATAACCCTATAACAGTAACATTTTGTTTTCTTATGTAGGTTATAGCACTCCCATTGCTTCATAGACCATTATTTCCTGGATTTTACATGCCAATTTTTGTAAAGGTATGGCTGATTACTGCAGGATGCTTTAAATGATGTTCATTTTTTTCCATCTCTTCACTGGATAGTGTGATCGCATATGTTATGAGAATACCAAATTGTGGTTTTTTTTTTTTCTTTCTATTTCTCATATTATTCATGGGGATTTTCTTTCTGCTTCCATATTTGTTACACTACAAAATTGTTGATGTAATGTTACGTATCTACCGTTAATGTTTCAGAGGTGAGGACAACATAATCTCTCATGAGTGGTTCGGATGCATTTAGCAGCTTGTGACATCGACTTATCATTTCCCAAATGCTTTAAATGTTTGTTTCAGTAAAATGTATGCAGTTTTTTCATAGAATCTTCAGAAATACGGTGGAAAATTGCTTTTCTAGAGGAAATTGTTCAGTACCGTAGAGTAAAAATACTGGAGAATAAAAATTCATAATTCTGCATAACATCACGATATGAATTCCTATGTGTATTTGCTTAGCTGATAGTTCCCTGCATTTGTTTAGGCCATGTATTCTTATTGGGGTAGAGATGAAAACATGTTATTGACCTGCTCCCAACCTTATCTATATGGTTGACTAACTCTGGAGCTATCCTTCCAGTTAATATAACTTCATCTCCAGGATCCCAAAGTGTTAGCAGCATTAATAGAAAGTCGAAAAAGGCAAGCCCCTTATGCCGGTGCTTTCCTCCTTAAAGAAGAACCAGGAACAGACCCTACTGTGGTTTCTGGATCTGATACAGAGCAAAACATATACGAGCTTAAAGGAAAAGAGTTGTTGGAACGCCTTCATGAAGTTGGTACGCTAGCCCAGGTAATTGCAAACTCTTTTATGCTTACTCTCTTGTTAATAAAAGAAAAGAAAAGAAATATAAAGTTTTAACTATGCATTCAAAGATTGTTATATATTCCCATGACATCATGATTTTTAGATATCAAACTGTCTCATCTCTCTCCCTCTCTCTCTCTCTCTCTCTCTTCCCTCTCTCTCTCTCTCTGTGGGATGCTAATTGACATGTTTCTGATATTGACCATAGCTGATATTGTGGCCCAGATTACAAGTATCCAAGGTGATCAAGTTGTTCTGATCATGGTCATAGACGAATTCGGATATCAGAGTTGGTGAGTAGGAGCTTTTTGCCTCATGTTTAATACTTATATTCCTCAAAGAAAAATGATTTTGCTCTAATTTGTAATTTCTTTATTCTTTCTGGTGGATTATTCATCGGACTCCATAATTTAATACTGAATGTACTTTTTGAAATGAATCCGTTACAGCCGTATTTAATTTTCTGATATTACAATGCAAGCTATACTCCTTATCCACTGACCTGAAGTTGGAGGTCTCTGATATGCTTGAACCTCTGCAGGTTGATGAATATCCCCTCTCTGTGAAAGTTGATCATCTGAAGGTACCCTTTCTTTTATTTATCTCTTATTCAACGCCGATAAACTCTTATGCAAGATAGGAACTTACTGCTTTGAACCTCTCTTTTCTACTCGTCTTTTTATTGGGGTTCTTATCTTGTTGCAGGAGAAACCTTATGACAGAGATAACGATGTTATGAAGGCAACATCATTTGAAGTTATTTCTCATAATTCCCAACTCTGAAAGATGTCTTGAAAACAAGTTCCCTTTGGCGAGATCACGTTCAAACCTACACTCAGGTGTCCTTGTTACTCTCGTAGTTTTCTTAATTATATGAGTATCTTAATCTGAATGTTTCACATCTCTGGGATTGCTGTCTTTTTTTTTTCCCTTCTCTTTGTATTGGAATTGTTTTCATTTTCTAGTTAGTTGAGTCACTATTGTCTTTCAGTCTCATATCTGAAGCTTTTTTCACTGCATTTACTGCTGGATTGATTAGTAAGCTATGATGCTGATTTAAATCTCAATGAATCAAATGTCTTAATCAAATTTTGTTACATAAGATTGGGTTGGCTTAGATAAGGATCTAGGAAAGTGTTGAATAGATGAGGAACATTTCAAAATGTATGTTACCCGAAATTTATGCCCAAATAATTTGTCCTTAGAAAAGCTTTTTGGAGTTTACTCAGTAGTATTTCTTTTTGTCTTCAGTACACATTTGTTAAAGCAATAGGCTATCGGGAAGTGACCATTTTTTTAATTTGGGGAAGCTTGGAGCAATCTTCCATTTTGGCGGTGAGATGGAATTCTGAAATGATATAGTGATGCTTGCAAATAAAATTTATTAGGACGGCAAAAATCTCAAGCTAAATGATTGAGTTCTGATGATCTTTGAACCTTTTCTTTGGCTACATTGACTTCTGCATATGCACGTATTTAGTTGTCTCAACCTTCAACTCTGGAGCCAATTATATGCTCAACTTGTGTTTGGTGTTTTTATGCTATGATTTTTTTTTTTTTTTTGAAATAATAGGCCTAAGAGATTCTCTAGAAAAGCTGATCCATGTTGTTTCTCTGAATGTCATATTAATCATTATTTTGTAATTATTGCAATTATCTTACTTCTTAATGGCTACAGCATATGGGAGATTTCAATTATCCTAGGTTAGCAGATTTTGGAGCAGCAATATCGGGTGCGAATAAATTACAATGCCAAGAAGTGCTTGATGAGCTGGACGTAAGCTTGGCTATTCCCCTCTTATTTTCATTATCAATATTTTTACTCTTCTTGTTAATGCATGAAACTATTGAATCCTCAAACGTAAAAAAAGTACAAGTTGTCTGATTTAGTCCTAACCATCCCCTCCCCCAGCAGAGAAAAATCAATAAAAAAAAAAAAAATCATGAGAAAGAAAATTAATAAGAAAATTTGTTTGTCCCCATCTTCTTAAGTGCCTCTTTTCGTCAACATGACTATTTAAGCTCATGAACCTGTAAAGCATTTGGTATTTGGTTTAGTTCTCCTTTGTCATAAATTTGAATATGTTATTTGAACATAAATATTTTAGCGAAGCATTCCAAAAATAGATCTCTCTTTCTAATACATGGTTTGTGTTTCCAAGAAAGGGGTACTCAAGGAAGTTTAGGTAACTGTTGTTTTGACTTTTAAAACTCCATGACATCTGGAATACATAAGAATCCAGAAACTTGTGTGGAATGTAGTAATGACCTAGAATGCACATGTTCTCTATCAAACTTTTCTAAATGTGACTTCTGTTGGAGCTTTTGGCCGCCATTACAGTCCTCTCTCATTCAAATGTTGTTGTGACCCAAGCTTAGTCAAAAGAAATATATCTTTTCAACAACAGTAAGTTTAAAGGGATCAATGATACTAATATTGCTTTCTTCAACTAATTAGCTCCTGTAAAGGTTCTCTCCACTCATTCTTAGTTCATGACTTAATTTCTATTTGCCTCTTTTTCTCTTTCTTAGGTGTATAAACGACTTAAACTTACTCTGGAACTATTGAAGAAAGAATTGGAGATCAGTAAAATCCAGGTATCTGCAGTGCCACCCCTTATGAAAATTGAAGGTGTAAACTTTTATGTGTATCCTCTTATCATTCTCCTGATTTTATTAGGAAGCAATTGCAAAAGCAATTGAGGAAAAGATAAGTGGGGAACAACGCCGCTATTTGTTGAATGAGCAGCTTAAGGCCATAAAGAAGGTTGAGCCACAACTGGATGCATCTATACATCTTAGATAATAATTAGTTCTTTTTTTATTTGACATACTGTGTGCCATTTTCCTATATATATTTAGGTTGTTACTTGAGCATGGTTTAATTTGCGATGCAGGAACTGGGACTGGAAACTGATGACAAAACTGCTCTTTCTGGTGTTCTCTCTCTCTCTCACTCACTCACACACACACTTTCATGTGTGTATATGTGTATGCCAGATTTTGAGAAATTTCTAAAATCGTTCTTCTTTTCAAAATTGTTCTTTTTTTATGCCTATTCCAAAATGCAATTCCGGACCAGTGGAACTCCCATTCGGAGAATGCGAGGTCTTCTTAATTTTAAAAAAAAAAAAATTTTGACCTCGCATTCTCCGAATGCGAGGTCTTCTTAATTTTAAAAAGAATTGACCTCGCATTCCGGAATGCGAGGTCAATTTGACTGACCTCGCATTCCCCGAATGCGAGGTCAGTCGGACCTTTATCTTCTGCGAGGCCACGCCTGGCCTCGCAGAAGATAAATCCCCAAATTAAAAAAACACAAAGGACTTAAAACCTTCCTCCCAAATATGGGAGGTTATGTCAAAATTTTATCAAAAATACTATAAATTAATAAATTTGCGGGTTTACACATTTCATTCGCGTACTATTTCGTTAATGTTATAGTTTATGATTTAAAGATAATGGTTTACTATTCCCAAATATCGTACTACTTCGTTAATGTTATAGTTTATAATTTACGGTTTAGTATTTAAATGATTTTATCTTACAGTCAAATCCTTCATCTTTCTATTTTTGTAATAGTGCACAATTTCCATTCGCAATAGACATAGTCAAATTTGCTAAATCCTTCATTTTTCTATTTTTGTAATAGTGCACAATTTCCCTTCGCAATATACATAGTCAAGAGTTGCTAAATCCTAAAAAAAAAAAAAAATTTCATTACCTCGCATTTTAAAAAAAATATACATAGTCAAATTTGCTAAATCCTAAAAAAAAAAAAAATTTCATTACCTCGCATTTTTTAAATGCGAGGTTAAAAAAAAAAAAAAAAAATTTATTCAGTCACCTGAGTGTCGTCAAATTGACCTCGCATTTTGAGAATGCGAGGTCAATTTTTTTTTTAAATTAAGAAGACCTCGCATTCGGTGAATGCAAGGTCTTCCAAAATTATTATTATTATTATTATTATTTTTTTTTTTAAAAAAAATTTCTGGAGAATGCGAGTTCCACTGGTCCGGAATTGCATTTTGGAATAGGCATAAAAAAAGAACAATTTTGAAAAAAAGCACGATTTTAGAAATTTCTCCCAGATTTCTGTTATAGTTCCCGGGTCCATCTCTTTGGGCAGTTATGTAGGTAGTTGCGATATGTCTACTTTTCAGCTATCAATTATCCATCTATTTACCTACTACCTACGTACCATGTTTATGCCAGATTTGTGCAACTGTTTCTTGTTCCAACTCTCTTGGGGCGGTTATGTTGGTAGTTGCAATACTTCACTTTATTACGGCAATTTGTCCATACGGGGTGGGTGTGGGGGGAGGAGGGGAGATTCAGAAACCTTACTTTATTGTTGAAAATATTTTATGAATATTCTTGCAAGCATTGCTGTTTATCTTGTGGGTTGAGGCAAACATTGATTTTATTTCTTGCTAGTGGTTATTGCTAATTGTTCCCTGCCAAATGATTTTTGAGGAGGAGACTTTACCATGCTGTCCCTTAAATACTCTAGACAACGTAACAGAGATAAATTGAACCTTGTTCTGTTTCCAAGCCTACTTTGATCCGGAGAGGGAATGATTGGCCATGCACACCTATTCTTTTCACTTGATTATTCATGATTTTAAGGGGTGGGAAGAATTGATGAGTTTTAAACACACAAGCAGTTAGTAAGGGGTTATGCACTACTAATTAGAATTTTATTAACTCTGGGTTTAATCACAGATATGTGTAACAGTAATATGAACTGTTAAAATTAAATTGGTTTGTTTAGCTGAATGACATAGATTGCCCCAGAAGGCACAAAGTGGTTTACCATTTTACGAATTTTAAGAAATTTAACCCCGGGGGGTGGGAGAAGAAAAGTTCTGCACAACTGCATATGACTATAATAAATTTTACCATGTTGAAGAATGTTAACCTTTTTAAGCTTGGGTTTATTAGAAATTAATTGCAAAAGATTAGTTATTTTGTATTTCCATTACTTGAATCATGATTAATATCCTTGTTTGTTGTTTGTTCAGAGTTAAAGCCAGAACTGCATTAAGCTATTTATCATGATTTGCATGGGGTAAGAATGCAGTTGTCTGTGAAGTGCTTACAGTTGGTAGGCTATCCATAGGGAGCTTCTTTTTAATTTTATCGTCTAATAAAACTGATAGTAGTCTTGATATGTATACGTTGCTTAAAATCAGTAGCTATATCTTAAGAGTCTTTTATATCCTAAGAGAAAATAATATATTACACTCACCTCCCATGCGGTCTGTCATAATTATGAAGATCTGTTGTCTAGCTATTCGGAGCACCCCTGTCTACCTTTTATGTTCAACATGTAGATTCTTTACATTTTCACCCCTATTTTTACTTTCAATGACCGCCCCTGTGTATGCATGTTAAGTGCGAATTAAAATATTTTTGGGATTGCATAAACTTCTTGGTGATGTCAATAAGGATTGCAGCTTCATGTACCTTGATAACAAACCTTTGTGGGAGGTTATGGTAATTCCAGAAACATGGTTGGGAGGTCTATGTAACAATAATATACCTCAACAGTTCTGTGTAAGTTTCCCTAAATTACCGTGTCTCGAATTTACCAAAAAAGTACCGGTATCTGGGGACAATGATGAATAGCTTTTGGACTAGGAATCTTGTCATTACTCACCGTGTGTCTGTATCTTTTCCAGTTTCATAAGAATCTAGGTTTATTATGGAATATTTCCTTCAATTTGATGAACTCTGACAGTTAAAACAGTACTCTTTTAATCCCAAGTGATTATCAGTTTGCTTCTTATCATACGTTTTAATGTCTGATACTTGTTTTGGGATAGAGTTATTTTTCCTTTTCTCCCCTTTGGTTCTTTTCATGTTCCTACTGATATTACTCCTGGATATGCAGAAGTCTTAGAAAGGTATCTTTTGTAAGGATTGTGTAATTCTCTATTTTTTTCATTTCCAACATTACAGTGGAATAAATATCTTTTGCATCTTTACTGTGATTGAAATACATATCTTTTGCATATTTAATGTGATTGATCCTATTTATAGTTTGTTATTTGAAACCAATTTGTTTTGTGAATTCCTTTTATCAAACAGTGCATCATATCTTCTTTTCTATTGACTGAAGGTGATCCTATTTGCCCTTATCTACTTGTGCTGTACTGAGAGAGCATACACATCCCATCTACTACCTTCTCTAGGACAATTATATTTGAATCTTATTCATAACAACCTTTTCATGTTCTTGTTGTTTTATGAAATGTATTTTGAAACTTCTTGTCCTTAAATGCAGCAAAGTTTATAGAAAGACTTGAGCCAAAAAAAGAGAAATGCCCTCCTCATGTCTTGCAAGTAATTGAAGAAGAACTGGCAAAATTGCAGTTGCTAGAGGCCAGTTCTAGCGAATGTATTAATGTTACTCGTAATTATCTAGATTGGTTGACTGCACTGCCTTGGGGTATTTATAGGTTTGTTTTCTTGTTTGCTTTATATACTACTCCACTATTTATCTGATTTTTTTTTCTTATGCCGTTGAATTGTGGACTCTCGCATGTTTATGAAAATCTTTAACAAGATTATTTTCTATTCTGATATGATAACTGAAATAGACTACTAGAATGACATGCATGTTGTCTTTGTTACTAAACAAGCTTGAGTTATTGTGTGTGTTACATTTGCTTGTCTTACTTTTTAGAAGAAAGTTATTCCAAAACCTGTGTCAGCAATTTGTCAGGCTGGGAACTGAAAGTAGAAGTTGTGATGTTTATGGCTGTGACTTTAGGATTCTGTAATACTAGTATACGCTATAATCTCTGAATTCATTTTGGAAAATCTAAAACAGCCTTGAAACATTTTGATTAAGGTATTCTCTAATGCAATTTCATTGCTGATATTTTTCTCGCTTAATTATCATCATGTCTTTGGATATTGTATGAGCTCAACATGCTATATAGGAAACTTCTATAATCATTCTCTCTTCAATAATTATGGATTCTACAATCCCAATCCCTGATGCATAGTTTGATTCCATGAAGATCAACCATAAATTGTTGGGTTCTTCTTTCCAGGTTTCTTGGCATTTCATTTTTCCAAATTGGTTTTTGGGTTTCATTTTTTTGATTGTATATCTGGCAATATGATAAATGGTACCATAATCTAGGATGGCTAATGGAAGTTGAAGATGTTAGAAATTCATTTTCGGATGTTCAATGTCTAGTGATTGGATGGTATAAGAGTGGCCTAGATGTGTTATTCTGAGATCTTTTTGATTTAACTTCAGTATTTGGGATGTTTCACTTTTTCTCGAGTTAAAAAAATAAATGTGTTTTCTGCTGACTGCACATGCCACTCTCTTCATACTTAGCATCTCCATTTGCAACCTGTAGTTTTTATGCATTTACTTACCTGCACCATAACCATATTATCATCTTGGTCATAATTCACAACAGTTTTTGCCACAACCTTCTAATTTCTATAAAGTTGCAGCAAGTTGTAATGTAGCTCTACTAAGTATTCCAATTCCTGGTTCTTTATTTTGGCTTCTATTGTATATACAGTGATGAGAACTTTGATGTTGTACGGGCTCAAAGAATTCTTGATGAAGACCATTATGGTTTAACTGATGTTAAAGAAAGGATACTGGAATTTATAGCTGTGGGAAAACTCAGAGGAACCTCACAAGGTTGGTTATTTATAGAATATTGATGTTGTTGGCAGTGTTATTTTGTCTGCTGTTTCAGTTGGGAAACTAATGTGTCAATTACCCCTTATAGTTTTGTTCTTAAATAACCATCTAAGTAATCCTTCCCATAACACACAATGTACGGAGCACTGCTTGAATGTTGCGTGGGGCTACAGTTTTTATAGGATCTCATCAATTTTTTATTATTGGTCCCGAGAAAATATTCGTGTGTACTTATTGGTAAATGAAGACGTAATTCAGAAGTTGTATTCGTCAGATGTTATTAACTTTGGGATTCTACTTGACTACTAGGTTTCAGACTGACTATTCTTCCGATGCATTTCCTAATTTTCAACTATCTCTAGCAGTTTGGTTGTAATTGATCAAGCTTTAACTCTAGGTGTCCCCATGCACATGGCTTCCTTATTCACTTTGCTTAAAAAGCTACATTCTATCCAATTGGCCACATCTTGCCACAGGTTTATTCCTTGTGATGTATCTTCTGTGCTACATTCAAACTACTGCATTCAAACTACTATAGTACTTATCAGTTCAGAAACTTCTCTGTTATTGGGGAAAGCACTGGTTACAAGTGATTTGGTTATCCTGTAGGTTGCTTTTTGTTGTTTAACATGGGATGACAATGACCCTGATGATAATGGCTAAACACAGATGATGTGAAATTACTATAGAAATGGATGTTTTCTTAATGTAGTTGGGAAGTTAAAGGTGCGAAGTGCGTAAAAAAAGTCCATTTGTTATCACTTCATTTGCTTGGAGACACTTGATATGTGCTGTCCATTACATTTGCTGAATACCAAAATGTCATAAATTTGTACCTTGATTTTCTACAGTAGTACAAGCAATCTTTGCTCACTAACACATGCTTCTCCGTTCAAATAATAACAGGAAAAATCATCTGCCTCTCGGGTCCACCTGGTGTGGGCAAAACAAGTATTGGTCGTTCAATAGCACGTGCGTTGAACCGTAAGTTCTATCGGTTTTCAGTTGGAGGTTTGTCTGACGTTGCTGAAATTAAGGTAAGTAGTTAAGTAGAAAGATGCAGTTATTCATTCAATATTTGTGTGTGTCATTTATTTCTGACCTTGGAATTCGCATCAAGGGGCACCGTCGAACCTATATTGGTGCCATGCCAGGGAAGATGGTCCAATGTCTGAAGAATGTGGAAACTGCTAATCCTCTTGTCCTAATCGATGAGATTGACAAGGTATGATAAAGTTTCATGGGTTTTTTGTGCTAATCCTCCACTTGTCAATTGGTATATTGTCTAGAACTGGTCAGAGGGAAATTATTCTCCAATAAGTTTTCTTCTGATTCTTTTTCCTGAAGAGGATCAATGGTCTATGATATTTCTGATTCCCATGGATATTATCATTTCCTCATTTAATTCGGATTTTGGCAGTTGGGGAGGGGCCATGCAGGCGATCCGGCAAGTGCTATGTTAGAGCTCCTTGATCCAGAGCAGAATGCAAATTTTTTAGATCACTACCTCGATGTTCCAATTGATTTGTCCAAGGTTAGTGGGCTTGTGAATGTATCTCTGCAGCAATAACATCCTTTGGTAATATTGGTGCTTAACCGTTAGTAATTGGACCTGAGTGTAGTAGCTACTGCTATTATAAGCAGTAGCAATTCGTGTAATCAGATAGATTGGATTGTGCATTGACATGAAGATGGTTCCCAAGTCTATGGACATATGCTCTTAGTGATACAGTGCTAACCTGCTAAATGAGTTGAAAGCATATAAAACCTTGGAGGTGATATCAAGTTCTTGTAGTTAGACGGGTGAGGTGGTCTAGCAAAATACTGTAGCCCACACATTGGGTCTAACTGTGAAACTTCAAGCTCAATTATGTTTATATCAAAATTGTGATCATGGTTTCTATTAGACTTCATACCTAGGATTTGAAAATTGTGCAGAACTTTGTTACTCATACAACAAATATCCTCAACATTTCTATTCAAATTATAACCTTTTATAGCATCTATAACCCAAAAAATGAGTAGTAACAAAGTATTTAAGAAACTCGTTGAATTCAGAAAAAATATATGTATACGTGTGTGAACTTTTCCAATTAGATATAACAGTGAAATTCAATACAGGCTTCAAATACCACGTATGTATCAGAAAATTCGCCTTCAATTGCAAGAGACCATCTTTGCAACAAAAGTCTGAAATTTTGAATGTCTAGTTATGGTGGTAGAACCCTTCACAAGCTTAACCGCTGCCCTGTTTGGTAGATCCATGGGCGTACAAATAGAGTGGTTATTCTCGGCTATTGCTGAAATACAAAGACCTGCAGTTATTCTATGTTTTGAATGAGTTGGTATTGTATTAAGTTCTAGCTTTATTGACTCTGCCTAAAACCAGATATGGTCTATCTTCATAGTTACTTTAAGTTTACTGAAGTGCTGACTTGGAAATTTGGCCATTGTTTTGAACTGAAGAGCTGGAAGTGAAGGCAATAAGATTTTAACTCTGCTGAATCTAGTGTCAAATAACACACAAGATGACACCAGCATGTGGATGTATTAGTTAGCAGCGGGAGACACAAATTCCCTGGCTATTGTATATATGGTTCTCATATGTTTAGAGATTTTTCTCCAAAAGTCTGTGGACAAGAGCAGATTGAGAAAAAAGAAGTTAACAGCTATTAACAAGAAGAACAGAAAATGCAAAAACAAAGTTCCTTCGTGAAAAATCTCAAGGGACAAAGATGATTAAGTTATATACTTTATTCCCGCAAATGGGGGAAGAACAGAAAATGCAAGCAGAAACAAAGTACCTTTGTGAAAAATCTCAGGGGACGAAGATGATTAAATTATATACTTTATTCCTGCAAATGGGGGTATCTTTTTTAACCACCCGGGTGATTTCTTGCATAGTCGTCAAGTGTAGTATACAACTGCTCTTTGAAATTGTCAGGTGGATTGGTTAAGAAATTTTGTGTTTTGTGTTCGTACATAACTTTTAGAATGCAATATTTTAATTAATCTTTTCTTCCATTGTTAATAGCTATCATTTTGCATTATTAAACTTGGAGCTAAATCTATTTTATGCTGCAGGTCTTGTTTGTCTGTACAGCAAATGTTTTGGATACAATACCCAATCCTCTTTTGGACAGGATGGAGATAATTTCCATTGCTGGTTATATTACTGACGAGAAAATGCACATTGCTAGAGACTATTTGGAAAAAAATACTCGTGAAGCATGTGGCATCAAACCTGAAGAGGTCTCTCTTTGAAATATTTATCTTTTAAATTTTGGCCGTTCTTGCTAATCTAATAGAAGGTGTTTTTGTTTTTCTGTTTCTGCCAATTTTCAATAGAGTGGTCATGCTTTTCAAACATTGGTAAAGCAGTTGCCTTCAGCTTAAGAGTTGCACATTAAATGAGCCTGTGCATCAGGCAGCAGGAGCCCTGGGACTGAGCTTACCCCATAACATAGAATGTGAAGAAACTTTTCAGTCAGAATATCTTTGCGTTAATTGACCTAAAATAGAGCTACGACTTGACTGTTATAAATCAGGGTCTCAGTTTTAGAGTAGCATTACCATATACTGTTCTACAACCTCAAACCAAATAGCAAGTCAAAAGGAAGTTGATCAAAGAAAATTTTAATACTTAGACATTAGAAAAGGAGGTCTCATGCATAAGACTTAGGTACTCATGGAACCTCTTTGAAATCACCTGGCTTCTAAGGCATGAGGCACTGCAAGCATGCCTCTAAGTCTACACAAATGAGGTGTGCCTTAGGCAGCTATAAGTGCAGTGGATTTAAATATATGTTTATGGCATCATTAGGCAATCTGGTTAATATTTGGACATTAAAATGGGAAAGCTTACAAGGTCTATGGGGAATTCTCCATTGTCCTATCAGTTAATCATTGGCATCCTTTTATGGCTTATAACTACATCAAAACCGGCATCCAACAGAAAGCCAGGAAAGAGATTACACCATAATTGGAGTTGAGGGTCTTTTTGCATGTATCTTGTCTTCCACTGTTTTCTTAACACTCGTACACGTAATCTGGCTTCATAATGATTATTTAGTGATAAGATAGGCTTATTGCATGCTGTTCAATTTTATACCATTGACTTGCCCATTATGCATTCCCTCTTTGTAATTCATGTTCCCACAAGATCATATGAAGAATGGCGGCTGTGTTCAATTTCCCTTTGTTGTACTGTATCATTTTAACTACAGGTATATTTTAGTTGTTGGATGTGATGCTGCTTATAATTGTATATGCAATTTCAATTCAGCCATCAGTGTTGTGTTTTTCTCCAATATTTCTCTAGTTATCTCTACCTAGGCTGTCTGTAATTTGCAAGCATATATCTGCTAGTCAGTTTTTGCTAATACTCCTTGTGCGAAATGGTTGTTCTGCTTCCCTTTTTGACAAGAAGTGCCCATGTATCTTACGCAAAATATTGTGTTTTTTTTAATAAGCAGATGAATATACAACAAATTAGGGGCCAGATGCCTTGTACAATCACATATTAGAAGAAAAGAAATACTGAGCTATTTATATTTAATGATCTGAATCCACTTTACTCAAATGGAACTTATTATAAAATGTGACCCCCTTTTTCAATACTTCATGCAACAAAAAAAAGTCGGTGGCTCCACATTACTTCTTCCCAAGTTTAACTTAACCAGTACAAGACGGTAAATGGTTTTCACAGTTTGCTTCAAAGGGTTGTATTTTCAGCTATCCACCTGTGCCAAGACAAAGTAGGATGTCTTTTGAAACGAACAGCTTATTTTCCTTGTGAATCTCAACAATTAGGAAATTATGTCTTCTTGATGATGCACATGTCTCTATAGTAGGGATTACAAGTACTAATTTCCACCCTGACAAATCCCAGGTTGAGGTGACTGATGCAGCTCTTCTATCCCTGATTGAAAATTACTGTAGAGAAGCAGGAGTTAGGAATCTTCAAAAGCAGATTATTAGAAGATATATCAAATCAAGGTTATAAGATCCTGTCTCCCCCTTATTCTCTTTCTCTAAATCTCTTAACCTTTTCCCTTTCCTTTTCCGGAGCTATTCACAAAAAAAATTTATTTCCCTTGGGGCTACATAACACAACTTATCATTCAGGTTGCCATATTTGTATGTTTCTTAACCTTATTAATTCCATGTTGTTCGTATATGGTGATATATATATATATATATATATATATATATACACACACACACACATATATAGTATCTATCTATCTATCTATTATCTATATATAAATGCGAGTTGTTTCTTCTTTTTTTTGAAATGCCTAAAATATCCACCCTTAATTATGTTACTAAATATAATTCAATAAAAAACATAATTAAATTACTCCTCTTCTAATCTAAGTACCTATATTTTAGGAAACCACCACTTATATTTTGTCATACAATCCTAGTCAAAGATATATAATCTTTTATTTTTTTGTCCCGCCTAATACACCCTTAATTAAATAATTATGTCTAATATCCTTCATGAAGTATAATTAGCCTATCTAAAATACTCTCCTTTTAATGTGATAATATTATCTATCTTTTATAGTACTACTACTATTATATATATATATATATATATATATATATATATATAATTAGACTACTATAACATAATTCTTTATTTTTATATGAAAATTTGGGCATAAATGTATTAAGATGGTAAAAATTTTACTTGTATAAAAAAAATTATATTTGATAAAAAATAAAATAAAAGTTGTTTTAAGACAATTATGTATATTTAAATTTTTTCTTGCTTACGTTAGTACGAAATTTTGGCATAAATACATAATAAATTTTTAAGAATTTGCAGAAAAATTATTTATACAAGAGCAAAAAATAAATAAAAATATTATTTTATAACTGTTATATATATTCAAATTATTTTATTTTTTATTCCTAATAAAAACAGTCTTTAATAACTATTTTATATATTATTAATTCACAAATAATTATTTTCTTTTCTCTAACTGTTTATTCAAGTACACTCTTGCATGTTAGTTAATTATTCTCAATTTATATATTTTTATATGCCAAAAACATCTATAACTATTTTGACTTAAAATATAATTTTTTTTACTCTATTATAATGTGATAAATCATGCATTTATTTTAGTTACAACATGAAATTGTTGTGGTTTAGGATCTATGTATAATAACTAATTTGTTGTTTATTATAGCAGATAAGTTAAATTATTGGATCGACTTTCAAATTTATTAGTGTTAATTGATTCTTTCACTTTAAGCATACCTTTACCTTTTTAATATCAAAGTTTTCCTCCATCTTAAAAAGTCACAAAATTAATAATCATACAAGTATAAAAATTTAGTATTTATAAAAGTGAAAAAAATAATGGAGTATATAACACTATTTTCTTATCTCATTTAAATTCTTTTGTTACGATTAATTTAGATTTGTTTTTCCCTTCCCTATATGAAGAAAAAAAAATTAACCAACCAATGAAACTAAAGTTTGGTGCAAAATAGAAAACTCACAATTTTTAATTAAGATAAAAATATATGTTAATTTTATATATCTTTAGTAGCAATATTTGATTACAAAATCCTTATATTTAATAATATTATTTTGTAAAATATTGGTTTAAGTAACTATTGATGAGCTAGAAAATAAATTCAATCCATGATACGATGCAATGTTTAAAATATTTCAAAATAATTATTGTAACGTATACAAGAATTCTACGCATAATTTGTGATGCTAGTACAGAAACTTAAATAAGTAATTAATATAGAAACAACACATATTATGCCAATAAATTATAGTATCAAGTACTTTAAGTATTTATTGGTATATATTGAATTTAACACATAGATGTTAATTTTGGAAACTATAATACTAATTGTTATATTATTTGATAAAATAATATTGGTTTAAATTAAATATTAATGAGGTAAAAAAAAAGTTCAACCAATGGTACGATGCATTACCAAAATAGTCTAGAATAATCATTGTAAGACCCATTAGAATACTACTCATAAATTGTTGGAACGACATATACAAAAAAATAAGTAGGTAAGTAATGTAAAACACAACATGAATTATGCAAATAAAATTATAATATTAAATATTCTAAAATAACTGTAGATATACATTGTGTTACACATCAACCTTGGAAAGTACAATGCAATTTTTACACTATTTAACAAAATAATAAAAATGTAGATTAAATATCTCAGTAAACACTACAAGAAATTAATTGGAAAAGTACGCAAAAAACAAAAATAAAATTCATATACTTTTGTTAGTTTAATTTTTTTTTTTTTATATATTTCATAATACAAATTTTAATTTTATAGTAAAATATATATCAAAATATAACTTGGATTTTCAAGAAATTAATTGGATAAGTATGAAAAAAATAAAAACAAAATTCTCACACTTTTGTTAGTTTTAATTTTTTTTATATATTTCTTAAATACAAAATTTAATTTCATTGTAAAATACTATATTAAAATATAATTTCGAAGCTAATCATGTTTAATACCAAGATGAAGGGAAGAGTTTAGAATATCGATGAAGTCTTGAAGTGAATGTTATCATAAGGTTAAGAAATATAGAATAATACCAATATATTTTCTATTTGGATTCATATTTACACAATATGTTAAAAAAAATTAATTGCAATAGAGATTATATAAAAACTACGTGTTATTTTGAATATATTTAGAAATTACATGTTTTTTAATACAGTTTCGTGTATTTAGAGTGAGATAAAGAATTTTTTTCATTAATGTTTCTACATTTAAAGCAAGATTAAAAGACAACATTTTATTTTATCTTTTGATAATGATCTTTATATATTACATGGTACGTATCCATATTATAGAGACTATATATTCATTTAATTTGTTTAGTTTGATTTCTTTGTTATATACATTTTACTCGGGTTCATTTTTTTTCCTTATTTTTTTAAATTTTAATTAATCATTTTGTTGTAATTACTATATATTATTTAATCTCATGTAAATATTTTCCCTAATAAAAGAATTTTAACATGTAAATATTTTCCCTAATAAAAGAATTTTAACATGCTTTATCTATAAAATGATTTTTGATATTTGATAATGATTTTATCTTTTAGTAATAATAAAGAATATATAGATACATCTAAAAAGTTCAATATTATGGGGAAATTTTTTTTTTAAAGGATCAAATCATTGGTGGTGTCGTTATAACAAATTATAATTTAAGTAAAATAAACAAGAAATAAAAGTTATTTTGGACCGAAATTAACCACATTTTGTGTCATCAATATGAATGAAAGATCAAACTTCAAATTTTTACAATAATTTTCTTGATGGATTCGTTCTTTACATTTTAATCAGATTTATTTGTTGCTTTTTTTTGTTTTCTGAAATTATAATTAATTTTTGTAATTATTATCCATATATCATTTGATTTCATGTAAATATTTTTCGATAATTAAATAATGTCAATACTTCATCTATAAAATAATATTTGGTACTTGATAGTGATTTTGTCTTTTAGTAAAAACAAAGCATATCAAGTAAATGGTGGTGCTACTATAAGAAATCATTTCTTAAACATATAGAAGAGAAATAGAAATACGATCCAAATAGTCTAGTATGTTATAAAAATGAATAACATTAAACACATAACAAACAATAGTGAAAAAAAAAAATAAAAAAGAAAGGTGAAAATAATTACAAAAAAAGTTTTTACATATTAAATATATATTTCAAAATATAAACCTTTTGTATAAAAAAAAAAAATCAATAAATAAAATGTTTACACTTTGTATTTTATGCTGTCATTCACTGATTATTTATTTATTTTTTAAAAAATGAAAATGTCCAACAAATCAAAAGTATGCTTTTTTTTTTAGTGTAATATATATATTTCGGAGTTTATAAATTTGTTGCCCATGTGATGAGATTCTGTCAGTTGGCTCAAATATTGAAATTATTTATCCGCGTATTGGCAGATTGCTCTAAAACTTGTGCGGAGAAGAGCAGAAGCTGAGGATGGTGAACCAAGTGCGCTAACGGCAGAGTCTGATGGGGTCTTAACTGAAACCTCAACTGGAGAAGGGGCACAAGATGGTGCAGAATCTGTTGAAGCTAACAGTGTTGAAAAGGCTTCTGAAACCAATTTAGAAGCTCAAATAAACTCGGTAGATTCCACAACTGACCTCATAGAAAACCCCCTAGATCAAGCAGCAGCAGAAGAGGTATATGAAAATACTTTTTGTTGCCTTTCTGTATTCTATTCAGTAGAAAATAATTTCTTCCTTTTTTTCTTATTCATTTCTTTGTTCTGGAATTTTATGATTGCAAAACTCCTACATCTTTTTTATCAAAATACTTGTTATATTATTGAACAACGAAGTACAGTAGTCGTTAGGTGGTAAGACACTTCCCCTATGATTTATTGGTCATGGGTTGAAGTCACTAGAGGGTAAGAGAGGGGTGGGTTTTTTCTTTTAAAAAAAAAAAATCTGGTTATATTATTGTAAAACATAATATACGCCTGATTAAATGTGACAAGCAAAAATAGATTACTGGTGGTAACAAACTGAAACAACAATGTCATGCAACTTGTATTGATTGTGAGAATGTTGTTCATTTGTTGTGAATATTCAACTCCATCGAATATGCTAAAAATTAGTATCAAGACTCTGTTCTATTCCTTGTGTGCTTTATAAGTCTATTTAAATCAAATCATAGACATAACATGTGGCTGTTGTGCTTGTGAGTTCACTCATTTAGTGTTGCTATTGTGAACATGACAGGCTACTCTGCAAAGTGAGAAGATTAAGAGTAACAAGACTGAAACAGTGGATAAGGTGTTGGTTGACACGAGTAATCTAACTGATTTTCTCGGCAAGCCTGTTTTTCATGCAGAGCGTGGTCATATACGATCAGACCCCAGTTGGTGTTGTTATGGGACTTGCATGGACTGCAATGGGTGGGTCAACGTTATACATTGAGACCACTCTTGTTGAGCAAGGTGAAGGGAAAGGTGCACTCCATGCTACTGGACAACTTGGAGATGTCATGAAGGAAAGTTCCCAGATTGCTCACACTCTTGCAAGGGCCATATTGCTTGAGAAGGATCCAGCTAATCCCTTCTTTGCCAACTCCAAGCTTCATCTTCATGTTCCTGCTGGTGCTACCCCCAAGGATGGTCCTAGTGCTGGTTGCACCATGATCACATCCCTTTTGTCTCTTGCCATGAGTAAACCTGTCAGGAAGGACCTGGCAATGACTGGAGAAGTAACATTGACAGGGAAGATCCTTCCGATTGGTGGGGTCAAAGAGAAGACAATTGCTGCAAGACGGAGTGAGGTGAAGACGATCATATTTCCTTCAGCTAACCGGAGAGACTTTGATGAGCTTGCAGCTAACGTGAATGAACGGAAGGACTGGAGGTACATTTTGTCGATGATTACAGTCAAATATATGACTTGGCTTTCAGTGATACCGAGAAGAGCGAAGAGTAAGTCACTTTTTGGTGTATCGGGCTGTTCATTGAGTTGCTGGTCTCAAAAGTACACCTGTTCTGACTGAATGCCAGGAATAGAGAAAATCTCTTGTTCCGGCAGATTTTTCATGCAGAATTGATTGCAGGAAAGGGACCTTTGTATACTAGATTTCGCCGTGCTTCATTTATTTGACAGCTACATTTTTTCGTGCCATAATCTTTTCTAATCCAACATATTAAGCATATTGTTATCTAGGAAGAGTTCTTCCCTGGCGGCCAAAGGTTTTAAAAGCAGCATGTTGTAGAATGTATTTGGTTACTTTATATAGTCTGTCTTGTTAAAAAACTTACCTAGTTTTCCTACACATCTTTGGCTATCTAGCAATCTTTTGTTTTATTTCACTGGGGTTAATATGTATGTCCCCCCAATCAGTGTTACTCTTCCTTCCTGTAGTTATATTTGATATGAGAGTTCCTTCAGTATAATAGAAAAAATGTACATCTCTTAAATTGGTTTTTGGTGTCACTTCTTGATCCCGAGGCCTCACATTCATAGTCAGGCCTTGGTAATCTTGGGAAAGGGTTTCTTTATTATTGCTACATTTCTGGTACTGAGATCATATTATTCAATAAGCTATAACTTCACATTTGATCAAATCCTCTATCAGGATTAGGGGGTTTTCATGTGGTTGATTTTTATTTTGTTACTGCCTTTACTTGAAATTTTGACCAGTTGGAAAATGAAAAATGAAATGTTTTCATTAAAAACTTGTGCATATTTATGCAACGTATTACAAGAAACAGTAAGGCATGCTAGCATGTATTCGGGGGGCTACGCTTTGGTTTTTCCCATGCCTTTATGATGGAAAGAAATACAAATCTGGTACCCCTCCCTTTACATGAAGAATGTGTTTATATTTTCCTTTTTGACCAAAAAAAAAAAACTGTTTTCTTATTCTTTTCGGCCACTAGATGTTTCATGGAATAAACAATTTTATTACTCAGCAAAATTTTTGAGCTAGTCAGCAAAATTTACAGTAAAACAAATACATAAAGGACTGCTGCTCAACTTGTAACTTGCAAATAAATCCCTTTATACTAGGGTTAATTTATGATACGATATGAGAATTCGATACAAATACGATATAAAAATTAATAATTTAGAGTTGAGTTTTATTGAGTTCGAATTATAAACGAGTTAACTTATTATACGGCACGCAAATAAATGGGTTGGGTCATGATTTTCCTGGATAATCCAAAATTAATTGACTAAAAGTTTCAATTATATATTGTGTCATAATTTACTCATTTTTGTGATTCAAACTTGAAGATGATCCTCAAGGACGCTGGTGGATTAGTTTTTTTTTCTTTCTTAAATATGATGAATTCATTCCTTTATTTTGAACGTAAAAAATTATTATTATTATTATTATTATTGTTAGTATTATTATTATTATTATTATTATTATTGAGAGGATGTCGTATTGGTTATATGTAAAGCAACACTGGACAACTTGGTTATCTGATTATTTCATAGAATAGTCAAACAATAAAGTATTTTTGTGACTTTTACACTTGCATATTTCATATGATCAAACAAATAACCAAGTATCTTCACGACTATTGCACTTGTAAAGTAAAGTAGTAGTCTATTATCTAAAAAAGAATCTTTGTGATTATTGTAATTGTAAAGTAATAGTTCATTATCTAGAATAATTACGAGAATCACTTAATTGTCTAAATAGTCTCATTTTAATTCTTTTATTAAAAAATAATTTAGTTATTCACCAACATAAAGAGTTAATATGGACATCACATACTAAATAGTAATGTACTTTGTCAGTTGTTAACACACTAATTATCACTTTAGAAACTAAAATCAATGGAAAAAAACCCAATAATTTTTTTTTTTTGGTTATTTGTTGTACTATAATAATAATACAATTTTACAAATTCATAAAAAATATAGTGATATTTATATAGGTTGAACAGAATATAACATGATAATAAACAGATCGATATAACAAGAATTAATCATTAATCATTAATTAAATAGGATTAGAATTTAAATTTCTCGAAACGATTAGGATTATGGCAACACTATTGACAGCTCCACTTTCTACTCCAAAATCAAAAGAGCAAAGTGGGTTGGCTATCTTGAAGATAATCATTCCATATGAAGACTTTGAATGTTCAGCTCACAATTGCTTTTGCTTTGACCATAATTGAAGTTCAATTTAATAGAACAATTTAATTTGTGGGGGGGGGGGTGGGGCGGGAGGCGCCTATGAAATCAATGGGAGATGATTCAAATCAATCATTTTCTGGATAAAAAGTTACTCTCTAGTTGAAATTGCATTTTATTCTATGCCAAGTGGCAAATGAAGAACGTGTCAATATCCGTAGCAAATTTGCATTTGCTTTTCTATTTCAGACCTTTTTGAAGGGCTTCTTTCGTTGATGGACGGTTCAGTGGGTTAGTATGGTCCGTCAATTTTTCATTGAACTCAAGAAGATTTTGAATACATTTTTTTTTTTTTTAAAGTTTTAAATCCCTTCAATTCCTAAAGAGGCTTTTATAACCAGTTTTTATCAAGGAAAATAAAAATAAAAAAATAATTATTAATCTCAAGAGGAAGTACTGCAGTAAGACTATATTTTTCCTATAATCTAATTAATGAAAGAAAGTAGGTGAAAATTCACTGTAAATCTTATTTTTAAAAAAAGAAAAAAACTAATATATACAATTATTAAATTACAACTTACACAAAAGTTCTCTTAAAATGTTATTAATTGCTAAAAATAACATTAATACTTGAGGTTTTTCACATTTTTGCAAGTGTGGTCATTCTTTAGTACAGTACATTTATTCTTAACATGTAAAGGACAAATTATCTCCATACTAATGAACTTTTAATTATATGAAGGGAAATCTATGAATGAGCCATCTTTTTTTTTTTTTTTCTCTCCTGGATTCTTACTCTTTTAGTATACCATCTAGGAAAATACTTAGGTGATCCGATTTTTGGCCCTACTTGTAGATTTTATGATCAAAATTAAACTTTAAAAATTTTTACTTACATCAGCTGATGTCATAAATTCTCTAAAATTTAATCTACACCACAGAATTTACAAATAGGATAAAAAATCAAATCTACTTAAATCTTTGCATACCATCTATATAGAATCTAGTTGCTGCATTGGTTTGGCTTTTTAGACTGTAAAATGATATCATTACTCAAGTCCTTGTCACTAAACTCGTGCATGTCCATCGAGTACTAAAAAGTATTCTAGTTCTTTTCGACTGCATATGACTCAATATCACATCTCAAATAAAAAGCCTAATCCAATCTTTATCTGACGATTAAGCTAATATAAAATTATGACCCAACCCCACAAAGATTTCATGCATTCATCTTCTTATTCTAAACACATATCAAAATATACCATGCTAAATTAAACTATTTAGAAAAAGATTGAAAAAATTATTTATAAAGTGACAAACTCAATATCATTTGTTATATTAATATACGTGTCATTCTTTTATTAATCTAATTTCTTGTCAATAAATTTATCACTTTCTATAAATATATTATAAAAAAAAGACTAAATCTCATGATTACCTTAATCATGACGAGAGAAGATATAAAAGAGAAATTGTGGAAAAAGTAGGATTTGTCAATTCCACGTTATACTAGCCAAGTCTATCAAGGTGACTAGATCTCCAATTAGAGAAACAACCATTAGGCATTCAAGAATGACTCCATAGTAATGGATAAAAATTTTGCCGATTTGGCGAAGTCCAATAACTAAATAAAATAAAAGCCAGAAAGTTAACGTATCTATTTTTTTTCTTTTGTTTAGATGACCAAGTTGTCAAAACACTCAAACTAGATAGTTCCTATTATGAGGAGCCCACATAGATAGCAAAGCGTGTTCATCAAAGATTTTCATATATTTAAATTCAAATCAAAAGGCCATGTTATGATGTTGATTAATATTAATTATTAGCATAAAGCAGTGATTACTGCTAATGTTTGTGTTTATGACGATACCTGATATGAAGGGATATAGATTGCGTTTCATTTTCATTTTCATTTTCATTTTCTTGGATGACACGATGAATTGACTGTTAATGTATTTTATTGACGTCAGATTAGATAAGTTATTACGCATTATCGGGTGAAGAAAATGAGTTAATACGCATTTTCTTTTTAAATATTAACTGGGATGAAGAAAATAAGGATGACACAATCAAAATTGAACTCTCATGTTATACAATGGACAATAAGGTCATGTATGTACACCAATTCTCAACAAAAAATAAAATAAAAAATTAATTCAGTTCTTTATTTTTAGAATATCGATTAATTTGGTCTTTTATCAACCACAACAAATTAATTTGATTTCTTATTTTTTTAAAAAGTAATTAATCTAAGGCTTATGATAGAAATTATGAACAAATTAATGAACCAAACTATTTGATAATGGTTGTCAGGTAGTTCTTAACCTGAAGTAGATGATGTGTTGTCAATGATTCCATTAATTTGTTCACAATTTCTTTCACAAGCCTTAAATTAGTTAATTTTTTTTCAAGGATGAAGAACTAAATTGATATTTTTGATAGATAAATAACCAAATCTGTTGATATCCTAAAGATAAGGGACTAATTAGTCTTTTTCCTTTCTCAAAAATACTTGTGTTATAATTTTGGTTTTTTAATCATGCACAATATCTCCAACAAATAAGTTGTTCCTTTTCCATGAAGTTGCATAGGACAACAGAATTATAAAGGGATAATTTCACATTCTTCTTCTACGGTTTAATATATTCACAGAAACCTCCCTCTAACTTCAATAAGTATACATATCTTCTTTGCCCTAATAAAATAATTGTACTAACCTTCACTAAATAATTTTTTTCATTTATGGAAGGAATTTTTGGGAAAAATATAAAAACTAATAAAAAGAGAAAAAATTCGAATCACCACTTTCTCCCTCAGATCTTCATCTCATCCTACCCTCTTGTATTTTGAATTTTTTGTATTGTGGTAATTATTTGCATAAAATTGTTGTTGTTATCACTTTAATTGGAAATTATGTGGTTGTATTAGTCTGTGTTATTGTTGAAGATGGTGAAGTGGTGGTGGAGGCTGTTATGCATTTGGGAAAGGGGAAGACTTGGGGCGATGGAGGTATTGGTAGATTTTAGCAAATTAAAGTGATAGAATTGTGCTAAGGAAATTCTTTTCTAGAGAAATTATATTTTTTTTTTTGAAATTTCTGTAGAGGGTATTTTAGGGACGCAATTGGTTTTAATGCTTAAGTAAGCTAAATGGTTTTAATGCTTAAGTAACCAATTGAGTTGAAAATTGCATATGTTGATTTTCTTAATTTGTTTTAGCTCATTGGTGTTGGAGAACTGGAGATCCAATAATATGAATCTTTCTTTTTAACAGGATAAAATTAACAGCTAATCACACTGAATTTGATCTTTCCTTTTAGCTAGCTAAAACTTTTGTGTTGGGACTTCTTCAAAATGTGAGTGGAAGTGCTGCTATCAGCCATACAGCTATTTAAGTGGAGAGGGAGGCGCCGATTATTCTGGGGTTGGGAGATGGGGCCATTGAAAGCTGTCACCCTTCCACCAACAAAAAGAAAGAATGTCACTTCTTTCCAAGTTAGAGATGACTTTGAGATCAAAATGGAATATGGAAAATGACCCGATATTGAATCTCACTCATAAATTATAAAATTACGATTCATTTTTAATGTAATCTTGTATATATTAATTGATATTATTTATTTTATATAATATAATTTATATTACAAAATTTTCAAATTTTCAAGTATTAGCTAAAGAGCGGATACTTCAAGTGCGGTCCTAGGGGGAGGTTGCCCCCTCAGAATTTAGAATTTGTATTATTTTTTTTTTGAAAATTTTAAAAAATTTATTTGTACTCATATAAAATTTGTGTTTTGCTCTCTTAAAAATTTTAAAGAAATATAGATTCATGTCTTTATAATTTTATGCTTATTAAATTTTATCCCCTAAGATGCGATATTTGTGTCTGTCCCTAGAATACATCAAGTATTTGCCATGGAATATCCATATTCAAGCCATCACCATCGAGAATTTAAGATAGATAGTGCTATCATTAAAAAGAAAAAAAGGAAAAACAATGATTTGTGACTCAAATGTATTAATCATCAAGCAACCAGAAGACTTGTGGAAACTTTGGATAAAATTACATCATCAGTGGAAACTTTGGATAAAATTACATCATCACTTCATGCAAATAGTAATAAAAGGTGAACCTTTTTTGAATACGACGATGGGCATGCGCATACACGCACAATAACGATAGTGAGGCCGAGGAAAGGCCGGCCCTAAGCTTTTCCACTTTCCCTAGCTATGTGTCAACAAAAAACTTCACGTGCTACATTTGTAGTATACTTTATTAATAAGAGGTAAATTAAAGAACCTTATGATTTATTTAATATTCATATTAGTTTTGTAAATTTGTCATCTGTAGCTTTTGTAGTTTAAATTAAAATGAAATCGTTAAATATTTTATTAAATAAATAGTAATTGTAAGAAAGTTGAAAATTTTTGTTTGAAAAGATTATTTTAATTATTTAAAATCTCTAATCAAAATTAATTATATAATTTAATATAAAATAAAAGTCTTCCCTTCTAGCAGGAGGTGTTGTTAAAATTAGCATTGAAGGGGTATTAAATTTAGAAGTATTTTTGTCTTTTTATATATATCCGTTATGTCTTTCCAACTTTTCCGTTTTACACAAAACAAAAAATTCAAACTATAAGAGAACGAATTATAAATTTATAAATTATAAAAATAATCTAAATATTAAATGGTTGCTTGTAATTAACCCTTTAATAAAAGATCTAATTTGCCCCGTCTAGTATTTCTTTCCCTTTGTGATTATAGGAATTCTGTAATTTTATTATAAAATCTTAATTACAATTTTAAAAGTTAATAGATACAAATCTTCAATATGCACTGGCAGAACGAAAAGTGGAGAGTGGGGGCAATTGCCCACAAGAATTTAAGAATTGCACTTTGTCCCTTTTAAACATTATAAAATTTTATTTGTGATTCTTATAAAATTATATCTCATAGCCCTAAAATTTTACAAAAGTATAAAATTGTCCCTCAAATATATAATTATATAAGTCTGTCCTGTCAAATATTAACTCTTGTGTCCGCCAACTTCAAAGTATGTATTACTATCTTACTATATATCGTAACTCTTGTGTGTGCCAACTTCAAAGTATCTATTACTATCTAACTATATATAAAGTTAGAGCTAACTTGATTGATGTGGTGGTCTCTCCCTTTGATTTCTTTTTTAATTTTAAGAAAATTTAAAAAAAAAATAAAACTGTCAATAAAGATAACTATCACTAAACCACTGTTCCATTAGTTTTTTACGTTAGTTTTTCACTTCTTAACTTCAACTTTTTTTTCTTGATACACCTTTTCTTTTATTTTACACACACATTGTAGTGTTTCCTTTCTACTAGTAAATATTACATTTTGCCGCTCTTCAAAACTTATAAAGGGAGAGTCAAATTAGTGTGGTGGTCTTTGTTAGATTTTGCCTCCAAAATACATTTTGAATAAAATTTGATTTCCCTCTATTTCTGTTCCTTATTTTGTGATAGTCTTTCCCGACATTGGAAACTAATGATGGATTTCTTTAAAATATATGTGTTTATTGTTTTGCCTTTGAGCAACACTATTTGAAAATCTAAACTATGCATGGTTGGTGGTGTGAGGATTTTTCTCAAACACACACATGCTTGGCCACTTGACTCGACGCGATGTGGTGTGATGTGTGCGTATGATCCGTTAGTGTTTTACTCTTTGTATAAGTTTTTTTTCTTACTTTCTCTATTTTCCTCTCTCTTAGTGTTTTACTCTTTGTACAAGTTTTTTTTCCTACTTTCTCTATTTTCCTCTCTCTTAGTATTGTGTAGTCACGTGTTAGTTCAAAACTTTATTTGCGAGTGCACACGCGACTGAGACTGCCCAGTGATCCCATTTATTCTATTATAATTTTAATTGTAACCCATTTCTATTAATTTTTCGCGGTAGTTTTGTAAGATATTTCCTCCCTCGTAAAAATTTACAAAAACTATAAAATTGTCTCGAAAATACATAACTATATAATTCTTTCCTCCTCAAATTTCGAGCCCTGCTTTCGCCCTTTAATACAACTCGTCGATAATTTATTATGTAATTCATCTGCGTTCACAACAACACCATCCCGGCCCGAAAAATAGTTACAAAATGTTGGTGTTTATAGAATCTGTTGTCCAAATACATACACATCTAGCTATGTTATTATTATTTACAGCATAACAGGATAGATTAGTTCACCAAATAAAAATATTTGATTTATTCTATTTAGTCAGGAGTCGAGGATTGAATTCAGTTCATTCTAAGACATCCTTCATTTCAAACACGTGAGAATAAATAAATAAATAATAAGTTAACATACATGCAATTCTACTACATTGTTTCATCTATGGAAAATGATATACCAGACTAAAAATTTAAAATTACTTCTCACAGTTAAATTAATTATATTAAATTATTAATTCTTAATTTTAAATATTTTATCGAACTTTAATCTTTACGGATTAATAATACATAAATAATTTTATAATCTTGTTACGCTAATTATGTGTGATTATTGTGGGCTCCTGCCGACGTTGATTGTATGTGTGACGATTGTGGGCTCCAGCCGACGTTGGTAGGGCACAAACTAAAATTTTACATATATATATATATATCCGCCGGCGGCCGCTCGGTTCAAAATTAGAGGCTCAGTCTAATAATGCCAGGGTTCAGGGTGGACACCCGGACTAAGCACTTAAATAGATATACAAAAATGTATCTATACAAATTAATAAACTAAGCACTTAAATAGATAAACAAGAATGTATTTATACAAATTGATAGAATATTAAAGTCGTTGAAGTATTATTATATTTGAAAAAGAAACAGCGAAATATGAGATATCGAATATTTAAAATTAAAAATTAATGATTTAGTATAATTTTGTCACGTAAAATGATTTTAATAATTGATTCTGCATTTGTTATTTTATAATAATTTTTAGATATACAATTATACAAGGCAATTACACTACAAAATATACTTCAAAGACTTCATTAACAAATTAACATAATCAGTTAATCACCTTAAAAGTTGTAAACATGTTGTTTGTTTTCCAATAATTTAAGAGTCAATGATGCTCCATAAACTGAATTAAAAAAAATGGTTAATATTATAATTCGGTTTCCAGTCTATACTAAATTAAGTAACTAAATTAAAATTTGGTTTATGATAAACAAAAAATCAGCAACTTTTCGTTTTGAGTCATTTATTATTTATCCCCATACTCAATAACCCAACAATCATGCTTGCTATATTATAGCTTGCAAAAATAACAATAATAAAAACCAGGTAGTTTATAATGGAACTCTAAAATGTACTTCACTAAGATCTACAATGGAATATAAGTAATAATAAAAAAAATATTGTAATTAAATAGTCTTTTCTACATCCAATTTAAATTCCACGATTTGAATATGAGCCAAACATTACATAATTATTGCGATTTTAGTTGCAGCAAAATTATTTCATTGTCGTAGACAAATATGTATTTAACTACCCAACTAGATCGATCAACCTTGTATACAAGTAAGGAGTAATAAGTAAATAGAAACCAAAAATTCCGCATTTATTTATGATCCAAGGAATTTTCTTACACAAGACATGATGTTTTTTCAGAGCTATTAACGTAAATATAAGTTTAGGTTTATTATGCACATGATATAGTAATAAGTCGTTGTCGATCAGCATGACAATGAAATACAGCTCAGGTGAAAAGATGAATTTTTTTATAAGTATAAATTCAAGTCATCAGAAAATAGGTGGGGTTTCTTTATATTTTTTAAAGGTTGCATTTTAGAAGATGCTGACTCATACTTAACTGATGATTTAGTTTGAAATTAGGATAAATTATAAAGGGATGTGCAAGTATTCAGTTAATCGAATTTGTGACCGATTTTGAATTTAATTCGATTAATTTTAAATTTGGTTAGAAATTGGTTAACCGAATTCATAAATACGATTAATGAATTAAAAATTGGTAGAGATATTTTTTGAATTCGATTAACCGATTACCAAAATTCAATAATTAGAAATAAAGTTTTGTTAAAATATTTTAATATATAAATAGTACATCACTAAAAATATAAATTTAGTTATTCGACTAAAAATATATTTATTAACAATTATTATAATTAGCTTTATTTTTAACTTAATTTGTGCAATTGTTACATTCTTATACATTAATTCATACTTAATTATATTGTTAAATTAGTATCTATAAATCACATTAAATAGTCTTGCAATATGTATTTTATTAATACTTGCAAGTTATATGACATTATAGTACGTACTAATATATTGTTTATTATTCAATTAAATTACAGGATATAATTCTCTTTTTACTTATTTTTTAAATAAGATATTATCATTTATCAATAAAAATTCACACAATAAATCATATTGCATGGCAAAAATAAAATAAAATTTGGAAATTTTTGCTTGAAAAATGTGTTTTTATATAGGATTTTTGCCCAATATTAAGGTCCAACTAACTCGAATTAAATTCAGTTAATCAAATTCAAAACCAAGTACTGAATTTGAATTTAGTTAACCAAAATTTTCAACGAATTAAATTTGAAATCGAAATTGGTTAAAACTTTTAGAACACTTTTCTGAATTTTGATTGATTTTATTAACCGATTAACCGATCAGTTAACCGATGCATACTCCTAGGATAAATTACAAGGAACCTCTTATAGTTTGGTTTATTTCTTATAGTTTGGATTTTTTTAAAATGGATGAAAAATTAAAAACTTAACGATTTGTGTAAAAGCTCAAAAATAACCCTAACCTATTACCTCTCCACTACCCAAAACACCCTCCATTGGAAGGGAAAGGAATAGAACAATACTCTACCTTATAAAGACAATGGTTATCTTTTATGTTAAAATATAAAATTAACATTAATTAAATATTTAAAATAAATAAAATAATATTTTAAATAAAAAAATTTCAACCTTCTTACGGTCATTTAACAAAATATTTAACAATTTTACGAATTATAGTTTATCGTAATATGAATATCAGCCAAACTAAAAAGAAAATCCCTTACATTATTGAAATTAAGGTTATAACTTCTATACCTCAAGGCATAATTTTTACTCCTCATGTAAATGTCTCTACAATAGGAAGTAGTAAAAAAACGTATAAGTAATTCGAAGACATTCGGGTAAGTTGATGAGGTATAGGTAAAAGTGGTTGAGTTCGTTTCACTTGGGGTGTGAATTCCCATGGTCAAAAAAAGTTCTAATCGTACTTAAAAACCACATCTCCTATATTCCCGGGCGTTTCTCCTTTTCTATCTCAACTCTGACTTCTTTCATTTTTCTACTTGCTTACTTTTAGCCCCGCAATCCACCCATATTGTGGTTTGAGTTCTATCATTTTGGAGAATGGGTGGAAAGTTAAAATTTTAATGAATTTGTACAAAAATTCAAAATATTTCTAAATCTATTATTCTTCCACCTTTTAAGAGTTGTATTTTATATTAAAATATATAATTAATGTTAATTAGAGGCTTAAATGATTAAAATAAGTTTTAAAAAAAAAAATTTCAACAACCTAACAATCCTTTATATTCACATACTCTCCATTTATTGGAATTTCTCCGAATGGTGCTAGCTCTCTTATAGAGAGATACTTTTTTTCTCGAAATTGGTGAAGAGTTGCTATTCTTCTTTGACTATGGAATGAATAAATTCATTACTCCTGATTTTTGCTTTTATTTAATTATTTTACTTTAACCCAAATTACGAGAGTGCGGATTTTAAGTTTATAAGGTATAAGAGTGATATAAACATTACTCAAAGTACAAATCAGTCCATTGTAATTTATCTTGAAATTAAAGTTCGATATACTAAGTATTCTTGTCTATTTCGGGTGTAAACATGTTATTCTGCCTATCATGACTTTTCCATTCTAAGTTATTCTCGCGTACCAAACGTAGGGTAAGATCTTTCAAAAAGCAAATCTAGACCAACTTGTATATTTTAGTTACTCAGGTTTCTGGATCTCGATGATAATTGATTAGATAGTGTAGGATGCAATTGAAATGCCAATTACCTATAGTCATAGTTTGGGTTACTAGAGGTAGGGTTGTTCATCCGCACCCGCTGACCCAAAAAATCCTCTAAATCGATCCGACCCAAATCGAAAAAAGAGGGTACCCGAACCGCATTCTGAAAGCGGGTCAGGCCACTCAAGTTGAGGAGGGTTGGGAAGAGGGTCACATTTTTGTGACCCGTCGGGTACCCGACTCAGTCCATTTCAGGGGTAATTTTGTAAATTTGATTAATAAAATTTCATTAGAAGTAAATATTTGTCAGGTTTATTGGTAGCCTCTCACATTTTCTTTTTCAATTCCTTGTCTTTCCTTCCTTTTCCACCTCAATCATCTCTTTCCTTCCTCCTCATCTCTCGCATCCTCATTTCTCACATTCGCGTCTATTGAAATATATTTTGCAATTTAATTATTATTGCTATTGGCCTGTTGCTACTTTTTAGTCTGTTGATATTGGGATGTAATATTGGGTTGTATTTTGTAACTTAAATTTAATTGTTGTTGACTTAATTGTAAAATTAACTTGCTTAACTGTGATTATTTAAATTTTTATGTTTTGTCACTAGTGAGGATCGGGTACCTAGTCCACCCGACCCTCTTTTGAGAGTACCCGATAAGTCGGGTACCTACTTTGTATGGACCGGGTAGAGGGTCGAAATTTTTTTGACCCGGTCAGTATTGTCGGGTACTTTTTTTAACTCATGAATCGGGTACTCGATCCATGAACACCCCTAACTAGAGGATAGAAAGAAATATGGGCTTAAAAAAGTGCAATCAAAACCTATAAAATTTAGAATATTTTGATTTTAAAAAAAGGGGGTAATTCTACCTTGCATCAGGGTTGTTCATGAACCGGAGACCAGAGATCCATATGTCTAATAAGAGACGGACTAGTAAAAATTGATCTAATACTTGGCCAATATACATAAGTAGCGAGTCGAACCCAAATCGGTTCATTTATGATAATTTTGAACTTTAAAATATTAAAGAAAAAAATTCATAGCTAATTATACAAATATAATGGGAAAACAAGGGCAAAAAAAAACTATCTAAATATTAGGTCATCAAATCGGATCGAGTATCCACCACATCACAATTTTTTTATCCACTAACATCAATCAACTTTTACCGATTTTGATAAAATTAATACTTTCAAGGTTGGAAAACCCATTAACTCAATTTTTTTCCGCTTCGACGGGTAATAATGAACACTCCTGCCATCATTTTATACCATAAAGATAACTCCTACTTCATTTCATTTTCATTTCGATGACTCTACAACACCAATTAGTTCAAAGTAAAAAAGAGGACCAAAAAGTAATTAAAAGTTTTTTTAAAAAAAAAAAAAAGAAAACCGTAAGTATTTCAAAAGATGGTGTTCTAGAGAGACATTCAAGAATAAAACTTTCACCCAATTATGTTTTAAAAAAAAAAATCATAAGTATTTCAAAAGATGGTGTTCTAGAGAGACATTCAAGAATAAAACTTTTGTGTAGCGTGTTTATAAAAAAAAAAAAAAAAAAAATCGTAAGTATTTCAAAAGATGGTGTTCTAGAGAGATATTCAAGAATAAAACTTTCACCCAATTCTGTTTAAAAAAAAGAAAAGAAAATCGTAAGTATTTCAAAAGATGGTGTTCTAGAGAGACATTCAAGAATAAAACTTTTTTTTAAAAAAAAAAAAGAAAACCGTAAGTATTTCAAAAGATGGTGTTCTAGAGAGATATTCAAGAATAAAACTTTTTTTTAACAAAAAAAAAAAAAGAAAACCGTAAGTATTTCAAAAGATGGTGTTCTAGAGAGACATTCAAGAATAAAACTTTCACCCAATTCTGTTTAAAAAAGGAAAAAGAAAACCGTAAGTATTTCAAAAGATGGTGTTCTAGAGAGACATTCAAGAATAAACCAAACTTTCACCCAATTCTGTTTATAAAAAAAAAAAAAAAAAAATCGTAAGTATTTCAAGAGATGGTGTTCTAGAGAGATATTCAAGAATAAAACTTTCACCCAATTCTGTTTAAAAAAAAAGAAAAGAAAACCGTAAGTATTTCAAAAGATGGTGTTCTAGAGAGACATTCAAAAATAAAACTTTCACCCAATTCTGTTTAAGTTGATAAGGTTATATTTTGAGTTCGTTTTAGTTGGCATTAGGTCCCCCAAGTCGAAAAAGTTGGAATTGTACTTAAAAACCACAACCATCGGGTGGCTTTTTTCACTCACTATTTTTCTTTTTTATTCTCTCTCTCCTAAATCTTCTATATTCCCTCGTTTTTCTTGTTTTCTCTCTCTCAACTCCTAATTTTCATACTGCTTACCTATAGCCGCTTAAATAGCCCTCCATTCCTATATATATATAACCCCTACCTGGCTACACATGCATGAAAGGCAACCATAACAAATTAAGTGTGTGAATCACCAAGTATTATTAAGCAAATCAAATCAAGATGGTGGAAGAAAATGGACACTTTTCATCTCCTGAACAGATTCAGAACCACACCGCTTCTTTTGATGTGTCCTCTAATCAACAGGTACAAATAGTTTTTTTTTTTTTTTTTTTTTGGGTGTGTTTTTTCTGTCTCAATTTCGTTTGGCAAGTTTCCTATGTGTCTAGAATTGTTTGCAACTCCTTAGTTTGCCTATCAGATTTAGATTTGTTTTGCTTTGTTTCTTCTAATGTTTTAGGATTGTGGTAGCTTGGCTTATTGATGTGGTGATTTAAAGAATTTTTTGTTCTAGTATGTTTCAAGTAGTATACATGAGATCATCATGATTATCAAATTTACTTCTTAACCGTGCGAATTGGTACCCATTCGCACTGATACCGGAAATATATATACATTTTTAACAAAATGATTTATTACGTATTCGTGTCACTTAATATATATAATACTAGTAACTATGCAACATGTATAACATGTAGAGATACACTTGTTGTGATATTACTTTAAGTTTTTAGAACCATTTTGCACCCTATATTCATTCATCTTTAACATTTTATATTTGTATCACTCATATAGGTGGAGGAAGAGATGGATGCATCTGACCAACCGAGTCCACTTGGTTTGACACTGAAGAAGTCACCATCCCTTATAAATTTGCTTCAAGAGAAGTTATTCAAAAGAAATCAAACCAATGCTCCCAACAAGTTGGACTTCAATGGTAACCAAAAGAAGCCCACATCTAAAATGGATGATTTTGGATCTCAGCCCATGTCTGAAAAATTGAAGGCATCCAATTTTCCTGCAATGTTACTCAGAATTGGCACTTGGGAGGTAATTAATTAACCCCTTGATTTAGCTAATTAATTAGCCATACTAAAATAATAAATTTTTTCTAGTATTAATTACATTTTGTAATACTAACAAATAAAATAATTTTTTCAGGTTAAATCAATGCATGAAGGGGATTTGGTAGCAAAATGTTACTTTGCGACAAACGCAAATTGGTGTGGGAAGTGTTGGGAGGGGCATTGAAGAGTAAAATTGAAATACAATGGTCAGACATTATAGGAATTAGGGCTACTATTGCTGATAACCAACCAGGAATTTTGGAAATTGAGGTTAATATGTTTTTGCTCAATTCATTTTAGGAAAATTCTACTGTACGGAGTCATCCTGTTGGTTTTAAAAACTTGTATAGTACAAATTTTTGAAACACATAATATTGTATTATACAAGTCTTTAGAACTCAATAAAATTGTAGAATTTTTCTTCATTTTATGCTCTTTGTTATAAGTTAATTTTATCAGGTTCAATTAATTAACACTTTAATGCCATGCCATAAATGTGCAGTTGCATCAATCACCTTCATTTTGTAAAGAAAATGATCCCCAGCCCAGAAAGCATACCAATTGGAGTGCATCACAAGATTTTACAAGAGGCCAAGCTCTTATATGTAGGTATGATATGACTTGTGATACCTTAATTGATTAAAATGTCCAAACCTCGTCTTTTCAAAGTTTTTACTTGAAATTTTATTTGAGGAGTTTGAAAAATTAATACTTCCGGATGAGTGTCCTGATTTCTAATTGTTACTAGTGTGGAATGGTCTAAGGCAGAGTTGCTAATCTTGGCATTATTGCACTCGAGAAATTTTATCTTGGTCAAGTGTTCAGTAATTGCTTCTAAACAAATAAGAACCCTCTATTTGGGATATAGGTATTTTATTTAAAGATAGGGGTTTCAAAAAAATGACATCCATTCTAAATGGAGGATTTCAATTTATTGAGCAATAACCACTAGACATATCCAGTAATTATTCGTGATCACATGATTTTTTTCATGTTTATCGATAATGCAAGAGCATAATTATTAATTTTAATAACGTCTAAATTATCCTGAATCAACAATTGCGATTGTGAGAAATGTGAAATATTTCATGCACAACATAGTGTGTGATCCCTTATGAAATCATATTTTATTAACTAATTTTTATTTATACTAGATTATTATGTTGATTACTTTGTAGGAGACACCATGTGAGATTTTTACCAGGTGCTCTAGATAAGCACTACGAAAAGCTCTTGCAATGCGATCAAAGGCTACAACTTTTAAGCCAAAGACCTTTTCCTAGTCAAAGATCTCCTTATTTTGATGCAGATGCATATGGATTCTCTCTTGATTTTAATGAATTTGGGTCACAATTTTTCCCTGGACTTCACTACCTTTCTTATCAAAGTTTTCCTTCAATTCCCATCCCTGCCCAAAATTTGAGACAAATAACGCGACCACCCCTTAGAATTATAGATTCAAATTCACCAGTGTCAGGTACGTATCTAGCTATTTACATAAATTTTAAGATTAATTAATAAGCAATTATTATATGAGAAAGTTCTACAGTTCCGATAATTATAGAATCATCTTGTTGATTTTAAACATGTATACAATATAAGATTTTAAAATATATTATTTTATACTGTACAAATTTTTAAAACACACAAAATCTGGTTCTGATAAATGTTTCTCTTATTGAAATGGCAGTGAATGACTTTGTTTTGGAGAATCAAACAAGGGCACTATGGGGTGAACCAAATTTGGCAAATGAAACACATGCCAACTTGGATTTTCCTGGCCATATCATTAATTCTATGAATTATGAGGAAGAAGTTGGGAGGAAATCCAATATTGATGACAATGCTTTACTTAATCATATTGAAAATCACTTGCTAAGTGGTGATGAGAATACCATTATGTATTCCTCACTTGATGGAGCAATTGACAATTCCATGACAAACAACACCACTCTTTGCTACTCAGAACCAATGAATTGGTTACCCTTTGATGTTGATGAGGGTATGATAATGCAACAATTAACAAACAATTGTGGCTTCCCCACATTTATGATGAATGAAGAGCTTTCAGCTCTTGTTACTAATCCAAATGTACAAACTTAGGATTTAGAGTTTTTTACTTCGAATAATTTAGAGTTGTTATGAGAATAAAAACGGATTAGACCGTTAATTGTTAGAATTGAACTAGGATAATTAATTGTAGAAACTGTCAATTGTACTAGATCATCTCTTGTTTGTCCTTGTATGCAGAGACTATGAAATAAGAAGGTTTGTTGAGTTTTTTTTTTTTTCATTATCACTCTTGTTTGTGATTGTATGCATATATAGTGTGGTTTTTTGTTTTGTTTTGTTTTTTTTTAACCTAATGTTTAGACTTTAGAGTACTTTATTTTTGTTTTTACATTAATTAGGTCATACATAATTTTTTATGAAAGGTACAATTTGTTTGACTCAGCTAATGTTCTGTGATGTTATAATGAATTTTATTAAATAGTTTCACAATTGTAGATACAATTATATGGTAAAACTTAATTATGAGGGAATTGCTATTATCCACATTTGATATGTATTATTATCCATTTTAATATGTATTATATAGAAGCCTCGCAGTTTACAAATCGAATCAATCAAGCTTCCGAACTTATGACTTCAAGCTCACAACCAAGATAACTAATGAAAATACCTAAAAGGGAAACCATTTTTTTTGGGGCTTCCACCGTACATATTTGTAGAAAGAATAGCTTATTTTGTGATATTCTTAGTTCTTATTTAAATTCAATACGACAACTACGTTTTACATTTATAATAACGTATTTGAGATTAGTAACTTTAATGGTTTTGTTGCATCAAATAATTCTATTTGCAAGGCAAGAGACCAAAATATTAATTTTCTATTTGCCAATTGCTAAGGAAATGAAACTGCATACACTACTAACCTTAGAAACATGCCTGATGACCGCAAAAGGTAAATACAAAAATGATTATCAATAATCACTGATGAATGCTTAAATTGTGGATAATAACGTGCATGTTTTCTTTACATGTACTTAAATTGTTTCTCTTGTTCTTTTTTCTAAATTTTTTATTACTAACAACATCTAATGTTTGAGGCAACGAAATGCTATTTAGTGGTAAGATGTTTCTCTATAATCTATTGTTATGTGTTCGAGTTACTAATTAAGGGTAAGAGAAGAAGTGATTTTTTTTTTTTAATAAAAAAAAACAATGTATAATGCATGATTGGATTAATTACTCAGGAGGTGTTTGGTTTATAGGTATGAGAGGGGAAATGAGAATCAAAATTAATGGTAATCAAAGATGTTGTTTGGTTGAATACTATGAGAATCATTCTATGGGAATGAAAATGTTAAAAAATACCTACTTTCATTCCCTACTTGTGATATGGGTTTCAAATTAAGTAATTCATTAACATAATGAAACCCATTCCTATTTCAAACCAAACAAGTAAGGATGAATGATATAAACCCATACCAATAGTGAAATTTATAATTTTCATTTCGATTCCAATTCCCGATTATGAACCAAACACCTCCTTAAGGTTCCTATAACCCAGAAATGGGGTAATGCAACGTATCTCTCATCTCAGTATAAGAAATACATAGCATTAGTTAATTACATTTATAAGTTTTTTTTCCACATCCACTTAGATTAACACCAGAAAAACAAAGGCACTACAATAACATATCTATATAATCCAGAAACCTCTATTATAGAGGAAGCCAAAGTAAAGTCAAGCTGAAGTTTGTTTACAAGAAAGGCAATATGGTAGCAGATATCCTAGCTAAGTATGCTTCTATACTTGGTCTCATACTCGTACAATATGAAGATAGAATCATCCCAGACAAAGACATTCACTTTGCTGCCTGATTTATTATTATTATTTAAAAAAAAAAAAAAAATGTGTATGAGAAAAGGAAAGAAATTTTGGGAAAATGCGGACTACGGAAACATAATCATCATTATTATCAGGAGATATGTAACTCAATCTAGGCCTGCAAAAGCTACATAAAATCAATGACATAAAACTTGAATATTTGTCTCACTTGAGTTGCTCTTCAGCATTTACAAACTCCGCCTCTACATTTCAGACTGGCTGGTTTTGGATATGCAACAAAGAGGCCTTTGCATAACACTGTAGAAAACTATATTAATCCTGTAACTGCTCATCTACAAATACAGTGCTCCTTTTTTATCCCATTACTCTGTGGGAAGTCACTATGAATTTTCTTCTGAAAAGGGAGACGAGATCGTGAACCTCAAAAGGAGGGAAAGATCAAAGGAAGCAGAACGTCAGATGATTACGAAGACTATCTTGTGCAGATAACAGGATTGCTGCTGATGGACGTTCAAGATTTTGCACTTGGAGGAGGCACTCTACTAGAATCCTCCAACCTGGATGGTGCAGCAGCGTTTGACCTGCTAGCAACTTCATCAGTTCCCTCTTCTGTGCCCATTTCATCAAACTTCCTCTTTTTTGACGAAGAATCTGAATTGTCCATGACACTGTCCTGTTCCTTTCCTCCACTTTCTTCAGTCTCTTTCTCTTTCCCTTTCTGTTGTCGGGGTTCGACACTTGGAGGAAATAATGGAGGTTCTCTGCCACTTAATCGACAGAAAACTCTTTCAACTGTTTCATTTAATTCCTTTCCTATTCCGTTGTTATCCAAAATTAGCTCCCACACATGGTACCGACTTGGAGGCTTTCTCAAGTACTGATGTTCTGCACAGATTGAACGAAACCCAAAAAGTTTGGAACCCAGAAACTAACTTGGTACCATAAAATGAACTAACAACTTTTAGACCCCAAAATCATGAGATATGGTGCAAATTCCAAACCTACCAAACCTCAGTTTCAATGAGTTACTTCTAATGCCTTAAATAACTACATAATGTGGAACGAATCTAATATGAAAGTTACATTAGAGAGACGACTGAGAAGACTACAAAATGTAATGCTTGAAATTAAGGCAATTCATCGCATATATGGACCCATTATTTTACACTACACAGGCTTCTTAAAATAGACCAATTATTCTGCAATACATAAACCTTGCTCATGAGTCATAACATAGCCATCAGGAACTGTTTGCATAATGGATTGGCCAAGGCGAGGACTACAGCTTTATGATTCACCACATGATTCCGCTCTCCATAAAAAAGAATGGTAAGCATGAAAAGCAACAAGTTCGATGTGTATATATTTGTTGAACTTGTATTTTTGAGTAGTGTCCGTAGTTAAAATAATCAACAAAGAAAAAGACTACTGCTATTTTGGTACCCTCACTATCTTCAGATGACCCACACATTTTTATAGAACTAGCAATACAAAAGATTGTTGCAGTAACTAGTTTAAACGCAATTAGAAGTAACACAAGTTTACACTATGCATGATGATCATTTCGTCAAACAATGTCTTATAATTTAAAGTTGCTACTCTAGCAGCATGTTTGCTCTTATCAAACATGACTCTTAAAATTGTATGAGCAACTTAGGTTGTGACCCCAACGAATAAAATTGATAATAAAATGAAGTTCAAAAATCAAAGCAGCTTTTTTACAATAATTAGCCTCGTACAAATTAATTTATTCAACACTCCAACCACTAAGAGATCAAAGCTCTTCAGAACTGACATATTATTAACAGAGAAATTCAACGCATTCAAAGTCTGGTTGGAGAATGCCTCAAACAGAATTTGACATCTAGATGTTGACACTTGCCAGGATTTGATCCAACATTCCGTCAATCTCCAGATTATAGCTCATAAGTACAAAGGAGATATCTTAAGCTATTGGCACACCAATAGAACACAAGAAACTCACATACCTTTACTCTTCATTGAAATAATTTAGCTGTAAATTCAACTGGACATTAGGCTTAAGATCAACTGAAGCATGCCCATCTTTTAGTTTTACTTTTCTCCCTCTGGTTGTTATGGGGAAGAAAACTCCAGGTGCATTTGAAATTGACCATACACTCAGAATGTCAGGACAGATTTAGAAAGACTATGCCTGTGCAAGATCAGATATTATATCAGGATTGTCAGATTAATGGGAAGCTTGGTTCATGAAATTCGGCTTTTGCTTAAAGTAACACCCTGGGTACTAGGCTGGCCCAACAACTTTTCAGCAGAAACAACGGGTTCAAAATGTTTAAGTCAAGTCGTAAGTAGCCACAACCCAAGGTGTTATAAACAATACAATATCCCCTCCTACTTTACGATGTGGAACGGGGCATCACATTCACCTCTCCTTTAGGCTTTGCGACGCAAAGCCTAAGTTGGGGCCCAATAACTTATCACATACACTGCGTAACATAACCCAATACCACTGGCCCAATCTAATCCTGTGCAGGGACCACACAAAGTTCGCTCTGATACCAATTGTAACACCCTGGGTGTTGGGCTGGCCCAACAACTTTTGAGCAGAAACAATGGGTTCAAAATGCTTAAACCAAGTTGTAAGTAATCCATAACCCAAGGTGTTATAAACAATACAATATCCCCTCCCACTTTCGATTTAGGACGGGGCATCACATTCACCCCTCCTTTAGGCTTTGCGTCCTCGCAAAGCCCAAGTTGGGGCCCAATAACAAATCACATACACTGTGTAACATAACCCAATACCACTGGCCCAGTCTCACCTTGTGCAGGGACCACACAAGGTTTACTCTGATACCAATTGTAACACCCCGGGTACTGCGCTGGCCCAACAACTTTTGAGCAGAGGTAAACAACGGGGTCAAAATGCTTAAGCCAAATTGTAAGTAGCCCACAACCCAAGGTGTTATAAATAATACAATATCTCCTCCCACTTTCGATGCAGGGCAGGGCATCACACTTAAAACTTGTAGCTTAAATTTTGGCTTGTCGAAATTTATTTCTCAAGTTAAAGCATAAATGTTGAATATATCTGTTATGAAAAAGCTCTAGCTTCTACGATATCATCTTATAATCCTAGAACACCACTACCTAAACATTTATTTGCATGCGCTAAAATCAGCCTCAACCCCCAGCCAGCCAATCAATACCATGTTGAAAACATAAGCCCCATTCTGCTGTATCTTCAGGAAAACCAATACAGAGTCACAATATATTTCCAGCCTCAGAAGCTCTATTTCAGCATCTTATCATAAATACGGATCTCATTAACTCTTCCTCCCCTCCCAAAAGTTAATCAATGATCTAAACTAAATTCATAAAAGTTAGTTCTTTCATTTTAACAATCATGTAGTTTATTAAAGCTTTTTAAATCTACAATTACATCGTGTATAACATTTTACGCTTGAGTTGTATGTGCTGGGAGCAGAAATACTTAATGTTCAGTTTAGTTTTGCAGTACGCAAGACCCTTCCAAAATGAAAGAGAGCTCAAACTCCAAAGAAAATCTTGCACAGCATCAAGATTTCTCTCCTGTTAGGGTCAACTCATTCACAATCTTAATCGTTAATGAATGTCCAGCATGACCTCCCACATAATTTGCTTTCCAAACCCAAACCTGAGGCACAAAGACAACTACTTAATGTCATTCATCTCGACTCCCCCTCCCCCTCATCTCCTCTTCTCTTCTTGATGCACAAAAGACAGATACCTTGTCCTGTAGACCATTTTTTTTTAGCCTTCTTTTCTCCTTTTATCTGATTTCCCTCCTAAAAATATCTCACTTTCGTTTATGGGAAGGAACCACCATATCAAGTAAAATACCCATTCTATGGTTCTCTTCACCAATCTGAACATTATCACATGGACCACCTTTTCTCCTATGAATGTAAGTATTTGTCAAAAAGTGCTCATAAACTGACTCTCAAACTTCAATCTTAATGGTATCATTGTTCTACTCAGGTTCATTAATCTTCCATTTATCCCTGGCTAAAAGATTTGAAACTATTATGAGCATCAAGAAACAAGCCAAAGACTGACCTGTACAAGCAAAAGCATTAAAACCACAGAACCAAAAGCTACAGGCTTTTGAATGAGGAACATACAAGTTGGAATATGTTGCTATTGAACACATCAATAACCGAGCTCATATCTGTAAGCATACTTCTAATTTAGACTAATTCACTAGCCAAATACATATTAGAACAGCCAGATTCCACAACGTCTTCTTTTTTCAATGCATACAAAGATACATGAGCATGTAATTCTAGAAGATCATGCACATCCTGGATGAAAAATGAGGAATCTAATCCATGTTACATATGTATGGAACTTGTATTAGATTATTATGATCCCTACCAAAACCTTCCACAAAGTTAGCATTTTTGGACTGTAAACCTGCCCGAAAAGTCAGCGTAATCCTAACACAGATTAGCAGTGAAGCCAAAGATATAATAAGTTGTAAGGTTGGTCAAAAGCTTGGTCAAAGATATAATATTACTGGAATCAGATGCTTCTTAGATTCGCTCGTTTACTATCCTAATTGTTAACTGCACCAAAGCTACCAACTTTGTAATGAGAAGAACATAGGGGTTGGAATAGGCTGCTATTGAACAGACCAATACCCAAGCTCAAATCCAAAAGAATCCACCCATCTAGACGAATTACTTATTTGCTAGCCAAAGAGATATTAGAACAGCCAAAATCCATGACATTTTCTTCTTCTTTTTTTTTTCCAAACAGCCAAAATCCATGACATTTTCTTCTTCTTTTTTTTTTCCATATGCATACGCAAACACACGAGCATGAATTGTAAGAAATCATACACTTCCCAGACGAAAAAAAGAGGAATTTAATCCAAGTTAGAGACAGCTGGGCAACACGGATTAGCTTATTATGATCCCTATCGAAAACCTTCTACAAAGTAAGCATCTTTGGACGGTCCAACATTATATCAAACAAAATTTACAGGAGTAACAAATCCTCAACTAGTGAAAAAACAATAAAAACAAGAGATTAATATTAAATTGTCGGCAATAACAGAACCAACCCATCTGAATTTAAATCCTAATTAAGCAATTAAAAACATGAAATCAATAAGAACTTACTCAAGTTCTTGCCGAAGAGCATCAAAGAGCTCTCTTTTTGTCTGCTTCTCGGCCCCTGGTGTATTCAGAACCTTACTCTGCTCCACCATTTTTATCGTCGTATTCTTCAGCTCTTCCTAAATAATTTTAAATTCCCACAAAAAAAAAAAAAACTTCAGAAAATTAAAGAAATTAAAAAAAAAAAAAAAGTGAGTTTGTTTTGTGGGGCGAACATTGGCTTTTAGCTGAGTGATGATTTTGAGACGGATGGCGTCGATGGTGCCGTCGTTCATCACGACGATTCCAATACGACCTCCGGCGTGATTAGTTGTAGTTGTTGTTGAGAAGATGAAGAATCCATTTTTGTGACTGAGTAGTATTCTACGGATTCTCGAATTGAACCGACAGGAAAATAAAACCTGTGAATTAAGGATTACGACCAGGTTTTTTTTATACTGGTGACTGGAAAGAGAAAGTACACCTTCTGGCTTCTTCGAATGCTAGTTTTCCCGATCTCAATTATGAATTTTAATAAAAGAATTTTGATGGTTCATTAAATATATATTTGGTAATTTTAAAATGTGTGATTTCTATATAGGTGAATTCGTTCACACAATTTGCTTCATCCCTTAGTTGAAAAAATTAAAATTTAAAAGGTTCATGATTTTGAATAAGCAAAAATATCAAAGCAAAAATATTTTTTAGGATAAAAGATCGTACACTTTCTTAATTTTCGTAAGTTATTAAAAATGTCTATAAACTTTTTTGTGACTAAAATAGTAACTCAATTCTAAAAATCATTTTCACCAATGGCCATCCCATCCGTTTTGACATTAAAGTGGTGGTTATAAAGTGGATTTCACAAAATATAATTAGACATCACCACGGTTCTGGAATTGCCCGCTGGTTCTGGTTTCATGAAGAGCTAGAAACGGAACCGGAACATCCGATTTCGGTCCTGATTCTGATCACGATTTCGATTTTGAATTTTTTTAAAGTAAATATACATTTTGGATAATACTAAAAAAATTAATAAAAGTTAAGATGAAAAATAAAAAATTACATTTTATTTATATTTCAATTATAGATTTTATTTTTGGAAAAAAAAAATACACTATTACATCATTTATTGAACCACTAAAAATTAAAGTAAAGATATAATTTGGATAATCCATACTAAAAGATAATCGGTACGTATGTGTGCATGTATGTGTGTATGTATGTATGTGTGTATATATATATATATATACCTTGTTCCAGTTCCAAAAAATGAAAAATTGGATCTGGAACCTTGTCCACGATTTCGAATCTGATTGGTCCGGGAATCTTCAACGATAGTTTCGATTCTGGTGGCAGTCCGATTCCGACAGTTTCGATTTTGAAACTGGAATTGTGGCCATCCCTAAATATAACTTCTTCCGTAATTCTTCTCCATTCCCTCTGCTACCATTTCCACCAATAACTCCGAACCACCTCTCTACCAATACCTCTTCTCCCTTTGCCACCCCTTTTACTCTTTTCATCTCCTCTTCCTCCTCCACTTAGTATGACAACCATTCCTCCACCACGCCATCTCCTGTCCTTTCACCTTTTCTTCACTACTCCCTTCGCCATACCTCATCCTCTCTTCGCCTTCGTCTCTACTCATCGCTAGCCCCTTCTCTAGTCTCTTTCCTCTTTTCCACTCCCTCTTCCACCCTTCTCCAGGCTTGTTGATTAACATCACAATGGTCAACTACGATTTTTTGTGGTGAATTTGCCACTATCTTGAGCAGCGAATTTGTTGCAATTTTTTTTAGATCCAACCATTTGTGAGTAGATTTTTTTATTAATATAACTTGCGATGGTTTTAAAATGTAAGTGAAATAAAGACTCTTGATGTAAAATCTAATTGGAAAAGATCAATGACCATGGTGGCTTGTAGCGGAATCTGATGATGGCAAATGGTGAGAAGGGACGGGAATGGGAAGAAGGGATCAAGGGGAATGCGAAAGGGGTCGGGGTTAGGGAAGAATGAGGAAGGAGAGAGAGTCAAGATTAAGGGGAAAAAGAGACGAGATACAGGAGCAGGGGGTCAGGAAAAAGGAATGAGAGCAGGGGAGGATTGTGGATGGAGAGGTGGTTGTGGTAGTGGTAGTAGTGGTGGCAGTTGAGGGTTTGGGGTGAGGATTGATGGGTTCAAAAAAGAAGATGGTGGCTAGGGTTTAGGTGGTGATGGGTTCAAAATATTGTTGTTTTGACATTTTTGCCCCTTCACACATCACATGGATAATGCATTTTAAACATTAACGTCCACTTAACGATTAAATTGGACGGAATGGCCGTTGCAAGATAAATTTGAAACAAGATAGTTGAGTGACTATTTTGGCTGCAAAAAAAAATAAAAAAAATGCAGTAGGTATTTTCTGTAACCTATGAATGTTAAGGGGGATGTACGACCTTTTGGCTTTTGCACTTTTTTTTAACCCCTCACTATTCCTCAAAACCCTAGCTACCTATCTCCTTCTTTTTCTTTTCTTAAACCAACAATCACCCATCCCATTCAATCCCCTCATTGGAGATATCCACAATCCACCTTCCTGCTCCCCTGATCTCCCCATCTCTTACCCGTACTCTCGTATCACGACTCCTCCCTTGCTCCCATCTCCTGCTCATTATCTCCTTACCCTAATCCTGATTCCTCTTCCCAGTTCTCGTTCTCCTTCACCTTTTTCTTTGACCCTAACTCCATTTCCCATTCCCATTCCCATTCCCATTCCCATTCCCATTCCCATTCCCATTCCCATTCCTCCTTATCTCGACTCCCTTTCCTTCTCCTGATCCTTTCTCCTTTCCCTCCACTTATCTCTCCCTTTCTTTTTATCCCGACTTCCTCCCCTTGATCCAGCTTTCAACTTGTAGAGCCACTGTCTACCACTGTCGATAAACTTTCTCCTTTTCAACATAACTCCAAACTTAGAACAAATATAAATCCAACCTCATATTTCATTAAAAACAATCGAAGTCCAATATTTCTAAAAGTTCATAACAATCAAAGATTCAATCTTTATCCCAAATTTGAACTTAAGAAGGTGTGTTGGTTAAACCAAGTCTCAATATCTTTATGAATCAACAGTATCATTAGATAATCATCCAATCCCATCTAGTTAGAGAGAGAAAGTTTAGACAAAACAAATTTATGTTAATGAGTTTGGAATAATTACAATGGAAGAGTATGTGTGTGTATATAGGTTATTGGCTAGGAGACCACAAGTAGGAAGTAGGAACCCTGTGTCGTCTTACTTGCAATCGAGCTAGCCTTATCAAATGTCGACTAAATATGCTTTATTTACATATATACCCTTAGTGTGCTATGTGGCACTTACCGACGTGTACGAATATTATTGATATACCATTCTATGTATCATCATTAATCCTCACCTAATTTTTTTGGGCGAAAAATAATAACATGTTTTATATTGATATGAGAAAATATAAAGTTATAGACAAGTATACAAAAAGAGTCTTGCTAGCCTAACAACAAAAATAGCTAATGAGTTAGCTATTCTAATAACATTTTGTGGGATAAAAACTGAAAATATCATTTATAACATCATACTCATTATAACAATATCTTTCAAGGTGCAAACATAAGCTTTAATCTGTAACCTTGGCATTAAGGCTCAGTTTGGGATATGGGTGTAAACAAGTTGAATTGAGCACAAGTTCAATTTTTTTTGTGATACTTGAACTCAAGGTCGAACGAGCTTTAAAAATAGAGATCGAGTTTGAACTCGAAAAATTTGAATAAATTCGAGCTAGATTCGAGTTCGCTTGGAAATAAGTAAAATAAGCTTGAACGCAAGATTGAACTTGAATAGTTTGACTTTTATTGAAGGTAAAAGATATATTTTTTAAAAAATATAGATACTTTAGTAGTTTTACATATAATTAAAATAATTTACATACGTGCTCGAAAAGCTCAATGAATACTTAAGAAGAATATGCATATGCTTGAAATCAAGTCGTCAAGAGATTCGAATTCAAACAAATTCGAGTCGACCTTTGACGGTCATGAGCAACTCACTTTTATACCCCTAGTTTGGGAGTTGAGATTTGTAGACAAGAAGAGAAGAGAAGCAAAAAGTGAATCATTCCACTTGTTTGGGAGTTTAAGTGGAGAGAAAAGAAGAGAGTTAGGGAGAAATGGAGAGATAAGGTAACTTCAAAGTTTTCTCTCCAAAACCGGACAGAAAAGTTAATTAAAAGCTTACTAAGAAAAACTTAATTAAAAGCTTATTTATTTTTTTTAAAAATATCGCTTTTACCCACTAAATGTTAAATAACAAAATAATAATATTCTTTGAGGCCAAAATCACCCAATTTCTTTCCTATATTGTCCCAAACAAAGAAGAAATAACTTATGTTCTTTGCTTTTCTCTCATAACTTATCTTTTTTCTTCTCTCCTAATTTCCCAAACTAAGGCGAAAGCAATTGCACCATCCCACCCCTCTAATTTATCCTTAATAAGTGAAATTCTAAATCTCGAGAAATACTTTGGTAGATTCGGTATTTGATCCTATTTATAGATCCTCCGGTATAAATTAAATCTTATAGAATCAATAATATCAACTGATGCAAGTAAATTCCATAAGATTGAATTCTAATCACAAAATTTGCAAGTAAAACTCAGGACCCAATGTACCTAAATATTTTCCTAGATTTTTAATAGCTTCAGCCTCCATCAAGTATGCATATTTTGTTATCAAAACCTGTAGCCCAAGCTCATAAAAGCTTTTACTAGTTGTCTCAAGCTTCCATGCTTGAACATGTTCTTTGCTTGGAAACCATTGCAACTGAATTCACATTGATAACAAACTTTGAGTTTGGCATATTAACAAATTATCAATAATCTTGCACACATTTATAAACTCCTTAAAAAAACATAGCAAAGTGCCTATTTAATCACAAAATTATGCTATGATTATCATTTTAGTTATTAAACTTCTTTTATATAGTCAAAAAGGTCACTCAGCTTTTAAAATTGTGTCTAAGTGGTCACTTCGTCAATTTGAGGTGTTAAACCTCTATTAGTCAAACATGTGCATGTCACATGAGTTTCAGTGGGGGTAAAATTGTCCAATTATCCTTTGCCACACTTTATCATCAATATCTTCCTTTTCCATCACCATCCTCCTTCTTTAACAACCATAATCACCTTCCTACCTCCACCCCAACCTTATCTCTACTACCCCCAACCCATCCTCCACCCCAACCCCCTTCCCCACTTAGATCCAACCTCCCAAACCCTTCCCTACCCCACCTACCACCCCTACCCCTTCTCTATCCCATCCCATCCCACCACCCCTCATCCCTCTCCTACCCCCATCTCGTCATCATCGTCATAGGCCAAGAACCTTAAGATTTTGAAAAGAGGCAAAACCTTACCGGTCAGTAAGCCAGTTATCGAGAAAGAGCAATAGATTAGTACTGATACTAGTGACGATGAAAATATTGTCAAAGTTTTTGCAAAAGACTTGATCGTGTTGTCGCCGACAGATAAGATTCGGAGGATCTGCGATTACTACACTAGATCGGCGTTTATAATATTGCCGCTACCTAGTTCTCTCCCCATGTCGGCATTTTTCAAGAAGAAAAATCTCGTCTTGATAAACAACAACGAGAAGAAAAGCACTAACAGTAACAATAATAATGCTACGAGTGATATATTGAGGCTTCTAAGGCTCGATCTATCATGAGTTGATATTGGTTAGGCTCCTGGGATTCTGTCTAGTTTTTTTTAATAAAAAAATGATGGATTTTGATGAAGAATAATACTATTAAAGATGATGAAAAGTTGGGTTTGTTGAGATTTGACAATAAACTTTCCTTATTTTTTTCAAGAGAGAGGTCGAATCTAGTGTATATGGCAGAGCAACCACCACTGGTCTTTATCCTCTTTCTTCGTCTTTTCCTTTTTTTTTTTAAATTGTTTCCATGATTGTACCGTTGATTATGGAAAAAATGAGGGATGGGTAATAAGCTCGTAAATATCGTATATTTTATGTATCGTTTACCTCGTTTATAGTGATGTATAAGCAAGAATTAAGTCATCATGAGATAAAATGAGTTATTTTGAGTTTTGTAGGGTTTGAATTAGGGCTGCAAATGAACCGAGTTGCTCACGAGCAGCTCGGTCAAAAACTCGACTCGAAACTCTTGACGAGCCGATCTCGAGCATATGTATAATATGCTCGAGTGCTCGTCGAGCTTTTCGAGCATTATATAATTTTTTTTTAAAAATTTTTTATTATATGTAAAATTACTAAAACATCCATACTTTTAAAAAAATTACATATTTTACCTACGAAAAAGTCGAACAACTCGAGTTCGAACTCGTTTTACTTATTTTCGAGCGAGCTCGAACTATGTCAAATTTTTCGAACTCGAGCTCGAGCTCAAATTTTGAAGTTCGAGCTCGAGTTCGAGTAGCAGAAAAAATTTCGAGTTCAAGTTCGAGTAGGGCACTATTCGTGCTTGATTCGGCTCGTTTACACCCCTAGTTTGAATGAAGAAATAATTAAAATGGATCACAAAATTGGAGGAAACTTGCAAAATTGGAATTTTCATGCACCGACAAGGAGTGATGCTGATGCAGTTTGGTAGAAATGAATAACTTTCATGTCCATGCTTCGATTGAAGTTATTCTGGATGCATTGGAAAGCTAATACAAAGATTTACAACTTTCATGTTATGAGTTTTCCGAGATTCTAACAGCATAAGGATCTTCATTGCAAAAGAAATAGAGACCATTTTGTAGAGGCCAGGCGAGTCGTCCAGTAGCTCAAATCTTCGTTTCTGGAAGTCGCGCCTAGGTGCGACATTTATGCAGCACCTAGGCGTGTGCCGTCGGGCAGGTTTCATGAACTTGCTTATTTTGCAAGAAACGTCCTCCCTTGAGCCTGTTTACGGGAGAGTTCGTGTACTTGTCTTTCTAGAACCCCAAAATCCTAATTTTACCTATAAATACACTAAGAGAAGGGAAGGAAATTGTAATCCATCATCGGTCATCATTAGTTTTTAGTTTTCAATAGTTAGAACAATAATTTAGACGTAGGATAGATTTCTCTAGAGTTCAAGCTAGAATTTTGTTCTCTTGTCAAGAATTCAAGATTCAAAAGATTATTAATATTGGTTTTTACTAAGTCTTGACAAGTTTGATTTATCTTTATGCAATTCAATTTTTGTTTCTTATTGTGTTCTTATTTTTTAATTATCGTTCTTGTCTTATTACATTTAGATTATTAATTACTTCCCTAGTTGAGTAGTTAGGGTTCTATTTCATCATTTTTAATTGCTTTTGTAGGATTAGATTAATTTAAATTCTTGTTTTTGATTAAATTCTTGAAAGTAGAGTAGATTGATTTAGTTTTTTAGTCAATTGTATTTAATTAATCTACTTTCTGTAGGTTTAGTATTTTACATTCTTGTCTTTATTTTAACTTCTCGTGACTAAATTTATTTTAAGTTTAGTAAAAAACTCTTGATTATTTCGTCTAATTAGTAAATAGGCTTGTGAACCTAATACTTGTTCTAATAGTTCTCGTGGGAACGATCCTTATTCATTCTATATACAAACTCACCTCATATATTTGCAAGTGTGTGGAAGTTGATTAAGATAATTAAGATTTTTTTAATTATTATTACTTGTTTATTATTTTCAAAAACCTAATCAACATTTCACCGAACGAGCTTTTGGCGCCGTTACCGGTGACTATTTTGGTAACAATATTAGTTGTAGTGAATCTAACTAGATTAGACTTTTTATTTCTTTTTATTTATTTATTTACTTCTGATTATTCCTCGTTCTCTCTTGTTTGTTTGAATTTTTTCTTCGATACTTGATCTTTGATTTTTTTTTTCTTTTAGTTTACGGTAGATACCCGTTCGTCCAATTGACCACTTCAGCAATTCAATTGATTTGGAAATTGAACTAATTATAAGTAGAAACTATTGACGACAAGACTCAAACCAATGTGACAATCTAATGGAGAATCCTAATCGCCCTTGAATGAACAAGAGGAGGTTGTAGGCAATAATGGCAACCAGGTTAATGCTAATGCTAACCCCTGCCATATTAGATATTATGCCATACTTAATTTCGATGAGGCGAGTTCTAGCATTGCTCGGCTGCCCGTGCAAGCAAACAACTTTGAAATCAAGCCTGCACTTTGAAAATGCTCCAAACATATGCGATGTTTGGAAGAGGACCAAACGAAGATCCTTATGAATGTTTGATCAAATTCGAGGAGGTCAGTGATGCATTCCAATATAATAGAGTCCATCCCGATTGTATCTAGATGAGAGCATTCCCTTTTTCTTTATGTGATAGAATAAGGTCGTGGTTGCAGTCATACAAACAAGGTACTTTCACAACATGAAACCAACTCACTTAAGAGTTCCTAGCCAAAATGTCTTGAAGATACTTTCTATCAACTAGGACAATTAAGTTACGAAACGAGATCACATCATTCAGATAAATCATTGGAGAAAGCTTAGATGAAGCATGGGACCACTTCAAGGAGCTGTTGAGAAAATGTCCATACCATACTATACCTCTATGGCTACAAGTCCAAACCTTCTACAATGGACTATTTTTGGAGACGAGAATGATATTTGATGTTAGTGTGGGAGGTTCTTTCCCCTACAAGATTCTGGAGGAAGGACAAGAGTTGTTGGAAAGAATGGCACTCACTCATTATTATCATGGAGCAATAACTCCCGTAGTTGGACAATATCGACAAGTGAGTCAAGCCAACATCCAATAAGGAGATATGTCTAGCTATGACACTTTCATATCTCAGCAGAATATGATGATGAATGCCATTACAAATTTGACAAAAACTATAGAGAATATGGGAAGAAACTCAGTGAACTTTATTGGTTTACATCCCAAGAGATCTTGAGTTATGATTTTTGCAGAGCAGAAATTACCAAAATGGCTTCAGTGATGCAAGATGAGTAGATTCAATGCATTTCTAATCAAAATCCCACCACAAGAAATCAGCCCACCAATTATGGAAATACATATAACCCTTTTTGGTGAAACCATCCCAACTTTTCCTGGACAAATCAAGAAAATGTCCAAAATCCATCATTTGAGTCAAATGCACATTAATAAAATTTTCTAATCAATCATCGTCATTTAGACCATACCAACCACCACATCAAAGGAATTCTCAGAATTTTTCACCTTATCAAAACAACTCATACCAGATTCCACCACCAAGACCATCATCTCAAAATTCAAATTATCTTTCATATGTGAATTATGATATACTCAATGATAATAATCTAAGAAGGGATTTTGAGAGGTTGCAAACGGAGTATGAGAATTTGCGAGCTACCACTAGAAACTTGAGATGAAATTGACGCAGATGGCTCGCCAAAACAATGAGCGACCAACGAGAACATTGCCGAGCGATATAATGTCTTAACCCACGGGATAATAATCATGGGAGAGAGCATGTTCAAGCGGTCACATTAAGGAGTGGAAAAAAACTGGAGCCAAAGAAAGTGGAGGATGATGAGTCGAGCAAAATAGAGAATGGTGCTAAAGAAAAGGAAGGCATATCAAAGAGCAAGGACGACAATGAGGAACCATCTAAAGCTTTTGACCAACAAGGTAAGCCCAAAGATCATTCAGCACTTACAGGTAAGTAGGTAAGTATTCCGTTTCCTCAAAGACTAAAAAGGATGAAAAGATGAAAAAGTTTAGGAAATTTTTGAAAGTTTTAAAGAAAATTGAGATTAACCTTTATTTTATTTGAAGTAATAGAAAATATGCCCAATTATGCTAAATTCATGAAGCAGATATCGAGCAAGAAGAGACAAAATTTATGCTTAAAGAAAGGTTGTAGTGCAATCATTCAGAAAAATCTTCCCCTTAAGGTCAAGGACCCCGGCTCGTTCTCGATTCTATGTGAAATTGGAGGAGTGACATTCCACCGAACTCTATGCGACTTGGGAGTTTCTATCAACCTCATGCCTTATTCCACCTTTAAGAGGTTAAATGGAGGAGAATTGAAGCCAACAAATGTCATTCTCCAATTAGTTGATAAAAGTGTGAGGCAACCGGCAGGAGTAGTAAAAGACTTTATTGTCGAAGTTGGTAAGGTATTTCTATTAGCGGATTTTATCGTGCTCGACATGGACGAAGACGTGGTAACCCTGCTCATATTAGGATTACCTTTCCTGGATACCGAGCGAGCCATCATTGATGTCCAAACTGGAAACTTACAATTTAGAGTCAATAATGACATTGTTTCCTTTAATGTTTTTTATTCTTTTAAATTTTCAACTGAACATGATGATGTTATGAGTATAAATATTATTGAAATTTTGGTTAATGATTTTTGTAGGGAATCCATGAAAGAGGAGACTGAGGACATGAACAACATCTATGAAGAGGAGATGGAAGCTAGCAACAAAGAGAGCAGTGATGGATGACGAAATAGAAAGGGAAATTGAGGAGAGCAAGATGAGGAATAAAGGTAAAGAGGTGTATCCGACCAACGAACCCTCCAAAGTTGAGCTCAACCCACTGCCTTCTCATATTAAATACATTTTTCTGCTAGAGAATGATACATATTCAATCGTTGTCAATGCTTCTCTTTCTGATATTGAATTCGAAAAATTAATATTTGTATTAAAGAAATATTGTGGAGCCATTGCATAGAGCATTGAGCACATAAAAGGCATAATTTCCACTATTTTCATGCACAAAATACTCCTTAATAACACCTATAAGCCTATTAGACAACCTCAAAGGCGGTTATATCCAATTTTAAAAGAGGTGGTTAAGAAGAAGGTTTTAAAATTATTAGATGCCAAGATCATATATCCCATCAGTGACAGTGAATGGGTTAGCCCAACACAACTAGTGCCAAAGAAAGAGGGGATGACTGTAGTCGTAAACGAAAGGAATGAATTAATTTCTTGATCTAGATTGGTGACAGGGTGGCGGATGTGTATACACTAAAGAAAACTTAATGAAACCACTAGGAAATACCATTTTTCTTTAACCTTTATTGATTTGATCCTTGAAAGATTATCTAGACATGTTATTGCTTTCTCGATGGTTATTCAGGGTATTTTTTTAATTGTCATAACCCCTGAAGATCAAAAGAAAATCACTTTTACTTGTCCGTATGGCACATTTCATATCAGCGCAAGCCTTTTGACTTATGTAATGCTCCTAGTACCTTTTAGAGATGTATGTTCGCTATTTTTCATGATATGATTGAAAAGTTTATTGAAGTTTTTATGAATGATTTTAGTGTTTTTGGTGACTCTTTTGATTCATTTTTTAATAATCTTGCATGTGTATTGAAAAAATGTGAGTTTTCAAACTTGGCTTTTAACTAGGAAAAGTGTCATTTTGTGGATCGTGGGGGATTGTTTTAGGCCATCGTATTTCATCTAAGGGTTTAGAGGTAGAAAAAAGTAAGATATAGAAATCATTGACAAATTACCGCCTACCACGAATTTGAAGGAAGTGAAAAGTTTTCTTGGTCACGCTGGTTTTTACTGGCATTTCATTAAAAAAATTTCTTTGATTTCTCGCACTTTATATGCTTTATTGCAAAAATATTTGCCTTATGTTTTGATGATAAAAGTTTGTCTGCATTTAATAAGTTAAAAGAAGTTTTGATTACTGCACTTGTGATAGTCGCACCAAATTCGAATTTACCCTTCGAATTGATGGTTGATGCAAGCGACTATGTCGTAGGTGCGATATTGTGTCAAAAGAAAGAAAAAGTGTTACATATTGTGTATTATGCTAGCCGAATCCTTAATGACGAACAAATAAATTACTCTACTATCGAAAAGGAATTAATGGCAGTAGTTTTTGCATTTGATAAGTTTAAGACGTATTTGATAGGTAATAAGGTGATAGTTCATACTAATCATTCAGCTCTTATGTACCTATTGACCAAAAATGATGCTAAACCTAGAATCTTACTAGATGGATTTTACTATTGCAGGAATTTGACTAGGAGGTGGTGGATAAGAAAAGAGTCGAAAATAATGTGGCGGATCACCTTTCACTACTTGAGGGACCCCTTGCAAGAAAGGGTGATGAAGTGCCCATAAATGAGTCATTTCTGGAAGAGCATTTGATGAGAATAAAAGATGGAGCACCTTGGTACGCATATATTGTCAACTTTTTAGCCGCCAAAATCATTCCGTCCACCATGGATGTAAATCAAAGAAAGAAATTTCTTTTAGAAATGAAGTACTATATTTGGGATGACCCTTACCTCTATCGTCGATATAAGGATCAAATAATCCGGCGGTGCATTCTAGAGAGTGAGGTGCAAAGTGTCTTATTTCATTGTCACTCCTCGCAAGTAGAGGGACATCACAGCTCATAAAAGGACAGCTACAAAGGTGTTGCAAAGAAAATTGTTCTAGCCGACATTATTTTGTGATGCAAGAGATTTTGTAACCCAATGTGATCAATCTGTCAACGTGTAGGGAATTTTTCCAAAAAAGATGAAATGCCATTGCAAAACATGCTAGTTTGCGAGATTTTTGCATGTGGGATATTGATTTTATGGGCCCTTTTCCATCGTCACATAATAATAAATACATTCTTGTGGCTGTGGATTATGTGTTCTAGTGGATTGAAACCGCGGCATTACCAACAAACGACACAAGGGTGGTGGCAAACTTAGTGACGAAAAATATTTCTCACGATTTGGTGTTCCATGGGCTATTATAAGTGACAGAGGATCACATTTTAGAAATCCCTTGTTTGAATCCGTCTTATCTAAATATGGAGTCACTCATAAAATTACCTTACCATACCACCTGCAAACTTCTGTCCAAGTAGAAGTTTCAAATTGGGAGTTGAAGCACACACTTAAAAAAATCATAAATTCATCGAGGAAGGATTGGTCCAAGAAGCTAGATGATGCACATTGGGCATATAGGACTACCTTCAAGACCCTAGTTGGGGTGCTCCCTACTGACTAGTTTATGGTAAAGTTTGTCATCTTCCAGTTGAGATTGAGCACAAGGTATATTGGCCAATCAAAACTCTTAATTATGACATAAAGAAGGCCAGAGAATAGGCTTCTTAATTTAAATGAGTTAGATTAGCTCTGAAGAGAAGCCTATAAGAATACTCAACTGTACAAGAAGAGAACTGAGATGTGGCACGACAAATATATTCTTGAAAAGAATTTGAATGTCGGGGACATGGTTTTATTACACAATTCGAGACTCAAGTTGTTTCCCGAAAAGTTGAAGTCAAGATGGAACGGACTATTTGAAGTAGTGTAGACATTCTCGTATAGTGTAGTAGAACTCAAAGTAAATCAAGGCAATTTCATGGTTAATGGCCAACGGGTGAAGCGCTACTATGGTGGAATTATTAACGAGGGGAAAGAAATCGTCCACCTTGTCAACATTTGATCAAACGCGCCAAAGATGAGCCTAAGAATAAAAATAAGGGCTCTACATGGGAGGCTTTGAACTCTTTTTTTTTAAAAAAAAAAATTGTTCTTATGTATTTGTTTTGTTTTCCTTGCTTTTGTGTTGTATGTATTAAATTAATTTGTGGGAAAATGGTTTAAAAAAAACTGTGTTTTAAGGTCAAGAGATGAGTGTTTTAAGTTATTGAATTGAAAGATTTTGCACTGGGATGAACAATTACTCACTGGAGTTCGCGCATGGGCTCTGCAAAATTGTACCGCCCAGGCGCGACGGTCAATGAGATTACTCAACCCTACTAGATTTTGCACCTAGGGGCTGCAAAATCAGGCGCGATACCGAGAAGGGTTATTTAACCCTTCGATTATCACAACAAAGGGTTAGCTTTTTTCTTCCTATTTTCAATTCCCTCCCAAACCTCCTCCTAAAAACCTCTTTAACCCCCAAGTCTTCAACTTTTCAATTGATTTCTCCATCCTATATTCATCCAAATTTCAATTCCATACAACTTTTGCATTAAGTAAGGTGTGATTTTCTCTTTTTTTCTTTCTTATTTGAATTTGTTCCTATTTGGGTTCTTACTTTTATATCATTAAAGGTCCGATTCTTCAAGCATAATTGATCTTAAATTGTTTAATTTTTATAAATTATGCATCAATTTGATTCTTACTATTGTGTGGGATGATTTTTTATTTGAATTTTTTTCAATAAGTTGAATTGTGTTTATGCCGACCATGTGTTCGATAAATTGTTTGGTTGATTTTATGTGCGAATTTCTATTCCTATCATTAGAATTACTTCAATTTTGTGATAATATGATCATAAGGATGGGTTTGTGATGTTTTTCATATATTTTCCCTTGTGATTTTGTTATTCTATAATTTTAAGGGTATATATGATTGAGTTTACATTCAAATATCTCAATACATGGTTCTATAGTATACTTATGTTTATGAATTGAAATTTGGATATTCATTGTGGTTCATGGTGGTTAGTACTAAGTAATTAAATCACTTTTGATTCAAATTATGGAATTATTAGATTATGCACGCCAAGTGTACCAAATTTATTTGTTAAAATGCCTAAGTGAGTGAATTTGTTAAAATGTCAGCATATTTGCATGAACTTCCATCCAAGGACATCTTTCATGATTTGTGAGTAAGATTGTTCACCTTTTGACTACTTGGCCTTGGGATAACTCCATTACTTATATGTTACTTAGAATGACCACTAATCCTATAATTCAATTCTGAGTGGATTATTAATTGGAATTGTAGAATCATATAAGTGTGGGGTAATTTGTTATCATAACAAGTGACTCTTGTGGTATGGGGTGTACACGTGATCCAGCTAAGGGCAAGGCTTCTGCATTCTCATCATTAGGGTGACAGCAAGCATAACAAGAGCAATCCCAGCAAGTGACAGTGCTAGAGCAATTTTGAAATGTTACTGCCCATAAGAAATATGAGACTGACATCTCAAAGTGGGCGGCGATTAAAGAAAAAGGGATATATGCACCTTTGCGTGAGGCACAGGAGATTCGCCAAGTTATACGAGAACATGGATGGAACCATTTCATTGTTACCCCCAATGATGCAGTACTACCTGTGGTAAGGGAATTTTATTCTAATTTAACTCATTATAGTGACTAGCAGGTGTACGTGAGGGGACGGCATGTGGACATCTCGGCAGATACGATCAATTGAATTTTGAAACTAAACCAGGTTCGAAGAAATGAGAGGTCAGAAATAGGTGATGCCAACGTGGAGCTCAGCACAATTACCAGTATTCTATGCGATGGAGAGGTACAATAGACCTTTAAAACTACTGAGGGAGTAGCTCGACATTTTGATTTCAACAGGCTTAAACCTGAATGACAAGTATGGTTTAAATTTATATGTGTCCGACTTTTTCCTGTAAGTCATCTTTCACATGTTACTCTGGAACAGGCAAAATTGTTGTATTGTGTCACTACTGGAAAGTCTATTGATGTTATACAATTGATACATAATGAGATTTGTCATTCAGCAACTACCAAGCAATCCGAATTTTGGTATCCGCACTTGATCACTACTTTATGTTTACAGAATTGTATAAGGGGCATGTGTGGCTGTAGATCCAGCTAAAGAAAGATTGAAGGTGGAAAACAAATTGTGATAGAGGGAGTCGTCAAGCTACACACAAAAAGGACACGCTCTCGTGCTTCTACTTTTGAACAATCTGCCAGTGAATGTGTGCCAAGGACTCAAGATGAGATTTTACAACAAATTTTACAAGAACAACAACGTATGCGGCAGTGATTTGATGCCCATATTCTGTACCAGCATATGTGGCAACAAATAATGGAGGATCGACAAATGGCTAAGAAGCGTGGGGAAAGTCCATTGACATTTCCACCTTTCTCTCCTTTTTCTCAAGAGTTGGCTGCAACTGTTTTTTCAGATGAAGAGAATTGACCATATTCTTTTAAACTCTCAGACTTGATTTTTTCTGTTTTCTTGCATTTTAATTTATCATACATTTTTATGTTTTATTTCATAGCTTTATTATATATACCCATAAGGTGTTAGGATTTCTTTCTTAGCTATTGAAAAATTTAGTTTCTTGGTTTTTATGGTTTTTATGTTTTGTTTTTGTTTTAGTGGTTGATGTTTTCGACTTTGACTCAAGGGTATTTAGCTCAACATACATGACACTAAACGTTCTTTCTTGATAGAGAAGCTTCCATTTTTCCCTATCTCTTCTTTATTTTTTCATTAGGGACAACGTTGTACTCTAAGTATGAGGTAGGGGGGTTTTCTTAATTTTTATTTGTTTAGTGGTTTGTCTGTTCATTTTTTTCAATTTTTACTTTCATATTTGTAGCTTAACTTTTGATTTGAGAGCTTTTCAAATTTTTGAAAATTTTGTTCACAAATTGCTTAGTATGCTTCTTTAATTTTCTATTTAATAGTTTTTTAACTAAGTTGTCAAGAGTAGGATAGTTGGTGTTAATATTTTTCTAGCATGATTTCTAATTTTTGAACACTAACAGTCCCACAATGTTGTAGCTTTTTGGCACTAAGAGATAATTGTGTAGATTCACTTATATTGCACTCCGGACACTTCTTTTATTACATTTTCAAGACAAAATTTTAGATAATTTGATTTGATTTAAAGATAAGGGTAGGCATTTCTTTGGATGCTTGAGCCTTTCACGCCAACTATTACTATAAAGTTTATCCCTAGAACCCTACTTGAACCTTAATTTGTTTCGAATGGACAGAAGCACCATTCATTTTTTTTACTCATTTGTTATCTACCTTTGTGAGCTATCCTAAATGTCCCTTGAGCGCTTTAATGCCATATTAATTGTTAAGAAGATATAAGGATGGAAGATAGTTGTGTGAAAGTGTTAGAATGAATAGTGTATAGTTTAAGGTGTAAGGGTGTTAAAAAAATTGTGTTGACCATTGCAGGTGATGCCCATCACTAACACCTGCGTTAGAGTGTTAACAGGTAGTGCCTATCACTGGTACTTGCATAGATATTTTTTTTGTGGACAATGCAAACCACTGGTTCCAATTTTAGAGAATAAAAAAAATGGAAAATGAATTAGCATTCCAATTCAAAGAAACAAAAAGGTACACAGCTGGGAGATAATTTTACAAAGTGTTGGCGAATAAGGTTGAAATTTAATGTTCTTTTTTTTTATCTTTTTATTATTTTCCCCTTCTTTGTTAGCCAAGACCCTAGCTTTTACAAGCTAGAAGTCCTACCTAATTTAGGTTGAAGCAGTTATCTACATTAATGGAGAAATATAAGAAAAGTAAGCTATAGAGTGTCAGAAAAATTCAAAGGGTTTGCATGATTTGATCTGAGTGTCTTAAAAGTTATTTTGTATGGCTATGCACATATCTACACCAGAATTCATGTATGGGATTTTATTATCATTTGACTATTTTCCTTATGATGATTTGGTTCTTGGTTATTTATGTGAATCATTGATGAGATGCGTTGAGTATGTTTGTGATTTATTTCTATATTTTGCTCGAGGACGATCACAAATTAAGTGTGGGGTAGTTGATAAGTTTGTAAGTATCATATATTTTATGTATCATTTACCTCGTTTTTAGTGATGTATAAACAAGAATTGAGTAATTGAATATGAGATAAAAATGGTTATTTTGAGTTTTGTAAGGTTTGAGTGAAGAAAGAATTAAAATTGATCACAAAATTGGAGGAAACTTGCAAAATTGGAATTTACGTGCACCGGCAAGGAGCGATGCGGACGCAGTTTGGCAGAAATGGCATAATGTTCTTGTACGAACTCCGATAGAAATGATTTTGGATGCATTGGAAAGCTAATACAAATTATGGAGGTCTCCTTATTAGATCAAAATTGCGAAAGAAATGGAGGTCTCCTTAGTGGAAGGGCATGACCAATTTACAGAGGTTAGGCGAGACGTCTAGCAGCTCAAATCTTCGTTTTTGGAAGTCGCACCCAGGCGCGCATCATCAGGTAGGTTTCATGAGCTTGCTTACAAGAGAGTTCGTGTACTTATCATTCCAAAGTCCCAAAATCCTAATTTTATCTATAAATACACCAAGAAAAGAGGAAGAAATAGTAATCCATCATCGTTATTGTTAGTGTTTAATTTTCAATAGTTAGAACAATAATTTAGACATATGATAGATTTTCTCTAGTGTTCAAGCTAGAATTTTGTTCTCTTGCCAAGAATCAAGATTCAATGATCATCAACATTGGTTTTCACTACAATTACTGAGTTTGATTTATCTTTATGCAATTCAATTTTTGTTTTCATTGTTTTCTTGGTCTTTAATTATCGTTCTTGTCTTATTGCATTTAGATTTTAATTGCTTCTGTAGTTGAGTAGTTAGGGTTTTATTTCATCGTTTTTAATCGCTTTTGTAGGAGTAGACTAATTTAAATTCTTGTTTTTGATTAAATTCTTGCAAGTAAAATATATTGATTTAGATTTTTAGTCAATTATATTTAATTGCTTTCTGTAGGATTAGTATTTTACATTCTTGTCTTTATTTTAATTTCTCGTGATTAAATTTAGTTTAAGTTTAGTCAAAATCTCTTGATTATTTCGTCTAACTAGTAATTAGTCTTGTGAACCTAATACTTGTTCTAATAGTTCTCGTGGAGTGAACGATCCTTACTCATCCTATATACAAACTAATCTTGTATGCTTGTGAGTATATGGGAGTTGATTAGGATAATTAAGGTTTATTATTAGTATTATTACTTGTTCATTGTTTTCAAAAAGTTAATCAGAATTTCACCAAATAATGGGGGGTGTGGCGGGGTGGAGTGGGAGAGGGGTTTGGGGTGGCAGAATAGGGTGGGGGGCTCAAATTGTAAATTTAGTAAATTAAAATTTTAATTTTTTACTCAAAACTTTTTATATCTTCTAGTAATACCTCATTTATATTTTGTACTTGTTTTTTATCATCTAATTTTGACTTCAAAATTGTTATTAACGTTAGTTTACTGTAGTTGAAAAAATGCCCAAATGTCAAATGATATGCATGTGAATCGCACATTCATTAACTTACGGAAACTTAATACCTCAAATTGACAGAATGACCCCTTAGATGCAGTTTTAAAAGTTAAGTGACCTTTTCGACCACCAAAAAAATTTTGTGACAAAAATGACAGATAACCGGAGTATACTTTAGTGACCAAATAGGTACTTTGCTTTACAACAAAATTAAACACTTTTTGTATTTAACTTTTTCAAACTCGCACCTTAATTGGGTCACATATGAAAATAGTAAAAATATATGAAATTACACCCAAAATCCAAATTTGACAAGATTAGACTGTTTTCGTCTTGAATATTTCTAAATCCAAATTAAACAATACATTCGGATGAGAAACTTTATTATGAGAATGTCTTACTAATTGGTAACTGATGTGGTATCCCAAACTAATAAAATTCGATCAATTGATTTGATTTTTGGGCCTACCACTTTCATAGTGGAAGTTCATCGGTTTGGGAATAGGGATACCAGCATCAATAGTCACTTGGTAAGACATTCACATACTAAAGTTTCTCCATCCGGATATAACTAGGGCTAGCTTCAAGCTGAGCAAAGCCCTAAATAGTGCTCTACTCCTAGCTCGAGCTTCTAATTTTTTTTCTAGTTGGAGCTTGAACTCAAGATCAAACCCTTTTGAGTATGGATTACAAATCTTAAGTTTAGCACGTTGGGTTTTAGAAAAGTTCGAACTTGATTTGAGTTCTCTTGAAATTAGATATTTTTTATTTTTTATTTTTTTTTCAAAATTACACAAATTGACTACAATGCCCCTATAGTATTCAAAAATTGAAGAGCTATTAGTAATAAAAAAATTTCAAAAATCACCAAAATTTTAGAATATCTTGTACACATCTACATACATTGATGATCTGCCACGTATATATATATATATATATTAGAAAAAGGGATGTTTAGTAGGAAACTCTAATGTGTCGATACGTGGCATATTAAATGTGTAGGAATCTAAATGGTAAATAGTAAAAGTAAAAAATAATTACTTATTAACAATTAAAATTTAAATAAACTATATATATTTTATCTTAACTACATTTATTTTTTAAAAGTCCATCATTTTTGGCAAACATATATCCTATAATTAAGTTTTTTCCCAAAAGAGTTGCAAACCTAAATCATCTATTATGGATTGTTATATGAGTATTGGTTATTCAAAATACATGTCAAACATATAATTTTGTTGTTTATAATAAGTTATGAAACAATTATTTATTTATTTGAAAAAAAAGTTAAGTATATAATATTTAAAGGATTATTCATATATATTGAAAGATAATTAACATAATCATGTGACCCAATTACATTATGGTATATTTTTATCAAGAAATTCATTAGAGAAAAATTACAAATTTAGTCTAAAATTATTTTCAAAATCTCATAGAGATGCCTCAAATCATTTTTTAAAAATTTTCATCCTTAACTATTTTTAAAGTCGTATATTTCTCCCAATTTTTTTCATAAATTTTTTTGTTGCTCAAAATTTTTTGTTTCTCAAGTATTAGTGTAAAAATGATATTTATCACCAATTTTTTGTCGCAGAATATCACTACTTTTGTGGAATGCTAAGTTAAAATTATGATATGTCATTTTTTATCCACATCACCAAGTCAACCATTATATTTTACTTTCTTCCCCATATCCACTTAAAAACCCCCCACCCCCTCCCCTTCACAAACAACAAATATAATTTCATTGTTCCATGTTTTTCATCCCTCTCTTGGTTTGCGATTGATTTAGCCCAAATATCCATATCATGAATTTAATTTTTTGGTGATTTTTTTATAGAATGGCTTACTTTGTGATTTGACAAAAAATTGGATCTTTAACTAAGAAATGCCAACAAGATCAAGGTCCCTTATTATCTCTGTATGAATGTATAAACATAAACTAAAATTTGGATCTTTAAGCAAATATGGGTTTTCAATTTTCTTTTGATCATTTTGTTATTATTTCATTTTTCTCTTCTGAGTTGTAAATAAAAAATGTATTCATTGGATGCCTTATCCAGTACATTAATGCAGGCTTTGTGCCCTACTAGGACCATTATTGAGAGAGGGCTATGGTGGTGTAGTGGTGGCAGCCTAGTAGAGATAGAAGAGTTTTTAAATTATCTAGGTTAATACAAATTTATAAAATGGGCAATCTGTTCTATTTTCGTATTTCGTTTGAGGGATTTAACAGAATTTATTTTTTTACGAGTGTATTTGTTATTTAACCAAATTTCAAGTTTGATTGGTAGGTTGACTAATGCACAAGGGGAGTAAATGTAATTAATCTAAATAAAAAGATAAACTATCACAAAATTACTATTCTTAAAATGATGATGTAGAATTACAACCAAACAGTACATATAAGTGGTGATAATTGGTGATATACATAATGGTGATACATATTAGCCCTCATCAGTGTGAATTTACAGAGGTTTCCCACACCTTTTTTTGATTTAACTCTATTGTCCCTCAAAATTTTCAATTTATTTTGGTACCGTAGTTAGATAACTACTTAAAATTTGATAGGAAAAAGTTTAAATAAAACTTGAGAGACCTTCTCCTATGACCTGTACGTCATAGGGATCAAGATACTAAGAGGATAGGTGTAGATCAACTCTAGATCCTCTTGGGAGAAAGGAGAGAAAAAAGTTCAAAAACTTAGAGGACTTCAATAATATAAAAAGATAGTTCAGAGGCGGAAAGTTCAAAAATTGGCGGACCTCTACTGAATTTTAGAAATAGTTGATGGACTATATTTGCAATTCTTCCAATTGATAATTGATTCTATAAAAAGAGAAACAAAAGTTAAAATTAATTTGCTTTTTTCATCTTCTTTCGTCAGTATGTCCATTAATAATATAAATGTTATTCATAACTAAGGATGTACATATTATGTGTTCTGTATTTTTGATAATTTTTTATATAATTTTATTTAAAAGTATGCTAGGTACACTGACACATAAAATCAATTGTTCAAAATTTTTTTCCCTATTTATCGACATAATAAGTCACGCTTTCTTTTATATTTCAAAGAAGAGTGACATTTTTTTCATAATTCAATAGAAATAAATACTTATTGATATTTTGATCAAAAAATATTGTTAAATACTTATTTTTATATTCCAAAAAAATATGACATCCTCATTTTTAGTAATTTGATGAGGAATTAAATACTTACTGATATTCTAATTCCATAATCTAATTTAAAATTTTCTTTTCATTAAATTTACTACTTAATACTTCAAAAATCATTTTGTTAAGAAAACATGAATTTTTAAAACATTTGTGATTAAATAACACAATCCCATTCATAACAATTAATGTTCAATAATTTTTATAGGCCAATAACATAATAATTTTAATTATGTGACCAACAACCATGTTCCTTAATTATTTTTCTTTAGTTTATGCTGTTATATAACTTACTAATATAATTATTTACTTTTGTTTATCTTAATTATTAAATGTTCCAATCAATCATCATTTCACTAATTATTATTTTATAAATCTAATATCGTTATCTTCTCGTGCATACATGAGAAAAAATTGAACTACTTAATTAATAATAAAATTCAAATTAATTACTTAAATGATATCTTTAACTACCTTTACTTTTTAAAAAATCCTTCTTTTATTCACACCTCCTATAGTTAATTTTTTTCTAAAACCCCAAAGTTACTAAACTAAAAATGTACTATAAATCGTCATATAAGTCATTAAGAATAAGTTAAGAAAGAAAACCAATATATTAATGATGAAATTTTTTTATCTATATATCATTGTTAATAAATACATTTTAGATATATATTTAAAAGGTTACAACTAATAATTTTTACAAAAGTAGAAAGATATTTAGCCTATTATGTCTAAATAATATTATTCTTGCAACTTAATTATATACAGTTAATATTTATAAAATTTATTATGTCACAAATAGATAACAAAAATTTTAATATCACTTTCTTCTTTTCATTTTCTTGCAACTTTATATTAATTGGTAATTAACTATTCAATACCAATAGATATTATTTTTTAAGTTATTATGTAATTGTAATATTTTAAATAATTTTAATTTATCTCTTATTATGTTTTAATTAATTTTTGGCATTATACATTTTACATATATGTTTATTTGGTGAGACCTAAAATCAATTGATAGAAATATTCTTTTATCATTGCTTCTTTCTTCACATACGTATTTGGAAGGTTTTTTCTTAGTAAGATTTTAACTCCAATTTAATCTAACTAGATCCATTTTCATACCTTGTCCATTGCCATTCTATCTAAAAACTTTATTGACACTTTTGAAAATTATATTTTCTGATAAGAAAAAAGTGCAAACTGATTATGAAATGTGATAAATACTTCTCAATTATTGTTTCTGTTTGCAATTTTTATCAACGGAATTAAGTTAAAACATATTAAACAAAAAAATACTTCTAAATTATTGTATTTGTTTACTATTTATAACCAAAAAATTATGTTCATTCACATTCAATAAAAAATAGTTTTATCCTTCATTTTTTCATAGAACATGGTAGACATAATTTTTAAAAATAATTATATATCCAAAACATAGTAATATCTGTCACTATTTTTTAAAATAAAAGTGGAGAGGTTTCTACTAAGATTTAAGTTATATATCAATCTTTTAATCATTTTATACGACAAAAATATAAATATTTTAAAACCTACATACTTAACAATGATATTTTTATTTTATGTCTAATTAGTAAATTTATAGATATTAAGTATTACTTAAATTATCTTATTTTTGTATAGTTTAATTAGGAAAAATTTTATGCCGCCATTATTTTTTATTAATAGTATTTTATTGTGGATAACTAAATCTAGATGTTAATCATTCCGTGCATAATACAGGATATTGAGTTAGTATAAAAATAAAAACATATAAAAGTTCAAAAATTTTTACTAATTTCAGAGAGTTCGAGTTTAAGTTCAAGTTCAAATCGTAATTCAAACTGTTCGAACTGGACTCAAACATTTGATCGAGTTGCTTGGGAGTACGTTGCCAACCCCTATATAACCGAACCGTAGTTTCAAGTAGGGCTGTAAACGGGTCGGATTCGGGTCGGATCCTGCATATCCAGACCCGGATCCGATTAATATTACTAGTTCTGGAATCCGGATCCGGATCCGAACTGGTCTACAAAAAGTAGATCCGTATCCGGATCCGTCGGGTCTAAACTTGTCGGATCCGGATTCGGATCCGGGTCTTAATAATTTTTTTTAAAATTATATGTAAAACTATTACAATTTATCAAATTTTTTCTTTTTTTTTTAACTATACAAAAGTATTGAGTTCGTAATTAATATTTATGCATGTATTTTATATTAAATATAAATTACATGGGCAATTTACACAATATATATGTATATATACATATAAAATAACACTAATATACAACAATTTTATTATATATTAAATATTTTAATCGGATCCGGGTCTTAATCGGATCGGAACACCAAGATTCAGATTCCACCCGTTTATTATAATAGCTAAACAGGTCCGGATCGAGTTCGGATAATCAAAATTTGTCATAGATCCAGACTCGGATAAATGGATCCGAATCGGGTCGAATCCAGGTCTAGACCCGACCCATAGAGAGGCCTAGTTTCAAGCTTCAATTCATCCCCATAAAATCATGAACAAAGAATTCTTCCTTTTCCCACTTTATTCAATGACAATAATGCCCCTAGCCCACCATCTTCCTTCCATCCATCTCCTCTCCCCATCTTCCCTGCGTTCTCTATCCATGGCGACCAAAACCCACTTGGATTCCACCAAAACCCTGTCCCAAAACGACCCAGAAAGTCCCACAAATTTCCCAGTACCCCTGTCCCCACCCTTGCCCTCCATATCCAAGAACGTAGAGCTCAACAGAGCCTTGACTGCTTCATCAAGATCGGCCCTTTTCTCTCTTTCCAGAGCCCATGTGCTTTTTGAAGACCAGTGGCTCGTTGCTGTTAATAAGCCTCAAGGAATCTACTGTGAGAATGTCCTGTCTGCTCTTCCGAGTCTACTCACCGATTCCCCTAACTCAGGTTAACTCGCTACTTATTCTAGGATTTGTTGTGTTTATTATCTTTTGTTCTTGAAAATACTTATATTCGGATAGTAATTATTCGAGATATTATTTAGAATGATTATTGTAGTAAATATTTGAGATGTGATATATATATGTGAAAAAAAAAAAATGTAGTCTGGGAAAGGTATTATAAAATGATTGCGAGATAGTATTTGGAGAATAATTAATAAAATGCCCAAGATCCAAACAGAGAGACTGCCTTTTTTTCGTCAAGATTGAGTTGATCAGATTGTTACCAAAGTTTTTCAAGCATTGTAACCTTCTTATTCTTTGCATTGTTTTGATAGAGTTGGTCTTGTTTCTACTAAAAAAAAAAAAAAAATCCTTTATAGTTGGCTTGTACTGAATACATGTAAGCGTTAAAAACTGAATTTTAAAGCAATGATATCGGAACGGAACGGTGTAATTACCTGATAAACGTAAAAAGGAGCTGAAAATGTTGGAACGAGAGTGCAAGAGTAGTTTTTCTGGACATTAATGGTTAGTAGGTGAGTAACTGTATGTCTTTGGCACTTACAAATGGACGTAATATTTGAAACTGCAGAAAGTTAAATTTATGGTGGCTTTATGAGCTCTTGGTTGTTAATGTCATGCGTTTTTTCAGAAATATCCAGTGGCACTTTATAGCTTTGTATTTCCTCTAAGAAATTTGTCAGTATAGTGAAGCATTTTTACAACCTGCAAAAGTGAGAAAATAGTGAAGAATTTGTCATACTTGGATATATTGTATTCTGAGTTAACGTTTGCTGTGATTTTCAGGGATCCAACTAAACTTGACTGAGCTTCATCTAGCTAATAGACTTGATCGTGACACTAGTGGTGTTATGTTGATTACTAAGTCACATAAAGCAGCCGCCAAGCTTGTCAAAGCTTTTACCGACCACAAGGTTCAGAAAACATATATTGCTTCTTGTATTGGTCAAGCTCCTAAGTGGGAGAATATCACAATTAAGTCTGGTCATGGACGGTCAAAACATGGAGCCTGGCGTGTTTATGCTGCCTCAGATGTGGGTAAGGGGCTACCAGGTGGATCAATTGTTAAGGATATGGAAACTTTATTTGAAGTACTATCCATAAATGGGCAAGGGCAATTTAAAGAGTTTTCTAGCTCAGGAAAAGGTGTATCGGAAGTTAAGATTGTTGAAGAGAAATCTGAAACTGATTGCGAAGTGAAGAAAGATGAGATTTTGGTAAGAGCATACCCTAAGAGTGGAAGAACGCACCAAATTCGCTTGCACTGCCAGTATCTGGGGATGCCTATAAGAGGGGATGTAAAATATGAAGGTGTCTATGAGTGGAATGGTAGAATATATGATGGTCATGAACTTCATGCAGAAAGCTTGTCCTTTCAGCATCCTATTACTGCTGAAACTGTAATAGTTCAAGCACCTCTACCATTGTGGGCAAGCCAAGTATCTCTGTCAGAGCCAACATAGGCGTGGATGAGTTGCCTCTGGTTGGAAAATTTATTAGAGTGCTGAAAATTGGGTAATTTGGTGGTAAGATAATACACCCGTTCAATTCTGAATAGCACATTTTTTTTTTTTCACATTGATCCTTTGATTTCCATTGATTATTTACAAGCTCTAGAAGTTGTTGTGGTCTCTTAAGATAAGTTAATGTAGCTGTCTCTTAGTTCTGGTACATTGGTGTAGGTTTTTGCATGTTCCTTCTTTCTCTTGTATCGGATCTACGTGCTTGGTGCAGTCACTAGAGTTGGATTTTGGGCGCAATAGTTTACCTTTACTTTTTGTACCCACATTATTCTGGTTTGTGTAATGCCACGACTGTGTGACTATATGTTGTTAAATAATTTGGTAGCATTGGTGCAATATAAACGAATATAACGTAACCATACGGTATACATTATAAGGGTTGTCACACAAATTTTGCATCTTCTGGTCAATATTTTTAGTGTCTCTGCTTTCACGGTAATTTTGTTCATATAGGTGGTTGGAAACTAAGAATCACCATCCAATTAGAATTTAGCTGTCACATCTATTTGTATGAAACTTGAGGCAGTTACCTTGTTTCTGCAAAGTTATTCGGTGCAAGCTTGTCAAAATCTTTCCATAGAACACATGACATTGGGATGATGGCATTAGAACAAAGTCAACAAACATGTTTGTGCATCCAGAGTCTTCCCAAACTAATTTTTTTAATTACTGCTACTTGAGTTTCTGCCTCAGAAATGACCAATTTATTTGAAGTATTTTAATTACTAGAATTTATTTGTATTGCAAAAAAATGTGTGTGCGCGTTTGTATATGTATATTTCTTGTCTCTACTGGAGCATTCCAGCACTTATGAGTACAAATCTCCTAAAAGCAGGAGTTTCCTTACACTCTGATGGTTGAATTTGCTTAAAAAGAATGCTTTCAAATGAGATTGATAAAATGCCTTCGTAATTTGGATGTGAGCATAAATTTCAGAGGTGGGAGGAGCTGAAAATTTGGGATTGTCTTCTAGTGTTTGTTGTGTTAGTAGGACGTGAGTTTTGATTCATCTTCTTCTATCCAAATCAATGAGAAACACTTGAATGGAATGATACTGACTATCAAAGTTCAACCTTTCTGGAGTTAGTGCTTCTGAACTGATATAAACAAATTTTGTTAAATTATACAAAGTGTCTAAATATCTACAGAGTAGGTCTTTATGGATATTTCAAGCCTTGTTTTACTGGTAATTGGCTAATTTACATGGAAAGTGGTTGGTGTTCAGTTTCCCTTTTGAAGTATCATGTCTGAAAACTGCCTCAGGCTGTTTTAGTGTATGGCTCTTCTCTGTTAGCTGAAGTATTTTTTTTGCAACCCTCACACTTGTATTAAAGACCACTATGGAAAGCTCTGATTAAACTGCTTGAGCTTGTGTTCATTTTGAATTTAATAGTATGTTTAAATTCATTCTTCTTCCCAGCTTAACAATGAAAACATTTGGGTTGAAGCTTGCGAGCTAGACTCCACAACGTTGTGAATCTTCCTCACACACACACATATGTATTAAAACAATACTCAAAGATGCGTATATTATGTATATAGCTAAACAAATAAACAAACAAACCAAGCCTTAATCCCACTAAATAGGGTCGGCTGCATGAATCCTGCTATGCCATTGCGCTCTATCATGGACGATGTATATATCTAAACCCTAAACAAATATTATGTGTATATCTATGTATCTATCTAGGCATATATTGTTAGATGAGGATTATTAATCATGTCTTATATTCATATATATACGTAGATTTAAGATTATTTTACAGTGAAAGATTAGAACTCTGTCAAAGTTACTTCTCCAGCTACAAGCTGCGAACAAAGGTTTAGTAGGCTTCTGCACTGAATGTTGACATATACTACTTCATTTGATGCAGAATGAAGGCTTTTTGGGCATGAGAGTGGTATCATGTGGCAGATGGTCAAGAGCTTATTGGAGGTAAGAGTTCTTACTGTTAAAACGGAAGCATCTCAAGGATGGCAGAGCAATCAGTAGGAGACCGTATTGATGATCATTTTCCAGTAGAAGACCATAATCGCTGGTTGAGATCAGGAAACAAACTATATGCCTTCAAATTTATAAATTGATTTAAGTTGCTCATATGGTTGTTACTTAATTCTCTAGCTATCTGAACCATTGGTGTTTGGCCTATTTAAAACCGACTTCAAGAATAATTTGTTTGAGATATCTGAATAGCTCAATGGATTGGGGCGTCTACTTTTGTGTAAAATTTCATAAGCCCTCTTTGTATTGAAAAGATGACGTATTCTTCAGGGAAATATTAAAATGCACAGTTCTGGGGTATGGTGTTGAGCTCAATAAGACCAGATAAGCGTCTAAAATCTCATACTGAAGTATTATGCATCTTGTGCATGGGAAAAGTGGATGTCACCTCGGTAGACCAGAACAAGTGTTGTTGCTAATTTGCAAGGATGAGTTCTATAGGATTCAAATAGGGGATGGAAGCAAACAGAAATAGCAACCAGACTTCCCCGCATTTTTGTATTAAGTTCAAAGGTGTTTCTGGCTATATGTCTATTCCAAGCCATAGCTTTCTTAGCTTCAATTTGCTATTTGTCCTTCCATTTGTCTTCCCTTTACTTTTACAGGCTTATACTGAAGTTCAGGGAGTCGTATCTTGTTGATGTACCATGAACAGGAAAAAAATCGGCATATCCATTGCTTCCATTTTTCGGTTTTCCAGCTGCCTCCATTACAAGGGTGGGTATTCAAAAGTTGGCAGGTTTGAATTATGAAAGAATTCTGAGGGCTAGTATGCCACTGTTGAGTAAGCAGAACAAAGCTGCTGTGACTTTTACTATGATGAAAGACTTCCTTGTTTCTGCATGTGAACCAAGGAAAAATGGATGATTTTCTTGTGATTTCTTGTTTTTGTAAGTTGTTTTATGGAAATTTACTTGCTAGGTCAATCATAGTGTTAAAGTTTTAACTTTTGAGACCGCTAATAATATTGAAGGAATTTTTCTAATACATGATACATATTATCAATAACATAAATGTCACATAATGAGAAAATCAATTATTCATCAGAAAAACATTATTTGTATATTTTGTTGTAAGTAGGCTCGTATTCTTTATATGATGGATGTTTAGTTCTGTACATCTTAGATCATGACAATGATAATTATAGTTATGGAGGTATTTGTTGATTAATTCGTCTATTTCATCTATACCTTTTTATTAAATAATTAGTGATTAGGTAGGGATGTTGTCTAAGGGTTGTATTTATTCAATTGATGTCTATTTATGAATTGATGCTTATTTATGAATAAATGTCTATTCATGAAATGATGTCAAATTCAAACAAGTAGTTGCATTTTTCAAATGAAATATCTCTTCATAAAATGGTGTCTATTCAAATACGAAGTTGTATTTGTTGAATGGTGACTAAATACAATCATAAATATGATTTTATGTCAAAAGTTTCAACACATGAAAACTTTTTTATATCCTAATATATGTAGTATTTTATATTTTTTTATCTTGTTCTTTGTAAAAAGTTTTGATTTTGCTGTTCAAATTCTTGTTTTGGCTTTGCTTGTTCCTCGAAGGATATTGTCATAATACTCAATAAGCAACATAGTGGGAGCAATAATTTCTTAAGGAAAGTGTCCTACACGATTCAAAAAATTTTGTTTATAGATATTGAATTATTATTTTTTGGTATAACAATTTTAAGGAATTATTGATTATCATAGAGGAACTAGCACTAATTCTTGAAGTTCAGAGACTACATTTAATAAGATGTTTAATCTAGATGTGATTAAATCGGAAAAGCTTGATGGTAGTAGCTTTACATGTTGAAAGGATAAAATTCTATTCCTACTCTCCGAATTAAGAATTGCATATATTTTGGGTAAAAAATTGCCGCCAATACCTGATCTTTTTTATGATGATATTGATGTATTAAGGGTTTCAAGGAAAAAATGTGAGGATGATGAAGTGCTTTGTAGGGTGTTCATTTTGAATTCACTTTCTGATTGACTTTACGACTTATTTCGACCAATCAAATCACCACAAGAAATCTTGAAGGCATTAGAGAAAAAATATACTTCGGTAAAACAACATATGGATAGATTTCTTGGTATAAATTTTTTTTTGAATTTTAAATAGTTGATAATAAATCGGTAATGGATCAAATTGATGAATTCTATTATTAGTTTTAGTGTCTAGAATGAAAGACATGAAAGTTGAAGTGTTTGAACATCTTCAAGTGGTAGCGATGATTGCAAAATTATTTTCCTCTTGAAATGAATATAGAAAGAAATTGTTGCACATTTCAGAAGAGTTTATTATAGGCCAACTTCTAAAACATATACGAAGTGAAGAGGAAATTCGAATTCAAGAAATAAATTTGTTTTAGAAAATGATACTAAAGTGAACAATATTGAATCTCATACCAACAAAATTAGAAAAGGAAAAAATAAGAGAAAATTCACTGATATATTTTCTACTTCTGAGTCTAATGCTAGTGACAAGAAAAACAAAATACGTTTCTTTTGTGATAAAAAAGGGCATTTCAAAAAAGAGTAAAAATTTTACAAAAAAACTAAAGATAAAAGAATCTGCTTCACAAAAGAAGGCAAATATAATTGAAAATCAACCAAGTCCATCAAAAATTATTGTAATGATTGCTCATCCCAACATTGGTAAGGTAACGGAATTTTAAGTAACATTGCAACAATTGTAAAATCTGAAGATTTGTGGTATTACTCAGAAGAATAGTCCATATATTGTCAAATATCAAATTTCTTCAAGAAGTATGAAAATATCAAATTTGAAGAAAATGTCATAGGAAATCATGCTACCACAAAAGTTCTTCGTAAATACTATAGTGTTACTTCTAATATCAAATAAGAAATTAATATTAACTAATATTTTTTTTGTAGTTGATGTGAGAAAAAATTTAATTTCTGCCAACTTGTGTAAGAAGGGCTTGAAAGCTATGATAAAAACCGACAAAGTAATTTTTCTCTAAAAATGAGATATTTGTAAAACAAGTTTATACTTGTGTGGAATGTACAAATAAAGTATTAATAAAATTAATTTTCTATTTATTTGTTTAAGTCTTCTTTTGAATTATGGCATGCTCGTTTATCACATGTGAATTATAAATCACAAAAATATATGTTAAAAAATGATTTAATCACTTGTCAAAATGAAAATATTAGAAAGTGCGAAACTTATATTCAAATAAAAATGACAAAAAAAAAAAAAAAACCCTTTCCAAAAAATGAAAGGACAACTAGTTTATTGAAAATAGTACATTATGATATTTGTGAATTTAATGGCCATTTAACAAGAGGCGGTAATAAATATTTTATTACTTTTATAAATGATCATTCTAAGTTACTTATGTATATTTGATGAAAACAAAAGAACAAACACTTTATTTATTTAAATGTTATAAAGCTTTGGTTGAGAATCAATTAGAAAAAAAGATTAAAATTTTACAAAACGATCGAGAATGTGAATATTTTTTAAATGAATTTTTTATTTTTTGTAAAGAAAATAGACTGATTCATCAAACAAATGCCTCGTATACCTTACAACAAAGCGGTTTAACCGAAAAAAACTAAACTTTAGTAGACATGGTTAATTCTATGTTGATACATTTAAAACTATCAAATAATTTAAGGGGTGAAATCTTATTGACGGTTTGTCATATACACAATAGAATACATCTCCTCAAAAAAACTAAAACTTCTTCATATAAAATATGAAAAGGAATGAAATGAAATTTAAGTTATTTAAGGGTATGGGGTTGTGTGGCAAACTAAAGAATTTCTTATCCTAAAAAGGTTAAATTAGGACCAAAGTCTTAAAAGTGTCTTTGTAGGATATGCTAAAAATTCTAAAGTATATAGATTATTGGATATAGATTCAAATGTAATTATAAAATTTAGAAATGTTGAATTTTTAGAAATTAGTTTTCTAAAAAATATAAACATCAATTCACTAGAAACTAGAGGTGACTCTAGTATTACAAGAATACATAATGATCATAATTCTAATACTTTGTTAAATGACAAGAGAAAAGAAGTTGATACTCCAATTGAACCAAGGAGGAGTAAAAGAGTTAAAAAAAGAAAAGAATCTAGATTTTAATTTTATTTCTTCACAAGCAATAGTCTTTTTAGTTGAAGGAAGTAGACAATAAATTCTAAATAAAATTCCTATAGTACTAAATAAATTTAGAAGAGAATCCAAAAATATATGGTGAAACAATAGCTTCAAGAGATTGTACTTTTTAGAAAGAGACAGTTAATGATGAAATAGATTATCTTATATCAAATAGTACATGAGAATTGGATGATTTGCCTTCTAAGCTAAACTTATTGGTTGTAAGTGGGTATTTAGGAGAAAATATAATACCGATGAATGTTTACAAATCTTTAAAACAAGACTAGTTGTAAAAAGTTTTAAATAAAGAGTAGGAGTTGATTATTTTAATACATATGCTTCTATAGCAAAAATCGTTTCAATAAGAGTTTTATTTACATTAGTATCCATTTATAAATTATATGTGCATCAAATGGATGTTAAAATTATTATTTTTAATGGTAATCTAGATGAAAAAGTATATATGGAGCAACTTGAATGGTTGTACTTCCAGGAAATAAAAAGAAAGTTTGCAAATTAGTTAAATAGTTGTACGAATTAAAACAGGGTCCTAAATAGTGGTATGATAAGTTACTGTGTGATAGTGTGATATTATCACATGACTTTAAACATAATGGAACAGATAAAGTACATATATTCTAAATTTGAGAGAGTGTTGAAATATTTATTCTAATAGTCGGTTTAAATTAAAAAACACCAACTAAATACATAAATCTTAATATTAATTGATTGTGATTATATCACTAAGTGGGAAATTGTTACAAAATAATTAGTGGTTACGTAGGGATGTTGTCTAAGGGTTGTATTTATTAAATTGATATTTATTCATGAATAGATATCTATTCATGAAATGATATCAAAATCAAACAAATAGTTGCATTCTTCAAATGGAATGTCTCTTTATGAAATGGTGCCCATTCAAACAAAAAGTTGTATTTGTTGAATGGTGACCTAATACAATCTATAAATATGACTTATTTGTTAAAAGTTTCAATACATGAAAATTTGAAAACTTTACTACATGTTAACATTCTATATTTTTTCCTTCTTATTCTTTGTGAAGAATTTAGATTTTATTATTGTTCAAATTCTTGTTTTGGCTTTGTTGTTCCTGAAAAGATATTGCCGTAATAACCAATAAACAACATAGTAGGGGTAATAATTTCTTAAAGGAAGTATTTTTCACGATTTAAAACCTTTTATTTTATTGATTTATTATTTTTTGTATAACATACCTCAGCTTCTGTACTCCAGAATAGCTCAGAAAGCAGAAGGAAATTCTAGCTGATTGATGTTTGATCCTGCAAGTTTTTATATAGTTTAGACTTACAAATACTCAAATCCAAATGATTTATTATGAGAAAACATGTAAAATTCACAATTGTGTGAGTTCTTTCTGTTATATATATATATATATAAGGAAGTGCAAGAAATACTTGTGAGTCGTGCCTAATTTGTTCCTCAGTCCAATGATTAAAAAATCTCTGAGAGTGCCAAGTCTTGGATTCGGAATTTTAAAATGTTTGGTGGAGGATTAAAAATTTAAAATAGACCAAAGGAGTTACAACTGCATGTGACAATAGGTAAATGGATCTAATCCAAAAAATAAAAAATAAAGGTATAAATAACCACATCTCTACTACTCCTAATAGGAATTGGTAGGTGCGATTTTAATGGTGTAGAAATTTTTTTATTGTTTTATAGCATCGATGGTAGATGCATTTCATTTCATAATTTTTTATATTTTAAATATTAATTTTATGCCTATATTATATATTTTAGGGAAATTCTGATAAGTTTTAATTATTTGCGTAAAAGATGGTGGAGGGGTTAGCCGAATCATCAAGTGTTATTATTAGCCTTTTACGTGCCTTCCAAATCAAGCATCCAAAGTCTGTGGATTATCTAAAAGCCGGCATCCTTTTCAAACGTTTTATATTTGAAAGCTATTGGCATACACAGTCCAACATTATCCAATAGGAAAACTTTTAATGATCAAAGTTTTTTTTTTTTATTTTTTTTTATTTGGATGTTGTTACCTTACTTTACAACTCACCTTAAAAAACACCCAACAAATAAAAATAAAAATAAAAATATTTAAAAACACACATAGTCCTTTGTCAAAATGCACCATCCCCAAAAAGAAAAACAGATTTACAATAATAGTATAAATAAGATATAATTTTAGAAATAGTATATTTATATAAAATAAAATAAAAAATCACTAATGTGTCACTAGATTTAAAAATAATAATAATAAAATTCGACCGCGCAAGAATCTAGAATTAGGGAATACCTTTAATTTAGTTCAAGATCTGTTATCCAATTCTCTTTTACATTTTCTTGACTCATAAATGATACTTGTGTTCCTATTATTTACTTTTTCAATTGATTATATACTTTTTTTTTTTTTTAAAGTTTATTGAATATGTAACTTCAATAAACATTCTCATATAGAATAAGTTAAGAAACGAGAGCTAAATAATCTTGATAGAGATATGAGCTAGTAAATAAGGACAGAACCTGTATACAATTCTTCCCTTCTCTACCGGCCATTCACAAATAGGGATAGACAATCCAAACCTTCTAGTACCTTTTTTTGTAGTTTTGTTTTTGTTTTTGTTTTGTTTTGTTTTTGTTTTTGTTTTGTTTTTTTTTGGATTTTTAGTTATATTATGTAAAAATTTGCCAATTACATAATAAAATTATATAAATTACTAATTCTTAATTTTATACACTTGATTAGATTTTGTTTTATTATTTTTGTTCATATCTTTATAGTCTTGTATAAATGTAGTAGAACAGAATTAAGTCCTTTTCTAACACAAACGCATTGAGTTTTGGTCATGTGTGATGTCTAATCTTCTTAATTGCATTATATTCAATTCCCTTTATGGCTAACATTCCATAACGCTAAGCATCTAACTAGTAGTTTTAGTACAAGTTGCTTTCCATTACATCCGCAGGTTCAGTTTTGGGTCAATTTTATCAGATTCTTCTAAAGCTTATCAATCATTTTCATTTCCAACTTTGGAAATATATGAATGGGTCGGTTTTGCGACGAATAAATATAATTTAAATAATAAGACATTTTACTGATGAATTCGACTGCATTACTTAACCATAAAAAATAAAAGTTAGACTTAAAAAAGAATTTGTCGGTTAAGAATTTGTCGGTTTTGCATTTTTTTTCTCCTTTTTCTTTTTAGCTACCGGTCCCCTTTGATACCAAAATTAAAATACCAAACTAATCCAAAGTTAGTGTGTTTTTCTTCTGCGTGTTGTAAGAGGTTATATATTTTTATCAAATACTTCCATTAATGAAAACATCATTTTAGGTGAATAAAAAAGGAACGGATAAAATTTAGGAGGCTTTCACAAATGTTTAGAAAATAAAACAAAGCATTATAACGGAAAAAAAGATTTATAAATAATTTTGAAGGGAGTTAATTGGTCTGAGTAAATATAATGTATTTGATTAGTATTAGAAAAAAATTAAAGGAAAACGACAGCCCAGAAGGTATGTATATCCCAAAATTTGTTGATAACATTTTATTTTCCAATTTCCACTCGTGTGAAACCTTGAATAAAGCAACCCTCTTTAGAGAAAACAGGAATACCAATATTCCCAGAATTTATTCCATGTGCAAAATTACTAATACTACTTCATATATTTAAAATTCTTTGTTTCACACATTTTAATTTGATAAATTTAAAATTCATTCATTTTATTTTTTATAAATTCCTTCAAAAAATAAGTAGTTTTAAATTTTTTTTTCAAATTCGTTAATCCAAACACAACGGAATAATATATGTTTCTTTATATATTCACTCTCAAAATAATGAAAATAATATTTACAAATACTATAATATTGTGCTTCAAATGGAAGGATTTGGTAGATTTCGATTTCTTATTCATGAAATCCAAATCTACCAGAGGCTATCCAAACAAGTTATTGAGTTTAGTTAGAAATTTGAAATCCACAAATTAGTGAGAATATAATTTTAATAGTTAAATAATAAATTTTAAATTTATTCAAATTTCATATTATTGTTAATCTATTCCTTTCAAATCTTTCATCCATGCATCCGGATACAACATCAAATTTTGCACATACATCGTTTGAGGCCATAATCACTAGTAAAAAATAATTCAACATTGTAATTACTTGTGCCTTGATCACTAGTCAAAAATAATTCAACATTGTGTGTGGATATATTTGATTTGAAATCTTAATATGTAATAAGTTATTCAAACAAATTAATTGATTTGATTATGAATTTGAAATCTATTCATAAGTGGGAGTGTGATAATTAATTGATTTAATTATAAATTTGAAATCTATCAACAAATGAAAATGTGATTTTAATAGTTAGATAAATAAATTTAAAATTTACCAAAATTTCAAATTATTTTAAATCCATTCATTTCAAATTTTTGGTTCAATTCAAATCTACTCAACCAAACGCAATCCAAGATCATTAATTATTAGTACATGTCTACAAATTAATTTTCCTTTTTAATTGCACACACTGTCGCAACAGCGTGTAGTTGAGTACTCCAACCCAAACTCCCAACAGGGCTAAATCCGTCATTACACTAACCAACCACTTCGTTACATCTGTCAAAAAGCAGGCTTGGACGTTCCAAAAGTCGTGGTGCTTCCCAATAAAAACTATCCACGTCACTCCAATGACACTCCAATCCTATCTGTCATCATTCCATTCGTCCACGTCAGACTCCGTCAAAAAATCTTCCGTCAGCGTAAAACCCCTCGTCTCTGCAGCTATATTTAAATAGCAAATCCCTCTTCATTTTTTTCAGTGTTTCAGTCTCACTCAAAAACTTCAGATCGGAGAGCCATGGCTACGCAACAGCGGCGAAGAATAATAAACCCTAGCTTTTATCTCTCGCTATCCATTGCGGTTTTCTTCGGCCTTCTCTTCGCCTGCGCTTCCGCTAAAGTCTTCTTCGAAGAGCGTTTTGATGGTATTCTTCGCGTCCTGATATATCTCTCTCTCTCTCTCTTGAATTTTGAGATTTTAATTGTGTTTTTTTTTTAATTTTATTTAGTTTGCAATTGTTTTGGTGTTTTTTAATTAAATTTTGGAAGATCGGAGTAGGATTAGTGTTTCTGATTTGTCGATCTCATTGTTTTGTTTGGAAATTGTGGAAAATGTGGATGGAATTCGATTTTTTTCGACTAGATCTGTTGAGATTTGAATAATAGTTACTCAACTTGTGGTAGTTTATGCTGCTTGCTTTCTAGATTCATCGTGTCTGTGAGTAATGGAATTTGATGTTGATGATGATGATTATGATAAGTGATCTGTTCAAAGTGAACTGCATTGGATGTAGTTTTGTTCCAAAGTAGTTTTCCAGTTCAGATATTGCGCGAAGGATTTTAGTGCATAGAGGATGTTTATATGATGCTGTTGTGTTTCAGTGCTTGTACCTAAGTAGAATGGAGATAGATTAAGATTTTCGAGACTTTTCATGAATGTGTATGCGATTCATGAAGTGATATTAACAGATAGCTTTCTTAACATGTCGTTTTTGTAAGATGACAACTTATTTTGTATGCAAAAGGAATTGCTTTTATTGTCATACTAAAATGTTTTATTTAAATGGACATATAATAAGATGGATGGGAGAATCGGTGGGTAAAGTCGGACTGGAAGAAGGACGAGAATATGGCTGGAGAATGGAACTATACTTCTGGTAAATGGAGTGGAGACCCTAATGATAAAGGTAAACTCCACCCATTTTTTAGGCATTTTTTGTTTTTGAGTTGGAAGTTTTGGGATACTCACTGGCTATTATCTTTTTATGTCCAATGCAGGTATTCAGACTAGTGAAGATTATAGATTTTATGCCATTTCAGCTGAATTCCCTGAATTCAGCAACAAGGAACAGACCTTAGTTTTCCAATTCTCCGTAAAACATGAACAGAAGCTTGACTGTGGTGGTGGATACATGAAGCTGCTCAGTGGTGACGTTGACCAAAAGAAATTTGGCGGAGACACACCGTACAGGTCAGGCATTATAAATCATTCTTACTATCACTTTATGTTTTCTTTGAGTTATATTCCTCCTACAGTAACTGATTTGGATGATATTGTCTGCAGTATCATGTTTGGACCAGAATATCTGTGGCTACTCCACCAAGAAAGTCCATGCTATTCTCACCTACAATGGGACAAACCACTTAATTAAGAAGGAAGTCCCATGTGAAACTGACCAACTCACTCATGTATATACCTTCATTGTTCGCCCGGATGCCACTTACAGCATCCTAATTGACAATGTTGAGAAGCAGACCGGTAGCTTGTTCTCTGACTGGGACCTTCTCCCACCAAAGCAAATAAAGGATCCAGAGGCCAAGAAAGTAATTGCATATACATTTCTTTTTTTCTTGTGTTTTAACTGGTGTGCATTTTGGATATGATTTTGACTTCACAATGTGTTGATCACAGCCTGAAGATTGGGATGACAAGGAATATATTCCTGATCCTGAGGATAAGAAACCAGAGGTGAACTAACTCTTCATTCTGTTTGCTTTTAACTATAGTTTTAGAGAACAAATGTAGTTGTGGACTTAAGAAGCAATTTTTCTTTTTTCCAATTTCTGCAGGGTTATGATGACATGGATCCTAAGGAGATTCCGGATCCTGATGCCAAGAAGGTAGTTTTGAATTGAATTCTGATTTCCTGTATTGCCAATAATATACCTGTGCTTTCAAGTTGGACAAGTAATGAGGTTATTGATGAATTGTTTACATATTGCAGCCTGAGGACTGGGATGATGAAGAAGATGGTGAGTGGACCACCCCAACCATTCCCAACCCTGAATACAATGGTCCATGGAAGGCCAACGTACGTTGTATATTGGGTCTGAATTCACGTTTCATATTATGTAATTCATGGACTGGTTTCTCACTAGGTTTTTCCCCTACAGAAAATCAAGAATCCCAACTACAAGGGCAAATGGAAGGCACCTTTGATTGATAACCCAGGTATGCCCTCTTCTTTTGGGGTATGTGCCTATATCTGGTTAGACCTTTATATCTATAATCTTACTGAAATTGATTGTTTTTTATGTACAGACTTCAAAGATGATCCAGATCTGTATGTTTTCCCGAAGTTGAAGTATGTTGTTGGCATTGAATTGTGGCAGGTACATTTTCTTCTTAATTGTATGGGGTATTGTTACTTTGTATTGAACTTGACTCTTAACTGATTGAAATATTGTGTCACCTTCAGGTGAAATCTGGAACCCTGTTTAACAATGTACTAGTATCTGATGATCCTGAATATGCAAAGAAGCTGGCTGAAGACACGTGGGGCAAGCAAAAGGATGTATGTTGAATCCTCCCAAGAGTTAAAGTCAGAAAAAAAGGTTTTAGAATAGAAGTAGCTGTTTATATTAACATAATGTTCAAATTGCAGGCTGAAAAAGCTGCATTCGATGAGGCAGAGAAGAAGAGAGAGGAGGAGGTATTATTTCGTCAATTTTCTATGTTACATGATTTCTACTGAAGACCTTTAATTCTGTTAAAGTACATTGTACTTTCACTTTTGCATGCCATGGAATTGGTTCGTACATTAGAGTGGAAGTTCTGTATTATGCATCATTTAAGTAGTGTGATCGGTTGATTCTAGGAAGAAAACATTACTTCTGATATGCTCATCTCAAAGTCCTGTTTTATTTATTCCAGGAAGCAAAGAATGATCCGGCGGTTGATTCTGATGTAAGTCTCTGAAATTTCCTTATCAAAAGGTCAACATACACTCTTTACCTTTAGGCCTTTTTTTGATGTCCTTAATGGAAATACCTGTACCTTTTAGGCTGAGGAAGATGAGGATACAGATGAGGCAGAAGGTGATGATTCTGACACCAAATCAGACACAAAGGAAGATATTGCTGCCACAGAAGAGGATGATGATGTTAAAGTAAGGGCTTATCTTCAATTTTTAGTACTGGAACAGCTACTGTAATTTCTGGTCTCAAATTTATTGGATTTAACCTCTTTTCTTAAATCTTTCTGCAGGACGAACTGTAGGAAGTGATGAGTGCGGTGGTTGCCCCAACATTGTGCTATGAAGATGAGCTTTGTCGGCAATTGAGCTCTCAAAATTTTTCATTTTTCTTTTTATTTTCATCAACAACAATTTTTAATCCTTTTAATGTCTAACCTGAGAAAAATTAATTGCTTTTACAACTTTTCATTTTCCTTTTCCTCTTCCTAAATGTGGCCAAAAAAGCAATTAAAGGAGGGGGGACAAGAGAGAAAATAATCATATCACACATCTTGTATTATTTTTACGCGAAGCCTATGATAAATGGCAATTGATACTGGAATATAACAAATTTAGATCAACACTCGTACCTATTTACTCTCCATGTCCTGCTTTCTGTATTTTCAATTTATCAAAATAAGAGGCTTAAGGATTTTCTCCTCCTTTCTGCAAAAGAATAGCTAATATAATTTTGTGAAGTGTCAATAAAATTCTCACAGTAATAATTAAGTTTAAAAAAAAAGTGGCATTGATCTCTATTTGCTAATTCTAGAAGAAAAGGAAAATGCAAAATCTTTCTATCTAACTGAAGAATAAACTTAGTGTTCTGATTTGCACTCGAAGGCTTTAATGGCATCCAACAATTTGACAACTTGAAATGGTTTGCACAAATGAAAATCCATTCCAGCATCAACTATATTACTGTTGTTTTCGTCAGGTGTATTGGCTGTTAGTGCAAATATGGGAATATGGATGCCATGAAGTTTTTCCTCCTCCCTTATAAGTCTTGTTGCTTGATATCCATCCATTACTGGCATCTATGCAACCAAAAAAAATAAAAATTCTCATGATAAGTAAAATAAGTTCCGATACACACAAAAATTATATATCTATAGTCGTCAGTCATTAATTAGGTGTCATTTAGCATAGGGTTCATCGCAAACATTTGAATATCTTAAACACTAATGTATAGTTAAATAAAAACTAGTTGACCAGATTCAATATTACCTATTAAGAAAATATACCTCCAAAAAAATGTAAACATAAGTAAGCATTAAAAGGAGTCCGAGAATTACCTGACAATCCATTAATATGTAATCATAGGGAAGATCTTTCTGATGAATTCCCCCCTCATCATTCAGGGCTTTGTAGACTTTATCAAAAGCTAATCTCCCATTCTCACAAACATCCACTTTTGCACCAAGTTTTGATAATGTTGCGCTGCCTATTAGACGTAAAGGTCCCTGATCATCTACAATCAAGATGGCTTTCCCTTTCAATACGGTTGAAGTGCTCTGTATGCATCATTAGTTTGATCATGAATTACAATCTCCTGGAGTTGTTGTGTCTGGTCTGGTGAAATGATGCATTCTTGAACTCCAATATTACTAGAAGACTGAGTATATCTAATTGAAGGTTCAAGTTCTGTGGAGCTCCCGATTTCTTGGAGTACTTCACCTTTGAATTTGAATGAAGCAGGCGGAAATGCACCGCCAAATTCTGGGAGAAGTCCTAGTACTTGATATAAAATCGATCCATGTAACGTTTTATTTACCTTATAGATCCCATCAGGAAGTGGCATTTCCTTTTCCAGTTGACTTGAATTACTATTACGAATTATATGATTCTCCAACCACACAACCTTACATTGTTCTTTCTTGAAGCTGGACAAAACTGAAATTACTTCCAAGGAAGATCCAGCAACCGCATCGACCACAATCAGTATGAAGTTGTGCAAGCCTTTGGAGTTCCATGATTTCCGTTGAGGGAGAATGGAATCTTGTCCATCTTTAGTACCCGAACACCACCCTTCGTTTATATTGCAGGATGTAGACAGGTTCTCATTTGAACTTGATTCGGATCTCTCAGAACTAAACTCCGTCCTTTCTGTCATCCTATCTAGAATGCGCTCAAGGTCTTTACTTCTCTCAACAACTGAAACTTTTATGCCAAAGTTTTCGATGACTTTCTTTGAGACCTTTCTCCGCTCTTTACCTGAAAGTAAGAGTACCACATGGGATCCCTCTAATCTTGTCACATGAGACCGTCGCAGAAGATCAGTTGAAGAAGCTCCATTAGGAATATGGTTCCCATGTTCATGAGTGTCATCAGAGACAGGATTACATGTCGTTAGAAATATATTGAACCTGAAACAGGTTCCTCTTTCTCCATTTTCTTTGTCTACAATTTTGATTTCTCCACCCATTAATCGTACCTAAAACATGAGGCCTACTAGTTAACATATCTAATGCCCTTTGAATCACTAACTTGAACAATTTAATAAAAAAAAATGAATAGGAACATTCATAAATATGAAATATAGCATAGCCAGAAAACCGATGAATTGCTTACCAAAGATTGAACAATACCGAGTCCTAAACCCCATCCTTTTTGTCCAGATTCTTCAGAAGCAGGTTTAACCTGAACATAGTTTTCAAAGACTGATTTTTGCCTCTCCTTCGGAATTCCACAGCCTGTGTCCTCTACTTCAAATATGAACTCCATACAATTAGGATTCTCGTGAACCGTATGGATGTCATCAAGAGAACGTAGGCTTCCAGTGTTCTTGTAACACAACAAACATTTTAGGATACTTTTGCTGTTAGAAGCAATTATAGCATTCTCTTCACTTGTTTTCCTTATTGTAATCCGAACCACAACATGGCCTTCTGACGTAAATTTTATAGCATTACTTAACAAGTTCTCTAATATCTCTTTGAGCCTTTGCCTGTCACCCCTGACAAGGTTAAACTTCAAGATTGAGCCATCGCAAGGATCAAGAATTATGTCTACGCCTTTCTTCATGCCGATTTCAGGGTAGTACATATCAACAACTTCTTCCAGGACCTGTGCCAGGTTAAACTCTTCCTCTACAAGTTCTATCTTACCAGCTTCAATTTTACTTTGATCAAGAACTGTATTCAGTAGACCTATAAACAATTTCCCAAAAAAACAAAGAAATTTGTCACAAATACATGCGATAAAGAGATTCAAGAAATGAATAGCTGTGTTCGAGAAATGAATTTTTAGCAAGAAAATTAATAGTTAGTAGGCCTAAGAAACATGTGGAATTACTTTTGTGCTTCATTCAGACATTCTTGCAAATGGAAGCCAATATTCTGATTCAATGAGCTTTCATCATTAATAATTTATCAGCTAATGCCATTCAAGTTCTCTACGTTTCTTACTCTCTTTAATGCAACACAGTCTGTGACTTGAATAGATGTCAAGTCAAATAGAAAAGAAAAAGTAGTTACCTAACAGATCCAGGACATAAGTTTTAATATAAAACAAATTGGTAGCCAGCGAAGAATGTGCATTGGTTGGGGCTGCTTCTTGACGACATACATCTATCAAGTTAGTTATGACTGCCAAGGAAGAACGCAGATCATGACTATTCATAGCAAAAGCATTAGTCTTGCTCATGCTTTTGCGCTCAGCTTGTTGGGTTGATTCCTTTTGTTTGATGAGTGCATCACATAAAACTATCTCTGTTCTTGCAGTTTTCACAATCAAAAGAATGAAAATGCCAAGTGAGATAACTGTGCCAACAACCATAAGCACAACCAAAAAAATAGCCAGCTTGTTGTTTCTTAGGGCAGCAGCTTCCATCCCATCTGCGGGGAAAATCAATGCATATACCTAAAAGATGAATAAAAACACATTAGATTGTCAAAGCGGAGTGATTTTATTTGCTGCTGACAGTTGATGACATATTGTAACTTCATAGGTACAAAACCATGTGCATAGAACTCCTAAGATTAAGTCAAGGGTATGTAATATTAAGATTTTAAGCTGAGAATATGGATATCTAATCATCGTTAGACAATGTAAGTGCACAACGCTATGCAATCTTGAAGATATAGCTTCATTGTGAATATAAAGGGCATTTCATGTGTAGTAAGAAGTGCTCATGCTTTTATGGTTTCTGCCTGGAGACAATGCTATTGCTCAGGAAGAACAAGATCTACCTAGTTGGCTTGGCAATTATGGATGTAAAAGTATAAAACAATTAATGTTTATAAAACAATTAATGTGTTCATTTTCAAGTTATTAATAGATTGTGTTAAGAATTATAGTTGCTTAGGGAAGCATCCATTTCTTTCAGACTACTTCACAACTTTAGAATAGTAAAAAGCAGGGATTACCTGTTATATCTCCTTAGAATTTGGTTTTACACAAAAACTGAAAGATCTTCCCGTGATTGATTCAAATACGCAGGCTAGTTGAATTTTGGGTGCAAATGTGAAAAAAAAATGAAGAATAATCATAGGAGAAATATTTCAAATTCTCTACACGTTTACTCTATTACTCTACAAGATTTCACACTGTACTATTTCATATTAGCAAGCAAAATATTCTCGTTAGTCTCTAATACTTCATATCACATTTGAAAATCTGAAGAAAAATCGGCCATGTAATTTCAACTTCATGCACCAGCTTTTATAATTAGAAAGACATCTTGATTAATTTCTAGAGAACCAGATAAGCTGTTGAAACATTTAGCATTATAAAGACTTACTGAATCAACGCCCGCAACTGCAATGGTAGAGCAATAAAATTTGTGCTTCTTTTCCCTGATCTTCACATCCAAATATACTGAATCACCATCATCCGATTTGCAAGAAACTTTACAGAGTAAATCTTCATGTTCGCCATTTGGTTTCTTCAACATCAGTGAAACTGTTCCATTGTCCACAGAAATTTGGGCATCAGGAAGTTTTGATTCTACTAGTACTTTGCCATCATTTGTAGCTAGATGCAAGTGACCACCATGAAAATCTACATGAGAAAACTGATTGTTAACTTCTGCTGCTGGAAACCCTATTGAAATTTGTCCTCTTCCATCCATTGGAACTGTGGTTTTAAATAGGAGATTCCGAGCATTCTTCCCCATCTCTAGTGAAAGATGCTGTGTTGTCCTATCTGAACCTTCTGGCAAACTGCTTTTGTTAAATGGCCAGTTTGAGTAAAATTGAAACCAGGTCAAGTTGAATGTGTGAGTAGAATTAGAGCTAACTGCTTCCCCAAACAGCTTTCCAGTGTCACGGTTCACTAGCTGAGTGTACGATAAAGAAGAAGACGAAGTATTCGAAAAAACTGCTAATGTTTGATCATTATCGAGGTAATAAGAGAATGCCAGTCTGTCTAACCCAGTGTAGCTAACCTCTGCTACACGTGGGATTGTTGCAAGTGCTTGAAATAGTGGTGGTGTAATCTAAGCAAATTGAAAGACAAAAAAAAGCTTGTCATTACTGAAATCCTAAAGAAAAAAAATGTATCATGGAGAAACAGACATTTTTATGCTTTGCTCACCTTTGCTTGGATAATGGAAAATTGTATAAGACATACACTGATATTTCAGTTCCATTTAGAGATATACTCAGGGCTCTAGCTAAATTCAGTGCAGAGGAATTCAATGGGAGAAGCATTTTTGCAGAATTTTCAATCTCTGAAATAGTTTTGTTGTAAACTTCATCTACTTCTGATCTTAAGTTGCTTCCGGTTTGATTGATCAGCACAGGCACATACGTAACAATGAAAATTGAAAATCCCTGAATTCAAGTTTTTGATCAGAAACTAATTAAACTGTTTAGGCACCATCACAATTTAAAAAGGAAAAAGAAAGAGAAATTACAAGGAGGATTAGAAAGAAAAGAGGCCGAATTGATATGCGTAAGCAGGGTCTCATCCTGTTAAAACGAAGTCTCATTCTGTGAAAATGGAGTGGTAAACCTCACAAATTATGTTCAATATCCAACCATGTCCTGCATAATGAAGTTGTTAGCATTTGTAAAGAATGTAAAGTTTACAGTTGATGCCATGACAACTTCCATAGTACAATTTGTTTGTCCCACTTAATCATATATCAGAACTGCATAAATTATGGTAAATGCAATCACTTAAGCAATGTATTATTAGTAGTTTGATATTTTTCAAATGAAAGGAACTTAAGGCAATGGAGATATTTTCCCTTCTTTTAATGATCATATAGAGAAAGGAGGTTCTGAATATCATCCTAATCGTCAGAAGCTTGATGTGTCTCATGTTATGCTTGCCGATGATCTTTTTTTTTTTTATCTACTGCAACTGTACTTAATGAATTTACTCGTCTTTCTGGTCTAAAACCGAATTTTAGTTAAAATGAAGTATGTGGCTGGTTTAAGTGATTCTAAGGCAATGGAAATCTTTTCTAGAATATGCAAACAAAAAGTTTGAATCGACTTAGTTAGGAATCTGCTATACTATACACAAATGTGATATCATCGAAATCGAAAGTCAAAACTAACAAAAGCAACTCAAATTAAAGTGACAAATAAGGCAAAATCCAAGTTATATACAGAAGAACTTACCTTATGCTAATAAGGTAATTTCAAGACCCAAGGAAACGGCTAACTGAGACAAGAAATCAACCACTATATATGATCTTACTGCAAATGGGCTCTCAGAATGACCTTCGAAAACAAGAACATCTTCAGTTAAGACCATTTAATCGCTGAAGTTCGGCTCTAGAATTATCAGACTATATGGGGCAGTATATAACTAGTCTATGCATGCTGCAACAACAACACATCATTGATTGAGAAATGAAAAGTTGCCGCAGAGCAAATGATCAATCAGCCAAACCTATAAAGGGACTACTGAAAAAGATAACATGATCATGATATTTGGGTTTTTTTAACTGCTTTAGAAGCCTTGCATATGCATGCATGTTCTGCTATAATCAAAGAATTTAGTCATCATAGCTGGCCAGAAAACCACTCAAACATTTTAATCAATCAAAATCAAAACTATGAAAAGCACCATAATTTTCTCATGCCTACAACTTAAGATTTCCAATAGAACATAAAAAAAAATGTTAAACCCTTTTAGAATTAATGAAATGAAATGTGAGTTCAAATCACTCATCAAGATTAAATTAAGGAATAAAAAATTTTGAAAATCATTGAATATTGAGTATCTCACTTACCAGGCCACTAAAAATTGAGCATTCAATCTGATTAATTGATCAGGGACTAATTAGACAAGAAATTAACTGTCACAGAATTTGAAGAAATGAATTACAAATAAAAAATAAAGAGTTAAAAGGATAAAAAAAAATGGTGAAGGTAACAAATACTTTTGTTATGTAACGAAAAGTAACAAAATTTGGTGCAAAAGAAAATCTTCTGTTAACAAGAATCTTGGAGAGCAATTAATAAGCAGGAGGATTAGGACTATTAATCGTGTGAGAATTCTTGTGTGACTAACGTTTTTGGTTCATTAGAAGTCTTAGCATATATTATTAAGACATGTTTATAATCACTTCACTTGATTTCCTGTTGTTTATTGTTGTGAAGAGATATTTTTTGAAATATCTTGTCTACAGAATCCTTATTTCAATAAAGGCTATCAACAACTATGGAAACGATAATGCATAGTATCCAGCACAAGTTGGAATAAGTTGGAATATAATTAAGTTATAATAAATATTTTAAGAAAATTCTATATCCGTTATGATATCATATTATTGTGTTTTGAATGATTGTACAATAATATCATGTATTTTAAATACTTGTACTACACTAACACTATCATAGAATTCTCAATATTTCTTTATAGGAAAATTTTATGGTCACGTAACGGAACCATCCCGTTGTACGTTGATACGTGTCAAATTCTAAATTTACAAATTAACTACATACTAACACATGTTTCCGCAAATACACGGGTCAGGTAGTAGTACATATGTAATAAGGATCTTTTCCACAAGAATCAAATTGGTCAATTATCGAATGTTTAGTATCGATTACTATTTACACGATCACAAATTGAAACTAGTTATTTTTGGATTTTTTTTTTATAAAAATAAATTAAACAACGAACAAATTGATCTCGACACTCAAGCACGAATATGGGGAAGAATTCCCTTGAGCGCTTCGGCGGCGGAAAGCAACATGGGCAAAGCACTCTGCTACGGCGAGCGGGAAAGGCTACTCTCCTGGCTAACATACGGATACTAAACTTCGATGATAAAGCCAATAACATCTACCCCTCTGTAGGCCTCTTAAAGGCAGAATCCTTGATTTGGCCAAGAAAGACTGCACCTACTAAACAAGTAAGAAAAGCCTTTTCTATCTTATTAGTAGAGCGCTAACGCGCATCCCTTTTCTTACTTGTTAGCGCAACGGCTTTCATGCAGCTCAATTAATTTGAATAAGAATTAATTGGAAATTATTGAAACCCTAACTAAAATTAATTAAAAATCTAAAGAAGGCAAATTAAAATAAAGAACGAAATAAAACAACGAATTAACGCTAAATTAAAATTAACTAAACTAGGCAAAAGCAATTGAATAATAAAATGACAAAATTGAAATGAAAGTAATTAACCAATAAATTTTGAAGCGTACTCGAACTCTCCGAAAATTAATTCGTCACAGGTTCTCCGAAAAATTCACGAATCTAAAATCACGAATTATAATAAATCCACGAACAAATTTTTGAAATCGAAATTTGAAAATTGCTAAAGAAATTAATGCGAGAAGTATAAAATTGTCCAGAGAGAACCCCAGCGGTTACTCTAAAAAATACCTAAAACCTAATTCTAATTATAACTTATAACCTAATGAGGAGAAAAATGACTATTTATAAAAGTATGTGGGTTTCCTATTAATAAACTAATTGTTTGGCCCATGTTTGATCTAGTCACATTTAAGTCCATGCCGTGGCCCATGCGTGTAGCCTTTGCCCATTAGACTTCTTTGCTGCCTTGCACATTGAAAGCCTTTCCATAAACCTTGTTCCAGCATATCAATATCCTTACTACAGCAAGGAACTTCTTTGCAACAAAAATTTGGCCAAGCTCAAAAAAACGAGCCTGGCTATATCTTTTTACTTTTTTTTTCTTTGTTTAGAATTGTAAATCTCTACTTTTATTGACTTCCTAAATCACCCTTTCCTGCATAACACAAACTAACTAACATTACTAACATAATTTTAACACAAATTTAACACTAAAAATTACCAAAACACATTAAAACACACAAAACCTATTTTTAATTAATAACCCTAAATCACACACAAAACATCTAAAATTAGGGTTACAAAATATCAAATTAGGGTTCATAATAAATAAATTATCCCAAAATTTTTAGAGATATCAACTTCCCCAACTTAATGTTTTGTACGTCCCGGGCAAAACAAAAGAAAAAGACTAACACAATAACCCAACCACTAACAAAAAGAAAATCCATACAAAATTAACTCTTCCCATGTATCAATAATAAAAAAATTTAACAAAAAATTCAATTGAATTCCACATACACATAAGAAAATTTGATCTATAATCCCACATTCATCATGACAATGCAATCACTCCAGTCACAAAGAAAAAGTATGGATTGCAACATCACTCCCTAACCCATCTTGACAAGACTTATATTAATCACAATTTAACAAGTGACAACGTAGGCAGACATTCAAAAAAAATGTTTTCATCCCATAATCACTAATTTGAATTAATTCATACCAAAGATCAAATAGGACTTGTCTGCTTATAATGTAGGCTAAGGGACATAGAGTAGGATAAATTTAGGTAAAATAGTTCAAATCAGCTTAGTTACATTACCTTAACGACATTGAACCAAAATCCCAAATATGTGTCCGAACCACATCATTATTTAACCAATAACATAGAAGGCTACCACATGCCCTCTTTATTCACACAACAGAACAATATTTGAACTTGGATAACAAACAAATTTTTTTCTTTGTTTTTTTTTTTTCATTTTTCATCAAACTTTTTTTTTTCTTTCTCACTTTTTTTATTTTATTTTTATAAATAACCACAATAATAACAATACCAACTAACATTCACAATACTTTATAACAAACAGGAACTTCAACTAATCAAAATATGCTCTTAAATTTCCAGTCCCAATAAACAATATAGTTGGCATCTCAATCTTCTACCAAAAATAATTTAATAGTATCGATATCATCAACACTAACTAAGGTGATGGGTAGAAAGATGGAAAAATAAAATAAAAGGATAACATGGTTAAATAATGTGGTTACTAATGAAGAATAGGCTTACAGGCTCAAAAAAGGACACTAGAGATAATCATAAAAAGGTAGGCTTTTTAGACTCAAACGGGCCAAAGAAATTGGCTAAATCATCTCTTTAGTCCAAATTCATTCATACTTCACAAATATGGAATGACCCCGACTAATATCACAAGTTAAATCCAAGTTGCAATAAACAGTCAAGGATATCCCTCATTTAAAATTAACGAAACTACCACACATACTCACACATTGTCATATAAAAGTGATGTCACATTCCATAAATCAATGGGGTTAAAGAAAAAAAATTCCTATACATATATGGATTCAAAAAAAAAAATTTCCAAAAATTATTGATACAGAAAAGAGTCAATTAAGTATAGAAATTTTCCTAAGACGACTTGAAAAAACAAACAAACACATAACACAAAACACCTAAAACAACCTATACAACAAAAACACACACTATAGCAAAAACCTCTCCTCCCAACTTGAGTGAAATATTGTCCCCAATGTTTCTTCAAAAGTAGGAGAAGAAATAAAAACTAACACACAAATAGCACCACAACACCGCAACCAATGTAAGCACCACAAAAATCATAACAAATGTCAACAAAATAAATACTTAAAAAGTAGGGGCAAAAACTTTACAAGTAAAATTATTGCCCACAATGTAAGCACTAGGTAAGAATCAAAATAATAATTAACAAGAAAACGTTGATTCTTACTCAAACCATCAATTGCACAAAAATTAATAGTGGAAAGATCTTACTTGACCCAATGAAAAAAAGAATTGGTGTTGAAAAACTCCTTTGGTGAAGTAGAATAACCTTTCCCCAATTTGACTAGAAACCCTTTATTGGATGGAGAAGAGTCCATACAAAAGATAGAGGTTTTGTGATGTGAAGGAAAAGAAAAAATTGTGACAGGATGGAGAAAATTAAAGAAAAGAAGAAGAAGAAAAATAGAGAGAGGAGAAGGTGGAGGTTGTGATGGGATTGACGATGGAGGAGTGAGAAAGATCTAAGAGAAAGAAAAGTGGGGTTTATGGTGGAAAAGGGGAGAGAGAAGAAAAGAGAAGAAAGAAGAAGAAGAAAAGAAAGAGAAAAAAAGGGGGAAGATTTTTTTTTAATTTAAAATAGTAAACTTTGCTTGCTAAAGCAGGCATAAGCTGGATGCAGCAAACATAGCCACTGTTTTTTTTTCTTTGAATTACACTTCCACTTCTACTTCAAACCTGCAAATCAATATACACTTAATTAATATCATATGACTCAATTAAAACTGTAATATTAAACTAAACTACTAAGTATTAGAGCAGAAAAATAAATTTGGGTTGCCTCCCAAGAAGTGCCATTATAGTCTTAGCTAGATTTGTGAATGGGACGATTATGTGATATAACAAAGAATACATGGCTAGTAGCCTTTTCCTTTTGGCCTCCATGGATAGAGCTTTACTCTTCTTTTTTTTCCGCTAAGCACTCTTTGCTTCCATCATTCGAGCGGATATGTCCTTTCTTCTTCATAGCATTTTTAATAGTCAAGGGACCACACCAACCAATTTTATACCAATGTTTCTTTTTCTTCTTCATCTTAGCTTCCACATCAAATTTACTGTGGTTGGTATACATTAGTTGAATCTCTTTCTTGTTAACATCAATGTTTGGTGGTTTATTCTTGGAGAAATTGTTAGGATCGGAATCTAGAGTATTTGCAGAAATTACTTAATAAGCCCTTGAAGATAATAACGAATATAAATAAAGAGAAATATAACAATAAAAGGGACACAAAAATTTACGTGGTTCGGTCAAAAGACCTACATCCACGGGCGAAGAGGAAAACATCCACTAATTAAAGAGGATTACAAATTTGGAGAGACCTCCACAAAATGGGCTATAGGCACCATTATAACAAAAGCACAAGAAGAGCCCAAATAAGACAAAAGGCTGGATGGCCATAAAGGCCCTGAAAGCCCACTAAAGCTCTCTTGGCTTGGTGCCCTTAAAACCTTAATTAAAACCCTTAATTTATAACATTGGATGGAAGAGAAATACTCTTCCCAAACCAATGTGGGACAAAACAAAATATACAAGGCATACCCAACAAATCTCCACCTTGACTTGTATCGCATAATAAATCCTCGTAAAATGGCAAATCTTCACAAAACGAAATTCTCCACTTTCTCCATGTGTACTCAATAGCCCAGATTCTCGATTCACAAATGGATCGACACAACTCCACCTTCTCCAACAAAGTCCCAAATTTGTACTCAATGCAAGCCCACTCTTCATCCACAAAATAGGCCCAACAAAACTCTTCACAAATATCAAACGGACGACTCGGAAGCTCAAACGTCCAATACACAAAGAAGAGTGTAACAAAACGACCAATACCAAGAAGAAATTACTTGCCAACGAGTAACCCATGGTTGCCATTCAAAATTTCTCAACCCAAAACTTCGTTACCATCAAATTGGCTTAACTCGGGTCCCCGGCTCTGATACCAATTTGTTAGGATCGGAATCTCGAGTATTTGCAGAAATTACTTAATAAGCCCTTGAAGATAATAACGAATATAAATAAAGAGAAATATAACAATAAAAGGGACACAAAAATTTACGTGGTTCGGTCAAAAGACCTACATCCACGGGCGAAGGGGAAAACATCCACTAATTAAAGAGGATTACAAATTTGGAGAGACCTCCACAAAATGGGCTATAGGCACCATTATAACAAAAGCACAAGAGAGCCCAAATAAGACAAAAGGCTAGATGGCCATAAAGGCCCTGAAAGCCCACTAAAGCTCTCTTGGCTTGGTGCCCTTAAAACCTTAATTAAAACCCTTAATTTATAACATTGGATGGAAGAGAAATACTCTTCCCAAACCAATGTGGGACAAAACAAAATATACAAGGCATACCCAACAGAAATCCTTCCAGATTTGTCCTTCACCTTAGAGCACTTGATTTCATTCACTTTTGATGCGTGTTCATCCAACCTATCAACAAAAGAATCCAACGAGTTGACAACATAACTTTCTTTCAAATTTAAAGCATTTTCATATGATTCAAATACATTAAATTCAACAATCTCATTTTCAACTTGTAATGCCAACTTCCCTTGATTGAAATCAATCATGACATGAGCAGTGGCCAAAAAGGGTCTTTTCAATATTAATGGAATATCGGTAGCATCTCCCATATCAAGCACTGAAAAGTCTACCAGAAAGACCAATTTATCCACTTGTACCAACACATCTTCCAATATGTCATAAGGTCTCATTTCGATTTTATCCGCCAATTGAAGAACAAGTTGTGTAGGCTTGGCATTTGTGATTCCCAATTTATCATAAATTGCCCCTAAATCATACAATGATCAATCTAAAGTACGACTTCCAATGTTGATTGGAATTGAGAAGCTCCAAGGGTCCTTAAGCTTTGGAGGATGGCAATCTTCGTTGCACAATAGCACTACAATTCTCACTTAAGCACACCGTTTCTTCATCATTCCAATTTTTCTTCTTGGTAAAAATTTTTCTCATGAATTTGGAATAGTGAGGCATTTTGGTAAGTGCATCAACTAGGGGAATATTCACGTGAAGTTTTTTTAACATTTCAAGGAACTTGGTGAACTGGTTGTCCTTCTCCACCTTCATAGGATCAATCAATCTTTGTGGGTAAGGAATTTTCACCGAATAATGTAACTCCAAAGGTTCTTCCCATTTCTCAAGTTTGCTCTTCTTCTTGCTTTGAGACTTGACCTCATTCTTTTCATGCTCAACCTTTTCATCACTCTTGGCCTTACTTGGGATGTTATCTACTTGCAGATTGAGCTTTTTCACTTGGTCTTTTTTGTCATGTTCCCTATCTACCACAACTAGTTCTCGTTCACGTCTTGAGATGATGGCATTACATTGCTCCGGTGGACATTGCTCCCTTGGGTATTGATTGGGAACATCTCTTGGATTCAGAATAGTATTACTTGGCAAGGTACCTTGCGGTCTTTCAGTCAGTTGCCTAGCTATTTGTCCCATATGGTTCTCCAAGTTTCTAATTGATACTTCATGATTTCTCATTAATGCTTCGTAAGTTCTCCTTGATGTTTCATGAGTCCTCATGAATTGAGCAAACATATCTTCTATACTCGGGGAACTTTGACCTTGGTTTGGTTGTAGGGGTTGGTTAAAGGATTGGTTTGGATATTTGATTTGGGTATTGATTTGGATTTTGAGGTTGGTTTTGAGGTGGTCAAAATGGTTGGTATGATTGAAATTGAGGGTTAGGATTAGATGGTGCTCTAGGTTGTGAGATTTGGGCTTGTGGGTGATTAGGTTGAAAAGAAAAGTTGTTTTGCTGATGGTTGTGTTGATTGTTGTTACCACTCCAAGAAAAATTGGGATAATTCCTCTACCCTGGATTGTAGGTGTTGGAATATGGATTATTTTGAGGTCTTGGATTGAATAAGAGACTAGGTTGATTGTTGACAAATTGAACTTGTTCCCGATAGAATGGTTCTTCAATTCCACATTGATGAGTCTCATGATTTCTTCCATATAATTAACAAATATAATGAGCTGAAGATGATGAATCCACCGAATTGACATTCAAATTACCAAGTGGCATTGATATACCGTCCTCCTCCACAATATCCAAAGTAAACCATGACTTCCCTTGTGGCAATGATATACCGTCCTTCTTGGCTACTCACGGTTATTCCTTAGACATGGATACCTCAACTTCCTCAATCAACCTTGACTCCGGTGATGATGCGGGGGATGACTATGTTGAACTTGACGTCGACCAAGTCTTTGATGATGATTGGGATGTTAACAATCGTTTTGAATCAAATGGAACTCAACAACCCATGCTTAGGTTTGTCCAAGCTCTTTCACCGTCTAGACACAAGGGGGCGTGGTTTTCCATCTTATATACTTAGGGGACGTGGTTTTCTACTGAATGACTTAGGGTAAACTTGTGTTATCCAGTGCCTCCACCTCATGTGTAAGCATGCCTCTACTGCCCTCTTACTCCAGCAGAGGTAAGGAACAGCCACACGGTAATCCCACTGTAGTACTTGAGACCGAAGTAGAGCAAAGTGAGTCAAGTGGGAATGATGTTTCTCCCTCTCCCTATAGAACAATTAAGTAAGTTTTAGACCAAGCCAAGAACCCTGATGACATCTACCTCAAGCTACCTGCCGACAACGTTCATGGGAATTTAATTGACCAATGGATTGAAAAGTATTACATTCCTGAGGACATAAAGGTCGGGGCATGAGAGCTGAAGCACAGACCTTATGTGAATCACGAAAAGTATGTCTTTGTCTATCTGGTTCAATTATAGGTAGGACTAAGGTTTTCACTGCACTTGTTCCTTTTGAAAGTTTTAAATCACTGTTGAGTCAGTTTTGGACAGATTTCACCAAATCTTTTAGATGCATTAATGCGTTTATCATAACCTGTTGGACCTTGGGGGTAATTCCTTGTATACCTAGCCTTATTTAATCACTATTTTCGGATTATGTCTATTAGAATTGGTATTACTTTCAACTTCAGATTCAAAATGTGTTTACTAGAGGATTCGCAACCCCAAAAGAAGGCATGGACGAAAAAATACTTCTTGTTGATGAGGAGTCCCTGAATGGAAATTTTCGACTTAGAATTCTGAAGTAGATATCTCGAGATTAAACAAGCTAGTCAAATTGAGTGACCATGACAGGAAACCATTGAGACCCTTAGGGATATAGAAAAAATCCCTTGGAAAGTAGTAAATGATGACTAAGTATTAACTTTTGAGTGGTTGAACCTTCCTTCCCTTGACCATCCTAGTCCCACAGGTTGTCCTTGGAAAAAAAATTCTTTCATCATGTTGCATTCTTTCTTTATATGTCTACTAATTATTTACCTTGAATTAATCTATTGTTTGTTTCGTTCACATGCATAATCTATTAAGGGAAATCCTTGATTTGTCCCAAGGGGAGATGGTCTTTCCCAGCTATTCTTCTTCCTTGGAGTTCTCTTCCTCTACCCCTTCAATGTAAATCTACTAAGATCTGAGTCTTGATTGTTGTCCTCAGTTGAAAGTGTTTGTCATACTCACTTAATTTAATGGACAACTTAACCAGTCTCCTCGAAACTTCTAACTTCATGAGAATTGTCTTAAGTTAATGGTTAGTCAGCACTACTATAGGATATTTAGGAAATGTGGCATTAGTTTTCTTGTCGCCGTCACTAAAGCCAAAGCCAACATTTTGATAATGAGCTGTCGGATCATAGGATCACTCAGTATCTTACTGATATAATATACCGACTTCTGAACTTTATTCTCCTTCTTGATAAGAACTGCACTTACTGCCACGATTGAGTGTGCCAAGTACAAGTACTAGGTTTCTCCCGACTCAGACTTAATAAGGAGCGGATGTGAGTGCTTTGGCATTTTTCGGTCCGTTAAAAGTTCTTAGCACTTTCCAAAACTTTAAAAAAATGGTAAGTTCTTGTCCCACTTTAGCTTAGACAAAAATCGGCTTAGTGCTGCCAGGTGGCTAGTCAACCTTTGAACGTCCTTTACACATTTAGGAGGTTCCATATATTGAAATGCTTTTATTTTAACAGGTTTGCCTCAATTCTCTACTGAGTCATCATAAATCCCAAGACTTGCCCACTGCCACTTCGAATACATTCTTCTCAGGATTAAATCTCATCTTGAACTTTCTTATGATGATAAAGATTTTTCGGAGCTCCTCTACATTATCAAGTTTCTTTTTGCTGTTGACAAGCACGTTATCAATATAAGTTTTCATGTTACGTCCTAATTGATTGGAAAACATTTGATCCAGCATCCGCTGATAAGTCACCCCCAGCATTCTTGAGTCCAAAGGGTATCACCTTAAAACAGTAAGTGCTAGAGTTAGTGACAAAGACTATCTTGGCTCGGTCCAAATGATCTAGCTAAATTTGATAATACCCCTTATAGATATCTAGGAAAGGCAAGACCTCAAATCTAGAGGTTTTTACTCTACTACTTGGTCAATAGGAGGGGTAAGGTTTCTTTGGACAAGTCTTATGTAGGTTAGTGAAGACAACACACATTCTCCACTTGATCCCTGACTTGGGCATTATTACTACATTGCTAAGCCAATTTGAGTACTGGATTTTTTTTATGGCCTCGGCCTCGGCCTCCAGTAATTTTTTTTCTTACACTTCTGCTGCTTGGCCCCTCTCCCTTCCAAAGTTCTCTTTCTTCTGAATTATTGACTTGCACCTTGGATCCGTATCTAGAGAGTACATGGCCACTTTGGAGTCAATTTCTGGCATGTCTGTCAAGTTATAAGCAAAGAGGTCTTTAAATTCACTAAGTAGGGAGATGATTTTTTTCTTCAGTTCTCCTAGGAGGGACTTTCCAACTTTTAGCACTTTGTTCGGTTCATGTTCATCTAAGATGATCTCTTCCAACTCCTCGGCCGATTCTCCTTTATGAGGATACTCCTTTGCCACTTCTATGGAATTGATGTTGCAAGCAGGGATAGACAACCTTTTTCCCTTTTAATTTCAATGAGGCACTGTAGTACTGCTTGACTGCTGCTTGATTTCCTTAATCTCTCCAACTCCATTCTCCGTAGGAAATTTTATCTTTACATGATGGGAAGATGGGATTGCACCGAGTGCACTTATAGTTGCCAGCCAATAACAGAATTGTAAGGGAAAGATATCTTGGTCACTTCAAAATCCACTATCACTTGGACATTCTGTGGAGTTGTACTATACATCACATGAAAGGTGATGTGCCCAGGTAGAACGACGGTTTCTTCAAAAAAGCCCACCAAGGGATTGGTCATAGACATGAGATCTTTCACTCCAACTTCATCTCCTTGAATGCCGAATAGAACAGTATATCAACAAAACTGCTAGTATCAATAAGTGTCCTCCTTACGTCATAGTTTGTCCCAGGTAAACTTATTACCAACAGATAAGTGTAAGGCTAGACTACTTGTTAGCTATGCTTCTTTTTCTATAAAGATTATATCTTGACACAACAATTAGGTCGCTTCAAGTTTGACTGGACTAAGTTCATTTGGCAAGCATAAACCTTATAGGATGATGCAAAGTTACAACTTGCTGCTTCGCCAGAGATGGTGTGTATGATTATTCTTACTTGATTCTCTACCTCAGCTACTCCATCTCCCTAAGGCTCTCCTGTCCAATCTCTTGGCTTGTCGCTGGGGTAACCTTTCTCTATCCATTCTTTGGATGAATTGCCTCAAATATGCTCTTCAGATCAGATCCTTACCAACATTCTTTAAGGAAATACAATTTTTAGTATCGTGGCCGTAATCTTTGTGAAAATAGCACTACTTGTTTTTGTTGTGGCGCTTCAGGTCACTTCGCATTGTTCCTTGCCACTACACGTAAGACTCATTCTCAATTATAGTCAAAATTTGTGATAGTGTGGTACTAAGTGGGGTGTAGGCCTTAGGATGGTTGGGACTTCTCCTATGGGGCACAGCTAGTCTCTCTCTCTCTTTTTCCCAGCTTCATATGTTGCATCTAGATTTAGGCAAACTTTTCAACCCTACACAAAATATCACTGAGAGTAGTTAGAGGTTTGAAGTTGAGGTCGAATGAGAATTTGCAGGATTTCAACCCAATTTGAAAGGCCATGATTTAATCCTCCGTGACTTCTTGGATTCCAATAGTATCTTTTTTGAACCTATCCACATAGTTCATAAGTAATTCATCTGGTTTTTGCTTAAATGTAAGCAGGTGAATTCTTATCTTTAGGATCTTTTTTGATTCTCAAACTTATTCAAAAATAAGTCTACCAACTGATCAAATTTCTTGATATCACCCTTCTTATATCCTTTAAATATAAGATAGAGCCTTGAGAGTTTCATAGAACCCTCGGCAGATGATGGCATCGGACGCTCCTCGTAGGTACATTTTGAAACGGTAGGCATTTAGGTGCTTTTATGGATCAATAATCTTATTATAAGAGCTGAAGTTTGCAATTTGTCATTTTCTCAGAAGAGGCTCCTAGATAATATCATTAATGAAGGAAATGTGAATACTTGTATCTGAGACTCTTTCCTTCCTTATCATCCATCCTTTCCACCTAAACCTGCAACTCTTCTAACATTTTCTTTAGGTCATCCTCCCTTTCTAGGATTAGTAGCACGATACGATCCTTCATCTGGTGTCTTCTTCTCTATGAGTAACAAATACAGCTTCGCCTGGGTTCCTTTTCCTAGTACTACTCGACCTTAAAAGAGGCCTCACTTCGTGATTTGTACCGAACGGACGGATCTACTTGCTCCTATAGGAGCAAACTTGGCTAAGGTGAGCTCATGTTGTAAGAAAGTAAATAACCAATAATGCAGCAGAATTTAGAATTTTTACTTCCCTATCACAGATCACCTTGATTAATTTATGTGTAGTACAAGAAAAGTATAGAGATTATACATTAAAAAGCGTAATAAATTTTTTAATATGTTTAGGACGTCGATCCATAAGCCGCACAAGTGCCCGGTCTCTAATAGTATCCACATAGCTAATAAAATCAAAATTAGCAAATTCACAAGATTGATTGATTCAAACCACGGAATACTAACTCCTAAAAATCCAAACATGACTTTCACGTTTTATTAAATTTTTCCCAATGCTTTTGTTAGCCATACAAGTACTTCTTCTATGTACTAGCTATATATATATATATATATATATATATATATATATATATATATATATATGTATATGTATGTATGTATTACATAATACATATAATATAATTCTAATATTCCAATCTAATTGAATTTAGGGAATCATAATAATCCTAATCAGTTTGGGTCGAAGGCAAATAAATAAATATAAAATCATTGGAAATTCTAATATATATTACATATTAACTCTTCAGATTTATAACTTATTACAATTAAGACCAAAAAGTTAATTTATCTCATAAATTAACCCATAACATACTTATCAAAATCATTTTAATCCTGAATTAATTATCCTTAACTGTGTGACCGTTTAGGTTACCAATCACGTTGGTAATAAGTATAAATTATAATCCATCTAAATAAATTAATAGATAAATCAAACACCTTAATTTATCATTAATTCTCCAATTCATTAATTTATACTTATAGATCAAGATTGGCTTCTAGCAAAGTATCATGATCACCTAAGTGTTAAGATATATCAAGTGGCTCGACATTACTCATCCATGATTTGGTTTTCGTATAATTATTATCCTTTCACCAACCTATATCCTAATTAATTCAAGAGTACAGATATAATACCAATTCTTATTGATTTAATCAATTTACTTCTTTCCAAAATACAATCTACTTAAAATAGAATTTAAAACACTCTTAATTCTATTTTCACTTTGCGCAAAGATTTTCGAATCGTATTTCAAGAAGTAGCCATATTGGGATATACTCTCCTATTATAAGGAGTGGTGATCCTCTATTGGTTATATCTTATCTTATCATGATTCATATTATACACAAACTCTACAGTATGTGCGATTTATTAAGAGTAACGACTAATAGAACCAAAATATAATAATCGGACACAATCAAGATAAACTCATGACCTCAAGTCAAAAGATTATTACACTATTATCACAACGAGACTAATTCACTGGCACTTAAATAATAATTCGTGTGGAATACTCTTAGCGGGTTAATCTGATGAGAAATTTTTGAAACTGTGATTGTTTTGAAAATTATTCTTTTTTCATGTCGATTGGAAATAGTATATCCGAGACGGAGGAGCTCGCATTCAATGAATGTGAGTTCATTGAGTTCGCATTTACTGAATTCGAGCTCATGGCAAATTAAAATTGTCAAAAAAAAAATAAAAAAAAAATTCATGACCTCGCATTCAGTATTTAAAAAAAAAAAATGACTGACCTCGCATTCGGTGAATGCGAGGTCAGTCGAGATTAATAAATCGGCCAGAACCCTCATTTTCTCTTCCTCCTTCTCCTTCCATTCGTGATTTCTGTCACAATCACCACCATCTCCTTTTCCTTCTCCTCTACAACCACCAGCATCTCCTTTTCCTCCTCCTCTACAACCACCACCCACCATCTCTTTTTCCTCCCCCTCTACAACAACCACCACTTCCATTCCTCCTTATCTACCACCACTACCACTACCATATTCCTCCTCAACAAACACCACCAACATATTTCAGGTAGTTTTTTTTTTTGATCCAATTATTTTAATTAATTTATTATTTTAATTTTTTTAGGTAATTAATTTTGTTAATGTAAATATTTTAGAAAAATTATTTGTGATGGTAGCTTATATTTTTGTTGTTTTTGTGATTGTGAATATAAATGATTTGGTATATGGGTTGAGGGGCTGTCAATAATTACTGTCCTTAAACGGAGATGTTGAAATTTCTTATTATTTGAGACTTTTTGTTGTTATGGGTCACCAATTCTGTAAATTGGATAATTTGATGAAATTAGATTTGGTTGTATTTAAGTTGTATATATGAAAGTGGTTATGAAAGTGGTTTTATTTGGTTACATTTTGATTAATTATGTTTGTATCTCTTGTCGGGCATATATTACTTGGTAACCCTTGCCAGGTTATTGCATTGTTTGTAACCCTTGTCGGGCATGTATTACTTGTAAGCGTTGCCAATTTGTTGTGTTGTTTGTAGCCCTTATCGGGCATGACCAGCGTAAGAGAGAATCCTTAAGATATAGGGAAAACTTTGTTGAATTTTTTTTTAAAAAAAAAAACATATTTCGTATCCAAAATTGGGGTTTAACCATGTTACATCCTTACAGGGAAATGACATATGATAGACCCCGTCATATCCTCCTTTATTGGGGAGGGGAAATAACTTATGAATGCGGTACTATGTCTTATCGGCCAATGGTGTGCAAGAAACTATTCCGAATAAAGCAACGGATTAGGTTTGTTGAGTTGGTTGACAAAATATACGAGTTCATGGAGGTTGATAGGGAGCAGTTGAAATTGAATATTTTGTACAGGTATATAGTTAGTCGTGGCGTTTACTCTGGCATTCCATTGAAAGATGATGATGGTATGGATGGTATTTTTGATTTGTTTGATGCCATAGTGATCCTACTTTTTGTGCTGAGTTGTTTATCGAGACAGAGGAAATTCTTCAGGTACCTGAAACCAACAAACTAGGGTTGTATGGTATGGGGCCAATGATATCTCTTATACATTTGACCATAATAATTGGGAGTTGATCCATCAAGCTTATATAGATATTTGGGGGGGCAAGAAGGGATACAGTTGAGGTTGGTCTCCCATGTGCTGATACTACACATGCATCACATGATTATATGCAATGCTACCGACCGAGGACAGTGGTCTATATATCTAATCCAAGTCAGGGCCCTACTTTTCTAGAGGGGTACCACGGCGATGGTGCGCATGCAGATTATCTAGTAAGTAATTATTCATTTTTTGTTACTGTTTTTCTTTTTTAAATGACTTTAGTAATACTAATTTTAACTTTTATGGTAGATGGACTCCATGGCTAGATTGTACTACATGTCTTTAGATAACCTGACTGAGGACGATGCTCCAGATACTAGTACTTGGGCACAAATCAGACTATATTTTGCTTCTGAGTCACTACATGCAGCAGGCGAATCTACTCGTCTTGATTTTCGGCCTCCGACAGTTCCTGTTTATGTTCGATACCATACCAGGCACATGATCCACATAGAGTAGAGTGGGCTCCACGACGAGGCAGGCAACACGGAGGTGGTCGTAGACGTCATCGAGTTCCATCGCCTCGGACCCATGTAGATGCTGGATCCCCTCATGTCAATATAGAATTCAAGGGTGACACTTCATAGATATTTCGCCAATGCGCACTCCGGTGGGACCATCATCTTTTGGACCGTCGTCTACTGGACCAGATCTGGATCACATTGGTCCTAGTGTTTCAGATGAAGAACATGAACACAAACAAAACATAGTTTCGTATCGCAAATTGCTTACCCTACTCAAAAGCGAGACACTCATCTATTTTATGTCCGTCGATAAAAAAGGGTGCCTATACCTAGAGAGTGTGGTACGGGAGGAGATTTGGAGATCATGGACATTGACATTTGTTATTAGCCTTTTCGTAATCATGTGTGATTGATGTCTGTTATTTGTATATCATTGTTTGCCCTTGTCGGGTATTTTTCTATTATTGTTAAGTTTTTATTTCTATTTTTTAGTCCTTGTCGGGCTTTTATGGATGTTTGTTCCCTTGTTGGGTATGGTTGTTGGCAGGAAAAATATTCGAAAAATATGGGAGGTTATGTCAAAATTTTATTAAAAAGTATGATAAATTAATAAATTTATTTCTTACAAGATTTCATTCGTATAATATTTCGTTAATGGTGGAGTTTATAGCTTAAAGATAACGGTAATGTTCTTATATATCGTATTAAATAAATGTTCACGATTTAGCGTTTAAACTATTTGCTAAATACAAAGCTACATCCAGTGGATTTTGTAAAAAAAAAAAAAAATTCATGACCTCGCATTCGGTGAATGCGAGGTCTAAATACAAAGCTACATCCGGTGGATTTTGTAAAAAAAAAATAAAAAAAAATCATGACCTCCCATTCACTGAATGCGAGAAGGTCATGAACTTTTTTTTTTATTTTAAATTTTGACAATTTTAATTTGCCATGAGCTCGCATTCAATAAATGCAAGCTCAATGAGCGAATTCCTCTGTCCCGGGTATACCATTTCCAGTCGACATGAAAAAAGAACAATTTTCAAAACAAGCACAGTTTCAGAAATTTCTTTTAATCTGATGCTTTTATTTTTAATAAGCATCTACATACACTTATGTGCTAATCTACCAGTATCAAACACAACAATTAGAAATATTCACGAATAAAATATAATTGCATCATAACAATTTATGATTTCACACACACACACACACACACACACACATATATATATATATATTATTCAAAAAATGTCATATTACAAAATATATATAAGTATAAAAGTGTCATTTATTCCTAAAATAAATTGGTTTTAGGATATATACTAACACATGTGTCTTTTGCTCGTTTCGCCTTCTCTCTTCCTCACTGGCATGAAACTAAGGATGGACAATCCAGATTTTGCCATCTGAATCATGATTGCGAGGGCTCTTCGTCTTGGGAGAGATGACGCTCAAACTGTTGCTTTATAAGCATCTCTTCTACAAAGAATTGTGTTACCTCAGCTTATGAATCTTTTCATCATTGTCCACAACCTGAGGATCGGAATCCTCTTCGTGTCCCTCTTGCCGATCCAAGTCCCTGTGAGATCGGATGGAGTGATGTTAAATTGAAATTTCTTTAACCTTGTCGAGTGTTACTCCTATGCGAGTTAGTTGTCATGTTTTAGTATGAATTTTAGAACAGTTTTTCACAGACAGCGCCAAATGAAAATACAAAAAATTGAATTAGGGTTAGCCCATGTGTATTATTATCCAAACTACAATGCGTAGTACCCATATTCGAATCACATGAAAAAAAAAAGGGCAGGACTATGTTTCTTGGGGTGAGCTTCGACTCTCCAATCAATATTTCGACAAAAACATAAATTTCATAGAAAAATTAGAGATTGAGTGATTAAGAGAGAAATTAATTAATCTGACCTGTCATTTTGATATTTACATTTGAAACTGATAGGTCGGATAGTATATTTATTATTTGACTCATTTAAGCCAATTTAAACCATAAGAATAAAATTATTAAAATATCTCTAATGAACTCGAACTCGAAATTATGTATATGTATATTATTAAATATATTATTTTAACATCATTAAGTAATAATTATAAAATATTATTGAAAAATAATAAATAATGAATCAAGGGAGTTACCGTATCTAAGAAAAATAAAAAGACAAAATGAGGAAAAAAACAATAAAAATAAAAACAGAGCGCCAAACAACCAGCCATCATATATTGGTTCGTCAAACTAATAGAACTCCTCTTCGTTAACTCCGCCACCCACCAACGGACCTCTCGAAGTCGAATCCTCTATCTATATCACCCCACCTCTCTCGGAACCTCCATTAATTCTCTACTCTACTGTGTGACTGTGTGTAAAAAAACACACACTCCAATCATCGGAAAAATGCAATCGTCGTCAATGTCAGTGTTGTCTCTCTCTTCCCCTCCTTCCACCATTATTCCCGCCGCCGTCAGATCCGACTGCTCCTCCACTTCTATTTCTCTCACTCCGCGATCGCTTCGGTTCTGCGGTCTCAAAAGAGAGGCTATTTTCGGACTGAATTCCTCGCATTGTTCGGCTCTTCGGTCGGTTTCTTCTGTAAAGCAGAGCTGTTCGCGTTCAAATAGTTTCAAGGTATCGGCTTTGGCGGCGGCGGAGAATAATGGCGCTGCGAAAGGCGGTTTTAATTATGATTTGGTGATTATTGGCGCTGGTGTTGGTGGTCATGGAGCTGCTCTTCATGCTGTTGAAAAGGTAATTTCTTACTCCACCAATTAAATTAAGTCATTTTCGGAATTTTTTTTTTTTTTTTTGGTTTTGGTTTTGCTGTTTTTTGAGCTAAATTATTGATATCCAATTAGATATTTGCTCCAGTTCCATTTGGACAGACATCATCCGCAAGGACTGTTGAGATATATAAAGAAGAATTTTTATGGATATGATGAAAGGTGGTTGAAACATGTATTTAGGAATACCGTGGAAATATTTGGTGAACATTTTACTATATGATTTTTCTTTTCCGTTGTGATGACTATATTATAGATGAGGGCTTGTTATTTTTTTTTTAAGGAAATATATGAACTTGAGGGTGATCGAGGTTTCCTTTGTTTTATTTATCATCTGTTTTATTTATATTTTTTTTTTGGAGCATGCAGTTGAGTAAGCTACTACATATTTTATTTTTTTATGTTTACCTTTATAATTAGTAGTTTACTAGTGCCTTCCTTTTTATTAAATGAAACCAATTCAATATTACTAACTGTTGCATGAATCAATTTCAATGAAATGATTTAGTCCCAAAAAAAATGTTTGTACTTCCTTTTCATCGGAAAATTACAATTATATGTGCTTGATTACTATGCTTGGCAAGACAAAAGGGAGAAAAGCAAAGAAGAAGATGTAAGGAAATGGTTTTCTAATGCCAAACACAGTAGTCATTACAGCTACCTTACAAAATTATATATGTAGTTCTTGTTGTTAGTGAACTGATTGACTGAGAAAAAAATTTATTTTCAGGGTTTAAAAACTGCCATCATCGAAGGAGATGTAGTAGGAGGAACATGTGTCAATAGGGGTTGTGTTCCTTCCAAAGCCCTTCTAGCTGTAAGTGGCCGTATGCGGGAGCTTCAGAATGAGCATCACATGAAGGCTTTTGGTTTACAGGTAGTATTTCTTGTTCTTCTGTTGCTGGAAGAAATGCTCACTTTAAAGGACATTTCATTTAACTGCATTTGGGCAGCCGTGACTAAGTTTATGTAAAAGTTGAATTTTTAATGGTGATAGAAGTTACTGTGTAATGTCAGAGTTCTATGCCAATATATGTTTTCCAATTCTGTGTCCTTGCTACTTGAAATGGTTCTCTCTCGATTTTGCCTAATTTCTACACCTTGCTCAATTTTTTCATCTCATCTTGGTGTTTCTTCCTCCAATGATAGGTTGCAGGCGCTACTAGAGGATATGACAGACAGGGAGTCGCTGATCATGCAAATAATTTGGCTTCCAAAATTAGAAGTAATTTGACCAATTCAATGAAAGCTCTTGGTGTTGATATATTGACGGGTGTTGGGACAGTTTTGGTAAGTTGATCTATTCATCAAAATTATTATAACTTCTCAAGTTTAATTGGGTTTTTTCTATTTAGAAATAGGAATCTTGAAGTAATAGGGAAAATTGTTTTAAATTATATGATGCTTACTGTTTTGTGTTAAACTTTGCATCCTACAATTATAGTCTGATGTATGCAGGGTCCTCAAAAGGTGAAATATGGAAAAGTTGGTGCTGAAGAAAGTGTAATTACAGCAAAAGACATTATAATTGCTACTGGCTCCATCCCCTTAGTGCCAAAGGGAATTGAAGTTGACGGTAAGTACTTTTCTGTCTGTTCTTGTATTAGGAGTGTTGCAGTTTGACTGGAAACACTCTAATTCTAGCTGCTAGTCTGCAAAGAAAATATGCATGCAATTGCACAGTTTCTTGGCTGTTGAAAATATAACATGGTTTCAATTTCTGTATGCTTGCTTATATTACAATCTCAAGGAAGCTATCCAAGAAGTTGTATTACTTCTGGCACCTTAAAGTTTTGGTTGTTTTGCTTACTTTCACTACCTGGGCTAGGGCCTGAGAGACGGGTTGTTATCAGATACACATTGTTGAACAGCTTAAAAATACTATTCTGTCCATATACACAACACCATGAAGATGACGTGATGTTAAATGGTAACAATCTGATACGAATAAAATTTTCAGATTAGTGACTTAAATTAGTGTGTACAGTTTGTGATCCATCCATGAGAACAACAATTAAGAAATGCTTGTTCTCTTCTGGAATCTGGATTGCTTAGGAGGATTAACACTAGAAACAAATTTGCTTTCATTGTAGAAAAACCTTTAGAAGAGAAACATATGCCTTATAATTAGCTTGCAAGAAATTAGACATGGAACTTTTACTTCCTGAAGGCTCTCTTAGAATTCTTATATTTTTTTAGTGTTGTTGGTTATGGTTGAACACTGTAGCATTTTGTTGTCTTGGCTGAAGAAAGTTAACTATTATCACTTCATTTTTTCTCTCTCATCTCATCTCTCATCTCTCTCTCTCTCCCCTGTATGTGTTTTGCCTTTTATTTTCTGGGCTGTTATTTTCCTCTTTGTGCTCATTGCTCCTTTTGAATCCTCTCAAACTATTATGTACACTTAAATTGGTTTACCATGTACTATTGATATTTACCTGCAGGTAAGACAGTGATAACCAGTGATCATGCACTCAAATTGGAATTTGTTCCAGAATGGATCGCGATAGTCGGAAGTGGTTATATTGGTCTTGAATTCAGCGATGTATATACAGCACTTGGAAGTGAGGTGAGAATAGTTGGCCCTTTATGACATTTTCTTAATTTCCATTGAATAGTAAAATGTCATAATGACAGGGTATTGTCTTTGCTTTTGTCCTGAAGTGCTACTCATCCTAACAACATACATATATTTTCTGTACTTGCATATGTTTTGTTGTCCTGCTTCACTGTTCGAATGAAACTTGATTTTCCTCTGTATTTCCGGATTTGGATCATTTACAATATAACTAATAGGAAAATAAGGGAAAGGAAATCTAGGAAAAAGAATGTATAAACAAGAAAAGCGGTTCCACACTCAAACAAGGACAATAAGATTAAATAACCATTTTCATGTTTAATTGTTTTATTGATGGATGGGTTTCATAACCTAGGAGTAGCTGAGTTATACTGGCCGACTGAAAGACGATAAGGAAACAACTCATCTTGAATGCTCAAATTTTGTAGTAAGTGAACTGTGTAATTCTTCCCAACTTACACTGAATTAAAGTTTAATTTGTGGAAGTAATTATCACAAACGTGCTAGCAGAATTCTGTTTCTGACTGTCCTGTCAAGAGCCTACTGAAATGTTGATTGTTGAATGTTGTCAAATATGTAAATCCATGTGTGGCATTGTCTTTTTATGTTTTTAATAGACTTCTTTGACCTAAGCAAATGGCTAGACTTGTATCTTTAAGCTGATTGCTTCATCATTGCAAAGGTGACATTCATTGAAGCTTTGGATCAGTTGATGCCTGGCTTTGATCCTGAGATTGGAAAGTTGGCACAGCGTGTCCTGATAAATCCTAGGAAAATTGATTATCATACTGGTGTATTTGCCAGCAAGGTACTGCTCACCTCATTCTCTTTTCTGGATCATAATTGCATATAACTATCAACACATATATTGCTTTATTCATTTTCGGACTTATGGTTATGTAGATAACTCCAGCGAAGGATGGAAAACCAGTGATAATTGAGCTCATTGATGCCAAGACAAAGGAACCGAAAGGTACTCTGGAGGTAAGTCAGAATCATTCAGCATTATTTTTTTAAATAAAAACCTTCCTCTCCCCTACCCCTAGTCAGAATCATTCAGTTAATCGAAAATTAAAGACCAGGACATTTTAAAGCAGAATAATATTCATTTCATATATTGTTTGACAGGCTATTTTGGTAAATGTAGGCAACTCTTGGCATAATATTCATTTCACAGAATCAACCTCTTAGTCTGTAGGGATGAGAGTCTTTAACATAATTGGTCACAGACATTGTACTGAAGAAGCATCATCTTTTTTATTTATATTTTTGGCAAACTAGCAATTAGTAATTGAGCTGGTTTGATGCATACAAAAATATGCAACTGGAGGACCATTATGTGGTTGACCTTATCATTTTGCTATAGGCACATCAGACATATCATTTTAGTCTTGATTATCTTCGAAAATAAATGACATGTTTAAAGTATGGGCAGCAGATATCTGTACTTTTTTTACACCAAAATTTGTGCCCTTTTGGTTGAGATCCAGCATGATTTTCAATTTAATGCAAATCCTACACATATAATAGCTTACATCATGCGCTATGGGATAGAAATTGTCAATGGGAAACAGTAGATAGATTTTTCAAATATGCATTTAAGAAGATTACAAATAGTTTCAGATTTTACAGCAAAGAAGTGTTTTTTCATACAAGGAATTCAGTTCTCTTCATTGCCTACAGCTGTCATATAATGTGATTAGGAGATCTTTCAGCAAAGTTATTCTGAAAAGAGCCTCTTTTCATTCTGGGTTTAGTTTTCCTTTTCTTCTAATTTTATTTAAACATTTATCATAACTTCGTATTTAGTAATAATTTGTGCTATATGTCCACATGATTATGGGCATATCAGATGATGAATGTGAAAGGATTAAATCTTAAATAATTTTGTAAAAGCAGAGTACTTTTTGTTATTCGTTTAGTAATTTTAAATTGGGTACAATTCAGATAATTGTTACACTTAGAAGTACCATTGGTTCAGGAATTTTAGTTTCAACAATTATGAGCTTGTAAAGCTTATGTAAACTGAGTTTTTGCTTTATTTTGGACCATGCTGTGCTGGATACAAATTGGGTGTACTTGATTTAAATTCTTTTTTCCTTGATTTTTTACTCCTCCTTGCTGGCATTCTTGCTTACCTGAAACTATCACATATGTTAAACTGTAATGTACTGCAGGTAGATGCTGCTCTTATTGCAACTGGAAGGGCTCCATTCACAGGAGGACTTGGTTTGGAAAATGTTAGTTGATTTGGATACCAGTCCCTGAGGCACATTCATGTAATCTCTAAAAAGGAGACAATCAACTAATTGTATGCTATTGGCTTACATGTTCAGATTAATGTTCAAACTCAACGTGGATTTATACCTGTAGATGAACGCATGCGAGTGATTGATGCTAACGGGAAGTTGGTCTGTGATAACCTTCTTTGCTTCTCACTTGTCAGTTGTTAGTGATGTTCCACAATAGTATATGCTTCGATTTTGCTGACATGACTTCCTGAATAATAGGTTCCTCACTTATATTGCATTGGTGATGCCAATGGAAAAATGATGCTTGCTCATGCAGCAAGTGCACAAGGAATCTCTGGTGATAACCTCTTTTAGTTATACATATTTTAATCAAATTATTTTCCTTTTCATGTATGTTTAAACCTTGGGTAATGCTCTCATCATAGTTGTTGAGCAAGTTTCTGGGAAGGACCATGTTCTGAATCATTCTAGTGTTCCAGCAGCATGTTTCACCCATCCTGAAATTAGTATGGTTGGGCTGACAGAGGTACAATGGCTTCACCAATTCTTATGACACACCATTTATTAATGAATTTTTATTGCATGAGCATGTAGTAGTTTGTGCACATTTGAGACGTACTTTAGTTAAGGTTGTGAGTTGCTATCCCTTCGAAAACTCAAGCCCTCCTTACTGAATTAACTATTCTATCATTTTTGTGAGGAATAAGTAGTTCTGTTGTAGGATTAGTTGACGTGTAATGAATGAACTGTAAAGGAAACTAGGATCTTCCTTGTGAAGTGGTTCAAGTATCATTGGTGAAGTGGTCATAGTGGTAATTGACACGGGGCTTCTTAAACCCAAGACTGGCTTAGGGGACAGGTTCCAATTGTTAATTGATGCTATTAGACTTTCTTAAGCACTTTGAGGTTGGTTCACAAGGTTGATCTGATATAAGGATTTCCTTTTTATTGTTATTAACCAAGAATGGCTATAAACTAATTTATAGAGAAATCTTGCAGTAGCTAGTGTGGTTTGTGAATATCTTCTGTCTACTTCGGACGTTCCTATTAACAATGTTGATTGGTTTCTCTTCCCTGATGTGTTTCTAGCTTTTCAATATCTAACACTTAATGCCGTCTCCCGCAAATATCATTTAATACACCTTTCTTGATTTTGAATGAAGTAGCTATTCCCAAATGATTTGGGATAAGAAAATCTTGTTTCATGTTTTACAAAGTGCTTATCTGAAAGCAAGGTCTGGGCGAATAATATTCGTTTTTTGGTTTTAAGTGAAGAGGCTATTCCCAAATGATATTGGATACGAGAATCATGTTTATGTTTTAGAAAGTGCTTACCTCAAAGCTATTTCATTTAAGGTCTGGGTTAATAATTTCAATTTTTGCAGCCTCAAGCAAGAGAAAAGGGTGAGAAGGAGGGATTTGAAGTAAGAGTTGCTAAGACGAGCTTCAAGGCTAACACTAAAGCCCTGGCTGAAAATGAGGGCGAAGGAATTGCTAAGGTTTATATTTATGATCCCTTTAGAAATTGGTTTTGCATGACCTAGCATGTTTAATAATCTACTTCCAGTTCCTAATTTTTTCTTGGGTCTGCTCAAATTTTTTAGTTAGTTGCATGCATATTTTTCCATTTCACAGAAACCTGTCACTTGTTGCAGTTGATTTACAGACCTGACAATGGAGAGATCCTTGGAGTTCATATTTTTGGGTTGCATGCTGCAGACCTCATACATGAGGCATCTAATGCTATAGCAATGGGGACACGCATACAGGTACGGTTTGGCTCTCCAGCTTGCATGCTCGTGTATAGTTATTAAAAAAACATCTTAATGTATCGTGAAATGGGAATTCTTTTGATCGTGAAATGACCTATAGTTATTAAAAGAACATCTTTGTATGTGTTTGGATCGGGTATGGATTTGAGGAAGAATTTGAAATCCACTCATTTTTGGGAGAGATTTGTAAGGCTAAAATGGATGAATTTCAAATCCACCCAAATTAAAAAGTGTGAAATGAAGGATTTCAAATACTTTCTAATTTGGGTGGATTTGAAATTCATCCATTTTGGATTTACAATTCCCTCCAACGAATGGGTGGATCACAAATCCATCAATCCAAACACAATGGGCACTTTAGTTATTAAGAGAAACTAGGACTATCACAGGGTACCAAAAAAAAAAGGACAAAAAAGTTAAAATTAATAGTAGCAAGGAAAATATTCCAACGGTTAAATCCAAAATGATGATACTTGTAGTTGTAAATTGAGCTACCAGTCTGAATGGTGGAGTAAATTGAGCTACCAACAGACTGAATGGTGTACGACGGTTGAATTTATCACCTTCTGATGGCCGTGTTTGAAAGTGAATAAAAAACCCTCCTTTCTTTGGGTTCATTTCGACATGGATAATATCTGGAACCTGTCTACAGGCATAGTGGCCCGTGGGACATCCTTTCCTGTTGTGATAATTGCATGGTGCATTCTTCTGCTCCTATTATTGTTCACTTAGCTATTGTTGCTTCTGTTCACATTTCCCAGGACATAAAATTTGCTGTTCATGCACATCCAACCTTGTCTGAAGTGCTTGATGAACTATTCAAAGCAGCTGAGGTAATTTGTGGACTGCTCTAGTTTTTACGGCACCTCAGATGGTATCTCTGGATAAGTTAATGGAGAACATCACAGAATTGCCATTTTAAACGTCACAGTATTGGATTGTTTTAATTGCTGGCTCAAATATGTTATATTTAAAACTTCATCAGTGTCATGATTGCCCTCATCACAAACTCCTAGGCTTGTTGGTCAATATACAAATAGAAATGCAGTAGATAAACGCTCAGTATATTGAGGTTATTTTATCTGTAGTCTAGAACTCTAATGTGAGTCCCAAATGCACACAAGAAACCCTTACTTCTGAATGTAAACGTTGCAAGACTAATTGTAGGTAAGTAGGAAATCCTACTTAGATCCTGAACTGAAATTCTCTCTCATTTTTCACTGGTACACTAGACAAACTTGCACAAATAACTACTGTGTTTCGAAATATATTCAGTGTCTTCTTTTATAGCTGAAAAATCATCCACAGCTGAACCAAAATATATCTTTTCGTTTCCTATGGCAGGTTAACGTTAACGCTTCTAGTAAGGCAGTCTCTTATACAGTTACTGTCTAGATTTAGCATAGTGGCCCAATTTATTGGAATATGTGGATTTTACCCAGTTTTTCGAAGCTTTTCATCTGCTCCAAGAAAGTAGCACAGAAGCATATAATTGTTCTTGCTCGAAATTTTTGTGAATTTTGTCCTTAAATTCGTGCCATGCTCCTTTTACGAGGTGCTTTGTTCTGGTATACTAGAAATGCGTTCAGACATTACTATGAGACTTGAGTAGCTCAGAAAGTTTTTTTTTTTTTAATTGTCAAAACATTACTATTGGGAGAAGAGGGAGACAAATTAATTTAGACATTTTGTTGTATAAATTTATTAAACTTGAAAATAATAGAAATCTTATTGTAAATCAACTATCAGATGATTAGGTACGAATTTTATTTGTATTGTTTCTTTTCAAGTATGTTTTCGATAGTTTTATATGTCAAGAAGCAAATTAATTTAAGGTTTAAAAGTAAAATGTCCCCTCCAGTTATCACTCGAGATGCAAAATGTCCCTTAAACAGTTTTAATAGGTATTTTGCACTTTTGACATTTGGTCAAATATCTAAAATGTCACTTCTTCTTTTTTTTTTTTTGTGAAAATTGACCATAGGTACTCTTAATAAATTAGTTAAGTGAAATGTCATTTTTCATAGAAATTGTAGTTTATTTCCTCTTAATAAATTAGTTAAGTGAAATGTCATTTTTCATAGAAATTGCAGTTTATTTCCGAAAGTTGTTTAATAAACACTTAACTTGCTTGTATGTGTTTTGGAATAAAATTGTCCCTTCTATTTCAATCTATCAGATTTTTTTCTTTTATTTATTTTCTCTCTCTTATTTCTCGTTTTATTTTTTTCCTTATCCTTTTTTCCATGGTTAAAAAACTATATCTTTTAGTAATTTTATTTTTAAATTAAAATACATTATAATAAAATAACATATATTTTACTGTAATAAAAATTTTGTCATGAATTATTAGTACTAAAATTAACAAATAAACTATGTACAAAAAAATAATCTCAAAAATTAAAAAATTTATTCTAAGTATACAAATAAAATTTCTATGTGAGTTCTCATTCTATAGTTTGTGTTTGTTAAGAGTATTTTTTTTAATAATTTTTTTGTACTCAATACTTTATTTTGTTTCAGTTGGTTTATTTGTAAAGTATATATAATTAACAAATAATTACAAACTGTACATTGAAATAAAAATATGTTACTTTAAGATAAAGTATATTTATTTTATAAATTCGATTATCAAGACACATAAAAATTAAAGTTTATAAATAATGTATAATTAAAAGTAGTAAAATATATGACAATAAATTTAATTTAGATAATCAAACGATTTCTCTATGATCTATTGGAATGACTAAAAGACAAGAGAAGATGTGAGTTTCTTAGCCATTGAAAATCTTGTGATGGTGTCAGAGGAAAATTTTGCTTTTATTAACACCATGATACAACATAAGTTTAACATAAAAAAGGACAAAAGAAAATCTACTGCCGTATTATTGACACTAGTGAGCTTCACTTCTAAGAAAAAGAACAATAAATGACATCGATTTTCCCGAAGTTTTCTAATAATTCTAATAAACTATTTTCTTGAATATAATCTAATAAACTATTTAAAATAGCTTATATGTTTGATAAGTTAACATTTGTTTTTCTTTTTCTTTTTCTTTTCTTGGTAGAAAGTAAGTAAAATAACTCATGTAAAATCACCCTTGCTGGACGTTACAACAACAATCATCTCTCACCAGCTAAATAATTTTGTGATATAGATTTGAAGTTAGAAAGTTTGATGATTTCACAATATATTTTATAGGGTTAAAGAGAATCCAAGTTACTTCATTCGAACTTGATAATTTGTTCACCTTGGTTCATCAATAACCCAAATTAAACAACGACAACGAAGTGCGTCTTATATTCTCTTATGATGTATTAATTATGAGTTCAAATCACTAAATTTTTTTTTTAATTCCAAGCTAAACAAAACTTAAAATTTGTTAATAGAGTTCGTATCATCAATAAGGTTAAAGCTTTAGGAATATTTTATTGTACCTTTAGAGAACCATCTCATTATGTTTAATTTATACCATACATGATACAATATTATATATTTTAAAAACTCGTATTATTTAAATCTTTAAATCTAATAGTATAGTTTTGCCAATTGTATTACGAAACTCCATATTTATATATAAAATATTTAAATTAGTTGGACTAAAATTTTGATTGCATTCACTCAAAAGATAAGTAATTAAATAAGCCAAGATTAACGCATTTACAATCTCATTAAAATTATTAAAGAAACTTCAATATCACAAGAGTATTTAGAAGTGTTCATAGATTGGGTATCTGATTCATTTGGTAATTGACTAACTTACTTGAGGAACCTAGGTTAGGAAAAATTGATCCGCTACTCGATTATTTGAGTACCCAACCAGATCTATTTTTGATAATTTTGAGTTTATAAACAATAAAAATAAACAATTGACTAAAAATTACACAATACTCATGCAAATGGTAAGAGGGAGAAAAAATCCTATAATATTAATAATAGCTAAAAGTATACAAATATTCATGCACATGAGAATGGGTGGAGAAAAAATTTATTAATATTATATCATAATATTTAAAATTATACAATTAGTCTTGTATATAGACTGAGTCAGGTACGTGACAAGTCATGCTTTAAGGAAAATATTTTATAAAATTACATTTTAATGTCAGTTTTCAAACCCAATCCACTGAATAAGATTTTACCAAATTATATCCCTAATTTCAGATTTTTTTTTTATATTTAATTACACATTAATAATTTTTATTTTTCTTACTTTTATTTATGCTATCGCACTTTGCATAGGTGACACTAGTGTTTTAATGCTTACTTCAATTCAAAAAAAAAAATAAAATAAAATAAAAACGGTACGCTATCTAGTTGGGGAAGCACTGATCTACTTTCTTGGCTACAGTAAACGACACCGTTTTCTCCAACTCCCCAAACAAATGAGGGTTCGTCATCTCACCCTAAAATCTCCTTCTGTTTCTGAATTCAATCACGCATCCAAGTCCAGTCCCGGCTAAAATCTGCAGGTATCAATTATATGTAGTTTCTGCTTCATTTTCGTTCCGATTTTCGTATGAATACTGAATTTTCTGCGACAATTTCGGGTAAATGATTGCATAAATTGAATGGAATTAAATTTATTTATCAGTTAGTAAAGGTAAATGGAAGGAATAATTGAATTTCTGTAGCTTAATAGAGGGAAGTGCTTCAGGAGATTAGTGTAGCCGATTCTTAGATATGGGAGAAAAGGGAGAAAAGGGGGAAAAGGATGACTTTTTTGTTTTTAATTTTAAGTCATTTAACTAATGATATTGGTAACCGTCTCCACAATTCTGGTATTGTTCGATCGAAATTAAATCATGTATAAGGAGATAGAAAAGGGTTTAATTTATCGAACCTGGAAGCACGAAAGAGAAACTAGGACGCTTGTGGTTATTTCAGGAAAAAAGGCGTAATTCTGATCAACAAAGCCGTGTAAGGATGATTTTATGGTTCAGTTGAAGAAATGAAATGAATTAGGCTGAACGATTTATAATAGTGGATGGACGAGATGAACGTCGTTAGGTTTCTATGACTATGTATTGATAGAAGGCAATGTGTTGCCTTCCCCAGCAAAATGCTAAGTATAGTATGACTGCTGAAAGGAAGAAGCAGAAAAGTTGTCAGTATTGAAAATAGAAGTTTTAAATGGAAAAAGTGTGAAAAATAATTAAACAAACCCTTTTTGTGCTAATTGAATAGAATACGAATGCTTACTTCAAAGATTATAGATTCTTTGAGAAAGTGTTCTTATTCTTGGTTTCAGGTTATTTTTAGGACATTGTGAATTGTTGCAAAGATAATGCATCCTCCTTTGACATTACACAGGCACCCAATGTGTGCAGAAGTAAGGGTTTTTAGTTTTTTTTATCCCCCTCCCCTTTGTATTAATTGTTTGATTTTGTTCGTTCTCTGCTTGTATGCTATTGTCATTTGTCTCTGGGGGAAAAACTGGATATCAGAAATGTGGGGTGTTTTAGGTTTGGTTTGATTAGAAAGGACTAATTTTTGTAAATTTTGCTTTTTCAAATTGACCAGATCCTAGGAAGAATATGCATTTCGTGCAGACGATCTTCATCATACTAACACATTCCTTTCCAAGTAAAAGATGATAAAAGAGGTTACATAGGTTCTTGATTTTAGAAGCTTCTGCAATTTGTGGCAATGCAATGCATGCGTCTTGTATGAAATAACCCAGAATTATTAATGTTATCCTCTTAGGTCCACTGAGATGGTTTCACCAGTACTTACCTAATGATTGTATACAAAAATTTGATGCATCATGGTTTTTCCATTTGGATGTTGATTGCTCATAATAGCATTAAGAGTATTCATGGTATGGATTGGAATTGTATTTGAATTATTTAGGGAATTTTATTTTGCTAATGCCAGTTGCATTTTCAACTCTAACTGATGATGGATAATTGAAACTGTATCACTTTTCCTAGAACCCTATGTTTTAAGTTGCATGTTGTGGTGACCATGACATAAACTGCGAATACACAGCTTGATCTCCATCAGTTAGCTTTATGGGAGGTTTATGATATGGCACTTGAAGCTATTGATCTCTGATGTTCTAGATGTAAGTGGCTTCCTCTTGTGTTTGGAACATCAGGTCTTGGATTCTCTGCAAGAGAAACTTGGCCAGTGAATTCTTTGCACTACTTGGTTGCATTTGACATTTGGTGTTTCTATGTAACATTTTATCTTGGACTGGATGAACACAGTCTATTTTTCAGTGTGGAATTGTAATAATAAGGTGAGAAATGGCGTCCATTTGTCTTGACAAAAATTGCTGTAGTAGTATCTTTTAAATATGTTCAACTCTATGAACTTGCTTATTTCATGGCACTAGTGGCTGTGGTTGCTTGAATTCTTGTCCTCGAGTGTACAGTTGTGCGATTGTGATTGATTTGTAAGCACTTAAGTTACTACTGCTGCATGATACAGATTATTGAGCAGTTCCAGAAGTGTCACTTTGATCATCCAATTGGGAAATTTTTTGGTAAATGCACAGATCTGAAAGTAAAGCTGGATCGCTGTTTCCGGCAAGAAGTAAGATACCTCAATGTTATGATGCAAACTTCTTTAGTCAAAGGGGGAAGAAAGAAAAGTTTAACAATAGATAGAACTTTTGCAGAAAGCTGTAAAACGGAAGGCAAATTTTGAAGAGAGCAAGAAGCTGAAGGAGAGGCTGCAAGCCCATAGAAAAGAAATTGCTGGGAGAAGCCAAGAAGATGAGCTTCATGCAGTCTGAGTATTTTTTTGTTTAACTGAGATGCTTTGCACACAATTTTGAAAGGTCCATAATTATGAAAGGCTTGATTGAATTCTGCACTTTCTTTCGTGCATTCATGGGGAAGATACTTGGAATTGATTTTACCTGTGAATTAGGAGGCATACTCGAATAACATTCATGTCATGATTGCTTGTTTGAACTTGTATTGTGTTTATCATGAAACAAGATCAATGTAGTATGAAAAGATATGTGGATGTTGGTAGATGAGGAACTAATTGTATCAGGGAAAATTAATAAAGGTTCCTTTTTTCTTGGGTTGCCACGGAGGGCCTTGTCCCGAGGAACAACAAAATTACGCAGAATAAACAATAGGATGACATTGCTATGTAGTATACTGATATTTTCCTGTAGCCTTAGTGTCTATTTCTTGATATGCTTGTAGCTTTACTGTCCTGCCTCCATTTTGGAGAAGACTATCATGAATTGCAATGCCGATATGCTTTCTCTTACCCAAAATATTTGGACATGGAAAATGCTTTTATGGGCAGATTACTAGATTTGCAACCTTTGATTAGGGTGAGCAGTTGCATCTTATTCCTTCCTGATATTTGCTCATTGATATTCCAGAAATATGGTCTTGGAGGGTAGCTACTATTCTTTCTTTCTTCTTGAATGATTCTACATGTCAATGTTAGAAGGAGTGCTGATGTGACTTTGTTGCCCCTCATTTCTTGAGGTCCTTCCCTTTCATGTCTTTCAAAAACTTCCATTAATTATGCAATAAAAGTTTGTAGTTAAGCGGACTATGCACAAAAGATAAAACACAAATGGTATCAGTCAAAGTTACGTCTTTCTTTACAAGGCTTTGCACCATTTAGCTATACCTTCCCCGGAAAATACTATCATAGACCTGCTCTTTGACCCCACCTGTAGATCCTGCAATCAAGATTAAATTTTATAGAATCTTGCTTATATCAGCTTATGTCATAGATTCCATAACATTTAATTTACGCTACAGGGTTTACAAGTGGAATTAAAATCCACTAGATCTACCTACCTTCCCCCCTTCCCTTTTCTGAACTACTAGAATTCTACCATTATGTATCTACTTCGGATAGCCCAATCAAATTACTTGGGGACTAGTACAAGAGAAACCTACTTCCAAGTATGCAAGGGGTGATTGTCAAACTTCATAGTTGATGATTGACAAAATCTGAATGTTTGGTTTCTTTTACCACTTCTTTTCTGAAGTTGACAAGAAAAGAATAAAAGAAAGAATTCATTTTTTTTAAAAATAAAAGTCTACCCTGCTTTTGATTTATGCCCTTAATGTAGAAATGTAGTTTTCCTAGAAATGCAGTGTGCATAAGTACTTGATAAAAAGTTTTTTGGCAATATATATTTTGCTGTAAAAAAGAATTTTAATACTAATTGCATTCAATATAAGAAACAAAATCCATAGGTGATGGAAGTCCTCATCCCCAGTCTCTTTTATGCGTAAAATAGACTTATATAGCAGTGTCAAGTGTCAAACAACACGAGGATTATGAGATTTTAACTTGATAGGTCATTATGGTATTTTTCTCTTTTTGTTATTAAGTTCATACAGATTTGGTAAATACAAAACCGATGAATGAATATGACAACATTTGCTTAAGTGGATTATTAAAATTCACATAGAATTGAGGGAAAAATACCATTTTAGTTCATTGTTTTTGGGGCGTGCCTCAATTTGGTCCATTATGTATTAAACCAAGCCAATTTAGTTCTTCATTTTTTTTAAAAAATATTTAGCTAATGTAGGGATTTTGACAAAATAACAGTGAAAAGTCACGTAAAGATCACTCAGTCGTTAGAACATAAACATGTGGAGGTTAAAAAATCTTATTTCTTCTTACTCTAATATTTTTTCTTTTCTCTCATTTTCCTAACATTGATGTTGTCCTATCTTCTTCAGGCAATATCAATAACAAAATGAATGAAATAAATTTCATCATTTTCAAGTTTTTAATCTCCAGTAATTTGTATTTAAATAGCAAGTGATGTTCACGTTGCTTTTGTCTACCATTAATTTGTATAAATTTTTCGTCAAAAGCTCTACATTGGCCATAATTTTAAAAGATAAGAGACTAAATTATATTGCTGTAATACATAAGGGACCACATTGAGGTTCATCTAACAATAAGGGATTAAAATGATCTTTTTCCCTAAAATTAAATTTAGTAATAATTTCATAAATCTGTCTTGAAGTTTATACTAATATTATTTAGTATCCAAAAAATTTTAAAAATATCACTTACCTCCCCTAATTCTAGTTTTGTTGTAACATTTTTAGCTCAAATGCTTAAAAAACTAATTTATAGAGCCAGAGAGTATTTTCATTCTAATTTCACACTCATAACAAAACTTTAACTTATTAAAGTAGTTGGAGAAAAAGAAAATTAGAGAGATGTAAACATAATTATTAACAAATAATATTGGGTCGTAACTTAATGTTATTAATAAAAAATATATTTTTTTTTCCAATTTTTTAATTTGTGATACAAAATAAAAAACCAACAATTTTCTTCTAGTAGAATATGCAATATATTTCTACGTGCTAGAAATTTTTGTTCAAAGAGACAAGCATTTTAATATGCTATATATATATATATATATATATATATATATATATATATATCGTAAACAAATTGATAAAAAGAACTATGATCAATAGTTCATTTTAATTTTTCTCGATGTATGAATTTGTAATTTCTCAATAAAATATCAATCATACTTTTTTATTAAAATATATAGTGATTTTTATTTATTCCATTTTTTAAAAAAAAAATCAATACACAAATTAACATTACGTGTGCATACATTTTTGCAAATAAATTTACCAAAAAATATCGAACATACGTTTTACATTTTTTCATTTCAAGTTTGTGATTTTCTAAACAAAATACCAAGTATGTTTATTTATTACATTACATGGTGTATTTCTACATATTCCAAATTTTTATTCGAATCGATATAAACAACTACGTTAATGTATGCACATATTTATTTTCTTAAACTAGTTGACAAAATTTTTTATTATGTTTCTGATATTTTTAATTCATGAGTTTGTGATTCTCTAAAAAAATAATAGTTATATTTATTCTATTACAATATTTGGTGTGTTTCTATGCGTTCGTATTTTTGTTCAGTAAGACAAATGCAAAATAAATTAGTGTGTACATATTTTTGTAATAATAAGTTGAACAAAAATTTGTTAAGAATCTAAAGAGTATTAAATGAAATTGTTAAAAAAAATCTTAGGGGAGGTTTTTAAAATTACCCGTTTTGTTATATGACTAATGTAATGAGGATATAAATGTCTTTTCATTCTATTTGATACTAAAGATGGGACTTACTTAAAAAAGAGGGGAGTTAAGTCATATTTTTAAAAGTTTAAAAGTATTAAGTGATATTAGCATAAATCTGAGGGGAGGTTTATGCAATTATCCATTAAATTTAGCAAAAGTTTACTCAAATTCTAGCTGAATCCAACGGTTTAAGTTGACGAAACCATGTAGACGTTCACTTTCTCTTTGCGGATGAATTCTGTTCCAACGGTCTGAGTTCTCCTGGTGACAACACAATACGGCGTTTCTTCTTTGTCCTTTTTGGCAGATCCAACGGTTTTTATTTGCCCAGTGCCGCATTACGATTTTCAAATTGCAGTCTCACGATACCAATTTAGTCACACTTTAAAGTTTATCTATTCCCTCCGTCTTTTTTATTTATTTTGTCATTATTTAGTTTTTTTATGTGAAATACAGAAAAATTCATAAACATTTATTTAATTTTTAATGAAATTATGTACAAGATTGATTTTAAAAAAGTTGGTCCAAAAAGTCAAACTATAACAATATTATTAGGACGGAAGCAATACTCAATATTATTTGAGTGTAAGTTATTTTCCGAATAAATCACGACTTTTAAATATTTATAATATAATCATATTTTACTATTACATTATACAATCATTTAATTTTGAATAAAATTAATATTTTATTAACCACAAATATTTACTTTTATAATTTCATTTCCTAAACTTATTTTCGTTTTCAGAATGACAATTCCTGTTCATTCTTTTTTTTCCTTAATCTTGAGTCCCACACTAATATAATCATATTTTACTATTACATTATACAATCATTTAATTTTGAATAAAATTAATATTTTATTAACCACAAATATTTACTTTTATAATTTCATTTCCTAAACTTATTTTCGTTTTCAATTCCTGTTTATTCATTTTTTTTCCTTAATCTTGGGTCCTACACTAATATAACTACATTATACATATTTTACTACAACATTATACTATCATTTAATTTTGAACAAAATCAATATTTTATTAACCACAATTATTTATACGTTATTTATTACCATTGTTATAAGTTTTTTTAATTTGTATTCATAAAATTAAAGATGAAATCGTTAAAAAAAATTTAAAAAAAATATTTATACTTTATCAACCGAACACTAAAAAATTGTATGAAAATAAACTTTTCATGTAAAATATTTTTCAAGAAAAATGTTTTGTCTAAAAAAATATTTTTAGTCTAACCGAATACACCTATAGTGTAAACAATTTCAACAAGTAGATTTAGATTATCTGATATATCTAGCTGAAAAAAATTTAAATACCACTAAAAATAATATAAACGTTAAAGAATTTTCTGCAATATCAATTTAAATCCTAATTAGTATATCTACCTCTTTAAAATTGATCATTTTTTTCCCAAAATATTGTAATAAAACGAAAATTAAACCTACCATCTTGTATATTTGTACCATAAAAGAAAAACAACGACCACCATGCCATTCCTAGTCCTTATTTTTATATCTTTTATCTAATCCAATTTCGATTGCACGGGTTAAAATCGTTATATCAATTGAGCTCTTTCTTCTTGTTCTATAACAAAAGTTCTTTACTACTTACCCCATATTGCAGAATGAGTGTTGTAAATAGTTGGGCGATTAAAAAGTAATAAGATTCCCATCATTTCAATAGTTATCATACACGCCGTACATTGCAGAATGAGTTATTAAAATTTACTCGTTCTCTAATTATTTTGTATTTATGTTGCACCACAATTTTCTGAACTAATTCATCAGTACAATTTTGCTTTTTTCTTTCTTCCTTTTATATTTTCCCCTCATGGAGCGCGTGTACATATTAACAAAAGAAGAAGGAAAAAAAAAAGGAAATCATCTATTGATTAACATTAGGGATGTTCATTCAAACGGTATTCGATTTGACTTGTTTGACTTTCGATTTGAAAATTTCAAAATCAAAGTCAAGTTATATAAATTCAAAGTTAATTAAAGTTAAATCGTTTAAATTCTACTTGTTCGACCAGCAAGTCAAATAAGTCGAACATTTAATCTGCTTTCAATCCATATTTTAATTCCAAAATTTAATTCGGTATCTCACAAATTCTATATCACTTCACATATTCAAATATCACATAATAGAAATACAAGATATATAAAAATATACACACACAAAAGTTACAAAATTTAATATATGAATATGTATTAGTGTGTATGTGTGTATATATATATATATATATATTAAAATTGATTTATATACAAGTTATAAATTCAAAATCGCTTATCAAAATCAATTCATATAGAAAATCTTATTAAATCACCAATTTGGTTAAGTTTTATCCTATTATCCTACAAGTATATAGGAATATATATGATTAGATAAATCTATCTATACTCATAGGAAATTAGTAATGCATTTAATATACTTATTGATAATAAAAAATATTATATGAATTAGTTATGTAGTATAACTGTATAAGTATATAAATTAGACGTATATAAAATATATTTTTATTATAATTATAAGTTATACAAATATTAACATATGAACAAAAGAATATATATATATATGTATATATATGTATGTATAGATATATTATATATAGATATTAATAGATATTTTAATAAATACTTAAGTATATATAATTACTTAACTTCTAGTATTTATATGTATTAAAAGGAAATTAATAATTCATCTAATTAGTTATTGAATCAAAACTATTACATTAATAAGTTGTACACTTATATTAATGTATAAGTATGTATAAATTGAACATAACACCAATAATTATATAAAGAAAAGATATTTAAATATTAAGAAAAAAAATATTATCAGTTATTAACATACTTAATTATAAAGAATTAAGAATATTATGGTTAAAAGATTATGTACACAAACATAATAATATATTATTATAATTGTAAATTCTCATATATATATATATATATATATATATATATATATATTATTCGACTTATTTGACCGGTAAAGTCAAATGACTTGTTTGACCGATAAATTAGTCAATTTGTAAATCGATATTCGACTGATAGTTTAACTTACAAGTTAAAGTTAAAGTGGAGAAGTCGTTTAGTTAATTTAATTTTGAATCAAAATTGAGTCGAAAGTCAAACAAGTCAAAGTCAAATTTTTTTCGACTTGACAACTCGACTAGTCAATATTTACTTGTTCTATAATTACTTTATATTTGTTGCACCACAATTTTTTGAACTAATTCACCAATACAATTTTGCTTTTTTCTTTTTATATTTTCCCCTCATGGACCGCATGTACATATTAACTAAGAGGTAAAAAAAGAAAAAGGAACCATCCATGGATTGATACTACAATTATACCACCACCAAGCTACCAATCTTATTTCCAAACTGCTTGCGTGATTTCCCACCACAACAACATCTGAAAACTTCTATTTTGGATTACTCGCGTCTTTTTTCTAAAAAATAAAAATAAAAATGAAAACCCATCAATGTTCTTACCGTTTACTAATTCGAACCATAACTAATAATTTATAAAAAAAAACGTTTTATTATTTAAATTATACTTCATTTTTTCAATTATACTTGCTTTTAGACAAATGACATCCCTTTAGAATAGATTACTGAGTCATCAAAAAATAATAGCTCTTATTCTTTATAAAGTATATCTCTTACTTCACATGTTAAATAATTATTTCAATATAAAATAAAATTTCTTACACAACAACATTTTCTTAAATTAGCAATGTCACAGCTGTAAAAAACTGTACTAAATATTATTTATGCTATTTACATAAATTATAGAATTATTTACAATTATTATCACTATTTTATACTTGTATGACTTTTTTTTATATATTAATTTTTTTTTGCCACAACGAGATACATCTATTTTGGCCTAGTAAATAATATTAAATCTATTTTTGGACAATTAATATTTAAAATATTATTTTAAATGTTACTCGAAATAATTACTGTAACTATTTTCTTGAGATGTGATTAGATAGAATAACTAACGTGATTAATATATGACTATAAAATATTATTTAGAGAACAATAAAAATAATAACATCTCTAATAAATAATATAATATTAATATTACACAACCAGAAAATTAAAATAAAATATTCAAACGATTAAAAAAAAAAACATCTTTGTTTTACATTTTCACCCCTAGGGCTTTGCTATATAACAACAATACTCCATCCAACCAAAACCCATGCTCTTTCTCTCTCTCTCAAAAATAAAATCTAACCCTCTTTGTTCATTCATCTTAGTTCTGCCGGATCGGATGGTGGAATAACCGGCTCCGTCAGACATTCATCGAGAATTTTTGATCTATATATAAAGGGAAAAAATTCAGAAGAAGAAGAAGCGAAGATGTTTTTGCTGGATTGGTTTTACGGAATATTGGCGTCGCTAGGGCTATGGCAGAAGGAGGCTAAGATCTTGTTCCTCGGTCTCGATAACGCCGGCAAAACCACCTTGCTTCATATGTTGAAAGATGAGGTTTTCTTCTCTTTTTTCTTCTTCTTATTATTATTATTTTAAAATTTTTATTATTTTTTTATTGTGATTATGTTCCTTAACTGGTGGTATTAGTTTTTCTGATTGATATTTCACGAGAATTTTTGTGAATTTTAGGGTTTAGTGATGTAAAAGGATTTGATATTTGATTATGTATGATTGAATTGGGGCAGAGATTGGTTCAACATCAGCCAACACAATACCCGACCTCTGAGGAGCTGAGTATTGGCCAAATTAAGTTTAAAGCTTTTGATTTGGGAGGACATCATTCGATCGCACGCCGTGTCTGGAAAGATTATTATGCCAAGGTATTAAATTTCTTTTTCTCTTTTCAGCAAGATGTTGGTAATTCAATTGAAATTTCGATACTATGATTGTTATTGAAGCACCAGAATCTGATTTGTTAATTTGCTTTGTTTTGACCCAAGTTTTTGTTATTGGTATGATTTTTACTGTTTCTTAATTGTTATGGGTAGGTGTAGAGATTTTTTTTGTGCAACAATTTCTTCCTCTCATTGGCTTTGTGTTATTGCAAAGCTTGACTAACTTTCTTGCATTACAATATATATATATATATATATATATATATTAATTTTCTAATTGTTATCGGTAGGTGTAGAGATTTTTTTTGTGCAACAATTTCTTCCTCTCATTGGCTTTGTGTTATTGCAAAGCTTGACTAACTTTCTTGCATTACAATATATATATATATATATATATATATATATATATATACATTGTTTCTTAATTGTTATCGGTAGGTGTAGAGATTTTTATTTGTGCAACAATTTCTTCCTCTCATTGGCTTTGTGTTATTGCAAAGCTTGACCAACTTTCTTGCATTACAATATATATATATATATATATATATATATATATATATATGTATAAGAGAATTGTTATCGGTAGGTGTAGAGATTTTTTTTGTGCAACAATTTCTTCCTCTCATTGGCTTTGTGTTATTTCAAAGCTTGACTAACTTTCTTGCATTACAATATATATATATATATATATATATATATATATTGTTTCTTAATTGTTATCGGTAGGTGTAGAGATTTTTTTTGTGCAACAATTTCTTCCTCTCTTTGGCTTTGTGTTATTTCAAAGCTTGACTAACTTTCTTGCATTACAATATATATATATATATATATATATATATATATATATATATATATTTTGTGAGTATTCTTTAGTCTACCCTGTATACTAATTTATGTGTGGAAAAGTTAGTAGTTTAGCATTTCACATGATGGATGTGGGATACCTACCTGATAATCAATAGAAAAGAAAGAAGCTTAGCACAAAGTTGCTTATTGATCAGGATGTTTTAGTGCCTTCATTAATCCCAAATAAACCTTTTCAGTGTTTATTTGATTCATGGGAGGCCTATATTCATTTGGAAGTTCGCTGATAATGCCTTTTATATTCCAGAAGGTGTTTCAATAGTACCTTACCAGACAAATGTTAGTTTTTCTGTCCAAATCTATTTTTATTTTTTTAATCGTTTAGTTTTTGTATCCTAGATTCTATACCTTACCTATAACATTGAATTATGAAATTGTTGAGGGCATTATATGCCTTTCTTATATTAAGTATATTTGTGGCAAATGAATGGGAAAAAGTGTCGTGCATGTGTGATGTTTGAGAATTTAGACATTACAGGATAGTTTCTTTTCAACCAAAGCAAGTGTTATACAATCTCATAAATTTAAGTGGAACTGATCGATTTCTTGATGGCATGATAGCTTAACTATGTGGGTTCGTTCGTTGTATTTGGGAACATAAAACCATCACTTTCTGGAATATTATTGTTTCAGTCCTTTAGTACGAATTGGGTATGCCATGCACAACTTAGCGTTGCTGGGCTGTGTTTGGCATGGCTTATTACACCTTCCTTCTTCTGTTAAGAATAATTTGGGGATAGTAGGTTCTTTCATTTGGTCGGCATTGCGTGCAGAAGTTCCCTTGATTACAAGTTGTAAAGAAAATTTAGTCCTTGTGGATTAGATACAAAATTTTCTTTTTGACTGCCTTGCCAATTTGACATTGGAGTCTGGTTTTCTTATTGTTCTACCGGTCTCGGACTCTCGGTTGCGAACAAGATTATCTTTTCTTTATTCTCGTTGACGTATACTTTCCAAATCAGAATTTGTGTATAACATTTGAACTTGGATTTGAAGGTGGATGCTGTTGTTTACCTCGTGGATGCGAATGACAGGGAGAGGTTTGCAGAATCAAAGAAAGAGCTTGATGCTCTCCTCTCTGATGAGTCATTGGCTATAACTGTACCATTCCTTATTTTGGGCAACAAGATAGACATTCCACATGCAGCTTCTGAAGAAGAGCTGCGTTACCACATGGGTCTGACAGGCATCACCACAGGAAAAGGCAAGGTAAACTTGGCTGACTCCAATGTCCGCCCCCTTGAGGTATTCATGTGCAGCATTGTGCGCAAAATGGGTTATGGAGAAGGCTTCAAATGGATGTCCCAGTACATAAAGTAGTGGCTAGACAGTGAGAGAGAGAATTGTTTTTTCTTTCAAATGTTACTTCTGCCAAAATGGAGTAGGACATGTTTGTTTGAAAGCACTACTGGATATTTTCTCGTTCCGGTTTTTGATGAAATGGCAAACAGACATCGATTATGTTTATGTAGTATTTCTATAAGTGATTGATGATTGTCTATCAGATTGGAGAAGAATATTATTGTTGTCAAAATCTGTGTCTTTTGTGTTTGTTATTGCACTTGGAGGATTCTGCTAGATACCCCCAAAGGAGGTAGGTGCATTCTATTAGCAGTTTTCTAGTCTTCTCAGCTCCAAACTCAACTATAATGAGTATATTCATATTGCAGTTTGTCTGTTGACATAAAGCTAGTACACAGCACCTGTCTCCAGATATGTAGTGATGAAGCATGAGTGTGATCTTTTCTGTGATGCTGCCCAATTAAGTCTGGTTTTTATCATCAGTTTTCCTGATATAAAGAGCACTTCACATCCTAGTGTTTTGACATGTGAATATTTTACTAACTTCCAAGTTTTGTGTTGTGATTGTGGTACTGGAAATTGTAAGATTGTTACCTCTACCAGACAGAAAACAAGGGGCTTTGCTATTCAGTGTTTCATGGTAAAAGAGTAGGAACAAGGTAGATGGCTTCCCGATAATATCAATTTAAGGACAAATGATGAAAGAATTTTAGAACCAGAAATCTCAGTTCTTCCGGCATTAGTGACTGTGACTCGTTTTATTCAAGGTTTTTTTTTTTTTTTTCGTGTCTATCAGTATGATCCATACCCGTTCTATTTAATGGGACGTAACCTTGTTTCCATTATTTTGGGTAGTGGTATGATTATTAATTGTTGATAATGATATCGAATCCAACCTAACTGGGTAAATGGTCTTATGAAAGGGAAGGCGAGAGGGGGAATGGGCGACTAGCATAGCTAATCCCTTTCAAGAGTGTGACCATAAAATTTTCCACCCACTATAAACTGTTTCTTTGATAGAGATAGTCCGAAGTTTTGACTACAATTTCATTGAAATGCAATTAAAAGTACCACCCTTCCTACAACAGCATATAGTTTACCCAATCACTATGGTAAACTACCAAGGGGCCACATATAAGGTTTGTGCGAATAAAAATGCCAAGTTCAATGACCATAAAAGGTAAAATTGATGATGCAAGGGCAGAACTACTCTAAATGATTGTGAGTGCAACCTTTTGAGAAAATCTATATTTTGAACATTTGAATACAAATTAAATCACTAGATATAACTTTGTTACATATTAAAAGTATAGTACACTAGTTCTCGGCTCCTGAGGCTCAATTTTCATATGCCGTGTGATAAGAATCATAGAGGTGGAGAGTGGGCTTGGCTTCAAATCATTTTAACAAAAAAGATTTGAGAGAACCATAACCGTCGGCAGGGATGTAGCTCAGATGGTAGCATGCGAGAGGTACGGGGATCGATACCCCGCATCTCCGCTATCAAGTATTTATTCGACATTTTCCAGTATTGCACATTTCTGCTGAGGCCAACACAAGAAAATATGGCTAAATTAATTAAATCACATAGGAATATTGTATAGAGAGAGTGCTCAAATATTAAATAAAGCTGATTTCTTTTTTAATTTTTTTTTTCAGATTGAAATTTAAAAGTTGTTTTGTTCCACATTTCAGTCGAAGAACAAGTGAGAGTAGGTGACTGCTCACATACCAAACTAGTATATATTTTCTTGTCAAACCCTTAATTTGGTCTCACCTATAATCACTAAACTGACTCATTAATTTCCCATCTGTTAGATGCTACTCTTCATGCATTGGTGAATTATAATTTAAAGAAGACAATCAAATCAAACTTCCCATTATTTCCTTTCTTGATTTATACCAATTAATATTGCGCAAATTCACCTCCAAAATCCCAATTCCTTACCTCTCAAAATCCTATACTCTTTGTGCTCCTAACTTCTGTTATGTTAGCCTTAATTTCCTTGAGAAACCAATGCTTCATTCTTGCTCTCATTGCATTTGCTGCTATCTTTTGCTGCCACTTTGGTAAATATTTTAAGTTAAGAAGTTAAACATATATACTTTTGGATAATTCTATAATCTAGTTAGGTACCATACTATTGTTCTCTAAAACTTATACTGTACAAACTCAAAGTAAATGATGTTGTACTGTATAAGTATTCAAAGAACAACGTTATGATACCCTAACGAGACCATAAAATTTCCCTACCCTATCAGTGTTTTTTTTGTTGCATTTTAGTTGATGAAAGTTTTGATGTAATATAATCAACAGGACATGACACAGATAAATCCCATGCAACTTGCTGGCAATGCATTGCAGTGCTTCAACAACAAACTTGTAAGTATCACAGAATCATGAACCTAAAAACAAGCCCTTTGATTCCAAATGCTCAGTTTCTATTTGTATCTGAAAATGGAAAACAGATATACAGAGGCTGCAATAAAGAATATCAACTAGACGAAAGTGGGGATCTTGACGTACCTTGTGAAGTAACAAGTGAATACTGCAAGGGACCTTGCTTATCTGAGACTAAATCTTTGCTCAACTGCATTAATAAACTGGCCTCCAACTTCCTATTCACGAATCGAGCAACGACTCAAATTATAGGCAATGCACTTGATACTGGATGTAGTAGCTACAGTAACCAAAGAGGTAACTGCTAATAATGTATAATAGTCATGCTCCAATCAGTTTTTCGACAGATTTCTTCTCCCTTTTTATATTTTTTTATCGGTCTGTTATATTGCTTATCGTTCTTGAATGACCAGCTGCATCCCAGATGTTCTTCTTTCTGTTTTTTGGCAGTTGAAGGTACATTTGTTGTGGGGAATGATTACAATAGACCAAGTGAATCCTGTGGTCTGAAGACTCTGAACTTGAGCAGCAGTTCTCCTTCGCCAAACAGATTCCAATACTATGCTATGGCTCTAATAGTAGTTGTGTGTTCTACTATGTTAGTTATCCAACATCTTTAAGGAAGAATTCTCACTGAATCATGAGGGATAGGCAGATCATGAAGTTGTGAATGATAAAAGTTAGTAGGATTTTCCACAGTTGCTTGTATAATATGCTGCAACAAGTCCTGCTATTAATAGAACTTTTAGAACAACTATATTAAAAAGCTGCATGTATGGAGGGCATTTGATCTGTATTTTAAGCATAGATGATGATCTTTAATCTTAATTTTTACTTTTCAATTGGCATGTATCATTAGCTTTCCGTTTGTATTGGAATATTTTTTTAATGAACATTGAGAAATTCTAGTCAAAAGCAACTGAAAAGTACCACAGATAAGAACGTCCTAGTAATTAGGGGATCACACAATCATCTTGACTCCTTTTCATTTCTGAACCACTGTAGTTCAAGCTGGTTAGTCTATTTCTTAATTACCTTGAAATTTTCTCAAATGTGAATCGGAATAGGCCTAATTGATAAGGTGTCATCTGTCATGACTCTCTAAGACATGATGATTTCAGTTAATCTTATTCCAACTTGTGCAATTTTCATGGACAGAACCAAGTAAGTATGTATTACTAGATGAATTATTGAGGCTAAGCTCTTGTTATGCAACTATTTTGAGAACTGACTATAAAATGTGGTGGGCATAGTACCAAATTGTCAATGTAGCTCCAGTGAAGTATAGATGTATTTCCTAATAGTTGAGAGGCAGATTGAGTTGTTAACATTTCAGGGGATACTGATAATGATAAAGCTTTCTTCTGACGAAGCAAGAGTTAACAATGTTAGTTTATTTCATCTACTTCAGCAATTAGCCGAAATTTCCACCTTCAAAGATATCCAAACCTTCTGACTGAGGACAAGTACACTAGTTGGGTGGCAAACTTACCAAACTGCCTTATTCATTCTGCAAATGTCTACACCTACAATAAAGTAGTATAATATACAACTAAATATCTCTTCATTCATCACACATTTCCAAGTGTCCTAATCAACAGGAAGTCCAAAACATGCCATAGCAACATTTTCATCATCACCAAAACATGCAATAGCAACATTATCATCATCAATCTTTCACAATAAATCTATATATTCCCAATGATTTCACCTGCCATCCAACTCAATATATTTTTCATTTCTGAGTACATTAATTAGCTGTTCAAAGCATAGATCCATGGTAATCTCAAGAGGCTTCATTCTTTCATTTGTTTTCGCTGTCTTTTGCTGCACCTCAGGTAATTGTTTTCAAACCAATGCAGCTTTTATATGTGATCATAAATTCTGATGTTTGATTTCCTGTCATTCCACATTTGCCAAGTTATTCTCGGGCACTGGCCATTTTCTCGAAACCAAATGGAACAGTGCAGGTAGAGGATGATACAACTCAAGTCAATACCACAAACTTGCTATGCCTCAACAATAAGTTAGTAAGTAACATGTTATAAAGCTATTTACAAGACCTCTCCTAGCTTCCATTTCCTTCACTCTTTTATTTTGGGACCTATTTGACTAAAGGGATGTTTTGGAATCTGAAAAAACAGATTTATCTTGGTTGTAATGAAGCATTTAGATTAAACCAGAGTGGCATCCTAAACATCCCGGACAATGCTACGGATCAGTTCTGCAAAGGGCCTTGCCTAGTGGAGACCAAGCTACTACTTCAGTGCATTGACAAGTTAGCATCTACCTATCTATTTGAAAATAATGCTAGAACTCAAGACATAAGAAATGCTCTAGCTGCTGGATGTAGTAGCTACACCGGCGAAAGAGGTACTTGAACTGATTTGTAGTATTCAAATGCTTCATTTTGTAACAAACTCTGTTTTTTGAAGTTTGTAACAATTTTTTTCCTGTCTTGCAGAAGTAACTTTGATATGCGAGGTTTCATACAAGGTGGAAGTAGTAATTCAAAGAGTCTTAGTCACATCCCCATCAGATACCATGCTTTAGCTGTGGTAGCTCTTTGGTACTTTTTGCTTATATATCATCATTAGGAGTGTCATTAATTAAGAGCAGTGAATGATACGTATAATTGCCTCAATGTCCTATTATGTAAAAGAATTCTATTAAAGGAAGATTGACTGCTTTCGTATCAAGTTTGTCATCAATTCATAGTAAACTGCAGCAGATGATGCATTAGAACACTCAGTCTGGGAAAACAATCTTGAAGTAGTGATGCTGAGTTTTGCTTAACATGATCCAAGTAGGCTTTAGCAATTATTTAACATGATCTAAACACACAACCAGAACAAGGGACAGAAAGATTTAATCCAAAACAGATTAATAATATTAGATTGATAGAGGGAACCTGCAGGGCTTCATAAACATAATAACAACTACTACATACCAATAAGGAACTCTAAAACAGGTAGATACTAACCAAAGAGTCAAGTAAACACTTCTTCATGCTAAATCTGACCATAAAAAGTAAACAGGCCCCTCATAATAACCAACTATATATACTATTCTTAACCCGTTGTCGGCTCGCCCCCTCCACGAACAGTGACTTTAACCTTAACAGATTCTTGCTTCACTTCAACGCTCTCCTTCTTCACCTCAGGCTTGGCCAGATTAGCTACACTAACATCAACTTTCGGCTTGACGCCTTCTTCCTTCTTTGGTGTCGCCACTGGCTCCTTCTTTGGTTTTGAAGCAGCGTAAGAACGCGTGTAAGAACAGCAGCTACCCTTTCTGTCCATCTTTCGCTTTCTTCAACAGATTTTCTCAAACAAAACAGGCAAATTTAAAAAGCTTTAAGTACTAGGACGGTGTGAGAAAAGCAGAGAGGCTGGAGACTATTTATAGAAGCCAAAGAGGCTAATGGCATTCTTCTTTAAAAGAGTGTATTGAAACGTCTTTTATGTAACCAATGAGCTTTAAACTTTTCATTTTTCCATGTAAATCTCCCATTAAATTGAGTGCAATGTACTTGATTGATTCCAGAATGAAATTGAGTACTTATAATCCATTTAGTATTCCAATCAAACCTGAACTGCCAGATCATAGTTAATAGTTAATAGAAATGCGATACTTCAAGAAGTGCTATATGAGTACAGAGATGCGATTCATTATTTTTTAAAATATCGAATACGTAAGGGTAGGTTTAGTCGAGACGTTGCAATACGCTACTTTTTTTAAAAAGTTACTTTATTATAGGGATAAGAAGGTAGTTGATAGTATATAATATTAAAATTTTAATACATGAATCGATACGTAGTTCGTAGGGATGGGGAGAGTTTTCGATAACTATGTGCCAGATACCGTGTATGAGAAATATAAAGGGGAAAGAAGATGTAACGGTTTTGGTGATTTATTAAATTCTTTAATTGCCAGCCATTTCCAGCCTAATACAATTAATTCCACTTACTTTGACGTTTTGAAAACGTGAATTACCGTGTTTCAATATGTAAATAAATTATATTTCGACATACATGAATCGGTATGTAGTTCGTAGGGATAAAGAGAATTTCGAATAACTATGTATCAGATACGGTGCATAAGAAATGTAAGGGAAAAAGAAATTGATGTAACCGTTTAAGTGATTTATTAAAAATTTTTAATAGCCAGCCATTCCCAGCCTAAAACAATTAATTCCACCTTAGTCTTGGGAGCAAAATTTCCCAGATAATAACTGATACAGAAGACAAAGAGGTATCATTCTTCAACTATTGTGGTTGCACCGACTGCGATTCCATTGGTATTCTATTGTGAAAATTCCTTCCAAACCCACACCCCCACCCCCGGTCAAAAAAAAGAAAGAATATAATACAAAATTTTGGTGAAGAAATAAAGACCAGTATAAAATTGGGGAGAATGATGATGAGAACAGAAGTAGATTATTCTGCTTGCATGAAATTGAAGTTAATATTTGGTCAAGAAATAAGGCCCATTGCTAGAGGATCAACACCATTTACTATTGGGAATTGGGATGTATAAGCATCTTCCGGTATACAATTATCTACACCAAACATGGACCAATGGAAATGTCATACCTTAGTATTGAGAGAAATTTCCCGTATTGTTGATGAGTTTGAAAACAAAATAAAATTCAAGGATCCAAAAAGAATGTTATACAGTAGTTTTGGTCAAGAAATAATGACCAACATAAAATTATGGAAAATGAGGATAATAATGAAATAAAAAGGTTCATCTTCCTGCATGAAATTGCCGCTAGCTGCTTTACACCAAGCTCCAACTTTTGAAACACGATATTCAAACTTCTTTTCCTAGGTTTGATCCTTTTTTTTTTTTTTCCTTTTCTTTTTATTGTCTTGTTTCTTATTTGAATCATGTGCCTGATTATTGTGTCTGTCAAACAATCCAGCGTCCAGAATGTCTCTGCTCTTCTGTTCAATTTTCGCCCTTTCTTTTCTAACATTTTGCTCTCTGCTTGTCCTACGAGTCAAAAGGCATTTTTCTTATTCTCTTCTCCAATTGCTAAGATCAGACACCGAACAAATCTCTCATGCTTTAACTACGATTGATATCTTCTCTTGCACCAGAGGAATTGTGCCTATGGATCTCTTGTGGTTTATATTCCAAAGAATCAAATGCTCCAAGGTACTTTATCAACTACGCCAGAGAATTATCTACCAAGCTCTGTCCTGGCATTTTCTTAATACTGTTTTCCCTCATTGAGGCTCTGACCTTCTCAACTTCATCCCAGTCCCCCCTTTCTGCATAAATATTCGACAGCAATACGTAATTTCCAGAATTCCAAGGTTCCAGACTAATAAGCTCCTTTATGGCACATTCTGCATGGTCCATATCACCATGGGTTCGGCAGGCACTAAGCATTGCACCCCATAAAGCAGCATTCGGTTTCATTGGCATAGACTGTATCACATCAAAAGCCTCTTTCAAGCAACCATTACGCCCAAGAAGATCAACCATGCATAACCAAAGTGCTCAAGCTTCGGCATTATACAATGGATCACAAACATTGAGCTAAACAAATCCCTACCCCTCTGCAACAATCCTGCATGGGCACAACATGCTAAAACTCCCACGAAAGTTGAATCATTAGGTCTCACACCTTCATTAATCATCTCATCAAATAATCCAACACCAAGTTCCCCCCTGCCATTGACAGCCAAACCTCCGATCATTGCATTCCAAGAAACCACATTCTTTTGAGCCATATTCCTGAAAACGACAAAGGCAGTCTCTAAATCCCCACTTTTGCAATAAAAATCAACCAGTGCATTGCCAACAGATACAAAATCTCGAAAGAGACCATTTGACTTAGCACAAGAGTGAATCCACCTCCCAACATCAACTTCCCCCAATCGGCCACACACCGGAAGCACAGTAACCACAGTGGCCTCATCTGGCTCAACCCCACCCTCCCGCATTTCATGAAAAAGTTCCAAAGCTTCCTTATCCCTCCCATTCTGTGCCACAACACGAAATCATCGTATTCCAAGAAACAACACTCCTCTCATCCATTTTCCTAAATAACTGAAAACCCATATTAACATTTCCACTCCTACAATACCCACGAACCATCAAATTCCAAACTATCACATCTCTGTGAGACATTTCATCAAACACCTTCCTCGCGTCCTCCATTCTTTCACAACTCGAGTAAAGCTCCACAAACCCAATCCTAATCGACCCATATCTCTCAAACCCAAGAACAAGCACCTCCTTATGAACCCCTGGACCCAACTTAAGGTCACCAAGATTCGCACACGCCTTCAGCAAAGGCGCAAATGTGAACTCGTCGGGCCAAATGGCACGCTTTTTCATGGTGGTGAAGAAATGAAGGGATTTTTCAAAAGGGCCACACAAGGAATAGCCCTTTATGATGGAGTTAAAGAGGAGTATATTGGGGTATTGAAATTGTTGGAAGATGAGGTTGGCGTAAGGCATTTTGTTGAGGAAGCCGCAGACGGAGAGGAAGTGGGAGAGGAGCTTGTTGGAATGGTGGAGATGGTGACGGAGGAAATGGGCGTGGATTTCAGCGAGGTGGGTTCGAGTTTTGTGACCGTGAAGAAGGTGGAGGAGCCTCCGCTCCACCACCTCTCTGCTGCCTCTGTTCATCCGTAGTATAGTAGTATTCAGGATGATCTGTTGCATGCAGTAGAGAGAGGTTTGGTTCGGTTTTTTGGCGGGAATATTTGGGGATTCTGCTCGACTGCTAGTAATATTTACCAAGGGAAATCCTCCACAAATTCAAAATATATTATTTTGATCACTCAATACAACTTTTAGTATATTTTGATTTGAAATACTCAAATAAAATGTTACATTTTTCATAGACAAAATATAAATTTTAAATATTAAATGACAATATTTAAAACTTTCATTACCATCACTCTAAAATTCTTACCTACCATTACCACCCCTATTCCCCTCTCTCGTGACTTTTCCTCCTCCAACTCTACTCCAACTCTAATCCAACACATCAACTCTAATCCTCTTATTTTTTGTATAATTTATTATTTAAGGTTATGTATTATCAAGTTTGTACTTGAATATGTTACATTTTATACACATGTAAATATTTCAAACCAAAATATACCAGCAATTGTGTCGAGGGACCAAAATAGTGCGTTTTGAATTTGTGAGAGACTAAAATCATCATTGTGAATGTGAGGGATTGAAAAATACAAATATAAAATATGGGAGACTATTAAATTCATTTTTCCAAAAAATAATACCAAAATATTAGAACACTAATCATTAAAATATAATGGAATAATTATTTAGGAAAGTTTATGAAATATTTACTAAGAAACAATACTAAAATATTAGAACACAATGATTCTTTAAAATACAACGAAAGAGTTATTAAGGAGACATTAGAAATTCAAATGGAAGTCTAAACACACTTTACGTATGTTTTTGGAGAATAATTAGTCAACGCATTATGGACCTATTACTCAAAGACAAGCGATAGAATATACATTATTATTGCTCCGTGCTAGGAAAAAATTTATATAAACCCAGTTTTTAATCTCACCTGTAGACCCTGCGATCAAAATTAAATCTTATAAAATCTTACTTACATCAACTTATGTCATAGATTCCATAATATTTAATCCACACCACAAAATCTACAAATAAGGTCAAAAATAAAAAATCAAATCTACATAAATCTTTCCCTCTGTGCAATTATGCCAAGCCCTCACCGGTGAAGATAGAGTGTGAATGATTCCTAAAAACTGTCACTCATCCGAAAACCAAATTGTAGTTTCACCGGAAAGGAGAATAGTAAGAAGAGAATGGTCTGCATATGCAATATAAGAAGCAAAAGGATCAAGTATATGCCAATTGACACATGTCTCCAAATTGGGACTCTTGTCTCGAGGTGCAAGCATCTGAAAGATTAATTGGATATCTTACTCAGAAAAATAAACAAAATAGTTCCTCAAAAGGATTGCATTGGATTACTATTGCAACAGGGCAATAATCAAAGTGAGACATAGTGGTCAGCCACCAAACCTAGCAAGGGCCAATAAGGTATTTTTTCAACTAATAGATACATTCAGACATGTTATCTGCTAAAAAAAATAGAAAATCTTATAAATTACCCTTCTTCAGCAACCATACTAGTTTACAGAAATGCACAGGCTACCCATGTCATGACATTCAATTCCGTACAACTTGAGTAAGAATTAACACAAAGAAGCTCGCACAGGTAGGGCAGGTGAAGCTATTATAACAGACAAATGGAAAAACTCTAGTGATCACTTTTTGCTAGATCCAAAACCCCCAAAACCCATCATAGTTGCAATATCAGGATCTACTTCAGGTTCCTCTTCTATTGCTTTCTCTCTCTGAGGAATAAAACAAATCAGCGCTAGTTCATGATAGATTAGGCACAAGAGAAACGAACAATAGTATAGGAAATTCAGTATTAACCTTCTTCTCCTTCTTCTTTTCACGACGTTGGCGCTTCCTTTCCTCCTCTTCTTGCTGCTGCTTCAAGATTCTCTCATCAAAGTCTAAAACAAAAAATAATCAAACATGAATCTCACAACTAAACCAGGGCATAAATATCAAAAAGAAAAGAGCCTTAAATTCAATAACTCTGAAAATCAATCAATCTTCTTGTTCTTCACATATTACCTTGCTCTGTCAATCCTCCAGTGTCTTTGCGCTTCTTGAGAACCTCAAACCGCTGCTGGACCTGAACATGAGATATGATAATTACCTATTTATCATAACAAATTCAATAAGACAGCTCCAGATATTTAGTGACTTTACCCAAAACTTCTTATTCCTGGTTTCTGAAAAGTCTTACAAGTTTATAATTGATTCCTAGGATTGACAAACTAGAGGATTACATCAGGTGGCCTCCTCTCTAGCCTTTAATGGTAATCGTCCTTTCAGGTATTTGGGTAATGTTGCTTAAAAAAATTTAAGATCTCTTCTTTATTTTAGCAACCAAAAAAGGTACAAGGAATAATAGAATAAGCAAACTGAAAAAAAAAAACACACACACACACACACAGAGATGCAAAACAAAGATTGCACAAGCCTACCTGCTCCAGAGATGCCCTTTCCACCCGCATAGACATACCCAAAGCTCGTTGATCTTAAAAAAATGCAAACAACAAATTAGCCGGCTTTATAACATGCAAAATGAGTCGTTTTTTAAATGAACTGACTACATACGCTTCTTCCCATTGATATGGTCCAAGTAGTTTGCCGAATCTTTCACCACACATTCACAAACTGAGCAGTAGTACCCTGCCTGCAACACAATAACATGTGTCATGGAAAGCCAAGGCAAATACTTTTTTGAGTATGACAAAAGGCAGAACTAAAATGGAAATAACTGCAAAAATACAGAAATAGGTCCCTCAATAGATTCAACAACATTACTGGAGAGGCTGCAGATTACCTTAGGGACATAGAAATCAAGTGCCACCTTGCACAAGTTCATTAAAACTCATTATCTCGTATTATTCTTTTTGTGATGAATGATACCTTCAGAAGAATCAGGGCATTTGGACCCACCCCTCATTATCAACTTAGCTCACTAGTACCAGGTAATCCTGGAATTCCCCAGTGACCCAGCCCACAACCCATGGTATGTGCCTAACTTACATTCACAATGTCTACCTTTTACCATAGATTACTGTTTTCCTGGAGGTTATTCACATTCATCTTTGGATAAAAGAACCTAGAACAGTATATGTAGTTTCCCAGAAGATGGAACAAAATCAAGAGAGATGTTAACTGCAACATGGATTATTTGCCTCCATATAGTCACACCGTCGAATACATCTACAGAAATAGATGATGATGTTGAAGTATATCCATGAGCAAGTGGATGGCAAAAGTGAATACAGGTTACATAATAGTCGAAGGCAACCTTTTAAAACTATGACAGATGGAAACCATTTATCTTAACAGCTATTTCCTTTATAAGTACATAAAAGGTTTTGAGAAAACCAAAAAAATAAAAATAAAATGTATGCAAAATTATATTAACCTTTTATGAAAACCATTAATATTATGCTTCATAGCGATTATAGATAAACTGTAATTTTTGTGAAAACAATTTAATGTAATTTTGTTGTATTAAAGCAGGAACATATTGCCGTACCAGATTCAAGAACTACAAAAGAATGTAAAGATACTGGTGAAAAGATGGTAGGAGATTACCTGTTGACTTAGGGGCGCAATTGGAGTGACAACCTGCCAGAATATAAATGAATAGGAAACATAAGCTCTTGAAAAACTAATTTGGACGCTAACAGAAGGTGAGAGAATAGGGAAAAAAGAAAAAACAAGTTCATCTTCAACTTAAAGTTGTATAACATATTGCTGATATAAACAATTTAACAACTAAAGCAACCTAGTATGCAAAATTATTACCACCACACTTGTGATGAGTCCAATATTGGCTAGGCGTAATTACCCTTACATCCATCGACTCTTCTTCGTGAAGAGGTCAACGGATTTCATAGAAATCAATGAAGTGCTTTAACAGATAAAAATCAGGAGAGGAATACCCAATAAAAACATTGGGAAATAGTTTGAAGGAGAAACTTAAAGGACTTGTTACTTTTACCAAAAATATGAATAAAAACCTATTTTATTCTGTTATAAAGCAGTTATATATGCTCAAAATATGGCTCAAGTACTCTCAGTGTTGTCGCTACAAAAAGAAAATTGCTTATATACCACAATATGAAATGGCTCCTTGCTTCCAACAGATAATTGTTAGACAATACTAGTCTACATCATCAAAGAGAGTGAATTGAGAGCTACTGAAGAGAAGAAGAGAGAAAAGTAATGTTGGTATTTTATATTTTAGTGAATACGAGAACAATGAATGACAGAAAGCAAAAACTATTCTTTGCTGTAGTTTAGGTAAAAACTCATTTTTTTGTTCTGACATGTACTACATCATACGGCCTATGAATCGTTTACTAAGCAGTGACAATAGATAAACAAAATTGCCAAAACAACCCCCGGCCCCAACAATACTAGTCTACATCATCAAAGAGAGTGAATTGAGAGCTACTGAAGAGAAGAAGAGAGAAAAGTAATGTTGGTATTTTATATTTTAGTGAATACGAGAACAATGAATGACAGAAAGCAAAAACTATTCTTTGCTGTAGTTTAGGTAAAAACTCATTTTTTTGTTCTGACGTATACTACATCATACGGCCTATGAATCGTTTACTAAGCAGTGACAATAGATAAACAAAATTGCCAAAACAACCCCCCCCCCCGGGCCCCAAAAAGAAAAAACAAAAAATCATCAATAGCATCGAAAAATGTACACGTGATTTTAACAATTAAGCTTGCAATGGCATCAACTCCGTCAACAGTTCAACCAAGTGAACTGTCTCAGCAGACAACATAAATATATGGGGAGAGCAGCTGAATCGCAGATCAGCCATTCTAGCAACTCCTTATGGGTCTAAATAGTTAATAAATAACTAACAAATCATATTTTCACAATCTAGGTCAGATCAAACCAACTAACTAGTAAAGTTGGCAAGGTAAAAGAAATTACCCCTAAAGTAAATCCTAACAGTGAAAATAGTTATTAAAATACACGACTTGACCTACAATTCGAGCTCAAAGTAATTGAAAATAACTTCAACTATCCACTAAGCATCATCAAGTATTAACACAAGTCTGAGTTCCTAACTTTTACCTATGAACAAAATACACAGATTTACATGAAAAAAGGTATCAAGTGTCATCACGAAAGCAATGGACACTAACCTGAGTCTTTCCTAAACGAGATTCAAGGTCCACTTGGTAATCTCTATGCTTCAATGGTTTCCTCTGCACTGGCGGACCTTTGGCTGCAACAACAACAAAAACAACAACACGGACAAAAATTTTCAAACTTTAATGCACCATCAATACCAAATACAACTAAAAGCTCTTGGAATATGCACGACGCAATAATTAGCTTATTAAAACAATAAATATTAATAAAACAACCATAAAAGCTGCATTTTTTTAAAATTTTTTTTTTTGAAGAAATTTTATAAACAATGCCAATACATAAAATGCAAATTTCATTCTAATACAATTTGTAAAAGCTGAATAACAGACTTCAGAACAGGTTAAAAAAAATTCTTACATTTGGATTTAGACTTTTTCTCGGACTCCTAAACAAAAAAAACAAAATTTAACATATTAATCAACAAATCAAAGAAAAATATAATTATTACAAAAATAAATAAATTACGTCGATGTGAGTGTAAACTTTTATTTATTTTTTTTAAATTGAAGAGACAATAAAAGGACCTTTTCTTCACATTCGCGAGCTCTTTGCAAGTACTCTTCTCGGTCGAATTTCTTTCGAAAAGTGTTGTCTACTCCAACAACCTGCTTTTCCGAAAATTATCATGATAATTAAATTAAAAAAAAAGAAGAAATTAGATCAATAAAAATTGGTTACTTTATCTACTTACGCTATTGCTGGATTCAGCCATTGCTCTTCAAATGTGTGGGTAATTATTTTGGTGAAATAGTTGGATTTTAGAAAAACCCTAATTTTGGGTTTTGATTTTTGAAGTGGACACCTGAAAGGGGAATTTGGGACAGGAAGAAAGAGGTAAAATTTAAAAAATAATAATAAATTAATAAATTTTAAAAAAAAAAAGAAAAAGAAAAAGAGAAAATGTTCTTTTTAGCTAGACGATATTTGCACACACCTATCTCCTTTTATCAACTAAAAAAAAAGTAGGGAGACTAAATTTAGATTAGTATAATTTTTTATATCCGATAGGAGTGTTTATGGATCGAATATCCGATTCATAAGATAAAAAATTACCCACCCTCATTGACCGAGTACCCGATAGGACTATTAACAAAATATAAAAATTTAAATAATAATAGTTAAACAAGTTAATTTCACAAGTCAACAACAATTAAATCTAAGTTACAAAATACAACCTAATATTACATCCCAATAGCAACAAACTAAAAAGTAGCAACAATCCAATAGTAACAATAATTAAATCGTAAAATACATTTCAACAGACACGAGTGTGAGAAATGAGGATGCGAGATAAAGAGGAATGGAAGAAATGATTGAGGCGGAAAAGGAAGGAAAGACAAGGAATTGAAAGAGAAGATATGAGAGGCCGCCAATAAACTTAATAAGTATTTACTTCTAATGAATCTTATTAATCAAATTTACAAAAATACCTCTAAAATGGACCAGGTCGGGTACTCGGGTCACATAAATGTGACATCTACCCAACCCATTAACTTGAGTGACCCGACCCGATTTTAGAATGCGGTTTGAATACCTTTTTTTCGGTTCGGGTCAGATCGGATCGGTTCAATGAATTTTTCAGGTTAGAGGGTCAGGATGAACACCCTAATACTTGATTTACCGTTATTTCATGACCAACACATCTTATCTTTTGCTTCAAAAATTGAAAAAGTATTACTATTTTTATTTTTTGCAAGTATTAAAAAAACTCAAAAAATATCTAAATATAATTTAAATATTTTGAAATTCAATTTTAGCAAGTAAATCATATAATTTGTCTTGTATTAATACCACATGTTTTTTTTTATTAAAAAATATAACCGTGAATAATATTTTTTTAAATTTTTTACGAATGAAAGTTTTCATAATTATACTATATATAAAGGTTATCTATTTACTTGGTGTAATGGTAGGGAGGGAGAAGTTAGAATCTATTGCAAGTTGGATAGATCCTATGTAATGGCCTATGGTTGTCTCAATTCACTAGCATAGAGGTGCAGTTTTTGAATCCCTTAGTATCTGATCACTCTCGTGGTTGCATCAAAGTAAAGGAATCTTTTAATTTTGGGCCAATACCTTTTGAGTTTTATACCTTCTGGATGAAAAATCAAAAGTTTCATGAAATTTTAAAAGACAATTGATAAGATGACATGAATTCTAACCGCATGAGGAGTTTGTGAATGAAATTTAAAAATCTAAAGGAGCCTTTAAAAGAACTAAATAAGAAGTTTTTCAGCAATATTAGCACAAGAGTTGGTCAGATCAAGGAGGAGCTTAGAGTTGTTCTACAAAGGCTTTAGCAACTACCATTTGATGATGAAACACAAAAAGTAGAGAAACAAAACAGAGTTAGATGGTTACAACAAGGGGATAGAAATACAACTTTCTTTCACGGGAAGGTTCAAATCCACCAAGCTAAAATAGATTATTATTTATTCAGAATGACGAAGGTAACAGAGTTGATGATTATTCCGAAGTAAAGGAGGTAGTTGTTCAATTTTACAAGAATTTATTTAGCAAGAATGGTACTTTCTTTGATAAGCATGAGGAACTCCTGCAAGAAGTGATCTTATCAAAACTAACTTCTGATTAGGGTGAAGGTTTACAAGCAATAGTGACTGAGACTGAGATAAAACATGCTTTATTTGCCATGAAGAAAGGCACAGCTCCAGGGCCAGATGGATACTCTGTGGATTTCTATGTTGCAAATTGGAATACTACGGGTAAGGATGTCATAAATGCTATCCAGTTTTGTTTTACAAAAAACTATATGTATTTTCCTTTGAATAGTACCATTCTCATACTTATTCCAAAAATCCCGAACACCTTCTACAATGAAAGAATATAAACCTATCTCTTGCCACAACGCCTTATACAAAATCTATTCAAAAGTGCTAACAGAAATACTTAAAAAGGTGTTGCTTGGTTTGATCAGCTGTACACAGAAAGCATTCTTGGAAGGGTGAAATATAGCTAACAACATCCTATTGATGCATGAACTTATTAGAGGCTATCACAGAAATGATAGAAAGGCTAGGTGTGCAATAAAGGTGGATTTAATGAAGGCTTATGACACAATAAGATGGACTTTACTGTTTACAGTTATGAAAGTTATGAATTTTCCTCAAAAGTTAATTGACTGGGTCAAGAATGGAGTATGCATTGCTCATTTTTCAATTAATATGAATGGCTCTTTAGTTGGGTACTTTGGCCATGAGAGAGGATTGAGGCAAGGAGACCCCATATCTCTATACCTCTTTTTGTTGGCTATGGAAGTTTTTTTCTTTGCTAGTAGATGAAAGAACCAAAGAGTTTGGATTTGACTTCCATCCCAACAAAGTGTAAAGAACTGGGGATAAATCATATTATTTGGCTGATGATTTGTTTTTATTGTCTACTACTACAGATCACTCACTGAAGCTATTGAAGACTATTTTGGTGGATTTTGCTAAAATGTTAGGTCTTAAACTGAACCTGGATAAAAGTGAGGTATTTTTTGCTAGATTGGCTGATAACAAAAGGGTAGAACTATGTCAAATTCAGGGGATGAAGTTAGGTACACTGCCTCAGATACCTAGGAGTCCCACTATTAGCACAAAACTTTCCTTGGCTGACTGCAAATATCTTATTGATAAGATACAGTTTAGAATTTTGGGTTGAAACTCTAAAACTCTTTCTTAGCTCATAAAGTCAGTTATCAATAGTTTGCAAACATATTGTGGTAGCATTTTCATATTACCAATGAGACTGGTGAAAAAGATTGAGAGCATAATGTCTACTTTTCTTTGGACAGGTATTGATCATAAACATATAAGGGCTAAAGGGAAATGGAATGATATCTCTAGCAAACCCAAGAATAAAGGTGGATTGGTTGTTCTAGTATGCAGATCTAGAATAAAGCTCTAATCTTGAAATAAATGTGGAATGTTTTTCAAAAGAATGACTCTCTTTGGATTTCTTGGGTTCATATGTATAAATTGAATATAAATTGAAAAATCAATCATTGTGGGATGTGTAAATTAAACCTGACTCAAGCTAGTTTTGGAGAAATGTATGAAGCTCAGACAAATTATGAGACCTCATATCACATCTAATGTTGGAAATGGGAAGGAGATCTACATGTGGTTGTATAATTGGCATCCTCATAGTCCTCTTATTGAAAGATATGGGCATGAGATACTAAAACAATGCAAAAGCAAGCCCCAAGCAAAACTAGAGATCATCATTCTTGGAAATTCTTGGACAAGGCCTCTTGGAAGGAAAAGAAACGCAAAAGTAGATGAATTAATTCAGGTTGTTCTTACTTCATGTGTTCCAGATGAAGCTGTGATTGACTCATTTAGATGTGATGACTGATAAATCAGGTACTTTAACTACTAAATATGTTGTCAAACTATTGAGTAATCCTGGTGATAAAGTGTCTTGGGATCATCTGGTTTGGTACAAAATTTTATTCAAAGAATGCTTTTACTCTTTGGATGCTGTGTAAGTTGAGACTACCTACAAAGGATAGATTGTTTAAGTAGGGAGTGGTAATTGATACTTGGTGTAATTTATGTAGTAGAGAATTGGAATCCATGGAGCACATTTTCTTCAAATGTGTCTATGCTGCCTATGTTTGGTCTCATGCTTCGTACTACTACTTACTATATAGAGCTGTGAATGGATGGAAAGAGGAATTGGAATGGTTGTCATAGCATCTGAAGCACAATTCCTTCATAAATGAGCTAAGAAAGCTAGTCCTAGGAGTTGTTGTCTACTTGCTTTGGAGAGAAAGGAACCAAAGTATCTTGACAAACAAAATGATGACTACTGATGTCTTACTGCAACAAGTAGTGAAGAAAGTTAGCTGGCTAGCTATTTCTGGATGTAGGAAGATACCTCAAACAAAGGAAAATTGGAAACTAACTATAGATTGGAATTTTTCCAAAGATATCTTTCTTTGATAGTTTATGTAGATGGAATGAATATTATTTAGTTTCCAGAATAGTGAATAGCTGGTATAGTTTTAAGTTCTTTGTACAGTAGAAGTTCTGCCTGGAAAATACATTTTGATACATCAATAAAAATTATCAATTTTTCCTTAAAAAAAATATAATGTTAGTTTGAGATCATGATATTCAAATAATCATAAGAAGAACCTGCGATAACTATTTCATTATACCAATTTAGTAGTTATGTGCATTAGTTATTTAATTGTGCATCTTTTGTATGAAATCATAAATATGTTTTTATATTTTTGTAAATGGAATTTTGATATGGAATAATTTATTTTTTAAATATATAATTACTGTTAATTTTTAGTTGCAATGGTATTGAGTAAAAATGAATATTAAAGAGTGATATGAAAAATGAAGTAGATTATTGTAGTTAGTGGGCTATAACAAAAGGGTAATTTAGGTATAGAAAAATATACTAGCATAAGAGGCTTTTTAGTCTTTTTAATTTATAAAAGGGAGGGGTGTACACATATCATTTGCTTTTTTTAATATAAATTATGTATCTTCAGAAAGAGGGCTTGGTAGATTTAGGGGAGAAGTTATTGAATTGGAGAGCAGTTGTGGAAGTTATACGCACGAGTTAATTTTAAAAAAAAATTACACCAAAAAATAAATATTAGATTCTTCCATTATATAAAGTAGTAATAATGCGGTGCCAATATCACTTGCTTTACATTTTATCCCTTGTAGGTCAAAAGGAATGGGTAATTTGACCCACAGTTCATGACATCAAATGCTTAATGACCTTAAATATTTAATAATTTGACTATTTTATTGTTTTGGGATATAAATTTTTAGCCTTTTTTTAGATGTAAAAGTGACGTGTTGTAAAATTAGTCACATACTTGAGGAAAATTTTATCGCTATTACTACTAAAGCAGTAACATGTGGTATAAATGATAACTCTATTACATAGAGTTATTTTACCCTTATTTCCTATATAATTTTGACTATGTTAGTCCCATTTGGAGTGATTTTATGCATTAAGTATAGATTTTTACTTGATTAGGATTTTTAGGAACTTATGATTAGAATTTTTGGTAGATATATACACTAATTTGAATACAATTGACATTCATATGCTAGGTGTATTTTAATTTATGTGTTGTGGTGTGTTTTGTAGGTAATTTTTGATGTTTGGTTGTGAATGAAAGAAGTGGAAGAAGCTAAAGAATTGAATGTAATTAGCCGAAAAAGTCAAAATCCAGTCAATAGCTTCAAAACTGCGGTCTAGAAATTTAAGCTTTGAAGATCACAACCGCGGTTTTCACCTCTCAGAGTCAAAAGTTTCACAACCATGGTCAAGGAATCAGAAGAACAAATTTGAGAACTGCGATTTTCAAACAAAACGAAGAATTCTTTAAAGAATCGCGTTATAGTCACCGAATTTGTATAGTTAGAATGGTGACCGTGATTGTGAAGAAAAGTCATCACTTTTGACTAAGCTGCAAATTTGAAGTTATCTTAAAAACACACCTACTAACACATAGTAGTAGGTATAGTGTAACTGTAGTTTTAGATAGGGTAATCTAGTCTTGTCAAGAATTTTCTTTCTACTTTCACCTTCAACCTTAATCCTAGCTTAATTTTAGTTGTAAAACTTAATCTTTTAGTCTTAATTTTTTGGACTTTCATTTCTCTACAAGTTGACATCTATTTTACTTGTTTTTATTCAAGTTTGTTTACATTTTCATTATAGCCTAGTTTTACTAGTTTCCTAGATTTAGTGTAATCCTTCGTTTTAGTGGCTAATCTGGCATTTACTCTTGTGCTTCCTTTATTCTAAGCATTAGTTATTAGTGGGCTTCCATTTAATTTCATTCCCTTAGCTTAAACATTAACTTAGGCTTCTAGATCTAGAATACAAGCTACTTTCCCAATAAATAGCATAATTTAAGAACATTCATAAATTCTAGTGTAGGATTTGCTACTTTTAGTAAAGTTCTTTATATCTCCAATTATTCCTCTAATCATTAGTTTGTTGACTTTAAATACTTTCTTAGGGCATTAATTAGAGTAGTTTACATTATTGTCACATTTAATGCTTTTTTTCTTCCATAGTTAAAAGCACTTTAATTTATCTATCAGAGGAAGAAAAGATAGATTAGTAGAGTTTAATTATTAACTTGCCTTAATTAGACTTGTTTCCTAGTTTACTATTTAAAATTGCCAACTTAATTGTGCATTTTCATGTCTCTTATGCCTAGAATTTTAGCATATCATCTAGTTGCCTTTCATTTCGTGCTCCATTTATCTTTAGCTTCATATTTATTTTAGTATAATATACTCATTCAATTGTTCTTTTGTGTTCCATGTTTATTTAGTTTGCTTCGAATAGTTGTACTTACTCCTAGTATAGCTTAGTTTTTACTTAATTGTCTATCTTTAATTGCTTTATAGAGTAGAATCATTGTTTCTTTTTGTTTGTCTAACTAATTTATAGACTCGATACTAGTAGTCACTAATCAATCCCTGTCTTAAGGATATCCACTCACCACTACCTACAAATCTATCTCATATATTTGCAAGTGTGTGGGTGTTGGTTAGGTAAAGTAGAGTTATTTTATCACTTGTTTTTGCATTAATATGACTAATCTTTATCAACCGAACAAATTTTTAGCATCGTTACCGAGGAATTGAATTGCAATGGTGATAATAGATCCTAGCGAGTCTTATTAGATTAGACATTTTACTTTCTTAGTTATTACTTCTAGTTAGGCTTAATAATAATTGTGTTTTACTTTACATATTTCTTGCTTTTGGGTGTTTTCATTGGCCTTAACTTTTGCTCTTGTTGTGTAGTATATAATCCAAGAGATTCATCAATACGATCCTTTAGACCTTTTGATTGGGAGATTGAACGAATAATATCTCAATTTTAAAGAGAGTAAGCACAACAAGAAGAAGGCACTAGTACAATGGCGAATCCTCCATTACATGATCGAGCTTTCAATGATAATATTTGGCATGATGATCATGAAGAAGTGGTAGGTAATAATTGAAACAGAAATGACAATGGTAATGGGTTGAATAAAGAATTGGTAATCATGGGAATTGTGGAAATACTAATGGTCGACCCCTTAGAGATTATGTGACAACAAATTTTGAAGGGGCCAATTCAAGCATCCCCCGAATGCTCATGCAAGTTAATAATTTTGAGATTAAACCCGCCTTGATACAAAATTTTCAAGCTCATACCATGTTTGGGGGAGGCCCAAATGAAGACCTGTACATGCATTTTATAAGTTTTGAAGAGGTCATTGACACTTTCAAACATAATGGCGTGTACCCAGATTGTGTGTGGATGTGAGCTTTCTTATTTTCATTAAGAGATAGGGCAAAATGGTAGTTGCAATCACTTGAATAAGGAACCTTTACCTCTTGGAATCAAAATTTGGTCCAAGAGTTTCTAGCTAGACACTTCTCACCAACAAGAACTGGTAAACTCCGAAATTAGATTACATCCTTCAAGAAAGGTGTGAGAAAAGAGCTTAGTGAATCATGTGAGCATTTTAAAGAGTTATTAAGAAAGTAATCGCACCATGCTATACCATTGTAGCTCCAAATTCAAACCTTTTACAATCGTTTAGCTCTGGAGACAAGGTCCATAGTTAATGCTTCCGCGGGAAGATCATTGTCCTTTAAAACACCAGAAGAAGCTCAAACTTTATTGAACCGTATGGCCTCGAACTACTATTACAATGGTTCAATTGCTCAAACTGGTGCACACCACAACAAGCTCAACAGGCTCAAGCTCAAAATGAGGTGTTTTGAATTTGAATCAAAATGATGTGGCACTAGCTCAACAAAGTTTGATGATGAATGCAACGACAAATTTGACAAGAGTGATAGAACAATTTGGTAGAACAAATCTAGTGAATTTTGTGTCTTCAGTGCCGTATAGGACCACTTGCTTGTGATTTTTGCGGTAGTAACCACCTTAATGGGCAATATGAAGCTCCCGCGGATTCAAATGAGAGAGCATAATATATCTCAAACCAACCATTGAGCTAAAGAAACCCTCTCGGAATATATGGAAACACCTATAACCCTTCTTGGCGAAATCATCCAAATTCTTCATGGAGCAACCCAACCAACACACAAAGTCCATTTTTCCAACCCGATAATTCTCCATCAAACTACCAAAGTCGAGCATCATCTTCAAGACTATATCAACCACCCCACAAAAGGAATGCTTCAACTTTCCAACCTCAACCAAACCCTCCATATCACTCTCAACCACCAAGGCCTCCAATCTAACCTAACCATACCTATAATGGCCATTCATAAGAGGAGAATTTGAGGAGAGATTTGGAAATTTTGAGGAGGGAGAATGAGAACTTGAGGTAGAATAAAAAAAGGGAGATTGAGAATTTGAGGTCATTATGCAAAATTTGGAGTAGCTTGAGATTCAATTGAAATAATTGGCTCGTCAAGACAATAAGAGACCAGTATGAGCATTACTTAGTTATACCATTCGTAATTCGCGGGATAATCAAGGAAGGGAACACATACAAGCGGTAACCCTTAGGAGTGATTAGGTCTTAGAAGAAAGAAGGGTTGTGAACTCAAATTCAAATGAGATGGAAGGTGAGAAAGGTATAGATAATGGGAAGGAAAAAAAGGAGTCTTCAAAGGGCATGGTTGAAGAAAGTGAAACACATAATAAATCCCCTACACAATCAAATAAAAACAAAGATCCACATCTCATTGACCAAATAAGTTAGGGTTCCATTTCCACAAAAGGTAAAAGAAGATGAAAAGGTAAGAAAACTCAAGAGGTTCCTAGAAATTTTCAAGAAGATTGAGATAAACATTCCCTTTATGGATGCATTGGAGAATATGCCTAATTACGCCAAATTCATGAAGCAAATCATTACAAGCAAAAGAAAGTTTATAAGAGATGAGATTGATATTGTGCTTGAACGAAGGGTGTAGCGTCATAATCCAAAAGAACATCCCTCCAAAGTTGAAGGATCCCAACTTATTCTCAATTTCTTGTGAGATCGGAGGGGTAAACTTTAATAGAGTACTATGTGATCTCGGAGCTTCAATCAACCTCATACCTCATGGGACATTCAAAAGGTTGAGTGAAGGTGGTTTGAAACCGACTAATGTGACATTCCAACTAACGGATCGAAGTATAAGGCAACTTGTAGGGATTGTGGAAGATGTGATAGTCAAAGTGGGCAAAGTGTTCCTTCCCGCCGACTTTATAGTGCTAGACATGGAGAAGGATGTGGTGACTCCATTGTTGGCCCAAAAAGCAACCTAAGAGGGGGGTGAATTAGGTTGTATCTAAAACAAACCTTTTTATGTGCTTAATAGAAATTCAAACTTTATGCACCAAATAAAAACTTAAGCACAAATGAATACAATAGATATTCAACAGTTTAAGCTTAAAGAACAAATAAGAAGATATTGAGATTAAGAGAATCCAACCAAACTCCCAAACTTCTCAAGCTTAGAACTTACAACTACAAAGAGCTTCTTACAAGGCAACTACCAAGTTCTTAACTTGAAGTTTAGCCACTAAAAGTCTCTTCAAAGTAGGTGAGACAATAACCTATTGTACACAAATGAGGATCACTCTTGCTCACACTAATTTCCTTTAGTTGAGTCAAGAGTTTTACACTCACAACATCCATTTGTTACAATTGTTATCTCTCAACTCTTACACTTGAAGAACTCTTACACTTCTAAGCTCTTTTCACAAAACTACCTACACTATTACAACACTTGTACTCACTATTTATCCCAAATAGCTCAAGAATTACTTGTAATCAATGTAGAAGTCTCTGTTTCTTTAATGCAGGCTTAGGGATATTTATAGTTGCCCAAAATCTGCTTTCAACAACTTTCCAACGGCTATTTTTTGTTTACTGGAAAACTAGCTGTTTGACCTTTCGAACGGCCGTTGCTAGTACTTCTGCGTCCGACACTGCGTCCGTTCTCTGAGGGTATTCGTTCGGACGTTAGAGGATGCTTCCGAACATGCGTCCGATCGAAGCAAAGTCTTCTGAAAATATGATCGGACGCTGTTCTTCATCTGAGATTGCTTCAAATTCTTTGTGTCTTTTGGATAGTCATTTGCGTCCGTGGAGTTTTCCGGTTGTTTTGTTCGGACGATCATTTGCGTCCGAACCTACCTATTTTTTTGCACACTTGTTTTCAAACTATTAGTGAGATTTGGTCATCATCAAAACATGATTACCATAACTGGGATTCAATATCCATTGATCTTGGGAAGACTATTATTGACTATCAGGAAAGCAATCATCGATATCCAAGAAGAAAAATTACACTTTAGAGTTAAAGAGGACATTATTTCATTTAAAGTTTTTGATTCATTAAATTTTTCTTCAATTCATGATGATATAATTAGAGTAGACCTGATTGATGATTTGGTTGATAATTTTTGTAGGGAAACATTCTCAAGGAGCACCCGATGGAATTGATTTGCTTACAAGCCGAAGACAATGTGGAACTTGGTAAAAACCAACAAGAAAGCATGAAAAATGGTGATCAAGATTTGAGCAAAGGAATGGGAGAACAAATTTCGAGAAGTATATGTTAAAGGGGGGTCTTTGACCAACGAAGCCCCCAAAAGTTGAACTCAAACCACTCTCTTCATATCTTAAATATGTTTTTCTTGGTAATGATGAGTCTTATCCAATTATTGTGAGTTCTTTGCTTTCTTGTGCTGAATTAGAAAAATTAATTGTTGTGTTAAAAAAGTATCATGGGGCTATTGTTTAGAGAATTGACGACATAAAGAGAATAAGCCCAAGCCTTTGTATGCACAAAATCCTCCTTAGTGATGGCTTTAAACCTTGTAGACAACCTCAACATAAGCAAATCCCACCTTAAAAAAGGTAGTTTGAAAGGAGGTTCTTAAACTCTTAGATGCCGGTATCATATACCCCATAAGTGACAATGCATAAGATGTCATGGGTGAACCCGACACAAGTGATACCAAAGAAAGGGAGAATGACAGTACTAGTTAATGAAAATAACAAGTTGATACTATCTAGGATAGTGACCGAGTGGCAGGTATGCATACATTTTATAAATCTTAATGAAGCTAATAGGAAAGATCACTTCCTTTACTATTCATTGATCAAATGCTTGAAAGACTATCGATACATGCTTTCTACTACTTTCTAGATGGTTATTCGGGTTATTTCCAAATAGTTGTAGTACGGAAGATCAAGAAAATACCACTTTTACTTGTTCTTATGGAACCTTTACTTACCAACGAATGCCTTTTAGGTTGTGCAATGCTCCTAACACGTTCCAACGATGTATATTTGCCATTTTTCATAACATGATTGAAAAGTTCATTGAAGTCTTCATGGATGATTTTAGTGTTTTCAGTGATTCTTTTGATTCTTGCTTGCAAAACCTTTCTTGTGTGCTTGAAAGATGTGAATAAACTAACTTGACTTTGAATTCAGGGAGAAATGCCATTTCATGGTCAAAGAGGAAATTATCCTAGGTCATAGGATTTCTTCTAAGGGCATAGAAGTGGATAGGGCTAAAATATAAGTCATTGAGAAATTACCACCTCCATCTGATGTGAAAGGGGTAAGTAATTTTTTAGGTCATGCTGGTTTTTACTGGCATTTTGTTAAAAATTTATCTTTGATTTCTAAACCTTTGTGTGCTCTTTTACAAAAGGATGTTCCATTTGATTTCAATAATGAGTGTTTGCATGCTTTTAATCATTTGAAAAATGTCTTGATTACCGTCCTGGTAATAGTTCTCCTAATTGGAATTTGCTTGTTGAATTAATGTGTACTACAAGCGACTGTGCCATCGGAGCAGTTTTGTGCCAATGTGTCAATAAAGTGTTGCATGTGGTGTATTATTCTAGTAGCATATTGAATGAGGCACAAATTAATTATTCAACCACCGAAAAAGAGTTTCTTGTAATTGTATTTGCTTTTGATAAGTTTAGGTAACTTATCTCATTGGGAACAAAGTGACCGTTCACACAGATCATTCGGCTCTCAAATATCTTCTTTCTAAGAATGATGTCAAGCCTAGATTTACACGTTAGATATTGTTATTGTAGGAGTTCGACTAGGAAGTGGTGGGTAAGAAAGGTAGTGAGAACTCTATGGCTGACCACAACTCAAGACTAGAAGGACCAATGGGAAAGTTAGGTGAAGAGGTGCCAATTAAGGAGCATTTTTCGAAGGAACAACTATTGGTGGTTCAAGAGTTTACGCATTAGTATGTGGATTTCGTGAACTTTCTAGTAGCCAAAGTTATCCGCTCAACTATGGGCTCAAATCAAAGGAAGAGATTCCTTTTGGAGGTCAAATACTATGTGTGGGATGATCCCTACTTTTATCATCAGTGCCAAGATCAAGTGATTAGGAGGTGCATTCTCAAGAAAGAAGTTTAAGATGTATTCTACCATTGTCATTCCTCATCAATAGGAGGACACCACGATGCATGTCCCTAAGGACGGCGGCTATAGTGCTACAAAGTAGACTATTTTAGCCAACACTATTCAAAGATGTAAGAAGTTTTGTCCTCCAATATAATGAGTGCCGACATTCTGGAATATTGACCAAAAGGGATGAGATGCCTTTGAATAATATAATGTTTTACGAGGTGTTCGATGTGTAGGGTATTGATTTTATGGAACCATTTCCTTTATCGCACAACAATAAATTCATACTTGTAACGGTAGATTATATTTCCAAGTAGGTAGAGGCAGCAGCACTCCCAACAAATAATGCTTGAGTGGTGGTGAACTTTGTGAGAAAAATCATATTCTTGAGGTTTAGAGTCCCAAAGGCCATCATTAGTGATAGGGGAATGCATTTCAAGAACTCTTTGTTCGAATCCGTCTTATCCAAATATGGAGTCACCCACAAGATTGCCCTTGTATACCACCCTCAAGCATCCAATCAAGTAGAGGTCTCAAACCAGAAATTGAAGAGATACTTGAGAAGACCGTAGAACTCATTAAGAAAGGATTGGTCCAAGAAGTTAAACGATGCATTACAGGCATATAAGATCGCTTTCAAGACAACTATCGGGGTGTCCCTGTATAGGATGGTTTATGGTAAACCATGTTATCTATCGGTGGAGATTGAGCACAAGGTATATCAGGCTGTGAAAAGCCTTAACTTTGATTTGGAGGAAACGGGTGAGAAAGGCATCTTGATTTGAGTGAACTTGATGAATTCCAAAGATAAGCCTATGAGAGCTCAAGAATCTACAAGGAGAGAACTAAAGCTTGGTATGACAAACATATCTTGAGAAAAGAAATCAAGGCCGGGGGTCTAGTATTGTTGTACAATTCAAGGTTGAAGTTGTTTCCCGGGAAACTCAAGTTAGGAGTGGGCCTTACAAAGTGGTGCAAGTGTTTCCCTATGATGCGATAGAGCTAAAAAAAAAAAAGTAAGGAGAACTTCAAGATCAACAGCCATCGTCTCAAGCTCTACTATGGAGGAGTGATTGAAGAGGTTTAGATGTGAATGAGAAACTGTTTACCTTACCACAACTTGATCTCACATGCCAAAGTTGAGCCAACGACTATAAACAAGAGCGCTTCTTGGGAAGCAACCCAAATTCTCAGTTTCTCGTCCTTTTACTTGTTTATAGATTGTTTGTTTATGCTTAAGTAAATTTAGTTGCTTGTTGTTGTTATTCTTAGATTTATTTTGGTTTGAATTGTTTTGATTGGAATGTTGGTAGAATGCCTCTCTAAATTTGTATTTTCATGTTTGTAGGTGAGAAAATAGCCAAGGGACGATTGAGAGGAAAAGCTGAAAAAAAGGGATGGAAAATTTTTCAAAGCATTTACAATCGTGGTTTTCTCATATTAAAAACCTTGATCACTGGAAATTTGACCGCGATCTCAATTTTTAAGCTTCATTTTCAAAATCGTGATTTTCGGTGCAAAGTTCTTGAAAATTTTTTGTAAATGTTGAAAACCGCAGTTTTCCCATTTTCAAAATCACGGTCTTCATTTGGACCTTGGCCACTGGAAGTTTGACCACGGTCTTACAACTATGGTCATAAGTCTAAATTAAAAAAAAAAAAAAATCTAAGTGTTGAGAACCGCAATGTTCTCATTTAGGAAACCACGATTGTTAATTGATTTTGGCTATTTGGAAGTTTGACTGCGATTTTGACTGAATTTTCAATTTTTTTTTTAAGTGTTGAGAACTGTGGTAACCAACTTTACTATCTCATTTCAGTGATCACAATTACCAACCTTCATTTTCAAAAACTCTAATTTGACTGGATACCGCGGTTATCAATTCTCAGTTCAAAAATCCACAACCACGGTATCCAGACCCCCAGAGTATAAATACATTTTTGGCAAATTTTTGTCAAAAAACTGTTTCTTCTCCAAGTTTTTAGCCATTTTTTCCCTTCTTCCTCCTCTCCCTTGCACGATTAACACCCCTAAATTCATCCCTTTCACTCTCAATTCAGCCCGTAGCTCCATCTAGTCCATATTTGCTTGGGGTTTGGTTGTCATCGACACCACTTATAAAGAACTTACAAAGGTGATGATTTTAACACCATCTACTAGTACATTCGTTCCAAATTCTCTTGTGATCATGATTTAGCACATTTTTGGTGTTAACTTGGTGTTAAGTTGTAGTTGTTTACCGTTATTGTGATGTTGTGCTCCATTTTGTGCCTTATTATTGCTAAATTTATGAAATTAATCAAATAGCAAGGGATAAAGGTAAAGGAAAGGTAGTGTCAACAGCTTCGGCTGGTAAGAAAAGAAAAATTGGTGCTGGTAGTAGTAGTACGAGGGTTAGTTATGATGATGGAGCATTTGTGAATACTAAAGCATAAAAAATTTACAAAAAATTATAGCAACCGCAGTATTATCAATGAGAGAAGTTTGACACTTTTGAGAGTTGGGGAGAATTTAAAAACTTTAGGATAGAAATTGATAGGCAATTGAAAGAGAGAAATTGGTTGGCCTTCAATGAAACAACTTCGATGGGAAATATTAATCTACTTAAAGAGTTTCGTTGCAATTTATGTGGACAGTGATAGGATGCTAAGGTGTTTGTTGGGAGTAAGTGGGTAGAGATCACACATAAGAAAATTACTACATTTTTTAAGTCATCAAATTTGAATGGTAACGGGTTTGGGAATTTGATGATTCCGGCGAATAGGGGTCCTGATTTTACTAAGATGTGGCATAGGCTATGTGAAAGGGAACTTAATTGGGATTGTAACGCTCCCAAAATCAAAATTCTGGGTTTCAAGAAGAGGCATATCCAATTATTGCCTAAAATTTGGTTGTACTTTATCAGTTGTAGGATTTTAGGGACTACCACTTTCAATTCAGTGCAGCGAGAAAAGGCTTACTTAGTTTTTGGGTTTCTTGAGCACTTAAGTATTGATTTAGGCAAGACAATTTACCATGTGTTCCTGAGAAATGGCAAGTCAGGGAAACCATCATTTTATCTACCTACTCTTGTCATGTATTTATGTGTTATAGGATGTCCCAACTTCGATGGAAACGAGGAGGTAGGGCCAAAGGGCAAAATCAATGGTAATTCCTATGTTCACAACATGTTGAACGAATTTCAAAGTCACAATCCAACAAATATGGCACCTGGAGTGTGAAATCCCAAACCGGTCCACTATTTAATACTCCCTCCATCTTATTTTATTTGTCATTATTTCTTTTTAATTTGTCCTAAATTATTTGTCACTCTTTAAAATGGCAAATAAATATATGCCAATTTACCTAATTTACCCTTCATGGAAGTTCCAAAACGAGCATTAATATCTTATTTCAACATTAATTACTCTCATAAGTCATTTCAAATTTTGAAAACCAAAGACTAACTAACAAGTTTTGAAATTTAATTGAAGGACAATAATGGAAAAGTTATTCTATTAATTGATCAAATATCAATCATTCTTAAACTGTATGCAAGATTGGTCATGCCAAATAAAAAGGGATGGAGGAAGTAATAATTAAAGCCCAAAATAGATTAGTAGTTTTTTGGGCCCACAAGTTATTAGTTTGGACTAATAGGTAATTAAATGCTGTCAAGGGATAAGAGGAATTCTAATTGTTAAATATTAAAAGTTGAGAATTAATATACATACCTAGGGTTAAATAACTATACAATATATTATATTGGAAAAAGAAAATTGATAGCTGTCAAGGAGAAAAGGAAAAAGAATGGAAAGAACTGGGTCTTGGCGACTCATAGAGGTAATTTTAGTATTGTCTGGTTAATTTTCATTTGTAATTTTGTGAGGAAAATTATTATTTTGGGCTAAAAACTTGATATGAGGAAAAAAAAAAAAAAAAGGTCGCACGGCTTAACCATAAGAACTACCGCTAGTTGGCTGAGGGGTATACGGATTGTGCAAGTTAAATTTGTGGTAAATTCATGCATGGGTGATTGGTAGGTGTGTTGTGATTTTCAAATATAATAATAATAATGGTGATTGAATAAATAAAACAATGATGTATATGATGATAGGGATATTTTCTTTTATTAGAAGAATATAAACAAAGCATAAAAATGATAATTCTTTAAGGCCTTAAGTGTTTATTGAGGGAAGCCAGTAAGCATATATATGCGGCAATTACAGTTGAGAATAAAAACGAAATTGTTGGAACAACCCATATGTTTAATTGTTTAAGCAGATGAAGACCGGACCTCCAATTGGTTAGTGTTCTAGTGAACCAGTAGTATTGGTTAGTGTTCTAGTGAACCAGTAGTAATGGTAGTGTCTAGCTTCTAGTCTTTTTTTTTTTTTTTTTTTTGGGATTTTGATGAGGGGCTACCTATATTGTTTTAGGATATTTTTAGAAATAGTTTAAATTAATAATTGAGTGTGTTTTATTATCTTATAGGTGACAAGGATGACGTGGACGCGAGTTCGTTGGTTTTGCAGGTGTTATTGAGGTAAGTGGTCCCCATTCTCTTCCATGTTTTGCCAATTGCTTCAAAACTGTGTGAATATTTTATAAAAGTATATTTTATGTATAAAATGGTTCAAGAATGTGTTATTTTTACATTTTTATATATGTGAAATTATAAGTGGCACTTTTGAACGTAAACAAAATGTGTGTGATCTGATGTGATTCATAATACTTGGACTCATTATATAAGTTTTGGTAGAATCAATAGGAAGTTAGTTCCTGTCAGTATGTGGCCCTTGTCTAACAGGATATAGCTAGCTAGTGTAGTGGCCCTTCCTAGAAGGTATAATAATTAGGACAAGATATCTTGAATTGCTGATAATGCCTAAGTAAATATTTGAGCCTATTAGAATGTGAATAAATATATGTGATATGGAATTATATTGAATTATTTGTTTTAAAGAAGTATGTCAATGATTGCCACTTATACTTCTAATAAATTAATGACTTTTCAAAGGATTAATTGCAAATATCTTTTAAAGTATATATTTGTATGTGCATGTGTTAATTGTGTTCACAGGTTTTTGACACTAATTATGTATAATAATGTGCTTGGTCTAATATAGAAGAATATGGGCTGCTTACTGAGCATTGTATTAGCTTACCCCATTATTTACAATTGTTTTGCAGATATAGTCGACAATTTGAAACGAGTATGAGGGGAATGAATCTAATTTTTTGGGAGTAGCGGCTCTTTATTAGCCTAGCATGAACCTAGTTGATAGGATTTGAATTTTGGCACTTATGCCTAGATAATCTATTTGATTTAAGCATGTTTATTAAATATTAGAATACTTTGAATTTTAGAATATTTTTATTTAACAGTTGTAGGAATTTTAATATTCTGTTTGGACAATTTATCTTATAGATAATTAATGATTATTTTAGATTGCTCTTGATATTGATGCCTTGCATCTTGGGGTTGTACTCTAAGGTACGGCGTGTTGCATTCCCGGATTTGGAGGGTGAATCTCATGTGGTTTCTGCATGGAGTGAGACTAGGCCAGTGGTATTAGGTTGTACTATGCAATGTATTTGACATGTGTTATTGGGTCCCAGACATGTGTTATTAGGCCCCAACTCAGATTTTGCGATGATGCAAAACCTAAAAGCGAGGGTGAATGTGATGCTCTATCCCATATCAGAAGTGAGGGAAGAGACTATTGTATTGTTTATAACATCTTGGATTATGGCTTATAACTTGGTTTAAATATTTTGAACTTGTTGTTTCTGTTCAAAAGTTGTTGGGCCAACTCAGGCCCGGGGTATTACACGAAGAACCTCCTCAAGCACAAGTTCAAGCACTCCTACAGGCACATAGCATCACCCGGCCTATGGGATACACATATAACCCCACTTAGATCATGAAAAGGAGGAACTTCATGCTTACTGGACATACAGTCATATGGCCCTTCACAACCATCTGACACTTCTATGCCAAGCACTCAAGACCACAACTCTCGAGACTTGGGTCCATCTACGTCCTCCTCCAATTTGTCATTTTGTACCACCTCGAGGCGAGATTTCTTTCTATTTCCATGGTGAGCCACAGTCGCGAAAAGATGAAGAAGAAGAAGAAGAAGAAGAAGGAGAAGCGGAAGCTGACTTGGAGGACTCAAGCGATGATGCCTATGGAGAGGATAACGAAGAGGAGGGAGGAAATTTCTGAGTAGCCCCACCCCCGCACAAGCTGGAGAAGACCCTTTACTTTGTCTATTTGTTGCTTTATTCCCATTACCCTTTATGATTGCTTTGGTTGTGAGTTAGAGAGATATATTCCCATACATTTCATTTCATTTCATTTTTTTTTTTATTTCTGGATTTTAAGTTTATTATTGGAAGTTTTAGTAGTTATGTCTTTCAATAATACTTTTGGTTGAGGGATCCTAAATGGATGCTTGACTTGATATGTTTTAGCCTAGTTTTTAAAGAGTGATTGTTGGGCCATTTTGGCACGGTCAATCCTTAATTTATATCTTAGGTATGTTTGGATATTGACTTTTGGACCCCTTGTTGGTATAGTCCAAGTTTGGATTATTATTATGCCTATATTTCCTTGCTTTATTTTCTTTTCTTGTGCACAATGGTGAGCGGTACGATGAGTGGCGCTCATCATTGCTAATAAGATGGAAAGTGTGGTGGTGTTCTTATATGCACATGTTTGGTTTGTATGCTTGGAATGGATTGAATTTACTTAGTACATTAAGATTCATTACTTATGCAAAATGGTCATTAAGTCTTTAAACTTTACCAGTAGTTTTATTAATTGTTTAAAAATATATTTCTTGGCTAGTTTAAGTGTTAAACTCTATTTTGAAGGAGCATATTATACTAAAACACAAGAAGCTAAAGATAAACAGGGTATGAAATGAAAGGCAACTAAATAATGTGCTGAACTTCTAAACATAAGAGACATGAAAATGCACAATTATGTAGGCAATTTTAAATTGTAAACTAGGAAACAAGTCTAATTAAAGCGAGTAAACAATTAAACTACTCCAATTTAACTTTTCTACCTCTAACAGTTAAATTAAATTGCTTCTAACTATAGAAGAAAAAATATTAAATGTGACAATAATGGAAACTATTCTAATTAATGCCCTAAGAAAGCATTTAAAGTCCACAAACTAATGATTGGAGGAATAATTGGAGATATGAAGAACTTTACTAAAAATAGAAAATCCTATATAACACTAGAACTTATGAATGTTCTTAAGTTATGCTATTTAGGGAAAGTAACTTGTATGCTAGATTTGGAAGCCTGAGTTACTGTTTAAGCTAAGGGTACCTGAACTACTTAATATTTGAGGATTGAGCAACGGATCGGATACTGGTGTAAGCTGGTTTGTAGCGAGGTTAGGAATTTATGACCCGGTGAGTACCCAAACCTAGAGGTGTTCATGTATTGGATAACTGGTCCATAAGCCGGTGGAGTGATCCGAACCGGTCTTACCGGTTTGCTAATTTTTTGAACTATTTTCGGTTCACACATTTCGAGTAACCGGTTACTCGATTGAAACTGTTCAGGACCCGTAGATATTCAATCTGATGTGACCAAAAAAAAAACTCTCCCAAAAATCCCAAAAATTAAAGGTTCATGCCAAGTCAATTTTATGTACTTATAAAATAAAATAAAATCTCTTTTCCAATTACAAGTAGTTTAGCACAAGGAAATACAACTAACTAAAATAAAATTACCAATTTTATAAAATCCCTTTTCCAAACTGAAAATTATAATTTTAGACAAATATCTTTTTTTCCTTAAATTATCAAATATCCCTTTAGACACAAAAATATAACTCAGTCATGCATATGAACATAAAAGGAAAAAAAAAATACTATTAAAATAAATTATCAAATATCCCTTTAAGCAAATTTATAGTTACACAATAAATCAATAATCTATGAACATATAAATAGAAAAATTTAGCCATATTAGGTGAAATTATACAATTGCTCTTGATTATGGACTAGTTCGGGTAATTAACGGTTCACCAAAGAGTGAATCGGTACCCGAACATGTCTGTATGTTGACCGGTTCAGTATCCGAACTAGTTGTTTGATCCAGTTCGAATATCTTTATTTTACCGTTCGGAACATACCAGTTCCATCAGTTTTTCAGTTTAGCGAGTTATTTTGAACATTCCTACCCAAACCGATCCATTTATAGTTTTATATATATTATGACCTAATATTAATAAAAATTTTCTCACCTCTTCCTTTCCCACTTGCATGAGTAATTGTGTAATTTTACCTATTATGACCTAATACATAGTTTTTTTTTTTTTTTTCTCTCTCTCATCCCTATTTACATGGGTATTTTTTTTAGTCAATTTTTTTTTTAAAATTTTTTTAAAACTTAAAATTGTCATGGAGTCGGCAACAGGTCATTTGACTATTTTTAGTGGATATTCAAATGACTGAGTATCCTGTACACATGGACCGAATATCCAGTGTGACCCAGTCGGGTCGGTTAGTTACCAAATAGACCAGAAAAGCTGGTCTATGAACGCCCTTAATTTTGGGGCAAAGTATAATTAACTCCGATGGAGTAGTACCATATAAAAGGCCTCAGAAGTCAGAAGTTCGCCCAAAAGCACTGGGACTCATCGTAGTCATTTCCACTGATTCATAGTCTGGGAATCATTTCATTATTCTCTGAATTGAATTTTGTAGAGTTACTGATTTAAAAGAAGAAGAAAAAAAAAAAAAAAAATGTCGTCGAGGCCTCTCAGAACAGATATCTGTTGTTTTTGTAGCCCTAGCTTTTTTCTTCTTCTTCGCATCGGCCTTAGCTGACGACAACGTCGTAGTTTTGACCGAGGAGAATTTCGAAAAGGAGGTCGGTCAGGATCGCGGCGCTCTCGTTGAGTTCTACGCTCCTTGGTAAAAATCCCTGCTTCTTTTATTAATGAATTTAACTTCATTTTTATATAAATATTATTGTTCTTCATGCTTTTTTTTTTTTTTTTAAAATTTTTTATTTTGGAGGATGTTGATGTTACGTTTGGTGATTCATTGTATTTGTCAAACTTTTTGAAATGTTGAGATCTGTGATAGTGTTTAGGTATTTTAACTGAATTTTGGATCTATGCAAAATCGAAAGCTGTGATGATTCCTGTGTTATTATTCACTATTTTGATTCATTTGTGTACCAGATTTGATTTTTACCTTTTCTTTTGCTATGTGAATGGAGTATTGGAAACAAAGGATTAGTTCTTTTGTTTTTTTTGGTTCTTCTTACCCTTTGAATACGGAAAAGGTAAGGTGTTCAAAGATTATTGAATTGTTCAAATTTCAGTGAACTGATTTGATATTATTTATTTTTAAGGAATTCAGGAAAGTTTTTTTTGGTGAAAATGTGTAAATTATTGTGAAGGAACTACCACTACTTTGTTGAAGCTTAATTATGTTTGATTGACGGCCAAATTGGTCGTTTTTGATCGATTGGTTCAGAGCTTTTCAAACGGACATATGTAAAGAGTGGTTTTTTTTATTGGATTGGCAGGTGCGGGCACTGTAAGAAGCTTGCTCCGGAGTACGAAAAACTGGGTGCAAGTTTCAAGAAGGCAAAATCTGTTTTGATTGGAAAGGTTTGCTCTTTAGGCCTTCAATCAAATTTTGACCATTTTAAAACTAAAGGAAACAATTGGGTCTGCTCTTTGAGTTTGAAATGCCTGTATTTTTATCTGATCCTATGGAACATTTTGCTGTTTCTAATTATGGAATTCATTTCATCCACATATATTTACATCGTGCCTTCTGGTGTGCAATATTTTGTCTTAGGGTTGTTGACATCTTCTTCGTTGCAACTTGTATATAACTTCTGATTTTGAGTGTGAAAGTCATTGCCTTCTGTCATAGAATTGTAATTCATGATATTTGTTTGAGTCATTATGGAAACTGTTCATCTAGAAATTTTGGCCATTGCATAGATCATGTGTGTTTAGGCATTTCTCTGATCATTTAGGAGTTTCCATCATTACGAAGTTGCATGTTTATACACAATTAGTTCTGGTACCATCTAGTAACTAGTGAAATTTCTGCCTACCTGTATAAATAAAACAGATTGTTTTGACGTCTTTACCATGTCTGAAAAGTAGGGAACATATGCCTCTAGTTCATGGGCATCATTAACATCTTCAAGATGTGGAACCTTGCTTCATTGTTAGTGATGGCTATTAATGTAAAGAATAGGACTTTTTGGGCTGCCAACATTCTCATTGTCATCTTTATCAGCAAGCTTATGTAATTCTTGAATTTAAAGTATGCTCTTTGCATCTCATTTAGTTTCAGCACTCTCTACTGAAAGTTATAGATTTAAATTTTGTTTCATTGCAAAACACGGTTTTGAAGTTTTCTCAAATTATGTTTGTTGCAGGTGGACTGCGATGAGCATAAGAGCATTTGCAGCAAATATGGTGTTTCTGGATACCCCACTATCCAGTGGTTTCCAAAAGGATCACTGGAGCCCAAGAAGTGAGTATTTGTGTAGTTACTGTCAGATCTTTTTTTCCCGTTTACTTTCTCAACTGTAACAAGTCACTCGGAATTGATGAATTGCAAGTCTTCAGTTTCTACAACTTTATGTTCCTCATTATTGAATTTTATCAGGTACGAAGGTGCACGATCTGGAGAAGCCCTTGCTGAGTTTGTGAACGGTGAAGGAGGTAACTCTTGGCTAGCTGGCTTGAATCTGCAATCCATATTTAATGAGTTTGATGGATCTTGGCATGTTTGCATCATAGTTTGGTGGTTAATTTCATTTGCTAGACATGTCTCTGAAATGTATATTCCAGTCCAGATGTTAGAGGGCAGAGTTTGGGTTTTTATTTCCTTTTACTGGACAGACATATCATTGATCTTTAAACAATAACCCACAAGATATAAAATCAGATTCCTAGCTTGTAAAGATAAACATACTTCACCTTAAGATGTCATCACATACTCTGAATCTGATATGCCTGAAGGATGATCACCTTAGATTGAGTGATATAATATGTGAGACAGGCATTTTGTAGTTAATAGTCTTTTCTTGCAGAAATTGTACACATATGAGTTAGTGGTACTACATTTTGCCTGTCATTTCTTTACAAATTTATTAGTTTGCTTGGAAATTTTTTTTCAGTCAGAATGTCTAATTATGTAATGGCTTCTAAAGGATTTAGTTTTGGTAGTTCATTTTGAATGAAAGAGATCCTGAAGTTCATTTTATTTAATCTACGGCAACTCTAAGTGATGGTCATTTATCTACTTGTATGCTGTCTGGTTCCCTCATTTTCTTGTTTTGTGTGCTTATAGAGAAGAAAAAGTAATTTAGCATTGTTTTTCCTGCACATTTAAAGTATGACTTACAGATATTACAGTGATTTCCTATATGTTTTAATACTACTAGAGTTCTTTAGCACATTATTTATTAGGTGGTAAATAGGTGCCTCAACCTTCTCTCGTATACCAGTAAGGCTACCTCTAATTTTAGACACCTGTCATTGTGGATGGCATAAGAGAGTTTAAAGTAGAAAAAAATCAGTTCCCATGTAATTGATTCCCTTCGTTCCGTTTTGTTTCTTATTTTTGAATGGTCAATCAATTCTTTTCTAGCATTTCCCTCAAACCTTTAGATGCTATATGACTAAAGCATAACAGTGAGATGTAAACAAACAGTGAGACAGGCTTCATTAGAACATTTTCCACTCCAAAGGAGCGTTTAAACTGTTTGTTTTGTCACTAGTCTTCGTGAAGCTTTGAGTTTAGCTGTGACATTGCATGTAATGTGTGTGTGTGTATGATTCTGTTAAGTTGATGTTCCATTAATTTCTGTAGGAAATATAATTTTTGCACATGCCCATATTGCAGTTATTAGGGAGTGGAATGAGTTGCTTTATTATGCTTGTATTGTAACAGAGGCCAAGAAATTTTACTCAATACCTTTTCAAATTCAGTGAGCTTCATTTCTTATTTAGTTAATTCTTGATCTGCATCTATACGATCTTTGATTGACCGTATGACAATTGAACGCCGTGTCGTTGTAGGGACAAGTGTCAAGATAGCTGCAATTCCTTCAAAGTTGTGGTACTAACGTCAGACAACTTCAATGAGATTGTGCTAGATGAGAAAAAAGACGTTCTGGTTGAGTTTTATGCCCCCTGGTAACAATCTCTGGTCCATTTACTTTGTTACATATCCCAAGTATTTGTCTTCGAATCAAATAAGAATGATGGATTTGCAAGTCCAGTATGATTATATGTCATTTTGTATCTCTGATTTTGCTTTATACCTTTGCAGGTGTGGTCATTGCAAAAACCTTGCTCCTGTAAGTGCACTACTAGTTGATGGAATCTGTTAGAAGCTATTAAACAACTTTTAAGTTAAAGCATGACTTCCTTTGCCTTATATTGTGTAGATTTATGAGAAGGTTGCTACAGCATTTAAACTGGAGGATCATGTGGCTATTGCTAATGTTGATGCAGACAAGTACAAGGATCTTGCTGAGAAGTGAGTCCTACATATTTTTGCGTCTTTGCATTTTAATTACAGTTAGTTGTGTCCATCATATATCTGCTTATGTTGTTACTATTCCAGGTTGATGTTCCTTTGTGTACAGAACTTGGGCATGCATTTTGCATTATCTAATCTGCTTCATCTCTCTCCAAGTCCACACCATTCCATCCCGTTCCAACCCACCCCACCCCACCCCACCCCACCCCAGCCCTAGCTCCCTTGTCCTCTATGTTTGAAGAAGATTTGATCCTAATTTCTTGCTAAATCAGGTATGGAGTGTAAGTGGTTATCCTACATTGAAGTTCTTTCCAAGGAGCAATAAAGCTGGTGAAGATTATGATGGTGGTCGAGATTTAGATGACTTCATTACTTTTATCAACGAGAAATCTGGAACTAGCCGGGATGCAAAAGGACAATTGACTTCCAAGGTTAGCAGCAAACTAGGTGTTCAATTATATTTTGACACTACATTGTATGAGGGGTAGACGCAGGAGTTGGACTTTGGGGGCAAAGTTATGTATAGGCATATCTTTTGGGAGATGTTTTCATAATTTTTGTAAAATATTTAGAGTAAAGCCTAATTTTATAAGGGTGTTATTGTATCTTTTTTTTTTTTTCAAAAATCGAGGGAAATGATATAATTTTGAAAGTCTTGGAGAGTACGACTATATAAATACATATTTGGAGGGATAATTTTATATGTTTTCTATATATAAACAAACAAACAAATCAAGCCTTAATCCCACTAAATACGGTCAGCTGCATGAATCCTGCTACGCCAATGCGCTCTGTCATGGACCATATCCTCCTCAATTGCTAGATGTACTGTATCTTTCCACATAAGTTACCATAAGTCTTTTTTGGTCTACCTCTACCCCGCTTATGTTTTCTCTATATATATATATATATATATTTGTTGGGTTTGAGAAAAAGAAATGCGAAGCCTAATTTTTGTAAGAATATAATAAAAATATTAAAAAATTTTACAGGGAAAACTACAATTTTGAAACTTGTGGGGTGTGTTGCTGCCCCTCCTTGCCCCCCCCTTCTTACATCCGCCCATGCATTGTACTAAGATTATTCTTTGCATTCATTTCTCTTAACAAATAGGCTGGTATAGTTGAATCCCTGGATAGCTTGGTGAAGGAGTTTGTTAGTGCTTCAGATGAGGAAAAGAAGACTTTATATACCCGGCTGGAAGCTGAAGCTGAGACGTTGACGGGTTCAGCTGCAAGGTTTTCACAATGACTTTCTCTCTCAGTTGTGTGTAAATATGTATCATTATGCATTTATCATTCTATATTATGGATCATGGAGAACTTAAAATTCCTGTTGTGCTTTGTGACTCGTGTTTGAGATCATATTTTCCTTGTAAAAAAATCAATGAGGATCAGGCCTTTTGACATAAAGGAAGTTCTTGTGTTTTTGTGGTCTAATGTTTATCTTTTAATTAAATTGCCTTGTCAGATATACAGAAAATCTATCTGAAATAAGCCAAGAGCTGCTTGACTTCTTAGGCGCAGATTATGCTAAGAACGAAATTCAGCGACTTGAACGTATGCTTGCTAAGGTATACCTTGGCTATTCTTCTTATCTTAGTTCAAGTATTTTTTTTGCGGCAGTTCTCTAATACTTTTCCTAGACTAGAAGTCATGGATATTAGTTGCACATCCATGTCCCTCGGGGATTATTATTAGGAAATCATAGGTTAATATTTCCTATTTAGTAATACTAAATCCACAAAGATCTGTTGCAAATAATAGCTTCTAGGCTGAAAAGAAGATATGGTGCATTCACTAGTGGGGAAAACTTTAACAGGCACCGAGTGTCATTATCTCTGTAGCATAACCCAGTTTCTGATAATAATGGTGGAGGATAGTGTAACGGGCAATGAACTTTTCTCTGGTATAAAACATATTTTTCAATGATGTAGTACAATAATTATACTTGGGATTTGATTTTCTTTTTGTGGGTCATGTGACATGAGAGGTTCTGCTTAGGTTTAGTGAATCAATTTTGAATTTAAATACATAAAGCTGTCTGATATTTCTCTGTTATTTGAATAATGTTTGATGCAGACCATAAGTGCAGCAAAGGCTGATGATTTCATCCTGAAGAAGAATATCTTGTCAATATTTGCTTGATAGCATAGATATTACAATGTGGTGATTCTTGAAGAAGCTGGATTGGTCCGTGAGGTGCTGGCTATCCAGGTTTAGATGTGTATAAGAAATTTAATTGTATCATCTTGTTACTCTAATATACTTTCTTTTTTCATATTTAACTGGCTGTAGTATGTTTAGAGGCATCTTACACATTTGCAATATCAGATTTTTACTACGAGGAATAATTTAGTATTTGACATAGGAAATGCTTATAATACCTCCATTGTTACTAGAAACTTTATGATGGGACATTATCCATCTCTGCAGGACTATGTTATGTCTGCCATTTTAGCAAATATGTCTTTTTCTGTTGTGTTCCAATGTATGTGCGCGATATGTTGGTAAGACTTGAGGAATTATTTAAATGATATAGCAAATTTCTGGAAGCATTGGAGATGTATAATACAGGATGTTAATATGATATGAAGGAATTAGGATATGATATTTCGCCTTGGTTGAGTAGAACATTAGCAGTATTTTGGTAGCTAAATTGCTGAATTAATTTCGGTTGCTAAGATGGAAAACGGTAATTTGAATATTGGATATACGTTTATTTATGTGGAATGAGGATAAAATAAATAAATAAATTGATGGGAGAAATTGATGAATCATTCAAGAAACCTGATGAATTGACGATGATATTATTCACATACATTAATGAGCTTCCATGGATATAGAACCACAGTCAATTGTACTTCATATTGGCCCACAAGTCTAACGTAGCCAGGGGTCGGGTCCCTGTTCATTTGGATGTCGATTTTAGCTCTATCCACAAAATGATCACATCCCAAATGATATCAAGTATGATTGCTACATCACACTTCTTTTAATTAGATGAAATGTTGTATTTTTTTGAATTTAATTCTTTGGTTATTGACACTCACATAATTCCTTCATTCATCATCGTCTCTCTTTTTTCTATAATTAAAGGGGGGGTGGGGTGGGGTATAGGGTGTATTTTAACAGGTGCTTCTTTTTCGTGGAAGAAACAAGAAAAAATTTTCAGACAAGGTTTTTATTTTTGTTGAAATTTGTAGATGGGTACCGAAAATAGAGACGATAAAAATTGATTGTTCATTCTAAGACGAAACTAAAGGTACAATACGACTGGTTGTAATTTAATTTTCATGGAAAAAAGTGAAATAAAATTAAATCAATTTTAGAGCATATTTGACAGTCCTTTGGGATATTATTTGGAATAAGATGTATGTGAGATGTCTAATTGCAAAGTTATTTAAGAAACTAATGCGGAATATTATTTTGAAAATAATGCTATCCAAAGAGAGCCAAGCTTGCTATCTCAATCTGTAAAATAGTACAGCAAATAATGCCATTACCACAATAACGAAGGCAGGCAGTTGGGCCACTCTTCTTATTTCTGCCAGTTTCTCACTTTTTTTTTTTAGTGGTTTGGTTTGTTATGGTTGTCTTGATTTCCAGCAACCTTTTTCAGGCTTGCAATTGGGAGACTGGCAATTGGCTCAATATATAATGGAAATGATTTTGCAGATGTCTGCCGTAAAATTTGTAAGAGTGTTGTCCTAAAATCTTATAGTACTACTACATACAATTATATTCAGAAACATTTTTCTTTACCTCGTAACATAAGACAACCTCAATGATGCTGTGAAGAAGCAAAGGAAGATAATTACATACTGACCAACCATTTATTACGCAGTGAAATATTTTCTCTGATACACTGAGTTTTAGATTCCACCAAGAAAAGATATGCGTTCTCTTATGAAAATTCTTTTTTTTTTTTTTTTTCCAAAAAACTGTTTTGTATAAAAAGAACTAATTTCATTTAGTAATCTCTTTAACATAATTGGATGATAAAATGGTAATTGTTCACAATTGTTATTTTCATTGTTCTTCTCACTTTCACAAATCTCAACCTTTAATTAAAAAAAAAAATGCCTTTCTTTTTTTTTTTTAAAAAAAAAGAAAATCTTTAACTACAAGTCTCATTTGTTGCAAAATCATGATTTCATCCTTTTTAGAATGTGATATATACGAGATAAAAATGTAACTGCAAATGTCTAGGTAATGATTACAAAATAATTTTATTAGAATATTATTTTAAGTATTATTTTAGATAGTACTATAGTTACTTTTTTTGAAATATGATATATATGAGATAAAATAGTGGTTGAAAAATGTATAAAAGTAATATTTGCAAAATAATATTTGGAGAATAAATGAAAAAAAAATTATACAAACATAGCGATTTTAGTATTTACTAAAAGCGATCCATAACACACCGTTTTATGCAATTTTGAAGGGATAAATTTATTGTGTTATTCCATTTTATATTTCGCTAGAAAAAAAGGAGATTTGGCTTATGCCTAGCACACATTTACCAATATTAAGGATGTTGTTACCCTTTTTAACTTATACGACGTGCTTGATTTATGAAAAATTATGTTTTCTAGAGTTATATTAATTAATTCAACGAAATATATTTTGAAGGTAGCTTGTGAAACTATATATAGGCTACTAATAAGATCTTAGTATAATGATAAAAAAAAAAAATTAAGTAGATGCCAGATATTGAAAGATTTCTCTAGAAATTGATTAATAATTCAAAGACAATATATAAGGACATAATTAGGAAAATAAATAAAAATTGTATATTTATGTGTGATCCCTAAATCAGTCATCTCGCGACTTGCGTAATTCATAATTCATAATTCATAATTCATAAGATTCTTCATAAATAGTGTATATTTAGAACATAGTAATCTACCATAATTCTTGGGAGGTTGCAAAAAAACTAGTAATTAAAAACCTTTAACAAAAGTGATGAATGATGGTGGAATTATATTTGATAAAATGACAAAAAGGAAAAGGGCCCTCATCATAAAAGTAAACAAGGAATGGAATAGAATAAAAAGACTAGTCTTACTAATGTTTAGATTTTACTTTAGAGAAGAGTAGGATGACAAACAAATGCATTTTCACGTCTCAATCAAACTCCTTAAATTTCCAACCCCAATTCCCAAGCCTACTAACCCACATTATCAAGATCTATCTTTTTCCAATTGAGAAAGATCACAATAAAGACTAAATTGACAAAGACATATCACTTTGTTTAACCTCACAAAACTTTTCAATATCGACCTCAAATGTACAAATATTATTAACCAAATAGATAGGCCCTTATCTATCCAAAACTGAAATGATCTTTCAATAGATTATCTGAGATATTAGCACTGATATGTGATTAGAGATTTTCTTTTTATGGCCCACTAAAAAGGAAAATCTCTAATCAAATACTTCAGTGGCAAAATTATAGTAGCACGTGAATGATTTTCGAATTTATAATAATACATAAATATTTGAATTTCATTTTTTCTTTTTTAAATTTAATTATATATAAATAATTTTATTATTTTATATAAATAATAATACATTAAATAATACAAGCAACCAAAATATGTCGGTCCATCTAAATACACATCTACCAAAATAATTGACGCTTCATGCATCAATGGAGTGTGTCAGCTATTTACGTCAGCTGAAAGGGACAGTCACAGGTTTTGTATTGGGAATCCAATGCATAGGGCAAAATTATTATATGGATTCAGTCTTTTATCTCACTTGTAAATTTTACGATCAAAATTAAATTTTACAAAATATTTCTTACGTCAACTAATTTTATAATATTTAATTTATATTACAAAATTTATAAATAAAATAAAAAAACAGATCTACCTGAATATTTTTTAAATATAAGTTCGCCCAAGTCTTGTCCAAAAATGAAGCTTTAGTCCTTTAGCCTTTTATATATATATATATATATATATATATTGACTCCTTTTGTAATTTTAGTATACTCTTATTTGACCCATGTAGTTTATTTGAATGTTTCCTATATCCTTGTGTTTTTAAAGGTTAAGATTAGTTTAATTACTACTCAATGAAGGCTTTAGCCTTTTATATATATATATATATATATATATATATATATATATATATATATATATATATATTTTGACTCCTTTTGTAATTTTAGTAAACTCTTATTTGACACATGTAATTTATTTGAATGTTTCCTATATCCTTATGTTTTTAAAGGTTAAGATTAGTTTAATTACTACTTAATGAAGGCTTATTTAGACAAGAGTGAATTTAAGCTCAGGCTAAGAGTGATATAACTTCATTAGTTTATTTGTTTTAATTAGTTTTATTAGTTTTACCCTAAAACTTATGTAAGCCTTATGAGATTTAAGATTATCTACTTTTTATTATTTTGTCTTCTCTATCTTTAATATCTTTTTTTTTAATGAAATGTGACTTATGTTATAATAAGTAGTTCATTATGAAGCCTTTCCAATAGAATTTCAAGATTTTAAGGCTAAGGTTTTTTTTTTTTTTTTTCAAATAATATTGTACAATAATGTGCTCTTTACCAAATTTTTTCAACAATTATATTAGTCAAGTACATCTTTTTTGTGTAATAATATTTTTTTTAATTAAAAGAACTTTATTTTTCTTCTTTGTTGTTAAAATATTTTCAATGATCGGAATTTAAAGTGCACCAAACATAATGACCATATCTTTTTGGCCCAACTATTACTTTAAACTGACATGATTTTAGTTTATTGTGTTTTTTTTTTCTTTAACAGTTATCCATAGCATTGTTTAATTAAAATACATTGATTAATTCTTTATTTGATTTTTTTCTTTTGGAGATTAAAACATGAAGTATAACACTTGTGTTGCCTAGAAATGTAATGATAATTAAACATTATAATGTGTATGTTAATCTAACGTTGTGATTGATCCAATCTTTTTCTTATATTCATTAATTAGTTTTACTAGATAATTGTGTAATTATTAGTCAATTTTGTTACCTTTTTAAAAATTTCACACGAAAAAATATCAAAACTGACTAGGTCGGGTATCCACTTATATGACCCTCTTTTCAATGTGGTCCTTATGTTTGAAAAGTTAAAGATAACTTAAAATAGTATTTAATTAAGGCATAATTACCTTTTTTATACATTAATTATCTCATTTTAGCTTAGATAACGAGTATTTTAACTTTTATTTTTTAAAAAATAAGAATACATACATCCACAATGGTGGGTTTTTAATCATATTATATACACTCACAAGTCACAATGATTTGATACAATTGAAGTACGCTCACTTTAATATTGAAACATTTTCAACGACGGTTTAATATTAACCATTTTTTCTTTCCTAATTGTTATATATTTTTAAATGTTTAAGTTTGTCTTTTATGTTAATTAAAAATAAATAAATATATTATTTATTTATCTTATATTAACTCAAAAATTGAACTCAAAATTACAAGAATGCAAATGTAGGCATGAGAAGCTTGAGATATCTGTGTTTTACACTCTTATTTTTTTTATTTGATTTATTTCCTTTTCTTTTGTTAGTTTAGATATATTAAAAAAAAAAAAAAAAAGTGCACCACTCAAGTATTGCTATATGTGAAAAGCACTGATAATTAATCATTATAACTTTGGATTCTTAATCAAGGTTTATTGGTATTTACTCTTTTCATTTTGTTTGAATGAAAGTTTTGGATTGGTGCACAAGTATTAACAAATTTATTAAATTAACTCAATTTTATAAAAATATAATTCAAATGATTAAATTACTCTTTTACATTAACATTCCCCAAGTTCATAATCCTTTCCCTCTATTAGTATGTTACTAAGATTAACATTAAATATTAGAAGTGTTCATCTTGACCTATCAAATGGAGAAAAAACTTGTTGACCCAATTTATTTCGAAACTACATAAAAAATAGGGTAATTAAACGAGTTAGCACTTTAACGATTTTTCTCTCAATTGAGCATATAAATTCTCATATTATCGAAAGATTAGGAGTCTTTTAAATAAAGAGTTTTGGTCATAAGAAAACAGATCATATAAGTTTTCTTTTGTTGATTTGGTACACCTAAAACTTAATATTAACTGATACTCTCAATATTAAGAAAATAATATTTTTTATATATTTGTTGGTTTATTGATAATTATTAATTTTTCAAAACCTTATTTAGGTCCTTTTACTTGTTTTATCTTCTTTTCCTTAATTAGTTTAGAGACTAAAAATTAGAGTATGACATGTCTTGCCTATAAAATATAAGGAAAAATTATAAAAATCGTCTCTTACATATTTGTAAAATATTTTTTTAGTCGCTCACATATAAAATGATGACTTTTAGTCTATCAAAATTAAATACCATGCCATTTCAATTCCTAGCCACACTTTCAGTGGTATTTCGACCTGAAAAATATATGTAAGCGCACCACATACATAATAATTTATAGGTAAAGTTTGATAAACCTCATTTACCTTGTCATCCCAATACCTTCCTGCCTTGTATAACAACTACCACCACCACTAACTCCCAATCCCCAACTTCGCCTATTATATTTTACAGGCTTGCACCATCAACATGATCCTCGATATAATAAATTATATATAATCATCATTACCAAATTAAGACAATTTTATTCCAAAAATATATTTGAAATCTCTAATCTTCCAAAATACCCCCAATTTAACTATTTCATCATAATTTCTATGTCGATCAATTTCTATCTATGGTACCATTTGGTCGCCATCCAACAGAGATTAAGTTATTATTTTTTGTTGGTAAATGAGGTTTGGGACAAGGGTGGTGCTAATTAGGGATATTCATCTTGACATGTTGGCCCAAAAAATCCATCAACCCGGTCCATTTCTATTAGTAAAACAAAAAAAGTATCTGAATCGGTTATTATTGAAGAGTCAGGGTAGTGGGTAGGTTTGGGTACTAAGATGACCAGGTAATTGTTTAATTATTAGTCAATTTTGTTACTTTTTTTTATGTTTAAAAAATTACATTAAAAAATGTCAAAATCAACTGGGTAAGGTACCATTTATATGACCCTCTTTTTGTGGGTACATATATGATTGGGTACCTTATGTACATAGATTAGGTACCGGGTCACTTTATTCCTGACTCAGTACAACCGAGTTAGATACTGACTAAATAGATTAGGTACCCGATCCATAAATACCCCTAATAGTAATGGTAAAGGTGAAATTAGTTGATGGAATAGGAATGGTGATTCTAGACGGTTAGAGATAAAAAAAAGTTACTTTTTAAATTGTCGCGATTAAAACTCATGATTTAAACATGAGGGACAAAAAAATATTTCAAACATGTGATAAATTATTTGCACGATATCCCAAAATTTAATGATAATTAAGCATTATAATGTGTATAATATAGTATTGTGATTCATCTAATTTTTTTTATTCTCCAGTAATTTCTCATGATACATTTAATCCATGCTAACTCCCATCTATTATTTGATAATGATAATTCTGTTTATAATAATTACTGATAGTGATAATTTTATCGTAGTATTTACCAATTGGATAACATATTTTTTTTCTAATTATTTTGTTTATTTTTATATGCTACATGACTATACCTGTTGCAAATTCCTATTTAACCATATATGTTGCATCAAAATTTTATAAATGCATTTAGCACCTTCAAATATTATCCGTGTAAATTATATTTTAAACACTACCTATTGTAATAAAGTATACAAATTACATACCAATCAAGATATTATGTCAATACAATATATCGGTGGTGAAATTATATGACACTTTTAACTATTTTATCTTTATTGTTGATATATTTTTATGTCATCGGTATAATTTGTTTATAATAATTACTTATTGTGATATTTTTGTCATAATGTTTACCGATTGGGATAACGTTTTTGATTCCTAATTATTATTATTATTTTTATTTCCCATGCTATATAACTCATAAAGACTCAATAAATAATCGTATTTAATCATATTTAACCATGTATGTTGCATCAAAAATTCATAAATATATTTAGTACCTTATCCATGTAAATTATGTTTCAAGAATTATTTATTGTGATAAAGTGTACAAATTACATACCAGTCAAGATATTATGTCAACTGAATATGCTAGTATTGAAATTCTATTATACTTTTAACTATTTCATCTTTACTATTGATATATTTTTATGTTTATCGATATGAGTTATTTATAATAACTACCTATTGTGATATTTTTTTTGTACTGTTTACTGATTCGGATAACATATTTGATTCCTAATTATTTTTTTATTACCTATGTTATATAACTCATACCAATAAATAATCATATTTAACCATGTATGTTGCATTAATATTTCATAAATATTTTATATTAAGTTAAATTATATTATTACTTAAAATTCTTCTCCTTCTAAAATAGTTTTACCGATGATTTTACTTACAAAACCTACTAAATTTCCACCGACAAATATTTAGGTAGACCGATCTTTGACTCTACTTGTACACCCTGTTGTGTGGATTAAATATTCGAAAATCTATGACAATCAACTGATGTAGGTAAGATTTTTTAAAATTTAATCTTGATTAGGTAAATTCAGTATTTCTATAAATCTTGTAATCAGAATTAAATTTTAAAAAATTTACTTATATCAATCGATATCATAAATTCTTTAAAATTTAATTTACACCACATAATTTACAAGTAGAGTCAAAAATCTAATCTGCTTGAGTTTTTGCCCGGCCAATTTACGATTATAGGAGATGGGCCCTCCTATGGTACCTAACAATGTGTCCTTTAGCAATGCGTCATCCACATAATTGCATCAAAAAATCTAACACGGCATCTACTGCTTTTATTTTGTAACATGACCCCTATAAATTATGTGAATTTTCCTTATTTTCCTGTATTTTTTTTTTCCTTGCTAGGTTCATTACGTAGAAGATATTTATGAATTTCAAAACTTATAAAGAGATTAATAGTTGTAATTATTAAACTTGATGAAGGATTTACATAAATACAACAAGCTTTTTGTACGGGTAGTCCATTTTTTCTTCTCTGTTTTTTGTTACCATTTTATCACCTCAATTACCAACAAAATAAATAAAAAAGAAATAAAAGATGAAAGCAATTGCATCCTTTTAACAGAAGAAGATCATCACTTCTTCTTTTATACTTTTACCCATCCGAGAAAGGACAAAGTCACAAAGGCGTGGAATTAATACTGCTTTTCAGAGACATCTATCTAATCTTAAAGTTTAACGTAAATAAGTTACGGAATCTTTTGGAAGCAAAAGTACAACAATATGAAAACTCAATAACTGCAAAAGCATTAGACGGATAGAAAGTATTGTTGTCCAATATTATCCACGCCCATTCGATCATATAACCAATTTCTCTATGCAACGTAGATGGATTTACTCTCCTAGGCCCTTTATGCATCATCATCATCTGCTGCCATTAATCATAGCTCACCAAAAGTGTGATTTAGAAAGATGTATCTAAGCCCTGGAAAGCAAACATTAATTTATTAGTAGCATCCTGTCTAATTGGGCCATGACAATGCCACACCGCAGCTATTTTAGCCGAAATTCCAAAATTACCCATATTAGAGTGCCAATTTTTTACGCGACACAACAATTCGACATGAACATGATACGAAATTAGCAGATTAGAGTTGAATCTTATTGAATTCGAGTTATAAACGGATCAACCTATCGAATTGACTCAGAAGTTATCCACTAACTTGAAAACTTATTGATTAAAAATTTTTATTGTGTATTGTGCTATAATTTATTTATTTTTGTGATTCTAACTTGAAATTGATTATCAAGAGCATTGGTGGGATGATATTTCATTCCCTTTTTCATTTTGAATATAGGAAATTATTAAGGAAAAATTTCATAAGCCTCCCTTGAGGTTTAGGTTAATATCACTTAGCACCCCTTAATTTTTAGAAATATCACTTACCTTTCCTCTCTTGTAAGTGGCTGTTAGGGCCCTAATTAACATGAAATGACAATTGTATCCTATCTTCTTTAATAAAATAACAAAATCATAGTTTCAAAAATCTCCCCTAAGATTTCTAATAATTTCACTTGTCACCTTTTAGTCTTTAACATATTTTTTGTCAACTTATTTGCAAAAATATTTAATGTACTTATTTTATTTGTTTGATTTTTTTTAATACATATAAATACACAATATTCTTTTTATAAAAACTGATATTTGTATGGTTAATCATAACTCATAAACTAAAAAAATTAAAATATAATTTTTGATAAATAAAATTTTGTCAACTTACTTAAAAAAATTTAAGACCATGTATTATGTGTCATTCAATTAAAAAAAAAAAAGGGCAATTAGAAGCAAACCATATAGTATAATAAAAAATATAGTTTGTATTTTGTTTAGAAAATCAAAACTCGTGAAGCAAAAAAAAAAAAAAAATTAAAATGTATTTTTTTAGTTAAAATTTTTTTTGTCAACTTATTTAGAAAAATATGTGTACAAGTCAATTTCTTTGTATTCCATATAAATAAAAATTTAATATATATAAAAACATACTGTGTATTATAATAAAATAATTATAATTAATATTTTTTATTTTTAAAAATTACAAGCTCATAAATTAAAAAAAGTAACATGTATATTTTTTTTTATGATAACCAAAAATAACTGTATGTTCCAAGTAATAAATATGTGCATCCCAATATTATTTTTTAACAATCTCATTTAAATATTCTAAATTTCTTGTTTTTCTGTCTTCCCATGTTATACCAAAATGATTTTTCTTACTAGGGGTAAAAATGAAAATAAAATTGCTTCTTATACCTAAAATGATATTTTATTCAATTGTACTAAAATTATTACAATATATGTCAAGTTAGGGAAGGTTCATGAAATTTTTAAAAATTCAAAAATACTAAATGATATTAGCATAAATCTCAAGAGAGGTTTATGAAATTAACCCAATTATTAATGTCACATTAAGTTAGGCATAAAGTAAGAGTAGCGTATAAGTTGATCATTTAATTATTTCATATGAAAAGTCAAATATTAGTTAAGTATCCTTCGTGACTAGGGCGGTAAACGAACCGAGTTGCTCGCGAGCAGTTCGGTCAAAAATTCGAACTCGAGTTGACCGAGCAGACTCTTGACAAGCCGATCTCGACCATATGTATAATATGCTCGAGTGCTCGTCGAGCTTTTCGAACATTATATAATTTTTTTAAAATTTTTTTATTATATGTAAAATTACTAAAATATCCATACTTTTTAAAAAAATTATATATTTTATCTACAAAAAAGTCGAATTACGAGTTCAAGCTCGAATTATGTCAAATTTTTACTTATTTTCGAGCTTCGAGTTCGTTTTACTTATTTTCGAGCTTCGAGCTCAAACTATGTCAAATTTTTCGAACTCAAGCTCGAACTCGAGCTCGAGTATCAGAAAAAATTTTGAATTCGACTTCGAGTAGGACACTATTCATATTCGATTCGACTCGTTTGTGACTATTGTTGTACTACAAATAATCTAGTAATAGTCCATTATCCAGAATAGATGCTAGCATCACTAAACTGATTGATATACAATCACATTTTGTCTCTTCCATTAAAAAAATTATTTATTTAACCATATATAAATTATATTCGAAACCAATATATGAATACCACACACTAAATAATAAATATCTTTTACCAGTTGTTATCACATAATTATCACTTTAAAATTTAAAAAAAAAAAGAAGGAAAAAATGATCAATAAATATAATCTAAATGAGTTAAACACGATAATAAACGATTTAGCACAGAGAAGAATATGTATGGTGGGTTAATTTGCATAGTTTTTGACTGTAACGATAATAAAAAGTGGATCTAATAACGAAGGCAGATTTACATGAATGGCCAAACAAATCCACGACGACAATCAACCCAACAACTTCAACTATTTTCAATCCTTGCAATCGAAACAACTAACAAGTAGTACATAATAAGCAGATCCCAAAATTACACTAATCTGAAAGTGAAAGTGAAAGTGAGCAGAAGACACAAAATATTACTAATAAAATTTTCTATACATACAACCCCCACTTTTAGATTTCTTTTACTAATAATTTTAAACCCCAAAACGGACACACTAGAAAATATCTATGTTTGTAGTTTACAAATTACCTTGAAGAAACAGGGTTCAAAGCTCTGGCAAAACCATTCATGGCACCATAACTTTTAGAAGTAAATCCCAAACAACCAAGCAATCCTTGTTTATATGGCAAGAATGTCTTCTTCCTCATTTCCTCAGCTTGAGCTCTGTTTGCTGTATAATGCAATTCATGTGGTGATGGTGGAACTCTTCTCTTTCCAACCCCATTTACTGCCACCTTCTTTTTCACCTCTTTATTAACCCTTTTCCCCTCTTCTGATGATGATGATTGTAAATCAGGATTTTTAGCAAAATTTGTTGCGAACTTTGATGCCATAAATTTCTCCATTTTCATCTTTTCTTTAACAGGCGAAAATGATAGAGATCCCCAAAACTTATGCCTTAGAGCCCATTATTTCTCCCTTCACTTTTACTCCTATACAGAAACTCTTTCAAGAAAATCCATCTACTCGAACTCCTCCCAACTGATGAAGATCTCGAGGACGCACCAGACTCGCATGGCGTAGTCTCCCCAGAAGCATTTGCCGCTTCTTCTCCTTCTCCTTCTCCTTCCACCCCTTTTCCATTCTTCGTCGCGCCTAATTTCTTTTTATCATCTAAACCTTCCTCACTCGCAAATGGAGAATCTCCGTCCCACCCGAACGGGGTAGAACGAAGCGGAGACATAGATCTAGTCCTTCTCCGCAAGGATCTATCACGCATCTTTGCATCTCTTCCGCGAATCATTTCCTCAACATTATCATCATCCCCTTCATCTAAATCGAGCAACGGAGCTAAAGCTTGAGGCCTTTGTAAGTGGGTGGAGAGCTTCATCGGACGGATCTGACCGTTCAAGAAAAGCTCGTCGGCCGAGCTCATAGATCCACCTACCGATGAAGCCCCGTTTGAGGATGGAATTTACTGGATGCAAAATCGAACTCGAAGGAACAAGGTGAGGAAGGAGATGAAGAGATTTCATAGACGGGGTTGATTCCATTACTCTTGGAGGTTGAAGTAGATGTGATAAAATGCATTGGACTTGCCGGAGCACTGTAGTAGAACCCGGAAATGGGTGCGCCGCCGCCGCCTCCTCCTCCACGGCCGGGGCTTGAGGGTGCACTTACATATGGGGTTGAGCAAGTGCTATCTATATCAAATTCGTCAACAAATATGGACTCATCAATTGTAGTGGTGCAGGTGGGGGACGTGGTGGTGGTTTCGTATTTGTTGACGCCATGAGTGGTGGCGGTGGCGGTGGCGGTGGCGGTGGGAATTTCGTGCTCTTCTTTTTTGGCTAACATTTTTTTCTGTGAAAGGTGGTATGGGGGAATGGGTGGTTAAATGTGCAAAAATAATGTGGGAAGGTGTGGGGTACAATGTAGAAAGTGCAATCATGTTAATTCGGTGCTATTTACAACAATAAATTGATTTGTGAATAATTTCGACGACTTGTATTAATGTTAATTAGGTATTTTAAAATTTTTTGAAAAAAAATTGGTTATTTTAATTATAAACAAATATTTTGAATAATTTTAATTGTTATTATGTATAAAAATTTGATATTATTAATAATAAATACATACGTGAATAATTTTGATTCGTTGACATTTACATCAATTCGGTGCTATTAATTATAATTAGGCATATAAATAATAATCTAAATATTAAATAAATAGTATTATATGATCATAATAGCTAATTATTAATTATAGTATTATCGTTAATTTTTTTATAAGAGTGATTCTTAATAACCAACACCCAAATGAACTATTAAATAATTAATAAAATAAGGGAAAAGGGTTTCCTTGGGAAGAAACCGAAACGAGGATGATTACATTAAGCAATGGACCTTGAAGGTTGCGATTTATATCGTGAATGCCACTGCTGTCTTTTCAGATTTGATTATTTACAACATAATTTGTACCTTTGCTGATGGATATGATATGATTATGAAATGTTCATTTACTATGCAGTATACAGTACGCACCTCCCTTTGCAGTAAATGAGTGTGTTGAGTGCTGTGCACGGTTTTTCTTTTTCCTTTGTGTTATAAAATTAAGTAATATTAGTATTATGTTATATTATTAATGATTAAACTAGAAAATAATTGTAAGGAGTAATATAATGTAAAATAAATATTAAAAAAATTTATTTATTTTTCCTTCATTCTATTCATCTAAGTCTTTATTTATAGGTTTAAAATTCATCCATTCTCGTCACATTATTAGACATTACATGAGCATATGTAGATTACACGAGTTACATAGGATAGTGAGTTAGAGTTACATAAAGTAATATAGAAGGTCATGGGATGAATCATGGGAATAATGAGAGTTATAAGAATTGATGTGCATATTATGAGGTAAATCATGGAGAATATGAGTGAATATTCACTAAATGATTCATAAAACTTCCCCTCTGGATGTCTATCTTTAAGAAAATGCCTTGTTAAAACCTTATTAGGAAAAATTTAATGGGATCAAAATATAGTAAAGGAAAAAGAGTACAATTTCTCAAATGTGACACTGACTTGTTAAAACCTTACCAGGAAAAATCAACGGAAAAAAATCTTGGTTAAGGAAAAAGAGTACGGTGTATAATTACTCCCCTTCTTGAACATATCATTTGATATCTTTCAATCGGCGCATTCCAATCTTACGAACTAACTTTTCAAATGTTGATGTTGGTAGTCATTTTGTGAATAAATCTGCTAGATTGTCACTTGAGCGAGTTTGTTGAACACTAATCTCGCCATTCTTCTGAACATCATGAGTGAAAAGAATTTTGGTAAAATGTGTTTCGTTCTATCGCCTTTGATGTATCTTTCCTTTAGTTGAGCAATGCATGTAGCATTATTCTCGAACAAAGTGGTGGGGACTCCCTTGTCCAAATGCAAACAACATGTTTCTCGAATATGAAGGATTACAAATCTTAACCAAAAACACTCTCGACTTACTTCATAAATTGCTAGTATCTCAGCATGATTAGAAGATGTGGCATATTTTATTTCATTGAACGCCAAGAAAATGCAATACCACTACATGTGAACACATAGTGATTTGCGATCAGGCATTATGCAGATCAGATAAATATCAAACATCTGTATAATCTATAAGTTCAGACTTGAGTAATTTATAATAAAAACCCATATCTATTGTATTTTGAAGGTAACGAAATACACGTTTAATAGTATTCCAATGTCTTCGTGTAGGTAAAAAACTATACATTGCTAATAAATTCACAATAAATGATATGTTAGGGAGTGTATGACTAGCAAGACACATTAATGCTTTAATAGCACTAAAATATGGTACTTCTGGATGAAGTTGTTCATCATTTTCACGAGGTCGAAAAGGATCTTTATGCACATTAAGTGATCTTATAACCATAGGTGCACTCAATGGGTGTGCTTTATCCATATAAAACCGAGCACTTTAAGTACTTTAGCAGTATAAGCTGACTAGTGCAAAAAGATGTCATTATTAAAATGTTCAATTTGTAAATCAAGACAAAATTTTATCTTTCCAAGATCTTTCATTTCAAATTCTTACTTCAAATAATCAGCAACTTTTTGGACCTCTTCAGGAGTTCCAATAAGTTTAAATCATCAACATAAACAGCTATAATGACAAATCCCGAAACAATTCTCTTAATAAAAATGCATAAACATACAAGATCATTTTGATAGCCTTCTTTTAACCAATATTCACTAAGGTGATTATATCACATACATCCAACTTGCTTTAAGCCATAAAGAGATCTACATAACTTAATTGAGTAAAGATCTCGAGAGCTATGATCATGTCCTTCTGGCAATTTAAATCCTTCAGGGAGTTTCATATAAATGTTATTATCGAGTGAGCCAAATAAATAGACCGTAACAACATTCATGAGACGCATTTTAAGTTTTTCACATGATATCAGACTAAGTAAATATCAACCAAAAATTGTTGTATCCACTACAGGAGAATATGTCTCATCATAATCAATACCAACTTTTTGAAAAAAAATTTGTGCAACAAGACGTGCCTTATATCGTATAATTTCATTTATATCATTTCTCTTGCGTACAATGACCCATTTATATCCTATAGGTTGCACATCTTCAGGAGTGCGTATCACTGGTTCAAAAATTTTCCTTTTTGACAATGCATTTAATTCAGCTTGAATTGCGTCTTTCTATTTTGGCCAATCATCTCTAATTTACATTCATTTATAGATTTAGGTTCAAAATTCTCATTATTATCCATAATAGTATTTGCCACTGCATATGTAAAAATATCATCGATATTTATTTTATTTCAATTCCACATTTTCTCAGTCATAACATAATTTATTGAGATCTCATGATTTATCGCTATTTTCAGGTATCTAAATTTTTTCTGAAAATTTATCATCAGTCATGTTTGGGGACTCTTCAAGAGTCATTATTTTTTCATTTTGACTATCTGCATAGTGATTATTTGCTCATTTTCTTTTACGAGGAATTTTATCATTGGAATCAATTGGTTTACCATGTTTCAGATGTGCTTTAGACTCATTAGCAGTGGTCCCTATCTTTCAGGGACATCAATTCTAATAGGAGCATTTACAGCCGGTACATGATACTTAGTAACTCTCTTTCAATTACTAAAAATGTCAGGCAATTGATTTGTCAAATTTTACAAATGAATTATCTTTTGAACTTCTAACTCACATTTTTTTGTACGAGAATCAATATGAGATAATGATAATCTATTCTAACTAATTTTCTTATTCATTCGAAAAACTAATTCATTAAAATGACAATCAGCAAATCGAGCCGTAAATAAATCTCCAGTCATTGGCTCAAGATATTTAATTATAGATGGAGATTCATACCCAACATATATACTCAACCTCCTTTGTGGGTCTATCTTAGTACGTTGTGGTGGAGTAATAGGTACATACACCGTACTTCCAAAAACTCTTAGATGGGACAAATATTTGATTCTTAACCGTGAACCAATTGTAATGGAGAGATCTCATGATAATTTATTGGCCTTATGCGAATTAACACTGTCACATGCAAAATAGCATGTCCTTAAGTAGAAATTGAGAGTTTTGTTCTCATAAGTAATGGCTTAACAATTACTTGTAAGAGTTTTATAAACGATTTTGTTAGACCATTTTGTGTATAAACATAAGTTATAGGATGGTCAACACTTATCCCAACAGACATACAATAATTATTAAAACCTTGTGAAGTAAATTCACTAGCATTATCAAGATAAATTGTCTTAAATGGGATAATTTAGAATATGAGCGTGCAATCGAATTAACTCTCCTAACAATTTTGTAAACGCTAGACTATGAGTTGATAATAACCATACATATGACCATCTCATGGATGCATCAATCAAAAGCATAAAATAGTGAAATAGTCCACAAGGTAGGTGAAACAGCCCGCAAATATTCCCATGTATGCGTTCCAAAAATACAGACAAAGATTCAGTTTTAACTTTTAATGGCGACAGCCTAATGACCAACTTGCCTTGAGAACAAGCAGCACATGAGAATTCATTAAATCGTAATACTTTTCGACCTCTTAAAGAATGACCACATGAATTCTCAAGAGTTTTTCGCATCATTAAAAAACTGGAATGGCCCAATTGGTTATGCTGAATTAAAAATTCAACATGATTTGTGAACTTTTGGTTTACAGTTACATACGATTCAACCACACTAATATATGTGTAGTATCATACGGAGGAATAAGAAGGTAATTTTTTCAACACAATTTTATTTCCAAAAATAATACTTGTAATATACAAGTATTCAATATTGCCTTCACATGTAGTCTCAATATGATATCCATTTCAATGAATATCTTTAAAACTCAATAAGTTTCTTGGAGATTTTGAAGAAAATAATGCATATTCAATACAAAATTTTATTCCTCCAGACAAAGTTATAGTTGCTCTTCCAAAACCTTCAATCAATTTGGAGCACTTATTAACATAGGTTTCTTTCATTACTAGATAAGAAAAATATTTCTTATCTTTAAGTATAGAGTGTGTTGTTGCACTGTTTGTTAGACATAATTCTTTGTCATTGATCATTGAAACGTCCATATTCTTCATCAAAAGTAAAAAAAAAAAAAAAAAAAAGAGATGTTTTTTCTTGTTAAGTATAATGTGTATAAAATATAAGAAACATTGAGAAAAAAAATAAAATCAACAATAAATATTTTATTTAAAAACATCAAATGAAAATTTATTACATTAGAGTAGTTAACTAAAATGTCATGTTCTTGAACATTTTCATCACTAATCTTTTAGTGACTAGTATCACCTTCAGGGTGATTGACAAAGAAATTAGCAATATCCAAATAAGTAAAATCAGTAAAGTCATTGCCACCAAAACCATGGTCAACATCATTACTAATAAAATTAGTCTCTGTCTTTTTCTCTTTATTCTTTAATGATTCTTGATAGAGATCAACAAGATGTTTTGATGTACGTATATGAGACCAATGGCCCTTCATGCCACATCGATAGCATTCATTATCTATTTTCTTTTTACTTTGATCTCTATCTTTTTCATCACTATTCTTTCATTTCTAGTGGTGAGTTGTGTATTTGGCATGACCACCACGACTGTTATACGGTTTCGACCACGTCTACAGTCACGACCATGGCCTTGATTTTGTCTATTATTCGATTGCATAGCTGCCACATTTGCTTCAAGAAATGGAGCAGCACCAGTTGGATGGGCTTTATGATTTTTCAACAAAAACTCATTATTTTGTTTAGCAATAAGGAGACAAGAAATCATTTCAGAATGTTTCTTAAAACCCTTTTCACGGAATTGCTGCTGCAGGAGCACATTAGATGTGTGAAAAATAGAAAAAAAATTTCTTCAATAAATCCTCATCAGTTACTTTTTCTCCACATAATTTCAATTAAGAACTGATTCAAAAATTTACTGAATTATACTCACTTACAGTTCTAAAATCTTGCAAATGCAAGTGCATCCAATCATAACAAGCTTTTGGAACAATAACTGTCTTTTGGTATTCATATCTCTCTTTCAAACTAATCCATAAGATGAAGGGATCTTTTACTGTTAGATACTCCTTTTTTAGCCCTTCATCAATGTGGTGATGGAGAAAGGTAATTGCTTTGGCATTTTCTTGATTTGTGGCTTTACCTCATTCTTTGATGGTTTCTCCAAAACCATTTGTATTTAGATGAATTTCAGCATCTAACACCCATGATAAGTAATTCTTTCTCGTGATATCAAGAGGCACAAACTCAAGTTTTGTAAGGTTAGCCATAATGATAATTGAAATTAAAAATAAATAAATAAATAAACAAAACTTACACAACTTACCTAATGGAAGTGTTAAGAATTCAATAGAAGTGTTGAGAAATTGGTTTAGAGATTCATGCTGATAACGTGTTATAAAACTACTATTAAGCACTAGTAGTATTATGTTATAAGAAAATTGTACAGTCTCTTTAGGGAACTATACAACCTCTATTGTACTTTAAGGGCTGTACAATACAACACTATGTGCTTTAAAAACTTGTACTACACAAGTCCTTAAAACCAAGGGAATGGTTCCCTCAACAGGATTGTAGAATTCCCCTATGTTATATTATTAATGATTAAACTAAAAAGTAGTGGTACGAAGCAACATAATATAAAGTAGAAATAAAGAAATTCTCACTTTTTTTCTTCTTCCATTCCATTAACCTAAATCTCTATTTATAAGTTTAAGATTCACCCATTCTTATCACATTATTTGAAATTACATAAACATATGTAGGTTTCATTAGTTACATAGGGTAGTGGGAGTTACATGGAGTAAAATAGAAGGTCATGGGGTGAATCATGGGGATAATGAGAGTTATAAGAATTGATGTGCAGATCATAAGATAGATCATGGAGAACATGGGTGAATATTCACTAAATGATTCATAACACTTTGTTTATTTTCTTTTTGTCCTTTTTCTTTGGGGGGCATTTTTTTGGGGGGGCCTTAGTCTATTTTCAACATTTTGCTTGGGGAGAAAAATAGAATATAAGAAGTGAATTTAATGAAAATGTGATAGAATATATAACTCTATTTGGATGGTAATTATTCATTGTTCTCCAAACAATATTTTGTTGTCATTTTTATCACATTTTAAATTAATTTTTATTTTACATTCATTAAATTCAAAAAATATTATAATAATTCTTTTAAATAACAAATGTCTAAATAAAGTCAGTTTTAATTATATTTTGGTGATGCTATAACGATGAATTTACCATTATTGTGTTAAGCAAACTCTCTTGTTCATAATGCTATACTTGTTGCCCTTTTCCACCTTTCCATTGTTAACCACTCCCTACCCACCTCCCAAAAAACAAAAAGTGTTTCATTTGCTTCGTCTATTATTGATTCTCTTATGCTTTGCCTGTTCGTTCATATGGCTCTATTTTTATAGATAGTTTTTTATTATTATTTAATTAATATTTTATAATTCTTATTTAGATATATTTTATCAACCACTTTTTTTATCTCACTTACATCACATCTTAAACAATAATTATAATATTATTTCAAATAATATTCAAAATACTATCCTAAATAATAACCATCTAGACGGAGCAATTAATTTTGCTTGAGATCGATAAAGTTTGAGTTAATTTGATTTGAGAACTCATCATTTTTTTTTGGGCTTTTAAATTATTTCCCTAAAACCATGGGCGGACCATAGGAGGCGGGATGGCGGCTGCCCCCTAAAATATTTGAGGATCTATGTAGGTTATATATGTTTATAAGGGTTTGGTATTAAAAAATATAATATTTGTTCCCACAAATTTTATTTTTTAATATTGTTGTACCCAAACTTTTATTTTTCATAATTTCTCACTTTGAAATTTTTAACTTTAGTTATAAACTTACAAAATTAGGTTTTAGACTCCTAAAATTTTACATTTGTGGAAAAACTAAAATAGCTAATATCTAAATCAACTTAATCAAAATTATAATATGATTTAACCATTTCAAAACAATTTTTAAACTATACTTTTCTTATTATCTCTTAGTTCTTTTAATCTCATCTTTAAGTAAATAAAGTATCATTCTCAATTATTGTAAAAGTTCTTTTTACATTATTATTCTTTTTTATATTAATTGTTTATTAACTTATTCATGTTAAAATATCAACTTATTCTTGTTGAAGCATTTTTTTTTAATAGTAAATTTGGTGTCCATAGCCTTACTTCAAATTAAAATAAGTTAATATATATTATCTCCTTATATTTTATAAGGACAAAGAATTTATGATATATTGTTTGTTTAAGGCCTTAATTTGAATCATTTATTAATTATAAGTGTCCAATATGTTTTAGTAATATTTAGTGTAAATTATAATTAATTTTCTATGTTAATAATTTACAAATTAAGGTTTCTTTTTTGTAGTATTAGCAGATGACTAAAATTTTATACATTAACTGTTAGGATGTTTATAAATTACTCCATTAAATTAATTGTATCCCAAACAATTTAGTTCATTCTTTAAAAAAAGAAAACATTAATAGAATTTTAATTAATAAAAAGTTTGATATTACTATTTAAATTAATATTATTTCACACAGTTATGTTTTGGTAAATATTTTTTGGCCATATAACATGGAGGTCATGGGTCTCACTTTTTTGTTTCATGGAAAAAATGCAAGATAAGGTTATTGACTACTAATTAAATGGTCTTATACTTTCTGTCGAGCCTTATACATAATGGGAGTTTTATAGACCGAACAACCCATTTTTATATACTTTTACCTCCAAACCTTTATTCTTGCGTCCACCTTAGTGCTAAAACCAATAAAGAGAAAGGTAGACGAAAGATTAACTGCAATTTTGTATTGGGGGTGTCCTGCAAATCAAAATAATATATTGTAAAATATAAATTATATCGAATAAATGAGGATAAGAAAGAACTTGATTATAGTATTAAGAAAGAGTATGCAACACAATATTATAGTAGCAAAAGCACATGGATAGTCACATTGACAAGCAAGTTGAGATTTGTAGTATGATTTCATTTCTTTATTTGAGTCGTGCATTTTGGGAACATCTTTTTCGCAAAATCGAAACACAAAAACAAGCTACTATTGGGTTGACCTAAAAGAAGGATACGTAATATGAAATTATGAATTCTATACCTTCATTTACCAGAAAAAAGAAATTTAGAAAAGCGCCTAGCATTCCACAAGCAAATTCATAATATAAAGATTATTTGTAAATTTCTAAAAATATATATATATATTTTTTGCAAAATTTGGACAGGATCCATGACACATGCGGTAGACCCTAAGTGATATGATTCATACCATAGATTTGATCCATCTAAAAAATCCTTCCATTTCCCCTATCAAGGGATAAAATATATCACATAGTTGCTCAAGGATTCCTAATCTAATTAATAAAGAACATGGATTACTACACTCATTACTAATTGGTTTTGAAATATAAACACATGTTCTTTAACATCCCCAACGCTAAACGATCACAACAATTTCATTCAGTATGTTTCAATCTAATCAAACTTTCTTTGTCGACAATGTTTGTCGTGGTGATTATTGAATAATTACTAATCATCCATAACCAATAAGAGTTTCTTATTTAAAATTAATGATCCACTTTTCTACAAGATAGGGATTAACAAATAAATTTTAGTATAGCTACATTCATGCTATAAATGTGGAGCTCAAAAAGTAGTACCAAAAAATATCAAGTTATTAAATATCCATTGTTGGTACAAAAAATTTGAGCCTAGGGTTAGCTTGTGTGCAGTGTCGTCCAAAGTAAAAATTAGGCACCGTGCGTAGTACTCACGTCCGGATACCTAAAAATAAAAAGGGCGGGGCTGTGTCCCTGATAACTCTAGTAAACTAAAGTTATTTTCCTCTAAATGATAGCATTTTGATAGTTTAAAATCCCAAATTTTGGGTAAGTAATTGAAGACTTTAGTTAATTTCTTTCATATGTGTTTGTATTTCCGTTCTTGATTAAATATGATAAGTTTTCTCATTAAATTTTTAGTTCAATTAATTGCTTAATGGTGTTAATATTATGCAGGTCAAAATTAGAGGTTGGAAGCTGGAATGCACAAAACTCAAAGGACCAAATTGCAATAATGAAAGAAATGAAGAATATTGAGAAGAGAGTCGAGATTGCGATCTCAAACTCTCTATATCGCGATCTCGACTCAGGAAATTATCTTAATGTATTAGAGTCGAGATCGCGATCTCAATTGTTCCATACCGCGATCTCGACTCGAGAATTGTCTTAATGTATTAGAGTTGAGATTGCGATCTCAATTATTCCATATCGCGATCTTGACTCGCTAAAAGTTAAGTTGTAAGGGCAATTTGATAAACTTTCAGCCAACAACTCCTGATTTTTTTCCTTGTGTAACATTACACTATTTAAGCTACTTAAAAATTAGGAAGTAGAATGAGTAGTAGATAGTTAGTAGATTTTAGGATAGTTTACGATATCTTGAACCCCAAGTTTTCTTCTGTAATAGAATTTTCTCTTTAATTGTCTCTTAGATATTCTTTTAATTTCTTGTCAAGTTCGAATTTTGATTAGATAATCGTAGTGGGTTAATCGCAAGCTTTAAGTAGATATAATTTTTACTTGCTTTCTAGTCTAATTTAGTAAGAATTTCTTTGCTTGCAATCTAGGGTTTCTTAGGAAAATTAGGGTTTTTGATAATTTCTTGCTTTTTATTTAAGAATTCCCAATTTCTTGCATTAATTTCTAGTTAATTCCTAGTGGGCTTTCTCTATTTTTATCAAAAATCCAAAAATACTTAGATTTCAAGTTTAGCTCTTTCCAATTTCTAATTTAGAAATGGTTGCTTTAAGTCTTCAAGGTTTCTTATTTGTAGTCCTTTTAATTAGGTAATTTGCTTGCTTTTAATATTAGTCTTAATTTGGTTAAATTAGGTTTGAATTAAGTGCTTTCCTTTACTTGCTTTTACTAAAATAGATTAACTAGTTTCTTAATATCGTAATTGTTTATTTACTCACTTACTTGCTTTTTAGTCAATCTAGCTTAAAATTAAGTTTTCATTGCTTTCATTTAATTATGGTTTTTATTAGAATAGTTTCATTATCCATTGTTTGATTTTGCTTAACTACACAAATATCCGTAAATCTTGGTAATTGCCTTCCAACAATCCTTGTGGGACGATACCCACTCATCCTATACCACTATCAACTCCGTATACTTGCGAAAGTTAGGTAAAGTATAGTGAATTAGTGTGGTTAATTATTGCTTGTTTGTCCTTTCAAAGTTGAATTCTACCTAACGAAGCAATCAAGTTTTTGGCGCCGTTGCCGGGGATTGTCTTCGGTTTTTGGCAATATCAAGCGCTTTACGGGTCATGTAGATTAAGCTCTTTAGTTTAGTTTAGTTTAGTTCTTAATTTGTGAATTTTTATGTTTGTTGGATATCTTGTGGAATTGACTTGGAATTTCAATTGACTATTTGCCTTGGTTGTGTGTAGTGCATGGTAAGAGAAGTGCTATACCTCAAGAGCCATTCATTTGCTTAGACAAGGAATGGGAGAAAGGGCTAAGAGAAATTCGAAGGTTGAGAAGGGTACAACAAAAGCAAGAAAGAATAAAGATGGCAAATGTTAATACTTATCAAAGGAATGTGAACATGGAAAACGAAGAAGAAAAGGTCGTTGGAAATAGTGGGATAGGTGGCTATGGGAATGGAAATGGCATGAATGGGAATGGAAGGCCATTGAGGGAGTATGCTCTATCCAATTTTGATGGGGCGAACTCGAGCATTGCACGGATGCCCGTGCAACAATTTTGAAATCAAGCTCGCCCTAATCCAAATGCTTCAAACCCATGCCATGTTCGGAGGTGGACCAAATGAGTACCCCTATACACACCTCATGAATTTTGAAGAAGTCTTGGACACATTCAAATTTTGTGGAGTACACCCGGATTGTGTGCGGATGAGGGTGTTTCCTTTTTCTCTTTGTGATAGGGCAAAGTCATGGTTGCAATCCCACTCCCAAAGAACATTCACCACTTGGAACCAACTTGCTCAAGAGTTCTTGGCAAAGTACTTTCCTCTCGCAAGAACCGCCAAATTGAGGAATGAAATTGCCTCATTCAAACAAGATGTTGGTGAAAGCCTAGGGGAAGTTTGGGAAAGATTCAAAGAGTTTCTAAGAAAAGGCCCTCATCACGTCATTCCTTTGTGGTTTCAAATCCAAACCTTTTATAATAGTTTACTTCAAGGGATGAAATCCATCGTAGATGCCTCCGCCGATGGATCTATCTCATATAAGACTCCGGAAGAAGCTCAAGAGTTGTTAAATAGAATGGCATACAACCACTACTATCATGAACCGATAACTCCACCAGTGGTTCAACACCAAGCTAATCAAGCCAATGCAAATAGTGGAGCGTTGAATCTAAACATGCAAGATGCTCTTTTGGCACAACAAAGTATGTTCATGAGTGTGATAAACAACATGGCAAAGGCGTTGGAAAAGCTAGGGAAACCTAGTAGTGTAAGGAAATGCTATGTCTTCTTCTCCAACTCAACCAAGCATGACATGTGATTTTTGTGGAGGTGGCCATGCAAATGGACAATGTGAGATGCCATATGGAGCTAATGAGCAAATCAATTATGTGGCTAATCAATCTTTATTTCCAAGGAATCAATCTGGAGCTTATGGGAACACTTACAATCCTTCTTGGAGGAATCACCCAAATTTCTCATGGAGTAACACTAACAATCAATCCAATCCTCCTTACCAACCAAATCCCCCACCTCAAAATGCCCAACACACTCAAGTCTTAAGTTCCTCACCTAGACCTTATCAACCGCCACATCAAAGAAATTTCCAACCCAATTCATATCGACCTTTCTCCAACCCCTCATTTCAAAATCAACAACAAAAACTCCTTATTATTGTGAAACTCCCTAGTGCTGTGGAACTCCTTACTTGAATATCCCATAATTTTAGGATTTTGGATTGCTTCAGTACTACTACAATTCCACGTCTAGGGAACAACTAATACTATTACTATTTGTCCACGGGAACTTATCACCATTAGTCCACGGCAACTTATCAATTCCCGTGCATATCAATTCTTCCAATAAGTACAATCAACTTTGAAGACTTGTTTCATGCTTTAATTATTTTTTATTTTTCTTTTCTTTTCTTCTTTTTTTTTATTTTTTTTTATGTACACTTAAGTAATTAGAAATGAAAACTCCATAGGACTTTGTAAAAGCTGTCTCCACACGACGAATACCCTGCCACGACCATGAAAAATTCCACGATTAGGAATTCCAACTCCACAACATCCAAAGTAAACCACGGATTTTCTCATGATAATGATGCATCCTTCTCCTCGACCGACCATGATTCTTCCTCAAACATGAATACCTCTGCTTCTCCAGTCAATCTTGGTTCCGATAATGATGTCAGGGATGACCATGTGAAAATTGATGACGACCAAGACTTTGATGATGACCGAAATATTAATTATAGTCTTGCACCCGCAACCATTGATGCCTCTAGATTTTTTTGACTATGACGATGGAACCGGTTGGGGTAGTGAGAAAGACATAGTTGATGTAGGGAGTGTCCCTGAGCCTAACGAGGCACAACAATCTATGCATAGGGGTATCCGACCTCATCCACCACATCGACGCAAGGGGCGTGGTTTTTCACCGTATACACCTAAGGGGTGTGATTTTTCACCGCGTAGACTTAAAGTGAACTTGTCTAGTACCACTACCTCCTGTACAGGTATGCCACCTTTGCCCTCATATCCTAGCCATGGTGGGAAACAGCCACACCGTAATTCTAACGTAGTAGTTGAAACGAAAATAGAGCGTAGTGAATCAAGTGGGGTGATGCCTCTCCTCTTTCCCAAGTAAAAATTAAAGGGACTCCGAATAAAGACAAGAACATTTACTCCCAACTTCCTGCAGTCGACATCGATGTAGATTCGATTGAGAAATGGCTTGAACAATATCATATTCCTGATGACATGAAGGTCAAGGCACCAGGACCAAAGCACAATGACCTTGTTTGAATTACAAGGACTACGTATCTGTATGTTTGGTTCAATTGGAAGCAGGGTTGAGGTTTCCATTACACCCTTTCCTTTTGGAAGTCTTGAATTACTATCAAGTTGGGTTCAGACAGATTTTTTGCTAAGTCTTTTGGATGCATTAATGCATTTAGCCTCACCTGCTGGACTCGGGGAGTGATCCCTTCCTTACCATTATTTAATCACTACTTTCGGATTTCGTCTACTGTACTTGATATCATTTTTAGTTTCAGATCCAAAATGAATTTACTTGAGGGTTCGCAACCCCAGAAGAAGACATGGAAGAAAAAATACTTCTTATTAGAAAAGAGTCCGAATTGAAAATTTGCGAATTGGAATTTTGAAGTGGACGCCTCGAAGTTAAACAAATTAGTTAAATTGAGCAACCATGATCAAGAAGCCATCGAGACAATTTAGTATGTTTCAATCTAATCAAACTTTCTCTGTCGACAATATTTGTCGTGGTGATTATTGAATGTGTAATTACTAATCATTCATAACTAATAAGAGTTTCTTATTTAAAATTAATGATCCACTTTTCAACAAGATGGGAATAACAAATAAATTGTAGTCTAGCTACATTCATGCAATAAATATGGAGCTCGAAAAGTAGTACCAAAAAATATCAAGTTATTAAATAGCCATAAATTTGTACAAGCTAGGCAGAGGTTGAATAGCATAGGATTAAAGATGCAAATTGGAGGTTTTTATAAGATGTTGGAAGCTTAATTTATTATGTAAAACCATCAAAAGAATTAAAAAAAAGGTAAGCATTGAGAGAAGAGTAGGGATCTTGATGGGAAACTGGAAAAGTACAGTGGACCACACACCACAGACATGCCTGCAAACAAATAAAGGCCGGCACGTTCTTAATCTCCTTATACAAGTTCCAATCTTTTCTATTCCTGTATCCAAACCTATTTCTTACCCTGCACACTTGCTGGTTTCATGTGCGTTTACTTACATGCATCATCATATATGATGATTGCATGATGCGTATCACTTTCAAAGGACTGTTTGGTTATCTCCTTTTGTTGAGGCATCTTCACGGGAAATTCCCCGATTTCTTACTATTTGTTAGTTGGCTAAACACACTATAAAGTCATATTTCAGGAAAATTCAATAGTTTCTTTTAAGAAATTATTTTCTTGTACTTTATATGTTTGTACAGTATAATATCATGTATTTTAAATATCTATACTGTATAAATTTTTAAAAATAAGAGAATAATTTCCTAAAAAAGACTTTAAAATTCCCTCATATTTCATTAGTTCCACAAGTCTAACATAAATAAGGTCAAAATTGGCAAAAAATAGATTTTAGTGAAGATAATATAAAAAGTCAACAATCTTTCTCACCGAGGAAATCTATATTTAACATGTTCATAGAAATTTGATTCCAGTGTTAATATTAAGGACTTTTAAAGCTTTTGAGAAGAAGATTTTACATTATTTTTTGAATTTATAGAGTGTACATAAAGATTAACACGCCTTATACTTTTGACTGGTGAACTTAATACACAATACTATTACGTGGATTTTGTCATCCAAATTTTGAGTACATCATTTATACAGTGTAATAAAATATATCCATCTAAAAATTTCCCCTAATGTTTTACTATATGACATTGAGATAATGGTGTTGTATGATACAAATGTATAAATTCTTCCTTAAAATGTGAGGGCAAGAGATGCACCATACATGTACATATACATATATACAGTACATTATATACAAGTGTTACTAGGGAATAAGGACACATGCAATGTTGAAGCCAAAGAGCCCCTCCATAGGATTCTGACTTTCAGGGCAGCTAAAACGAGGTGCATACATTACTCTAATTTACTATAATTAATCAATGGTAGAATAAAACTGTCACTCTGCATTAAACTAATGTTAATTAATTGATTAGTTATACTAAAGATAAAGATATTGGTGTTAATCCGTAGACAGCACAGAAAACAGAACCTTTTTAAAAAAAAAAAAAAAAAGGTTTTTCTGTGAGACCAAACCAAGGAAGGAGATTAAAGTATCCATAATAGCTTGGTGCAGAGGAAACTCATATGACCACTCGGCACTTTACAGATTACATATATAAAACGCCACTTACTGTCATTTTACGATGGAATGAACTAATTTATTGACTTCCAAATCATACTTGTCAATATCAATAATAAGATAAAATAATTAAATTAGTAAATCAGGATTGCTGCATGTTAAACTCTAAAATAATCTGCGAAATACACAAGTTTGAGGATAATTCTTGTATTCGTCCACCCGACACAAAATCTATAAGTCTTACTATAAAATTTATTAGTTCTATTGAACAATTATTATTAAAAATATTATTTATAATAATATTGTTGTAATTACTTTTTGAAATTTGATATATAAAAATAAAAAGCTAATTAAAATGTGTTTAATTAATGATTTTAAAATATTATAGTAAATAATTTACCATTCAAACATAGCTGTGAGATCTACAAGTTTTGTAACTTGTAGCTGCATAGCATGCACCATGATGTGGAAGTTTGATCCTTCTAATATTCCTCTACCTTTAATCTATGGCAGCCTCAATATTTAAAATATATATGAATTATTTACAGTGTAAACATCTTAAAGAAAAATGGAAAACAGCTACAGGCTAGAGTTTTTATTTTAAATATTTTTCCTTGCCAGCATGCTAGAATTTGTTCATTAACTATGAAGACAATAAAAATTTAGGATAATATGATTTAAGCAGCATATGATTAATTAGGACAGTATTCCTACTTTGACAGAACTTTATGCTTGGTTATTTATAAAATTCCAAGTTGACACTCTAACGCCCAAAAAAACAAAAAAAAAACAAAAACTTTAAAGCCAATCCAAATTTTTGTTTCAAAGGAAAATCATTTAGTGGCTGCAATGTCATAGTGTCATGGTAAATTTACCAGAATAAATTTAAATCATAGAGTTTCTTGATTTCAACTTTGTAGTGAGCTTATGTAGAAGAATTCCTTCCCAACATAGCTGAACTTTTGCAGTATCATAAGATGATTCCATCTAGCTAGCTACTATTATTTAGAATATTATCTAAAATATTATTTGGAATACTAGTAATTTTTAAAATGTGATGTTTGAGGATAACAGGTATAAAGACTTATTACAAGATATTTATTTTAAAAATAATGAATATTAAAGCTATCCGAACGAGTTAGCTAATTTGATGTAATTTTTTGTTTATATAATTATAAAATTTCATGTAGATGTCTAACGCAAAGTCAGTGTCATGGTAAATTTCTCAAAATATATTGAGGCAATTGATTTTTATACTTCAAAAATAAGTTTTATAAGCACTTCACCATTATCTTTTAGGGATAATTTTGAAAACCTCTACTAAACTTTATACTAATATCATTTAGTATTCTGAACTTTTTAAACTCTCACAAACTTTTCCCAACTTTCTCTTTATAGTAACATGTCAGCCTAATTTGAAAAATAATATAAACAATTCAATTTATGATGGATTCGCTAAGTTTTTGCCCTTTTTAGATCCACTGGTTAATTTAGTATTAAAATTTACTTAATTAGATAATTGGAAAAAGGAAATTTATATTTATCTAATTTATTAATAAATAGCAATGTTTTAACATACATACTATTAAACTTTAATTCCACGTTTCATAGTATTTATAATACTTTACATATTAAATTTTAATTAAAGGGGTCTTGAAGACATATTTTGCATTCTAAATTAGAAATATTTGTAATGAATCTTTTTACTTACAAATTTCGGAGGATAATACTTTCAGGTTATTTTTATTGAATTAATGAAAATAGTTTATAAATCAACTTTAAATTTGAGCAAAATCTTTTTATACAATTAAGTAGTTTCTTTACTAACTAAGTCAATGGACTAAACTCTATTTAAGCGAACTTAAAATATAGCCTTTTTAAAATTCACCATTTATTTTAGTCATAACAAGCCAAGAATTGCAAAAAGAAAAAAAAAATCAAAGTTAAAAAGAACTAATGAATATAAATGAGAAAACATAAAGATATGCAACAATATATTTTCGTTATACATCTAAAGCAATAAGGGTAAAATTATCCAAATGAATTCTTTAATAATTTTTTTTAACTTGGGCTGACATATTACAACTCAAGAGTTGAGAGAGGTTTGTGAATTTTAAAAATTAAAAGGTATTAAGTGATATTAATATAAAATTCAGGGAAAATTTATAAAATTATTCGGTGCAAAATCTATTTTAGAGTATTTAAATCATCCGTTGCATGATTTCATCTTTTTGACGAAAAGGACAGGACCTCAACAAAAAATGAAAAGAAGGGGACAGTGGACACACACCAAGGATGATGAAGTTATCGGGAATGACAACATGCCAGTTACATTTAGCTTTAATAAGTTGAGGTTTTTGGTGTATTTTTTTGGTTAAATACCATAAATCCCTAAAGTTTGACCTGTTTTATAGTAAATTTTATTAATATTACTTTTTCTCACTTTATTTTTTCAACTAACAATCAAATGTAACTAAAAACGGAGTAAAAACTTTTTTGTTAGTGGAGACAAAATTTAAGTACTTTGAAATCTTTAGTCACTATGTTTGATACCTTCTATTACCGATCTAAAACTTTGAATTTACAAAATTTTCTCTAAGTTACTGTGATATTCTTGCAAATTTTAAAATCTATTTAATGGTAATGACAACAAAAGTTTATCAAATTAGAAATATGATAAAATATTATGTATTGATAAAACTATAACAATACTTCACAATTTTTTGGTTGATTTAGAATTTTAGAGAAGTTTTGGACTACAAAAGTAAACTGATAAGCCATATAGTTAAAGATGAAAAGAAACTTTATTATTGATTTTTGAATTCTTTCCCTAATTTAAGTGATTTTATTGGATTAATCATCATTTTATATTCATGAAATTTTTCAATGAGGCGAGATGGACTTTGGATCAATGAAAAAAAGAAACTAAATCCTAAGTACTAAACTAAATAAGTCATTTGGAAATAAAATTAGTAAGGAAGATTCATAATTTCTTATGTAATGTTAATACTAAATAAGTGATTTTTGTGAGTTTAGTGGGGGCATGTGCCCAACTCATGCCTAGATCCTCTACTAAATGTAACTTTACCTTTAATCTTTTAAAAAAATAAATTTATCCTTAAAAGTTAATTGCGATAAATCTTTTTAAAGTTTAAGCGAGATTTTACTTTAATTCCTCAAGTAACTTTTGTATCATTTAATGTTTTAGGCTAACAATAAAATGCAATAGTGTTATCAATATTGTTTAAAGTATAAATATGCTAGAAATTAATTAATATTTTATTTCTCAAATGGTGAAATAATTAATTTTAAATTTTTTGATGAATTATTAAAGATATTTCATCTAAGTTATTTAAATTTGAGTTTTAATTTATATGTATGGAGTTATTTCATATATATTTAGGTGATAGTTGAATTATATTAAAATTGAAAAAAAGAGAAAGAAGAAAATCATTTTAATAACATAAAGAAAAAAGAAGGTTAGAATTTTAATAAATGATTATTGAAAAATGCGTATTGTATATTTAAATTAAATTCAACATATATCTAGGTGTCATTTTCTTTCCTTTCAAAAATGAAATTTGTTTTCAAATGAAAAAATATTACGAAAACCCAAAAAAAAAAGAAGAAGTGATAATGTTAGGAAGTTTTTGTATTTAAAATTGTTTTCACAACACAATTTTAAAAAAATCACTGTTGTTGGTGGATATCTTTATGTTTTTAGTTGTTTTAATATTTTTATATTAATTAATGACTAAAGTAGGTTAATTAACACAAAACTTGAGTTAGGGACTATAATGATAAATACAATAAAATTTAAGAGGTTAATTTTATATTTTCTTGTAGTGTCTACGGATAAAAATGCCTTTTTTAATTTTTTAATAGTAAAATTGTTAATATGTACTAATGAAAAGGGAAAAAAAAAATAATATTAAGGTATTTACTGCAAATAATTCAAACCTTAAAGGGATTTACTAAATTTAACCCTATTTTTTTTCTTTAACAACTAAAAGATGTAGAACAGATTTAAGGTTCTTCATGTTTATTTATACTTTTAATTTATCTAAATTTTATTTTTATTTTTATTTTGTAAGTTTAGTTTATCTAATGTTAAAAAAGACTCAGATATTTTGTTTCTTTAACAACTGAAAGATGTTTTTTTTATACTTTTAATTAACTTTTTGGGTAAATTACATTTTACCCTTGAACACATATCACATTTGCTTCCTGAATCCATATAGTATTACACCTTTTCCTCTTTGAAGTATTTAATATAAATAATTATAAAAGGAAAATGTGGATATTTGTTTTGACGAAAAATTTCGTCCAAAAGAATGTTGGTAAAGTTAATCTCTTTTTATTTCATTTATAATGTTTCCATAGTCTATATTCACTCATATCAAGTTCAACTACTAAAAGTTAGGGAAATTTTACAGTTTCATTGAAAGAACCATTTTATTGGTTTTAAAAGTTTGTACAATATAATTTTTTAAAATACATGATATTGTACTATACAAACTCATAAAGTATTTTATAATAGAATGGTTCCCTCAACAGAATTATAAAATTTTTCTAAAAGTATACCTCTTTGATGGTGATGTGGGTTAATTTGGATAAAGAGATCCATGATATTTACCATTGATTCCGACCATGCAAGACTTTTCATTTTTTAATTACTTTATTTCTTCATTATAAGATACTTATGTATGGTCATGTTTTCCTTTTTTTTTTTTTTATAAAAAAAAAAAAACGTCTTATCACTTCACTTGCACTTGATTTTCATATGGTCATGTTTTCCTTTATCTATTATTATTTTTTAAATAAAAACTAAATACAGAAAAGGAGAATTTGTACAATTTTTTTTTATTTCATTATGTAGTAACTAAATGTATCAAATGTAAAATTAGTAAATAATTTTTTTTTTTTTAAATATCTTTGCCGTTTCACAATCCATTATAAGGTACAAGAAAGAATACCTTTTAACTCTAGGTCATGGTTTCGAATTACAAAGGAATAGTTAGAAATTCATTGTAATTCCTCTTAAAAAAATACTGAGTTTTAACTAATAACCTGTATTTTATTATTTTTTATATGACATCAAAACATAATAAAATATTTTTTAATTATATATGTGTGTAAGCTTGTGCGCGTACAAGAAAAGATGTGTATACAAATAAAATAATTTTACTTACTTATTTTATTTTTAATATATTTAGTCAATTCACAATGAAATGTACAAAAAAATAGTTATAAAATTTTCTTTTTCTTCTATTTAGTTTTAGAATTAAAGAAAATAATATATAAGATAGATGAAGGAAAATGTGTCAATTCATGACTCGTATTGTCATGAAGAAAAAAAATAAAAAGATAATTGGAACTTGTAGAAAAATATGGAATTAATTACGAAAAAATTTTTATTTGAAACTTCAACAAAATTTTTTTTGGTATTATCATTTTTTAATTATAATATGTTACAAATTTTTTTTTCTTTTTTTTTTTAATAAAAAAAATCACCTTTCTATTATTTATTAGTAACTCAAATTCATTACGACTAATCAAGTTAGAAAGCGTTATTTAAATTATACTTTGTTGTCTATGTTATAAAATCTTTTGTATGAGATAAAATATATACTATTATTTTGCTTTAAAAGATTGTTAGTTTAAAAAGGTAAAGTATTAATACGAACTTTTAAACTAAAAAACAAACAACATCATAATCATAGGCAAAGACTTAGATAGATTCATTTTTTGGTTCTATTTGTAAATTTTATGGTGTAAATTAAATTTTAGATAATTTATGATATCAGTTGATGTAAACGAAATTTTTTAATATTTAATCTTGATTATAAGATTTATAAGTGGGATAAAAAGTCTGACTCTACCAAAGTATTTTTCCGTAATCACATGGTCAAGAAATTAAGGTCGGTAAGGAGCACGTTTATGAAGTAATGATGGGATCACGTGATATGTTGGCCAATTGACACAGCAACATTACAAAAAAAGGCACGTGACTTGGCCTGGCAAAAATATGAGGAATCATGATTTATAGGAAAAATTTTATATGAATCTCATCCGTCTATTATAGGTAAGATGAATTTTTTAATTTATATTTATTCATATTATTTTAATTCATTAAAAATAAAATTTTTTATACTGATATGAATAAATATGCATCAAAAAATCTATCCCCGTTAGAGATCAAATCTATGTAAGAATTTTCCGAAATTTATATCAATATCATCTTCAGCCATCCCATCACATACAAAAGGCTTACAACGAACTCTATGGTGGTTTAGTTAATAATAAAAAATTTTCTATAGTTTTTAAAATTATAATTTGTTTCTTTGTGGTATGAGTTTGTTTTTGTAAAATAGATGGAAATTAAAATCTTAACGATTTGTATAAAAAGTCAAAATATCCCCTATGACTAGTACTCTTCCATCACCCATAAACACTCTCGTCTGAAAAGCAGAGGTTGTGTTTTTTATTAAAATATATAATTAATCTTGATTAAAATGACTAAAATAACTCTTTAAATAAAAAAATTTTAGTCTTGTAACGATTATTTTGGAAACGAAGCATATTTAATAATTTTACTTAATTCAAAATTACAAAGAAACGAGTATAAATTTATTAATTATAAGACGTAATTTGAATATCAGCTAACCACAAATGGATTACTTGAAATTTACTCATACAAAAACATATAGTATTAAGTTGGCCAAAAAAATATAATAATTGACTTTGAATTCATGTCTTTAGAAGCATGTGCTTCTAGGTATGCCAAAGTTAATAATGCCAATCACAAAGAGACCCTTGGAATGGTCACTAGACACTTACTAAGGTAACATTTTCCTAAACTACATCAACTTATCTCCAACCACATAATTGCTGTTAACACAAATGTTGGTGCACATTTTAACTTATCATTGTAGTGAGGTTACATCTGTGTTCCATTTGGAGACTTTCTAGCAACAAGATTAATCGTTTGTGAGACAACAAGGGATTAGGGAATCCTCTTTGGCGGTTCACTCATATTTAATGTGAATAACTTGTATATTTATATTTGATACTTGTGAGACCGTTATTATTAAATATAGATTAAATACTAGACATTTGAGTGTTTCACTATTCTTATTGGTGCCTCTCTAATGGGAATGTGGGATCATGTTGTGCTAGTTAATGCAGATTGACTAGCATAATAATAGAATGTACAAAAACAAGTCTCGTGTCATCGTGTATATCAAAATATATATATATATATTATTGGGCATCTTATTTAATCTAGAATCTGTAATTCAAACTTTTTCTTTTTTTAGTATTATTGAAGTTTAGTAATCTTGGGCTTAATCCATATTTTACTTTGATTAGTGATTGTATCCATTACAGTAAGGGTATTTCTATATCATGTGGGCAAGAATTGAGATCTAACTCAGCCTTGCCAATCCTAACCAGACACCCCACATGGCCGCCCAAAGAAAGACAAATGGAATGATAAAAAAATAATAACAATCACAGTCATATGAGACATAGATTTACACTGTTTTCTTTTTGGGCTTTACATGTTATTACTAATAGTTGTTAATATAGACACATCTGTTGTGAGCGAGAAAATGGATAACATCCCAAATAAGCATCACCAAAGTAGAGACAATCCAATCCAATCCAATCCAATACTTCAGTCATATTTCAGGTAAGTTTTATTTATGATTGTTAAAAAATTCATATTGGAAAACATTCATATTATAATTAAGTTTCAAATGTGTACCAAAAAAAAGAAAGTTGAAGTTTCAAATAAATATTCCTTTTTCGTAATAATTCCATATTAATCTACAAGTGAAGGAATTTAGGATCTAAAGAAATCTCAGTAGCGATTCTATTATTGTAGTTACCTCCATCAGAAAGAACAACAAACAAAAACATGTAGAAATGAAAAGAAATTTAAAAATTATATTGGAAATCATTTTGTTGGTTATAATGTTTAACCTGAAGCAGGATCCACATAATCTCGGAAAATTCTTGGGTTAGATAGGGTCTGTGGTACTACCACTGTATCAGATCCCTTGATCATAAATAAGATACGTTCAAATATCGTGAATCTTATCTAATCTGGATTTTAAAATTTTTGAGTATAACGTTCAATCTCTCAAGTCGGTAACTGTTCAATAAACAAAAGAATAAATTACACAAAATTCCCTTGTGGTATAGTAAGCTTACGCATTATCCCTTATAATTTGAAAATATATATTTTACTTACTTGTGTTTTGGATTAAATTACAATTATTATCTTTTCGGTAAGAAATGACAGCAAAAGTTAAGAAGTCGATGAGATGACAAAAATGACCTTCATAAGAAACTTGTTTAGAGTTTCTTTCCCCTTTCTTCAAATTTGTTTTTGTAGTAAAAGTTTGCGAGAAGTATTACAAAACTTGGCCAAGGCAATTGAATTGATCTCACCAAATTGCTTCAAATATTGTAAAAGTGCATGCAACCCCCAACCTCCTATCCAATATTTGGCATCTCTATCTAACCCTTTTTCCCTCACTATCAAACTAAACAAAAAATTTCGAATCATCTCCATGGAAACTGGCATTCACACTGGAATGCAAGGCTACTTGGTGTTCAAGAAGGATTTGGCGGTGCCGCTGATTTTGACACAGATCTTGTCATCACGTGAAGGGTTACGAAAACGTCGAATACAGGGCGTAACCGGTGGCAAGTTTGGCAGAGATATGCGGTGCAGCTTACAACTTTGGGATGAAAAATATCATATGGGGAGCGAACTTTATTAGGTCAAAATATTGAATGAACATTTTGCCTTTCAAGTCAAACTTTTAAAATGTTTGATCGTTAATGTTGACAGAAAAGATCCAAAACACGAGTAAATAACATGTATATTTTCAAACCACAAGAACAACGTGAGAGAGTTTTGTGTAATTTACCCTGAACAAAAAGAAAAAGTATAACAATTATCTAGTCATACTGACAGTAGACAGTACATTTTTCAACCAAGAAAGAAATTCCAATATATTCACGCAAGGTGATGAGTTTAGTCATGGATTCTACTCATCGTGTCTCAAGTCCATGTCTCCAATGCTAGGCTGACATCAGGTGAAAATTATACTTAAGAGACGAAATTCTACCAACCAAATTAGAGTTGGAAATGAAATAAATTTCCAAAATATGAACTTCTAAGCCTTCATATTTTTTTGGGTCATAAACTTTTCTAGTAAAGTAAGATGAAACTTTAAACAAATATAATCACAAGATGAACCATATACCTAAAAGTACAAGTTCTTGAATATAAAACTAATGTAGCCCCTCTAGAAATGCTTCAGGAAAAGAAGAAATCATCAACCAATTCATCAACCAGATTACTCAATATTCCCTTCTCAATTTCTACACCCTCTTCAAATGCTTCAGTTTCAAAATCGACCCACTTCCCTAATTGAGTGCTCATGTCCTTGTCCACAAGCTCATCCACCATGAAGTCGTCCATGCTTGTCCAGCCTGATATCTCTCTGCATAATTCTTCAGCCAGCCAATCTTTCCTTTGAATCAAAACTGTCAACTTTGTCCAAGATTTCCAACGTCCACCGAAAATTTGTGTACACCTCAATTCTAGATATAGCGAATCCTCAACATAGTCGAATAATAGCTTTCGAACTAGCTTGAAGTTCTCTTCCACATTTTTATTTGATCCTAGTTTTTCTTCCCCCCACTGATCAAAGAGATTGGGAGCTATGACCTTATGCGCCTGACCAAGTGCAAACTCCTCCAACATCAGGTCAGCGTTCACAAGTATATGTCTGATATACTCCAATTCCCAATTGGATGACTCATTAATTATCATCCAATTGAATGAAGAACTTGTATCTGTTAGACTTGTGGCTGCAAGAGAGGTTGAAGACGCAGAATCTGATAATTCCAAATCAGGCTCAACAGGCTGCGGTTTTCTTGTGGAGCTCCATTGAGTCATTTCATAAGCTTCAATTGATAAAAACTTCTTGCTTGCTGAAATTGAAGAAAATATTAATTTGGGTCCTAAATTATGTAATGCAAATCCACTAAGAATTCCAACAAGCCCCGTTTAAATTGTTCAATTAAGTGGGAGGCAAATGTTGTACTAGCTGCATAACCTTTTTGCATATCCTAAAAGGTAATTATACTACTTCAAGTTTAATCTTTCTTATACAATTCTGTCATAGATTGTATGATATAGTTCTTTGACTATGTGTTGAAAAAAATGCCAGATAAGAGAGTCTATCTCAATCAATGTCTTCATTAACAAAGTGTATAATAGATTAATAGAAATGAAGCATTCTTACCCTCACTGCTAATAGTTCTGTTGCTATCTAAAGAATTGCAACTACCCTCTGAATAAGCTGGTTCCAAACTTGAGAATGGACCACAGGATTGATATCTGAGTTCTCTTTCACTTTCACTGTTGCTCATACTGCTATGCTCTTGCATCGCTTGTACTCCCTAAGCATGGTGAAGAAAATGCAATGAGCAAAATAAAAATATTACGTCGAGATATTGTGTAGCTTAACACCCCCCAACACACACACGTGCAGAGAAGAGAGAGAATACATTCATTTGTTAGTAGGAACTACTGATGTCTGTGAGAACAAAGCATCTGTCATCATAAAGCCAAAGAACTAAAATGCAAACAAACTAAAGTTATTTGACAATACAGGGGAAGCTTTATATAAAGTACACTACTAGCAGTAAGTGTTCCACATCTCACATTGCTAACCAGAAGTCTATTGACAAGGGTATGCCAGTCAGTGAAGTTTAACATGGAGGTGTTTTAACCAATTACATGAATAACACAAAACAGACGTGATGATTCTGACAACTTAAAACTCACACATCTGCGACAATAATACAGAACCGATGTGATGATTCAGGCAATTTAAATAATCACACTTTTGCATAAGCTTATAGTCATTAAGCCAGGCAAAAATGAGCCGAACGTCCATTCTAGTTCTTCTGAATTATGTAATAAAAAAATTTTCAGAACAATAACTATCTAGCTCTTCAAGAAAAAGGAAGGAATCCAGAGTGAGTTCAACAGTTCTAAGCCATGCCCTAATCACAAGATGTCACCTGTCTGAGGTCTGAAACCTACTTTTTTTTTTCTCGCATTACCAGCAAAGCAGTAGTAGTGGGCACCTAGGGTCTTTGTTCATTCAGAAACCCAGATCCACAAAAGGCAACCCCACACTTGTAATATCTGAGGGAGACCGAAAATTTCAAGCATCTTTTAATATGTTTTGCAGTATTCTTAAAGGCATTTTCTGGATAAAGAATGCACCATTCGTGCTTCTTCCATTTACCGTCGTAGGAAATTGCAGCGAGAAAACATGGAAGAGAAATATAAACAACAACATACAACAAACCAAGCCTTATTCCCACTAAGTGGGTAATACAGAGAAATATATGCACAAAGAAAATTACAAACTAAATTACCTGCCACATTTGCATCCCTTTGAGCTGGAGTTCGTCAAGTGAAGAGCTATCGAATTTACATTGGATGCCTAATTTGTCCTTAGGCATAACAAATTGGGACCTTTTCCCATGTTCGGCAGACTTGGTATGTGTCACATTGACAGTGGACACCGAGTCTCCAAAACAATCATCAGAGAACTACAAGGAAACTCTGAATGGACCAGGTCTTGATGGGATGAGTCAACTTTTGATGTCAACTCCTTGAGTTTTTGTTCCAAAAGCATACTTAAAGCATCACCACTATTGACATTCAGACCAAAAGAAGACTCATTGTCGCTGGTAGTGGAAATAAGAAATGAGCTTCGTTTCTTTTCCGGGGCTTTCACAGGTGAACTGGAACAAGATAATGACTTTTTAATGGGAGAAGTGAATGTAAATGACACGACATCCATGCCACTTTTCCTCTCAGCTGCATCCCATTTACTGCACCTCTCAATTTCAAAGTTGCATTTTATAGACCTTTCACCTCGACTGACTGATGAAGTACCATTTCCATCAGACTTTCCCTTAACTGGTTGCTTCTGTCCTGAAGATCTCTTTACAATTAATGGAGGTTGTTCCTTTCCAACGTGATTGATGGTCTTTCTGGACATGACAGGAGTGTCTACAACAATCTTATTTACAGTCTTAGTGGATTATGCCTAGAGACATTGTTTGTGGATAGTGGTTTCCTCTCTTTTTGATGAGAAAGCAAAGGCCTCAAACCTTCCCTCTCTTTATTTGAAGCACAGTTCTGTCTCTGATTGTTCTGCCGGAGTACATCAGATGGCTTGTTCACTGAAGTTCTCCTATCAACACTCTTTTGGGTTTTTGGTTGGTTCCTACCAGCAGGGATATACTTGACATCATCATGTTCCTTTTGGTTTGTGAAACTCCGGTTACCAACTGAAGTAAATCCCTCCTTCTTCTGAATGTTAGCCTTAGCTTGAACAGCCAATGAAACTGATTTCTCCTTATTTTTAAGACTTTGAGAACCGGCATTTCTTGATGTATCAGAAACCTTAAACAGGTCTGGAGCTTCTGCTCGACCTTGGACCTTCTCCCTAGGTTGTCTCTTTATATGTTTTGAAGAGTATTGCTGTTTGGCCTTCTGTGCAGCTTCAATAATCCTTGAAGATTTCTGAGCAGCCTCCATTTTCTGGACTTTAAGATCCTGAATTCTCAAAGGAACTGATGAAGAAGCCAAAGATGGCAACTTATGAGTAGTGGTTGAACGAGGACTCTGTTCAATAATTTTGGCAGCTGCCTCCATTAAATAAGCAGTATTCATAGTTGGAACAAAACCTGGACTCTTGATGGGAGACAAAAGCTTGTGGTGAGTAATTGAAATGGGCTTGGCGGATTTTGGGGGCAGTACTTCAGTTTGAAACTTCTCAATTGGTCGACTCTGTACCTTCTGCAGCATCACTTCAACAGGATTCTTGGTAAACCCATCTAACTTATTTCGCATGCTATCATAGATTATGATGTGTTCTTCACTCCGGAAATCAGGAATAACCCGTGAGTAATGCGAATCTCTAAAAGAGTGCAAGTCAAAAGAAGGGACAGACCATGGCTCTGAAGCATTTGAAGTGGGAAGAGAATCCAATCCCATAAGACGTGCAACAACCCCAGGAGCTCTTGACTCGTATCTTTCATCACTACATTACAGATGAAGCATAATTCACTTCATTATTCCCTCTGTTACTCGGACCACACCCAATTTCATGCACCTTCATAATAGTATTTTCAAACATAAATAATGGTAGACTAAACAGCTGAAAGCTGAACAATAATCAGGTAATATAGTTGGAGAGGGAGAGGAGTACCTTCTGAAGTCGTGAAATCGTCGGATCATTGAAACTTTCTCTAACTTGTTTTGAATTTTCTGCAGCAGCCAAAATACCAGCAGGTAAACTTTCAGAGATAATCAGCAATAGAGAGTATAAGCATAAAAAACGCAAGCTATTACAGATACTTCAATTTCAGCAAGAAAAGCAACAAAAAAGTTAGAAGTAAGAAAAGTTACCCGATAATTCAGACTTGTAGGGGAAAAGCTTCTTCCGAGATTTAACATTCCAATCAAACAACTGAAGAAATCCACCTCTCGAACTTCGCTTTTCCACTTCCATTTGTTCACTTAAACCCCAAAAAACACTCAAATCTTCCTACAGAATCCTTAAATAATGTAAAAGCAGATCCATCTATCTGCACATCACCACCAGACAATTTCAGTCTTCAAATTCACCAAATTATGCGAAACTGCACCTGATTCATAACCACATTGTTCATTCAATATAAAAAATACTAACATTTCAAGTCAACCCAAATGAGTAAAGAAGAAAATGTAGTTTCAAAGAGCTTCAGAAACCGTTACTTTGACTCATAAACATCAGAGATATTTCCATCAAATACCCAAATTCTCAAGAAACCTCTAGATTCAAGAAATACAACACACAAAAAACAAGAAAAAAACACACTTCACACACACTTCACACATCCATAAGAATATACAAGATTATACAGATAAAACTAGGAGTTCAACTGAAGAACATCAAGAAATAGAGAAACCAAGAAAAACCCACCAACAAAAAGAAGTCAAATGATCAAGAAAAATGTTAACTTTCATATAAACAGTCAAATCCAATAATTCAAGAAAATTAAAGAGTAGAACTAAAAAAATCAAGAAAAAATTGAAGTTTAAGCCAATTTCAAATCAGAGACTCACCAAAGAAGATTCTGAGATGAACCCATTAACATTTTAAAGATTTCCCAAATGCCCTTTTCTGATTTTGTTAAAGTAAGGAAAGTAAAGTAAGCTGTGAGGAGATCTGAATAGAAGAGTGGTTGGTCAGCTGGTGGGTTTACATTTTTTTATGAGCAGTGTGTGTGTGTGTGTGTGTGTGTGGGCCTTTGCAAAAGTGTGAAGACTGAAGGAGTGAATGAAGACAGAGAAAAGAGCTCATTGATCAGCAGCATCTTAGAGTTGAAAAAAACAGAACTATCATGCTATTATTTAAAATATTATTTAAAATAATTATCATAATGACATTAAAAAAATTAAAATTACAAAATCTTATTGTGAAAATAATAGTTCAGGTACAGTCTAAAGGGAATAAATAGTAATACATTATTCTTATGATTGTGTTACATGTGAAATAAAAAAGTAAAAAAAAAAAATGTGTAGGAGCGCGTACAAAATAATTATAAAATATTAATAATCTTTCTTCTGTTTCATTTAAATTGTTGTTTTTGATTATTGTATAAGAATTAAAAATATATTAAATTATATTAATTTTACATAAAGATAATTTAAAGATACTATCATTTTATATTAATATTTCTGAACTAATAATTATCTTCCTCCATCAATATGCCACTAATGATAAAATTGCAAAAATAAAAATCATATCAATTACTAGAATTCCTTATGCGAAAGATAATTTTGTGCAAAATAAATTGTTTAATGCGAAAAGTAAAATAAAAAAGAAAAGAGTAGTGAATAAACAAAGCTTGTATGTTGTGGTTTTTTTTTTTTTTTTTTTTTTGTTAGTGTATTGGGTAGAGAAAAATATTTAAATAAATTTGATTTTCTATCTTATTTATAGATATTGTATTATGAATTAAATCAAACTATAAAATAAATGATATTATTTAGTGTAAATAATATTTTATAAATTCAATATTTACTATAAAATTAATCCTATAGATGGATCCAAAATTAGGCCTATTTTCCTTGTGCAATAGTAATGGGTATAGCGAAGGCGTGTGAATAGGACAAGGCTTATTAAGATCCAAAATTGATGTCAAAATTGTATTTACCCAAAAAACAAAAACACAAAATTGATGTTTGAACGGACATTATTTTGTGCAATAATTAAAATGTTATTTATAAAACTATTGTAATTAATTTTTAAAAAGTAATGTAGTGAGTTAGATAAAAATTAAAAAATATATGAGTTTAAAAACAAATCTTTTAAAGTGTTATTGGAGGATGACACAATGAAAACGAATAGACAAGGAAGAAGAGGAGAGGAAACATACAATCTTTACTGTTACATAGTAGTAGTCTAGTAGAGTAGTATTAAATGCTAGTCTTTGTGGATATCCATTGAGAGGACAAGGATCCTCTCCATTGGATAAATGAAAGATTTTTTTATTTATCCTTTTAAATGAGTGATATATCATTTAAATATATAATTAAATTATGATACATTTATTGAATTATTATTTTTATGATAAAATTAAGTAATTTTTTTTCTTGATAATTAATTAAATTTAAAAATATTGTCATTTAAGAAAATTAATCAAATTATTTTATTAAGATTCATACTATTTAATTAAAAATATATATGTAAATGATTTCTTACAACAAACAAAAATTTATAACAAAAATTTTAGTATGTCATTAAATTGGAGTAACATAATATTATAATTTCATTACATTTTTTTAAGTATTTATTTATTTTTCTTAAACTTAACCTTAAATTTGTTATATAAATAAAATAATAATTGAAACTATATAGTTTGAATATATAGAAATAGTAAAATAGTGATATGAATAAAATTTAGCTCTTAATTTATACAAATAGTGAGGTATCACTCATTTAAAGAAATAAATGAAAGATCCTCCATTTACCCTCTAAACGGAGAAAGATCCTTCTCCTCCATTGACATATACAGTAGTTCTAATAAAAATAAAAATAAAAGGATCAAATGTCAAGCAATAAATGTAATTCTATTGTAATTAAAGCTTAACGATTTATTTATTTTAAAAGAAAATTTACTTGGAATAATGGAAATTTCTTTGATGAGCATCATGTTAACAGCTTACTTAGCAAATGTGAAATCGAGGTTTCAACAATGAAATGCATACCAATTTTTAAATATTTCGGGGGAGTGGAAATCAAAGACTTTTATCAATTTCTAATGATATTTTTTAATTTCCCAAAAATTTAAGGAGGCAGTTTCCCTGCACTTGCCCTCCTCGCATTCCAGCATGCCTACCAACTCTAAATCTAGCAGAAGCAATTTTGATCAAAACACTCCATTGATGAGAAATTTTATCTCTATACGCGGTGGTTACTTTTTAATTAATGAAAATTCTCTATTTAGAGTGGTCGTTCATATTTTTAAAAATAGAGGGGCTATTATATTTAAACTTATAAATTTGTCACTCTAAATAAAAAACTCCTATTAATTGAGAAGCACTATTCAACAATGAGATATAATTCTAACCAAAATAAAATTTCTCACAATCAATCTTCTATTTTGATATCCTTTCCTTTAAAATAAATATTTTCTTCATACGTTTTTCAATCACATTTTTACATCACAAATACACTTATAGTTTAATATATATATAATACATTATTAATTCTTCACAAAAGTGATTCTACTTCTTTATCATTGAATTACTTGTACAAGAGTAAAATACAGTTTTAGTCCCTAATATTTAGGGTATTACATATATTAGTTTTCAAAGTTTTGGTTAAAATAGATTTTATCCTCAAAAATTCAAAATCTGAACAAAATTTGGACAATAGACAGAAAATTAGAATTTTTAATAGAAATAAGCCACGTGTTGGTCACGTGGCAATTAAGTAAATGCCCAAAAAAAAATTAAAAATTGCAGACAATAGTAAAAAATGTTAAAAAAATAAAAATAAAAACTTAAAAATAACATTTAATATTAAACTCTCATTTTAACCAAAAAAATATAAATTAGGTTAGAACCTTTTTATTTCTATACTTTAACCCAAAATTCTTTCTTTCCTTTTAACACAAGAGAACTCTAATCCTTCGTCCCTTTTATCACTTTGTCTTTCTTGAACGCGATCATAAATTCCTTCTATTTTCTTTGAAGATCATGGGGAATTGATTGTATAGGATGAGGTTGAGGTTAGTGGGATGAGCATTCAAAGGAAATGGAAGGAATTGATGATCGTTTTCAAAGAAGATAAAGGGACAAAAGAAATTGAAGGATTAGACTTCTTCTAGGGTTAAAGAGGAAAGAGTAATTTTGGGTTAAAGGGGAGAAAGGGTTCATTCCTGACTAATATCTTTAGATTAAAATGAGAGTTTAATGTTAAATGTGTTTTTCAAATTTTTATTTATAATTTTGTAAGATTTGTTTCTTTTATCTATAATTGTTAATTTTTTTTTGGGCATTTACTTGACAGTCACATGCTTAGAAATGTCAATTTTCTGTCAATTGTCCTAACTTTGTTCAAATTCTGAAATTTTGGGAGACTAAATCTATTTTGGCCGAAACTTTAGAGACCAATTCGTGTATTATCCTAAACATTGGGGACTAAAATGTATTTTACTCAATTTTAAAATATAGCTTGCACTTTGACACATAAGGTTTGTTCTCAACAAATTATTGAAAGTTCTTTTTAATTTTTTTGAAATTAAAATTTTATTTTTAAATTTTTTTTTGACAAAAGCATTTTTTTCCCATTCAGAAAAGTTAAAAAATTTTGTTTTGAAAAGTGACTCTGCACCTGTTTTTCTAAAAGTATTTTTTTTCGAAAATCCAGCTTATAGCAATTGATAAGTATTGTGCTTGGATAGATGGATTTGGGTGTATTTGATTTGAAATTTTAATCTATAGTAAATTATACAAACAAGTTAATTGATTTATAGTAAATTATACAAACAAGTTAATTGATTTAGATGTAGATTTGATTTAAATGTATATTTGAAATTCATCTAAATTTCATATTATTTTAAATGCACCCAATTCAAAGCCATTCAAGGTGGATTTCAAATTTTTCCTTCAATTCAAATCCATCCATCCAAACACAACAAAACAGAAATAGTTGAAGATTAAGACAAAATTACTTTTAAAGTTTTATGAGATTATATGCACATATAGATACAAAACCCCACCAATCTTTCATCAATGGACTATAGATCCTAGATATTAATGATATATATATTTTTTTAAAGTAGACATTAATAAAGTCATGCTTATATAGTGGAAAAAAAAAAAAAAGATACAAAACCCCACCAATATTGTGTATATAAGTGAATACTTGTTGAATAGTTGATATAATAAGTTTTACATTCTCAACTCTCTAATAAGTTTTTTATTTTTTTTAAAATTTGGTTAGAAGTAATTATAAACTAAAGTATTGCTAATAACAAATCAGTCTCATCCTGCATGATTTTATGTGTAAAGGGCACCCAAAAAAAAAAAATCATCGGAGTTGCTTCTTGAATATTTTGGCAGAAGAAAGGCAAATTTTATTGCCACAACTGTAATCTTATTGATACGTCACAATAAAAGAGTTGTGAAATGACTAACGTACCCTTGAAACAGGAGTTTTTTTTATATTATTATTTCACCGTCCTCTTTTACTGTGACAACAACTTTTGTTCGCAAGAAAGCGTGTGCCATTTTTTCATCTCCCCGTACGATTACATATGTCACCACAATTTTTGAATTGACTAATTATGAAAAAATTCAATAATCTCAAAAAGTAGTATTCAGATTAAAGCAGGGAAGAAAAATACAAATATTAATTGTGTTCCAAAGAAAGATAAAAGAAAACAAATAAGAAGAAGACAATAGTTGGATGAAGTAAGATTGACCTTTTGCATAGTAAATTAGAGAAAGACAGGAAGAGATCAAACCATGTCTTTTATTTAGTTTTCCTCTTGATTTTTCATAACATTCGAAATCTTACTGATCCAGAAAAGTAAGCACAAAAGTTGTTCAGTACATCCCTTTGAATACTACTACATTATATTCCTTTTCTTTATAGACTATAGAGCAAGACATGGTGATAATAACTAAAAAGCAATTTGTATTGGGAGCTACAATTAGAGTTTTTTTTAAGGGGATCGAAGTTCAAAACATTAAAAGAATATTTGAAATGTATATTATCCATGAATTCTCAAACATCCATCCAATATAATAATAGAAACTTACATAATCTTGTACGAACATACTTTAAATTTCGTTTTTAAAGCTCAACATATTGTATTATATAAATTTTTAAAGTATAAGAAGATAATTATTTAAAGAAACAATAAAATTTTTCTACAAGAACAATCGAGGAAATTGGCAAGGACGAAAAACAATTGCAAAGACAAGAGTAACAACAATTCAACCATCTTCAATGTCTTCAAACATTTAACTATATCTACCCCTACTGCATTGAAATATTGGTTCCTCATTAAATTAGAATATACATCAAAGAAGCAATTTGAGGTTTATTATTATTATTGTTATTATTTTGGGTAATAACTTAAGGTTCTTTATTATACATTCTTGGCACCTGTCGCTGCGATGCATTATGTCATTTTAATGGTTGCATAGTGCTTTTGACACTTTGACAGAGACCTGGCAAGAAATGGATAGCCAATTATGAAATACATGACTGTGGATGCTCTAAATATAATTGATTTATTAGTTTTATTTGACCTTTCACATGCTATTTCATTTTCATGGAATGCAAAACAATTAGTTGTCCATTTACATCACTAGTAGCTTGGTCCTCCTGGTCTTCAAAGACACCACACCCTTAAAAGGCAAATTTTTACCTACACAAAAGACACAAATTATTTAAATTCTATTATGGAACTATGTGAAACAAATTGTGTGAACCCTATTATGGGACTGTGAGTTCCATAATAAGGTCCACACAATTTATTGGAAAATTTTATAATTTAAAAAAAAAATTATTCTATTTTACTTTAAATATTTGTACTGTATAATATTATGTACTTTAAATATTTGTACTGTACAAACTTTTAAAGTTAAAGAAATGTTCCCTAAAAAAAAGCATTATAAAATTCTCCCAATTTATTTATTAATACAACTTACACCTTGATACATACAAAAATTTATCTAAATTTCAACCGTCCAAGTACAAATTTTCCTATTGTTTTGCTCCTTCGGGATCATGTAGTGTGTCATTTTCTAGTCCCCAGTTCCTATTACGCAAGCCAGTGGGCTCCTTTTAGTTTATTTTATGGATATTGTTTTGTTTTTTGGATAAATGGATTCAAGTTTCATCTACCATGTCCTTCAAACTTAATTATTTTTTTTTGGAGGAAGTATTTTATTTTAACATTTCCCTATAGTATATGATTAATCACCATTGAATATTGAAATAATTTCATAAATCTCTTCTGAGTTTTAGCTAATATCATTTAACATCTTTAATTTTTAAAAAATATTACTTAGCTTTTTTAATTTATCTTTGGTATAACATTGTCAGCCCAAAGGTATATAAAAAAATTGATAAAAGGAAAGAGAAATCATTTTTATTCCAATTTTTCTCCTAGTAACAAAATTTTAACTTAATAAAATGGTAAGAGAAAAATGAAAGGAAATTTGGGTGGGATCACGAGTAGTGTGTCATTTTCTAGTTCCCTGTTTCTATTACACAAGCCAGTGGGCTCCTTTTAGTTTATTTTATGGATATTGTTTTTTTTGGATAAATGGATTTCAAGTTTCATCTACCATGTCCTTCAAACTTATTTATTTTTTTGGGGAAAGTATTTTATTTTAACATTTCACTATTGTATATGATTATTCACCATTGAATATTGGGATAATTTCATGAACTTTTCCTAAGTTTTATGCTAATATTATTTAACATTTTTTAATTTTTAAAAATATTACTTATCTCCCTAATCTATCTTTGGTGCAACATTGTCAGCCCAAAAGTATAAAAAAACAAAAATTGATTTAAGGGAAGAGAAACCATTTTTATTCCAGTTTTCCTCCTAGTAATTAATTTTAACTTAATAAAATGGTAAGAGAAAAAGGAAAGGAAATTTGGTGTTGAAATATAATTAGAGGCAAATAATATTGGATTGTAATTTTTTATCTCCTTCATCAATTAATATAAAAATAAATTTTAATTTTTATTAATTAAAGAATTTGTAATTTACATACAAAATATGAATATGTCTTTTATAGTACATGTTGTGTTTCTAATATACAGATAAGTTTTTGTTTAAATCGATTATGTACAAGCACATTCTATGCACATTCATTTTAATTTTTTTCCCAGATTATGAGTTTGTAATTTTCTAAATAAAACACCAATCACATTTATTTATTATATAGTGTGTTTTTGCTTATATTAAATTTTTATTCAAATGGATACACACAAGTAATAACATGTGCACATGTTTTTCTAAATTCATTGACAAAAAAAATTATCAAAAAAATGCATTTTAATTTATTTTGATTTATGATTTTGTAATTCTCCAAATAAAATAATAATCATATTACATATGTCAGTGTTCAAACAGAGATAGCCTCGAACACATTAACGCAAGCATATAATCTTTTGTAAATAAAAAAAAAAATTACTAAAAGTTTGTTATAAGCTTCAAGGTACCAAATGAAATTGTTAAAAGAACTTGAGGAGAGTTTTTGGAAATTACCCTTTCGCTATAAAGCTAAAACAACAAGGGTAGAAATGTTATTTAATGCCTTTGATACTAACTCTAGGACTCACGGACAATTGAGAACAGATAGCATAATGATGTTTTTGAAAGTTGGGTACCAATTAAGTGATATTAACATAAACATTAGAGATGTTTATGAAAATTATCCCTTGAATATTAAGATCATGTTATATAAACTTGTATTGACATTTGTTATATATGGTTCAAATATTTCTCTTGAAAATTTTTGAATGACAAATTTAAATGTTGACACGTTGAATTATGGCTATTAAAGAAAAGAAGGCAATCAGAGCAATGTTATAAAAGTTATACACAATATATAAATATTTAAATAAAATGTATAGAATTAAGAGAGAAAGAGAGAAGAAATAAAGAAGACTGAATTATTAGTTTTTTATTTTATTCCTCATGTAATAATATATGTATTGATAGGAATACAATAACTCATGAGTTACGTTATGTAGATAACGTAACATGTCTCTACACTTATCAGACTATTAGATATAGATAGATATCCACTAGGACTTATCAACATACATAATAGACATCGACATCCACTATCATACGTGATTTATATCACTCCTCTCTGAATGTTTATAATAAAAAATGTGTCTTGTTAAAATCTTATTAGGAGAAATCCAATGGGACAGAAAAATCCAGTGAAGTAACCACTAGGACTTATCAACATACATAATAGACATCGACATCCACTATCATACGTGATTTATATCACTCCTCTTTGAATGTTTATAATAAAAAATGTGTCTCGTTAAAATCTTATTAGGAGAAATCCAATGGGACAGAAAAATCCAGTGAAGTAAGAAGCGTACGCAATATTTGTAGTATACTTTTGTATGCTGTCTCATTAAAAATTTTGCCTAAAAAAAATTTCTATTGGGACAAAATCATGACCAAGAAAAAAAGAATACAGCGTATATTATTACCCCCTTTAACTTGGCAATGCATGATGTGTTGTCTTCATAAAATATTGTTAGCAACTTTTCTTCTAACATTAAATCACATATTTTCTAGATATGTTGGGTTAATGATTTTAACTAAATACATTATCTACTTGTCTCATGTATAGTAATTAATTTTGCATGATTTGAAAAAAAATAGCAGTAAAGTTTGTTATTTCGAACGTTATGATATAGTTGTATCTCTATATGTGATTAAATAACCTATTAGATTTTATTTGGGTTAGATAAATATCTAGCATCTGTAGAACCAATTAACTGCAATCTAAATTTACTTGAATAAAGTAAACTCCTATCAATAGTCTCTCGGGGGTATCTAAATATATACTTAACACCATTTCAGTGTCTTCGTGTTAGAGAATAACTAAATTTTGCTGACAAACTTACAGCAAATGTTATATCAGATTGTGTATTATTAACTGTAGTAAAATACATTAATGCTCCCATAGTACTTAGATTTGGTACTCAGGACCAAGAAATTTTTCATCATTCTACCGAAGACAAAAAGGATTTTTTTTCACATCAAGTGATGTTACATTATGAAAAAAGTACTAATGGATATGATATATCCATATAGAACCGCTTCAATATATTTTCTGTATAAATTGATTGATGAATGAAAATTCTATGCATTAAGTGCTCAAATTGAAGACTTGTACAAAATTTAGTTTGGCCTAGCTCTTTTATCTCAAATTATTTCTTTAAACAATTCATTGTATTTTAATGTTCTTCAGGAGTTTCAATAATATTTATATCATCAACACATACAGTAATTATCACAAATTTTGATTCAGTTTTTTTTTTATAAAAAATACATAGGCAAATTGGATCGTTTTTGTAACTCTCTTTCAAGAGATATTCACTGAAGCAATTATACCATATATGCCCAAATTACTTTAATGCATACAAGAATTTACATATTCTTATTGAACAATTTGTTTCTGAAAAATTTTACATGTTTCAGGCATGTTAAATCCTTAAGTGATTTTTATATAAATATTGACATCAATGAGTAATATAAATAGGCTTATAATAATATTCATGAGATGCATTTTAATTTTTTTCATAAATGCCAGACTAATAAAATATTTAAAGATAATTGCATCCACCACATAAGAATACGTTTCTTTATAATCAATGTCAAGTCTTTGCAAAAAAAATTGTGCAACAAAATGTGCTTTGTATCGTATATTTTTTCTCATTTTATTTTCGCATAAATATCCATTTGTACCTCACTGACTTTAAACTTTTAGGCGTTTGGATTACAGGTCAAAAAATTTTACGTTCAAAACATGAATTTAATTATTCTTAAATTGCGTCTTTCTATTTTGGTCAAGTATAAGAGACAGCTCCACTTTTCGACAGATTTAGATTCAAATTCTTGTTTTAATTCAAACATCAGCTGATATTATAAATAGTAATATTGTCGACAATAATATCCTTTCGGTTAGATAATCTATCTTTTTTCAATAGAGACATAACTTATTGAAATTTCTTCATTTTCATTAGATCCAAGTACCCGATTCATTTTTGGAGTTTTATGCTTAGTTATATCTAGGGTCTCTTTGGGAGCACCCGACTCCCTTATATGACCATCATGAATAGTTGTTTCTTTTCTCATTCGAGAAATTTGATCTTTGGAATCGATTGGTCTACCACGCTTTAGGCGTAGTTTATTATTATTTACATTGACAAGTTGTTCTAGTGAAACTTTAATTCTAATTGGAACATTTTTAATTGGTATATGAGATTTAGTATTTCGTTTTAGATTGTAAATGAATATAGCAGTTGATTCGCAATATTTTGTAAATAAATTATCTTTTGAACTTCTAGTTTACATTATTTTGTACGAGAATCAAAGTGTGATAACGATAATTCATTCTATTCAATTTTTCTATCAAACTGTTTATCTGTTCTCTCTAATATTGGAAAAATATTTTTATCAAAATGACAATCGGCAAAACGTGCCGTAAATAAGTCCTCTGTTAATGGTTTAAGATATTTAATTATAGATGGAGACTCATATCCATCATATATTCTCAACTTTCTTTTAGCACGCATCTTTGTGTGTTGCAGTATAGAAATTGGAATATACACCGCATAAACAAAAATATTTAGATGGGATATATCAGGCTCTTGACTAAAAGCCAATTGTAATGGGAAAAAATTTAAATAACTTATTGTTTTGATACGTACAAGTGCTGTTGCATGCAAAATAGTGTGTCTCCACACAAAAATAGGCAATTTTGTTCTCATAAGTAATAGTCTAACTATTAATTGAAGGTACTTTATGAATGATTATGCTAAAATATTTTGAGTATGAATATGTACTACAGTATGTTTAATAGTTATTCCAATTGACATACAAAAATCATTAAATGTATGAGATGTAAATTCACCAACATTATCAAGATGAATTTTCTTGATTGCATAATCTAAAAATTATGCTTTTAATTGAAGAATTATTTGAGCAAGTAATCTCGCAAACGCCAGATTAAATACACATGAGACATCTAGTAGATGCATCTATCAAAAATATAAAATATCTAGATAATCCACAATATAAGTGATTAGGCTCATAAAATATATATGACCTCGAATTCATTTTAGAAATATAGGGGATTTAATCCTTATTTTAATTGGTGATTATATAAAACAATTTTTGTTGAGAAGAAGCAGCACAAGATAATTCACTAAATTGAAAAATCTTCAAGTTTTTCTGTGTGAATTTTTAATGATTTTATGCATTATAATTGACTCGGGATAGTCTAACCAGTCATGCCAAACAATAAATTTTTTTGAATTAGTGAACTTCTAATTTACTATAGCATATGTTTTAGTTGCATAGTACAAATCAAAAGAAAAGTAAGCAATTTTGGAAAATATATTTCTTTATTGATGCTATTTTTGTGATATAAGGATACTCAATATTTTGGTCGTTTACTGTTTCAATATGATATTCATTGTTAAATTTTGGCGGCAGGTATTCTTGAAATTTAATATATTTTTTGAGACTCTCAGGGTAATATTATGGTAGCCGTTATTGAACCATCAATTAATTTAGTAATATCCGATATTGTATTAACATTAGTATTATCTTTATTAATTGAGAAAAATATTTCTTATTTTTTAGTATCATATCTGTTTACACTGTTAGTGAGACATATGTCTTAATATCTGAAATACATTCACATGTATATTCATATATTTCTCACTAAATACGATGAATATAATAATAGAACAAAATAAGATAACAAATTAATGTAAAAGAATAAGACATATATAATTTTAAAAATAAAGATATGCAAAATAAAATTTCATAATATGTTCAATACTTTCTTCAGGGAAGAAATTATCAATACTATGACCATGACAAATATCAATATAGACAAAATTTATTTTTATAACTTTGGTGTACGACAGGCACATAAATTCATTTTGTTTATATTTTGGTGTACAACAGGTACGTGAATAATAGATTTTCATGCCACATTGATAATATTTATTTTCAATATTTTCTAGTGAGATTATTTTGATCACTATTTTTCTTCCTTTTTCTTCTTTAGAATTAATCTACTTTTGGTGGTATAGGTAATTATTATGGGTTCGTCCACGGTTACTATCAAGTGGGATCATAAACATAATTATTTTTAAAATTGTGATACATAATTGCATTTACTTCAGGAAATTGAACAAATCCAAGTATGATTGCATTCACTTCAAGGAATTAAATAGAGATTGTGGGATAGGTTTCGTGATTCATTATTTAATTCAACCACAAGATAACATGAAATTAATTCTAACTGATTTTTAAAACCCTTATAGGTATATTTGAGGTGTAAAAAGTAAAGAATACTTTTTTTTCTCTAACATATTTAGTTAGTTATTGTTTAAACTTCCCATAGATTTGCTGGATATTTTCAGGAAGAAAAGAAAATTATATATTTTTCCTTATTCTAATTGGATGCAATATTATCTTTCTTGATGGTGTCTGTCAAGACTCATACAATATTTTTCTTATTGATGGTGTCTTCAAGACCCATAAATTTCAAATGTACTTCAGTATCTAAATTTTGCTCGTTATGTCAAGAACCATAAATTCAAATTTTGTAAGATATGATCCACACTAATTTAAATAATAATCATAAATGATATTGAGGTAGTACAATTAAATCAGAAGTATATAAAAATCAAACGTAATGATAGAGAATACTAAAGATCAAATCATATCTTGGTTGTGATGATTTAAATTTCTATCCTCGTTGTGTTGTTCTACCAATTATGCGTCAATTGATTAGAGTTTCGTACTAATAACATATTATGACGAGTCGATCTTGAACATATATATATATATATATATATATATTCTTCTAGAGTTCTTGATGAACTTTTCGAGCACGTATATGTTTTTTTATTATATGTAAAATTACTAAAATGTCTATATTTTTTAAAAAATTATATTTTTTACCTTAAAAAAAGTCGAACTATTCAAGTTCGATCCTCGTTTTACTTATTTGCGAGCAAGCTTGAATCAAGTTTGAATTTCATCAATTTTTTGGAAATCTCTATGTTTAGATCTCGTTCAACTCTCACGAAAAAATTCAAAATCAAATTTGAGTAGGGCACTATTCATATTCGAGTCGACTTGTTTAAACTCTTAATTGGGAGCCACAAATGAGAGGTTTAATTTAGTCTGCATTCTCCACTGAGTGAAAAAAAAAAAAACAAGAATAATAAATAGAGGATTGGATGCGTTTGATGTTTTGATAAGTTGTCAAACAAATAATTTTAAAAGAAAATTATGTATTCTAGATGTGATAATAACAAATATTACTGTGTGGGATGGCATGTTCAAACAAATATATAAAAAATTTAAAGCATAAAACACTTGAGCAAAACCATAAATCCAGTCGGATTTGATCGTAGTAAAATTACTTATTTGTAAGGGTGTTTATTCGGCTGGTGTTCGATTTTTCAACTTATTCGATTTGACTTGTTTGACTTTCAACTGCTATGAAAATTTCAAAGTCAAAGTCAAGGCATATAAAGTTTAAGTCGATTAAAGTCGAGTCATTAAATTTGAGTTATTCGACTAGTAAGTCGAACAATTAATCTTCTTCCATTTCATATTTTAATTCTAAAATTTAGTACATTATCCCACAAATTTCATATCATTCCACAAAAGTGTACTAAATTTATAATTGTACAATTTATTAATGTAATACTTTTATTTTAGTTATTCCAATTTTCACATTATCATCCACATTATCATCTTTATATAATGTGTGTATAAAAATATAATTCATAATATATTATAAATACAAGTTTTAAATAGATCATATGTATAAATTTATACATGCATATCTTTGTATGTATACTATATACACATACACAAGTTACAAATCTTAATATATGAATGTGTATTAGTGTATATATTATATATAGATATTAAAATTGATTTACAAAATCAAAAATTCAGAACCACTTATTAAAATTGATTCATATATAAAATTTAGATTATTGAATCACCAATCCTTGTTAAGTAATATTCAATAAGTATATAGGAATATATATATATATATATATATATGATTACCTAAATATATCTATACTAATAGTAAGTTAGTAGTGCATTTAATATATTTGTTGATAGTAAAATATTATATTAATAAGTTATGTCGTATATAAATTAGATGCTTTGTAAAACATATTTTTATTACAATTATAAGTTAAACAAATTTTAGTATATGAACATAAGAACATGTATATATAGATATATTATATATAGATATTTCAATAAATACTTAAGTATATATAATTATTTTACTCTAATATCTGTATATATTAAAAAGAAATTAGTAATTCATTTAATTAGTTATTAAAACAAAAGTGTTACATTAATAAGTTGTACACTTATATTAATGTATAAATATATAAATTGTACATAATACCAACAATTATACATAGAAAAGATATTTATGTATTAAGAAAAAGATAATATTATCAATTATTAACATACATTTTAATTATTAAGAATTAATAATATTACGGCTAAAATATTATGGATACAGATACATTAATATATTATTATAATTAGAAATCCATATATATATATATACACACATATATATTTGACTTGTTTGACCAGTTTTGAATAGTAATTTCGAATGACTTGTTTGATTGGTAAATCAGTCAAACTAGTCAATCTGTAGATCGGTATTTGACTAGTAGTTTGACTTGAAAGTTGAAATCAAAATTGAATCGAGAAATCGCTTAATTAATTTGACTTTAAGTCAAAGTCGAACAAGTCAAGATAAATTTTTTTTTCGATTCGACTTGATAGTTCGACTTGATTGACTTTTGAACACCATTACTTATTTGAGTAATTTCTTGAGTAGGATTTACCGCCATATTTTTCTAAAAAAAAAAATACATATTTCATGATACATATGTATGAAACCTACATGGTATACTATATACCTCATTAAGGACATTATTATAATTTACATTTTTAAATAAAGCTGTTATAGCAATTGTAAGACCCCTAAACCCAAATCTATAGATAGAAAGGTTCTTGCCTCAAAAATTAGTGGCAGAGCTGCGATTATTTTTCAGTGGAAGGCCTGGGGGCCAAATAATAAAATATTTTTTTAGTTCTATAAATAGTTTTGAAAACAATAATATTCACTTAATAACATATGTATTTAATAAATAAGGATCTAAAATACCCACTAATGCCCAACAATTCATTAAAATGCAAACTTTTTTCCATAAAAAGATCCTCTAGCTACTCGTTAAAGCGTTATGCTTGTATTTATAATCATCGTTAAAGTAATAAATAATGCATGTTGTTTGTTTTTGTTTTTTTTAACTAAAAGTTGTTATCAAATTACTTATTGGCTTATATGTGAATTTACTTTCTACAAATTAGTGGAATAAAAACAAAGTTTTTCAATAATTCAATACTAAAAGTGAATATTTTTTTAATCAATGGGCGCACATTATTTATAAATTAATATAATAAGACCAAAATTTTAAAACATTTTTATACTTTTAACTCCCATTTTTCTTGGCCAGTGGGGGCCAATGAATAGACCCGCCCCGGTCATAAATATATTTTAACATCACTTAATACAGAACTTTGTCTTTCTACTTTCTCGTTATACTCTCTGCTCTCGACAATATTCATGTTTAAAAATGTCTTTCTACGTGGTTTTTGAATCAATAATTGTTATATATGGGGCCTAAATTACAACTAAAATAGTATAGCAACAACAATAATCAATAATGAATGATAATGACGACTATTGTAATGCCGAGAAACACAACAATTGTATAGCGGTTGCATGTGCCTTTAGTCAAAGTATTTTTCAAGGCCTCGTGGGCAGATGGATCTGAAATCAGGGTCCATCAACATCCTGACATTTCCCCTTCAGAAGAATAAGAAGATGATAAATGTAATGTGATGCAAGAAGCTATTATGGACACTATAGTCAAGAACATCATGCTCTTCTGTCTCCCTAATATTATACCACAGTGGTCCAAGTTGGTCACTAGTACAAAATTTGTTAGTCTTCAACAAATGAACAAAAGAAGTCATGAAGTCTATTTTTGATCAAGCCAAACAATATCATAAGATTTCTTTTACTTCAACTTTACAATTGATTCTCTTATAAATGACCAGGACTCTGGAAATTATTTGGAATACGAGAGAGTCTTATACTATCAGACCCTGCACACTGTACAGCCTTAATTATGCATTCCGAACTCATCAAGTACATATTATGGAAAATAAGAATATCAAAAAATCCAACCATATTACGCCCTGATGGTGTTTTTTTTTTTTTTGCATTGTGTTGAGAGCAAAGGCTTCACTTGGAGCTGCATGCATCTCTACGCCTAGCCACAATGGTGGCATTTGGAAAACAGGTATCCAATAAACTAGCAGCCTGAGGAGGAGAAAGCTAGAACCACTTTTCTCACCTCATAATATTTATTAGTAATTGTCTCTCCATGACATGCTTTGGCCGTAGTTATTAGGGCACAAGACAGTCAATTTGTGCTTAGTTATTTTAAAAATAGGTGATAGTTGTAGGCACACAAGGAATTTCGTTGTTCTAGCAGTCAATAAAGATCTGCATAACTCTATGAGGAAGCCTTGAGGCAGTTATCGCAAGGATTAGAACCATGTTTGCAGGCATTGGAGTCAAAGGACTCTCCAAAATGCGCCAATAGGGATTGTCTACGGCATTCAGTCTGCAAGACAAGGGAAAATGATTTTACAAATTGAACGAGTTCTGTGACTTGAGTGTGTGCTTCTGAACAGTAAGTCCTGGAACTTTTTAAAGGAAGGTAAATATTAAGGATGTTTTATACTCTAATACTAACAACTTACCTTAAGTTCACAGTACTGTTGCATTTTGCGTGCTTGATCCATGGCCAATTTAAAGCTCTCAATTTTGCGTCCTTTCCCACTTCTTAACATACAGACCACGCGACTGAAATCCTTCTTCTGGTAAAGAGCAATGCATGTGGCGGGAAGGTTATCTCTGCCTGCTCTTCCAGATTCCTGATAATAGCTTTCAATTGATTTTGACATTGTATTGTGAATAACGAACCTCTGGAGATTTTCCAAAAAAAAAAAAAAAAGAAAGAATGTCACGCTACATGCATTAAGCAAATTTTAAAAAAATGACTGTGCATAAAGAATTTCCCTAGCAATATCACATGTCAACCATCAAATGTTTCCAACTGAAAACATATGTCAACAATTATAACATAGAAAGGTATACATGATAGGAATTTGTAATTTTCTTTCAAATGCAAATTTATCGTGTCAGGTGTCAACCAATATACTCTTTCCTCGAGTGTCCTGATGACTTTTCCCTTTCTACTGTAATGATATATGAAATTTAACCAGCTTTCCAAGTTGCTAGCAGGTAATGAAAAAAAAAAAAACTGAGAATAGTGAGCAAGACTCACAACATCAGGTTTATCTATTCCCATCCCAAAAGCTATAGTGGCACACACAACTTGGACTTCTCCAGTATGCCATTTCTTTTGGACTGCAACCCTCTGACGAGCCGCCAATCCAGCATGATAGTATACTGTTTTAACCTTACACTTTTCATTCAGATACTTTGAGACCTCCACACATTCACTTTTTGATAGACAGTATACGATACCACATAAATTGTTGTAACGGTCCAGGAGTAATCTCCCAAGCTGCTTGAGTGGTTCTTTGCTCTTCTCAATCACTTCATACTTTAAGTTGGGTCTATCAAAGCTCATCTCAAGGACAAGCGCATGAGGAATTTCCAGGGCTTTTAAAATGTCCTGGAAAGAAGAGTAAGCCCAAGTCAAGAGAAAGCAATCGGAAAACTAAATCAGTAAAGTAGTTCAATTGAGGTTGCAATCTTACCTCACGAACTTTTGGGGTTGCTGTTGCTGTTAATGCCATTACAGGAACTCTAGGAAAGTTTCTCTTAAGGCATCCTAAAACTCTATAATCTGGACGAAAATCATGTCCCCATTGGCTGAAACATGGAATAAACAAATTACTAGATTTTCATTTCACCTCATCTCAAAAAGCCAGATGTGATCACAACTTCAATTTTATGGCTTGCTATTATTATATTCTCATGAAATTTGGCTCTTCTATAAATTCTTAACTGATGTTAAATATCTTTCAAAAATGATGGTTTACTTGATCCAACTTTAAGACGTATAATTTGAATTTCCAGCCACTTAGTTCAATTGAGGGAATAAATCTTTCTTATTCTAGCGTAGATTACAAGCTAAAATAAGAATGCAGGAGTGATTAATTTCCTACTAATACTTGGTTTCCAAGTTTCTTCACATTCATCATAATCACACCCTATCCCCTACTCCCTCAGTTTTTCTGAAATTTTCCAAGAGGCAAACCTTACACAGTGTGCTTCATCTACAACAAATCCAGCCAATTGTCCCTGTTCAAATAAAAAAATCTTTTAAATCAGTATCGTGGAAAAGCTAACATTGATCAGATGGCACACATCATAACCATGGATATAACATGTTACACAATGCACCTAAAAGATGACCTTATCAGAAAGTACACATTATTATTAGTATGGATATAACATGCTATGCAATGAACCTAAAACCTGACCTTCCTTTGTAGGCATTTTAGGACTTCTTGAAATGGTAAATTTCCAGCAATCCTTTCTGGAGTTACATACAGAAGCTTACATGATGGCTTATCTTTCCTGGAATCATGAAAATGAAAGGCAAACTGTAATACTCAACAACATAGGACCACCACGCATACAATCATCACAAAAATTTAAATAAGCTACTGAAACTATCAGCAAAGAAACCTAAACACTTCACCTGTTAGTCTAAAAGCAAGTTTCTACTTATGATTAGAGCCATTAAGATTCATAAAATGTTTGTTGTCCATTATGCAGTAGACAGAAAGTTTTACTCCGAAAAGGAAAGAAGCAATCATATTTGACATGTGAAACCGGCAGAGTCTTGTTGCCTATAAATGAAAAACAAAATCACGTATTATTGAAAGGGAAAACAAAGTGAACCTTGCCTTAATTCTTCAAGTACAGCTGCAGATTGTGAAGGAGTTTGTTGAGAATTTAGAAAAGTAGCTGGTATTGCAAACTTGAGGTTCAGGGTGATTATTTGGTCTTGAATGAGGGAAAGTAGTGGGGATATAACAATTGTAACACCTGGATGTAGAATGGCTGGCAGCTGCACGGTGTGCAAAAACATTAAATAAGAATAGTGGCAAAATTAAACCTCAACCTTTCAATAGTCAGTTCCAAATCAAAATTTGCAAGACAGATCATGCTTCAGTAACTTACAACAAGACGTATACTTGTGCTTCTTCAGCTACAAAGCAAAACCAAGTAATGCAAATAAAAATATAATCACTTAGACTGTTCGACATGGTATTTACAAAAGAGGGATACAATTATCACTTGCATATGCCTGTGACAGTTTTCTGGGACGACATACATAAGTTGCTTGCACGTGTAGAAATATGTTAAAAGAAAATTTGAGTTCCTTGGATAAGTGAAGCAAACTGTAAGTCTTGTTATCTTCTAAGTTCCAACAAAAGTTACAACAGCTAAAGTTCGTAAACAGTGTGGGTTATTTTATGTGCAGTCGGTACTTGAATTAGTTATAAGTTCAACAGAAATCCAATAGCAACTTCTAATGATAAAGCTGAACAGAATAGTTCCATCAATTGCTTTTGCTTGTTCATATGGGTAAATTTGCAAGATGAATGCATTTCTAGCAAGCATAAAATATGACCTGATAACAAAGGCTTTTACCACCTCCAGTTGGCATAAGGACAAAGCAATCATGCTTTTCCCGAAATGCTTTGCAAGCCTGGTGCTGTAAGGGCCGAAAGCTCTGGTTTCCAAATACAACTACGTTAGCCAATTCAATGTCATCCAAACGTTGCAACTCTTCATATGTCAAGGTTCTGGGTTCATTATTTGTCTTTTCCGAAAATCTCCTTGCGGATGAAACCGAACTGTGTGTAATACTGCTCATGAAATCCTTCAACGAAAAAGAAGTAAAGAAAATCAATAGAACTCTGTCTTTGAGCACTTAAAACCTAGAAGGCTCGTTAATACAACGGAAAGGCAAAAAACTAAAGAGCTTTAATTATTTAAAAGATCATACAGAAATCTATGCAAATGATATTTTACACTTTCATCCAAACATTAAATTTGTTAAAGCATTCTTCTCATGTTTACATCATTACAACTTTGTGCTTCAAAAAAAATTACTCTGTTTCAAATGTAATAATTTCAGAATTCTAAAATCTCAAACTATGAAAATGAATCACAAGATTTCAAATGCTTCCAACTTCAGTTTAATCTCATAAAATGTGGAGCTGCATCTAAATTATTCCCAACATAATACAAGTTCCTTCCGGTTTGCTGAAATTAAAAAATTCCACTGCAAAAGTTCTTACTGGCCCTTCTATTACCTCTGAACAAGGTGCATATCGTGCACTACAATCGAACTTTTCTCAAAGCTTCTTTTCATAACCCACTCCTCCCTACCACCACCAACAAGACACCAGGAGACAGACAAAAGTGCCAACTTTTACACAAGGCAGCAAATTAAGACAATAATAAGATCGCCAAAAAATAAATAAACAAATAAAAAGAACTACTAATACCTCAGAAATTGTTGTTCTTTTCCTTGAACTTCTACTATCAAGTCCCTGAGTTTCAGAATCACCCTTTTTGATTGGGATTACAAAATCACCATCATCATCTTCTTCTTCCTGACTATCATCCGAAGAATCTATAATAACCTGAACAGAATTTCCATTCCCATTTTCATTTTCATTTTGCTGCTCGTAATTTTTGACCGGAAAGAGTTATGAGCATCCTTGTCCAACATCTCAGCCAAAGCTCCACAAGCCTCCGATTCCATTGCTTGAAAATCATTATTTTCCCAATCCTCCGTATCCTGCATCGATTCCCCCAATGCCGCCAAAAAATCATCACCGCAGTACTCCACACTGATGAAATCTCTGCCGTCCTCGCCTTCATAAAATCACTCCAAAAATATTACTCCTAGTATTTATGAATTTCCATGGCGGCATAGAAAACATTTCTAACCTAATTTAGATTGTTTGAGAATTAGGGTTTACCGTAGAGTTGAATGAGGTGATCTAAGCATTTGGTAGCGGAGTCTTCATCGAATCCGAATTCCAGAGCTAAGCTGATTAATTTCACTTTTTCGAGCTCCAGATCACGGTCTCCCATTTTTCTAGGGTTCCGATGCTTCACCGTCGGCGGTGGTAGATGGTGGTTGAGTTTCCCGCGCTTTCAAAACCTTTTGTAACTCTATGAACTTTAATTTCCGTAGTTAATGTATCATGGGGTGTTCATTTGTGTACACTAGATCCCCAAAAATCCATCTATTTCCGACAGTCAATTCCAACCATTTAATATTATTGAATCGCTCGTTAACATTATTCTGTCTGATATTAAATCAAAAATTTGTAATCTAGTATATATACAGAATTAATTATGTAATTTTATATTTTATAATATTAGGTTAATAAATTTTTTTTCTTTTCTTTCTTATTCATAGAAATATATGTATAATTAGTGATTATTTTTTTTATTTTTTAAAATCTTCAAACTAAAAAAATATAATAATTAAATCTGATCAAATATCTAATTATTTGATCGTTTCTAGGAGATATTTAATTCATCAAGTACCTATACATATAAATTGAGTATCGAATCATTTTTTTGACCCATCAAATCGAATAATAACCAAATCGACGAACCCGCTTCACTCTACCCATATCATACCAGCTCACCTTAGCATAAGTCCGGCCCAATTCCAATTTTATAACTGGCTACACAAAAGGAGGACCCAAACAAATTGTCCGAAAAGACAAAAGAAACCTTGCAAGTTAAATCAGCCCAAGCAAATGGGCTCAATTATAGTGTCTGTCCGTAATGTAGCCCATCGGGCCGCCAAGGCCGATGTGCAGAAAACTAATAGAGCTATTAAGAAGGCGAGCAAAAAGAGTGTACACATGACTATAATATAGTAACACTCTCAATCTTAGTATTTATTTTAACAAAGTTAAAATTCTATTCAAACTTTACTTATTTAATGTTTTGAGTTTAAACAATAATAGATTTTTTGCTAAGCCGAATTCAATTTGGGTTTGAGTAATTTTGTACATATAAATTTCAAAAATTTTCTTATAACTTTAATAAATTTGGTTCATCATTTTTATTACTTATCTAACCAAACTCGAACAAATCATTAACAAACCAACTTCGATTTTTTTTTTCTTTTTTTGTCAAAACTTTCATTAGATTATCTTGGTTGATAGATAATTTGTAAGTACAACGATAATCCCGTTAAACCTCTCACCTGTCTTGACTTTGAAGCGGAATAATTTTTCTTCTTCCTAAACTTTTCTTTAGTCATTGGCGGCATAAAAATTTGTAATAATTTAGCGAAGTCTAGCTCATTTTTCCTAGCAATCAGATCAAAAGTTTTTTCCCCCTTTTCTTTTTATTTGTACATTCGCATTAGCCAGTTCTAGTGACCAATTAACACTTTAGCTTCTTATGAAGAATCCATGTTTGTTTTGGTATGGTTAGTATATGTCCTAAATCTAACTTGTTTTAAAGACAAATTATATATTTATATTTATACATATTTTGTAATATGACATTCTTTATCTATTTAATATGATAAAATCCTTCTAGTGAAATTGTATGAGAAAAATCATAAATAGTTATGATGATGAGATTCTCTATATAATTATATTTTATTCGTAAATATTCATAATCGTAGTGTTTATAATAATAAGAACTTATTTTACACAGATAAATTAGCACATAATTATATATATATGCTTATTGAGATGAGTCACATGATTATATAATAAGTGTATCCTCGAACTTGAGGTCATGAGTTTATCTTGACAGTGAATTATTATATTTTGATTCTATTAGTTGTTACTCTTAAGGAATCACAAATATTGTAGAGATTGGGTGCAGTGTGAATCATGAAAAGATAAGATATAACCGATATAGGATTCGCTACTCCTTATAATAGGAGAGTATATTCCTGTATGGCCATTTATTACAATACGACTTAGAAATTTTTGTGCAAAGGGAAAATAGAATTGAGAGTATCTTTAGTTCTATTTTAAGTGAGTTGTATTTCAAAAAGAAGTAAATTGATTAGTTCAATAAGAGCGTATTATATCTGTACTTTTAAACTAATTGGGATATAGTGTGGTGAAAGGGTAATAATTATACGGTAAAGAAATCACTGATAGGTAAAGTTGAACCACTTGACATATCTCAACACTTGGGCAGTCATGATACTTTGCTAGAAGCGAATCTTGATTTATAAGTATGAACTAATTAATTAGTGAATTATCAATGATAAATTAAAGTTATTTAATTTATCTAGTCCTAATTAATTTATAATTATAATTTATACTTATTGCCAACGTGAATGAGAATCCAAAAGGTCACAAAACGTTAAGATGATTAATTCAGAATTAAATTAATTTTTGATAAGTATAAGATACTTATGGGTTAATTTATGAGATAAATTAAATTTTGGAGCTTAATTAAAATAAGCCATAAATCTTAGGGACTAATGTGTAATATCATATAGTTCCTAGGGTTTTTTGTATATATACATATATGTATATGTATATGTCTTTCACCCAATCAGAAAAAATGTGAGAAAAGGAAAAAAAAAAGTGACAAAAATAGGAACTAGCATTCCATGACTTGAGTGAATCAATCCTTAGAGGATCCTGAAATAATCATTTGTGTGGATGCCATTAGAGGCTAGACATCTATGCAGTTTGTGGATCAACATCCATTGATAGATTAGAGTTTTACCACATTTTTTGAGGTATAATTTCTATATTCCTTGGTATTTTTACTACGCATAAACTGATTTAGTAAAAGATCATAATCATTTGTGATTTTGTGCATATTTTATTTATTATATGTTGATATGATAATGCAAATTTGGTGAAACCTAATAAATAACTAGAAGGACAACTCTCTGAAATCTATATTAAGTCAATAAATACGTTGCCTTCCATTATTATAGCAAGAAATGAGTGTTCTTCTTAGATCTAAACTTTTTGGGCTAATATAAGGTTACTCTACGTTGAACATGTTTAAGTTATGAGATGAGATTTCTGAATAATGGATATAATTTAACGAAGGCATATAATTTGTTGGGCACACTCAAGATTGTATGTCTTTGAGGCAAAGGTTAGGAGTCACATAAGATGTGCTATCAAGAGTTGATATCTAACTATTTAGAAATTATAAAGTGTTATAATTGGTAAGAGTTACCTACTTCTCGAAATTGTTTTGATTTGTTGGGTACACCCAAGATCACAAAAATTAGATAGGATCCTAGTCCACCTTAGGGGTTTTATGAAAATTTCCGAATCAATATGTGAGAGTTATTGATTTGAATTAAAATAGTGGGAGTAAGACCAAATTAAATGAAGTCTATATTACATTTTAGTTTTGTTTAAGCATAAATTACAAATTCTTATTCTATTTTTATTTACATGTTGCAGCATATGAGTAGCAACGTCAATCTGCGTCCCATTTTAAATGATAACAAACTCATTAGGCCAAATTTTCTGGACTGGCAACGCAATTTGAAAATTGTTCTTAAACATGAGAAAATTGGTTGTGTTTTTGATTAGCCTATTCCTGATAAGCCCATAGATGATATTGATCAAACAGTTTGGAATGTTTGTCTTAAGCACATGGAGGACAACGTTATTGCCACTTGTATCATGTTGGCCGCTATAAATTCTGAATTGTAGAAACAATATGAAAATATGGATGCTCCTCCTATATTTCTTCATCTCAAAGAGTTGTTTGATGAAAAATCAAGGAATATAGGTATGAAATACCGCCCTCTAAGGAACTCTTTGGCGGTAAAATGGCACGAGGTACTTCAATAGATTTTCATGTATTGAAAATGATCGACTGATTAAAAAATTAAAACAATTGGAATTTGTGTAAAATCATGAATTAAATGATGAATTGATCTTGTAATCTCTGCCTGAAATTTTTTCGCAGTTCGTGATGAACTATAACATGAATAAGTTGAAAACAACTCTTTCTAAATTGTTGAGTATGCTTAACACTGTTGAGACAACTTTTAAAAAGGAAAGGAAACATGTTTTGGTCATTGATTCTTCTAATAAGAAGAAAAAGAAATCCAAAGTTGGCTTTAAGAAAGCCAAGTCCAGGGTTAAGCCAACACCTGTGACAAAAAGGACAAGCCTAAGGGCATTTGCTTCCACTGTGGAAGGATGGACAATGGAAGATACCTAGATGCCTTGAAACAAAAGAGGCTTGGTGAAACTTCTATTTTAGGTATGCTTATGATTGAGATCAATATTTCTAATTTCAAATTAGATTCTTCGATATTAGATACCAAATCTGTATTTCATATTTGTAAAAGTATGCAAGGTCTAAAGAAAAGTAGAATATTGTCTAAAGGAGAAGTGGACCTGTGCATGGAAAATGGAGCAAGTGTTGTTGCTTTAACCGTAGGGACTTATTATCTTTCTTTGTCTAGTGATCTTGTTTTACAACTTAAAAACTATTATTATGTTCTATTTCTTATTAGAAACATTATTTCTGTTTTTATTTAGACACTGATGGTTTTGCCGTGATGAAAAGAATAAGCACTGTTCTTTTTCACGTGATGTCATTTTGTATAGAACTGTTTCTATGATTAATGGTCTTTTTATTTTGGACATGAAAAATTCAATTCTCAGCATAAATCCTAAAAGGCCTAAAATTAATAATATGAAACAACATTTCCTTTGACATTGCAGACTTGGTCATATAAATGAGTAGCGCACTACCAAATTACATAATAATGATTATTTGGGATAATTTGATTATGAATAATAGATTAATAAAATAAATGTGAATCTTGTTTACTTGATAAAATGACCAAATCACCTTTTACTAGAAAGGGTGATAGATCTAATGAATTGTTAGGGCTAATACATACTGATGGTTGTGGTCCTATGTTAATCTATACTAGAGGAGGTTTTTTTATACTTCATTACCTTCACTGATGACCATTTTAGATATGGTTATGTATATTTGATGAAATATAAGTCCGAAACTTTTGAAAAGTTCAAAGAATTTAAGAATGAATTTGAAAAACAACTTGTAAAAACATTAAAATACTTCGATCTGATCGAGGTGGGGAATACTTAAATCAAGAGTTTCAAGATTATTATAAGACGAATGGGGTTCTATCTCAATGGATTCTTTCTTATACACCACAAATAAATGGTGTATTTGAGATCAAAAGTTGTTGATTCCACTCTATATGAGATTTGAGGCTGTCTTGCTTATGTGAAGAGAGTAAAATTTGATAAAATTGAAGCCAAGTCAGACATATGCCTATTTGCTATCTGGGTATCCAAAGAAGACATAGGGATACTATTTCTACAATATGATTGAGCAAAAAGTGTTTGTCTCAAAACATGCTATTTTTCTAGAAAAAGAGTTTATTCTTGAAAGGGCATGTAGGAGCAAAATAAATCTTGAAAAAGTTAAAGAAATATAATTTGGCATTGATCCATAAATGGAACAAGAGTTTCAATCACGTGATGTTATGATAGAAAATAAAGTTAATGATACACAAACTCTTCGTAGGACTATTAGGATATGTCGTACTCTAGAGAGATATGAATTTCTTATAAGTGAGTACAATGATGTATTAATCATTATGAATGATGAACCTACATCTTACGAAGAAGTACTATCTGATAAAGATTCTCAAAAATGGCTATAGGCCATGAAGTTTGAGATAGATTTTATGTATGACAATAAGGTTTGGACCTTAGTCGATCCACTTGAAGGGATTAAATACATAAGGTACAAGTGTGTCTTTAAGTGAAAGACTGACATAGATGTGTAATGTGATTACCTATAAGGTGCGATTGGTGGCAAAGGGTTATACGCAAAGACAAGCAGTTGACTGTGATGAAACTTTTTCACCAGTTGCAATGCTGAAATCTATTCGGATTTTGCTTGCTATAGCTGTATACTATAATTATGAGATGTTGCAAATGGATGTAAAAATTTCATTCCTTAATAGAAATCTACATGAAGAGGTGTTTACGAGGCAACTTGAAAGGTTTATATCCACAGATCCTAACAAAGTATGCAAACTATAAAGGTTTATTTATGAATTAAAACGAGCTTCTAGGAATTAGAATATCGGTTTGGATGAGACAATCAAAGAGTTTGATTTTATCAAAAATGAGGATGAAACTTGTGTATACAAGAAGGTTAGTGGGAGCACTATTATTTTCTTGATACTTTATGTGGATGACATATTGTTGATAGGAAACAACATACCTATGCTTCAAAATATAAAGGTATGGTTGTTAAGAAAATTTTTCATGAAAGATGATCTTATTAAGAGAGGCAACCTACATTCTAGAAATGAGGATCTATAGAGATAGATCTAAGGGGTTGCTTGGTCTTATTCAATCAATGTATATAAACAAGATACTAAAGAGATTTAGTATGAATCAATCAAAGAAGGGTTACTTGCCAATGTCTCATAGTGTGTACCTTTTCAAAGACGTGTCATAAAACAGATGTCGAAAGAGATAGCATGAAAAGGATCCCATATGTTTTGGCTATAAGCCCTATAATGTATGTTATGTTATATACTAGACCCGATGCCTCCAATACTCTAAGTGTTATGGGTAGGTTTCAATCTAAGCAAAGGAGTTACCATTAGATAATAGTCAATAATATTTTTAAGTACTTATAAAGGACTAAGGATTTATTATTGATTTATGGTGGACAAGAGTTGACAGTTCGTAGATATACAGATGCTAGTTTTTAATTTGACAAGGATGATATCAAATCACAATTTGGGTAGTATTTACTCTTAATAATGATGTAGTAAGTTGGAAGACTTACAAGTAAGATACCACGGCCGATTCTACAATAGAAGCCGAATATATTTCAGGTTCAAAAGCAACAAAAGAAGCGGTTTGGATCAAGAAGTTTGTGACTGAATTTGGAGTGGTTCCCTCCATTAATGATTCTATACTCTTGTACTATGATAACAATAGAGTTATTGCGCAAGCAAAAGAATCTAAGTCTCATCAACGATCTAAACATATGTTACGGTCTTATCATTTGATCAGAGAAATCATTGATAGAAATGACGTAAAGGTAGAGAAAGTCCCTACTATTGATAATATTACTGATCCGTTTACTAAACCCTTTTCCCAAAATAAAACATGAAAGTCGTGTTAACTCTTCGATATTAAGTATGTGACTGATTGGCTTTAGTGCAAGCGAGAATTTGTTAGTATATATCTTAAAACCAATTTATTTTAAAGACAAATTACACTTGTATATTTATGCATATTTTGTAATGTGGCATTGTTTATCTATTACAACCTAATATGATAAAGTCTTTCGAATGAAATTGTATGAGAAAAATCATAGATAGTTACGATGATGAGATTCTCTGTATGATGGTGAGATTCTTTGTGTAGTTATATTTTATTTGTAAATATACCTAATCATAGTGTTTACAATAATAGAAATTATTTTACATGGATAAATTAGCACATAATTGTATTTAGATGCTTATTGAGAATAAATGCATTAGATTGACATGCAAAGAGTATTTCACACGGACTATTATTTAAAATGCCAGTGGATTAATCTCTTTGTGTAGTAGTGTAATGATCCTTGCACTTGAAGTCATGAGTTTATCTTGACTGTGAATTACTATACTTTAGCTCTATTAGTTGTTGCTCTTAAGGAGTTGCACATATTGTAGATATTAGGTGTAGTATTAATTATGAAAAAAATAAGATATGACCAATATATAATTCACCACTCCTTATAATACGAGAGTATATTCCTATATGGCCATTTGTTGAAATACAACTTAGAATCTTCATCTTTGCGTAAAGTGAGAATAGAATTGAGAGTGTCTGAAGTTTTATTTCAAGTGAGTTGTATTTCGAAAAGAAGTAAATTGATTAGTTCAATAAGAGTTGGTATTATATTTGGATTCTTGAACTAATTGGGATATAGAATGGTGAAAGGATAATAATTACGTGGTAACTAAATCACTGATAGATGAAATCGAACCCCTTGACATGTCTAAACACTTGGGTAGTCATAAAACTTTGCTAGAAGCTAATCTTGTTTTATAAGTGTGAATTAATTAATTAGTAAATTAATGATAAATTATAGCTGTTTAATTTATCTAATCTTAATCAATTTAAGATTATAATTTATACTTATTGCTAACATGAAGGAGAACCTAAAGGGTCACACACGTTAAGATGATTAATTCAGGATTAAAGTAATTTTTGATAAGTATAAGATACTTATGGGTTAATTTATGAGATGAATTAATTTTTGGAGTTCAATTATATTAAACCATAAATTTTAGGAGATGGATAATATGTAATATCATATAGTTCCTAGGGTTTTGTGTACATATACATATATGTATATGTATATGTCTTCACCTAAGCAGACTAGAAAAAAAGTAAGAAAAGGGGAAAAAAGTGAAAAAAAAAGAGTTAGCACTCCGTGGTTTGGGTGAATCAATCCTTAGAGGATCCTGAAATAATCATCTACTATGGATACCATTGAGGCCGGACATCTATGCGACTTGTGGATCGGCATCCATTGACAGATTAGAGTTTTACTATATTTTTGAGGTATAATTTTTCTACTCCTCTTTACTACGCTTAAATTAATCAAGTGATCTTTGGAAGGAAATAAAAAATTTTATTTTCCACTATACATTGCATGTTTTACTTTCTTATAGGAATTACTAATTTACTACCATTAGAAATAAGGGTGCAACGATTGTTAATATCAATTATTGCTATCAATTTTAGTTCCAAATCAACATTTTTTGGAGGGTGGTTATAATTGGGTTTACAACCCCATTAAAGCGTTGGGCTTCAGTTACTCAGGACTCATAACTCATAGCTCGTAACTACAAGGATCGGTACCATTCCATTTTATTTGGGCAAGAGGGAGGTTGTGAGTCACATGGGCTACATATTTGTTGGTTTAATGATCTTTTTTTATGGTTATGCCGGTGATGATAGCTGGATCTGGTAATTGTTTGTTCCAATGCACTAATCTTCATCTTCATACTTAAAATGTACACTAATTTTTCTCCTCTTTTTGTGGGCTTGGGGTAAGCGGTATACATCAAACCTCAGTGTTAAAATAACTAAGAAATTTAGTAATTATAAATTATTCCGGTCAACATATATAATTGGTCACAATAATGACCATGAAAACAGGTTTGAGTTTCGAATAATTCATTGGCTAGTCGTCACACAAAATTCCTAATATTGGTTGTTTTGGCTGTAAGTGTTAGAGTGCAATAATAATAATAATAGAACTCCATTTGTCAAACTCGAAGACCCATTTTGTTAATTTTGGTAACTCCTTATAAACTGTTGCACCTAACAAAATTAGTTCCAACAAATCTATAGATGAACATAAAGAAAGTTCATCTAATTTCACTTAATATGGTATAGCCAACCATACCAACACTTAAACAAGGGTTAAGAATTGCACTAACCTAACTTGATCCCTAGTTTTGATAACTGAATTCAGCTTAACAACCATAGTTTTGTTTAATCAATGTTTTGTTAGTTACCTATATTCCACCAAGACAGAAACAGTTCACGAATTTGTATATTTAGCGATATAATTAACTACATAAAAATTGGACAGTGATCTCAAATTAGCCGTTCTTAAACATAAATAAAAGTAATTAATTCTAGTTATTTACCTTTTTTTTGGCAATTCATAATTGATATTATTTTTGCTTCTAGCAAGTTCTTACATTCAAAATACAATTATCTTATTTGAAGAGATTGGATATAATCAAGCAGCTTGAATACGACTAAACCGATTTAACAATCTTGACCCTTGAATAATAATTGTATGGTGTATTAAAAAAAATTTACACATAAGAAACATTTGATACATGAAGTAAAATAATATTTAAAATTTAAACAATGATTATTGGACATGTACTTAAACTTGCTTGTGTAAGCATTTTAGGGTAATGTGAAGAAAGTTTAATTCTAATCCTTGTCCATATAATAGGTATAACTTTTGAAAAATTCTTTGATACTCACTTTGCGGAGTAAGTATTCTAAACCATTAAATGATTGAAAAGTAATGGAACTTTCTTACTTTATGGTCATCTCAACCGCTATCATACTGATTCCACATTTCTAACCCACATTAAAAAGAAATTGAACATGCTTAAACCATCAGTATTACTTTGGCTTCTTGGAGGATGCTCCAAATTTTCTAATGAATCATATGGACATTTTTATGTCACAAATATATAGTTTTTCTTGTAATGTTCCCAACTTTTCATACACAACACTTCCAATTCTTTATTCATCCTATTTACAAAATTGAAAATATATAAAATGCATAAAATTTTGTGACAAACATACAACTTCTACATTTGTTGAAGAAAACATGGTACAACTTTTGCATTATGTCATAATACAGATGTTACACTCAATTGTGTAGATTTATAGATTCCAAACATTAGAAAGTATAATATCACCAAATAATTAATTACAGCTCATGGTAGTTACAAAAGGAAAAAATAAAAAGAAATAGCTTCAATATGACTCTCCTTACCAGGATCACTTTATGGTAAAATATTGAGAGGGAAAGATACAATCCATCATTTGAGGTATCAAACATGGACTTCATGTTCAATCACATTCTTTTAAACAATTCTTATAGAAATACAATATATATATTAAAACCAAAATATTTCCAAAGATGTTATGTGGTCCTTAATTTAGAAATTAACTTGGTAACAAAAAAAAAGAAGCAAAATAGAAGGTTTTTTTTTTTTTTTTTTTTAATTTTTTTTATTTATTCTTTTTTTTTTGGGGGAAATAAATAAGAAAGTTAAAGAGACATGAAAATTAATAAATTTTACATATCTTTGCGTGCATTATTTACCCAGCTAGAATCCATGAACAATTTTCCTGCATGTACGCTTGATCCAACGAAAACCTTTCTTCAAAGAATTCTTGACCTTGCCTTCATATGCATACAATTTATATTTAGCAATTCTCTTTCTTCTCTTCAATTGTCGATAATCAATCCACGGGGTCGAAGAAGTTGGTTGTGAGGGAGGAGGAGGGGTTGTGTGATATGGCTTAGTAACATGATAATTCTCAACTGCTTGGTTTGCGAACTTATTATTATTTGATCTTGTCACATATATGTTGGTAGCACCATATGCTTTGCCATTTATGATCCCCAGAGTTTGCCCGGTTCTTCGGTGGTTGGCCGTGAACTCGGCCATTCTCTCCTTTCCCTCCATTTCTCTTCTCTGGTGGCATGTAGAGAGAAAGGAGGTGAAATTACAAAAATTTTGGTTGTTTATTTTTTTATGCTATATATAGATATATAGAAATGTGAAGGAGAGGTTGATTTTTGGTTTTTAAAAAGAAAAGTTCTATTTCCTGACTACTTGACCTCAAATGGACAGTAATAAGACTAGAAATTGAATACTATAACAAAGGTAGAGAAGGGGACAACAACTAACATAATTCCATCCTGGTTAATTGTAATATATATGAGAAATGAAAAATAGAGATAGGAAATTCTATGGTTCCGTTAGGGTATTATACCATTGTACTTTGAATGCTTGTAGAGTATAACATTATGTACTTTAAATATTTGTACAGTACAAACTTAAAGTACAATAGTATGATACCATAAAGAGACTATAAAATTTCCGAAGATAATATACCATCAATATTTATAGCCTCTCGAAAGAGATCCTAGTCAACAGGAATAGAATATCTATAGGATTATTGAAGTACCAAGTGGTTTTTATTTCTTTTTTTTTCCTCTCAAAACAGGTGTAGAGACAAGATTTAGATTGTCATGCATGGAATAGATAGGATATAACTTTTGACATGGCGGTTATGATTTTGTCGAATTTTAAATATGTTTAATTGTCATTAAAATTTTCTATTTTTCCATCTATTGGTCTAGTTGTGTGTAAAAATAAAAGTTTGGAGACCAAAACTACATATATGAATACATGGGGACTAGTTCAACTTGAAAGATAAACAAGTCAAATTTGAACACATTTTAAGTTCTTTAAAATAATCAAACAAGCTTTTAACATTGAAGTATTTGACTTGTTTAGACTCATTTATATCATTAGGGAAGAGAATGGGTTGGTGTGGGGGTAGAGCCCACGTTAACTATTAGAGAATGTAACAGAGAAAGAATTTTCACATACCATTATGTTATTCTTTATAATTTACAAGCATACAAGCTAACAAAATTTTAATATAGAATAGGAATAGTGAATAAATAAGAGTTTGGGAAACTTTGTAGCATGAGTAAAAAAGAAAGATTTATATTAAGAGGATGAGTTCAAGAAGTTAGACCATTTTAACTAAAACACATTAACACATTGATCATCATCATCATCAAAACCTATCTATATTAGCTAAACCATGTAGCATTTAATTTTATTATCTTATTTGGTGAGTTGCTATTTTCATAGTTGGGCTTCCAATCACAATGAAGGCCAACAACTTTACATTCCTCAAGGTGGCAGGTTGATATGACCCTACGATATAGTTATAAATAAATGCCCGATAAACCATTTTTTTATAAATTCACGTTAAACTTAAATTCATATAAATGTAATACATAGATATGTTGGAGGTACATGTAATAATGACTTAGTATATGTGGAATTCAATCCTACCACCTCAAATTCAATCTACAATTCTCCATGATTCTTAGTTTACCACTTGCCCTGAGCTGCACAGTGCAGACTTGGCAAATTCAAGCAACTAAAAGGTGCGATGCATTATTAAATGATAGAAGGTGTCTTGTTCCTCCTATTATGAAATTAACATTTCAATCAAATCTTGCGCAGAATCTCACAGCCCAACCTTCTGCTATAATACAATCTGCAAAATGAAAAATGTGATATGAACACTCGATTATAAATTATGAAAACGTATGATACCAGCGAAAATGATCCAATAATGGTTGCGAGTGGCTACTATCTAGACAAAAGTACTTATATGACAGCTCAACATTAACACAATTTGGCAGTTTACATGCCAGTCAAAATTCATATGACTGTAGATAGAGTAAGGCCAAACCAATCAGCACACTTGTTGGCCAACTAAAGGGGAACGTACCTCTGAATTAAGTGGTAGCTCATATGGATCATCAATCCCTATAAAGCCTACAAAAGAGCAAATTATGCAAAGCGAAAAATGACTATTGACAAAAATGCACAACAATAATACAAAAAAGGACTTCATAGATGATTCTTTCTTCTTAGTTTTCAACCTTAAGAAACTTGATCAATATATGAATAATGAAACATTAGAGATATGATAAAAAAAATCAAATGAAAAGGATGACGTCACTAGAAAACACTACACATGCAGACAACAAAAAGATGAAACATTTGTGCCTTAAAACAACCATTCACTTTGTATTAGTTCGAAATCCAATCTTTGTACGCCTTCTCATAACTAATTAGAAGAAGATATTACCAAAAAAATTTGCAAGATGATTGGTTGGAAAGGTTTACTTGAGTGTAAAAATAAATGCAAACGTATTTAGGTAATTACCTTTCATTTCTCAGGTTCACAGCAAAAAGTAACAAACCATTTTTTATTGCTCCCCAAACTTAATCGATAGATAAAAAACTGGATGAGCATTAAGGATAAGAATGGAAAAATCATCATCTAGGTTAATCATCATTGACTTCAACAAGTCTTCTAAAAAAATATCTTTAATTTTTCCAACTCGTGCAAAAGCTTATACAGGCCCGTAAGGTCCCTTGCTTCACAAACTTGTAGAGGCACATCTATGAAGACTTACAAAATCAAATATGTCAGTTTTATCAATATAAATCCATAAGCAGCATTTTGACTTGCTGATAGACCAATTGTTCACACACCACATCCAAACATCCGGCAAGCGCACACATTTACCTCATTGAAAGCCGGAGCCCTTTTGGTAGCTAAGCATGACATACATCTCGTTTATTTCTATATGGAGATATCAAACTGGCAATGCAAATGACACCAGTTCAATAAAAAACTTTGCAACCTTCCCTAGAAATGATTAATAAAAAGACATGGTAAAGTATGAAATCTAACTTTCTAATAAAATGGCAAACAAAATTTCTATTTATATGTTGATATCATTGCCCAAAAAGTAAACCTACCGATCTAATGTTCTCTGCTTGATCTTCTACTTTGAAACTAAGATCAGGTTTAGATTATCTTGAACATTATCTCCATCAAGAATATATGTAAGTTTTCTCTTGGCATGTAAGCCTCGACATAATACACATACTAATAGGATCTTTCCTAAAACCAAGTTGGAAGTTAAAAGAACAAACCTTTGCCAAAAACTTAGTTGTACTTACATGATGCCATTAATTCAAAGGAAAGAGAGAGAGAGATAGAGAGAGGGAGGATAGACAGAGAAAGAGAGATAGTTTTATACTTTAATGACATAAAAGTGAATGAAGACAAAATTATGATTTTGGTAGCAAAGAATAAGAATAAAAGCATAATCATGTTGCACAGGTCAATTGTCAATTACATTAACGCATCATTTCATTGCAAAGAACATAAGAAGCTAAAATCTGGGAAGATGTGATTTGGAGGAACCATCATTGCAGCACGAAATGGGAAAATCGAAGAAGGATGTTGTTAACCAAAGAAGGTCACTCTTTGTTTAGAAAATGATAAGTAGAAAGAACAAAATAATAATAATAATAATAAGTAGGGGCCTAAAATTTATACCTTATAGTTACCGTAGTACCAAGTCTCCAAATTAGTCATGGTAATCCTTTTCCTAACAAATAAATACCTTGTCATGTTAGTCATGATAATTAATTAACTAAACCTATCTTATAATACCAAAAACGGATCATTTTGAACTGGACTTTGATACATTGATATTGTAGATGCCATGATCTATGAAAACTGACAACAATCAATAAAGTACACAAACTATTAGTTTGAGAAATACATATAGTAAAAGAAATTCATGTTCTTCATTGTTTTAATTAGGTATCAATGATATCTGATAAAATTAAATGACAAACTAAGCATTAAAAAAACTTTATTCGAAACCAAAACAATTAGGCAAGTTTGGTTTGATGATCAAGATTCATCATCCATTCAAAATATGGTTGAAGTTAACATTACATAGAGTTTTGAATCACACGGTGCAAGGCATTATTAGATCAATTATAACTACACAATATAAGTTATTAAATAGTAAAATCTACCACAAGTATCAATATACAAATTTTTGATTCTTTATCAAACCAAATACAATAACATAATGGAATATTAATATATTTAGTGCGGACATTTAGTACATTTTAACCTATAAAATAGTTAAACTCTTTTGTTTAACAAATCTAAGGCACATAAACATGTTACAAATATACTTTTTACCACTTTACAATTTTGTTAGAATAGTGTTCTTTACATTTTTTTTTGCAGGAAAACAACATTCTAAAGTAATACCATTATGTCAAACTGTCAAGCGATACTATAAGCTTTGAATATCAAGAGCCAAAACGTCAGTACAAGTTACTACCATAATCATTGTGCATTTATATAGCCTTGCTATTCCTAAATATCGATAATACAGTTAATCTGTAGCCATAAAACAAAATTAATTGAGAAACATTTGAACCTGTTGCTGCTTAACATGTTAGATAAAAAAACTTAAAACACTTCCAATCTAAGTGTTCAATCTTAAAGTGCCTATTAGAATTACCATTACTTCCTTTATCGTGCCCCTTCAAGACTAAATAGAGATTACCTTGAATTCTAAACCAACTGGGAAAAATAACTCAAACATGTAAGCTAAAAAATGGAAAAACAAAACTATTTCTCAAATGGATTTGAAAAAGAACTATATCAAGAAGAAATTTCTAATATGCTAAGTTTCACAAATAATTTTCTAATTTCATACCAGGCAATCAATGAATTCAAATTCAACATATTATTTAACTTTGACCGAAATGTTAGAAAAATATATATTTCATTTGATGATGTGACTTTAAATTGTAACAGTAAGAAATGAAAGTGAAAAAATGAACTCTGTTAAGATGAAGTTAAAAGGCCTATTTTTTCACATAATATATCGAGTGATTAAAATAATGAGCTTGTTTTCCTACTAAAAAAGTCACACAATAAATACAGAAATTAGAGATAAAGTTACTAAAAAAGTAGCATGATCAAATACAATATATTACCACTGGATTTGACTAAGAACTTCGAGTAAAGGATAAGAACACTTTTTTAATTTGTTAGATGGCAGCAAAAAGAATAGGAAAAGACAACGTAAAACAACGTTATTTCACATGGACGCTAGCAGTTGTTAGATTATCATTCCCATTATATGACTTTGATTATCCATCTGAGCAAACCAGATGCACCTTTCTGAACATAACGAAGTAGTATTGTCAAAACATAATTTCTATGCCTTCCTCAATAGTTGGTGTAATTTGAAATGTATTAATTGCTTATTACCATAGAAAGACTAACTACACTAATCAATATAGGCCAAATGATGAATAAGATCTTTAGTCTATATGTTTATACGTGTGTGTATATATATAAAGATTATAGTAATGATTTCAACAAAATTAGGAACATACCTCATTCATCAATATAAGTATAGCTTATTTAAAACAAAGAAGGAATTAATTGAGGCGAAGAATTAGTAACCTAAAAAATTACAAGATAAGTACCAATTCTTGAGCCGTCCACAGAAAAGGACACATAAAATCTATAGAATAAGAAAAAATAGAAACTTTTATAGACATATTAAGAATATAAGACCAACTATAGCATCCAAACCACCTTCTGTTTTAGTATTAAACAACATAGTACCAAAGCGTTGAAAAAGCAAGTTGTACACAAACATGCAAATAATTTCTCACTCAATAAGTCATATTTCACATTGATCAATAGTTTGCAGTCTACACATGATGATCAACATGGTTTTAGTATGTTTTAGTATGTTTTTAGTAGCTTAATTCTGCATTCGATACAAATATGCAATTTAAAAGTTAACAACCATATGTATAATAGAAAAAATTGGGTAAAAATACTTACATTTTCATTGTTGCAAGCAATCACATTCCTCATAATACCTGAAATATTTGTAATTAAGCAAAATAGAAGTGCAAATAAGTTGAAATTGTATCCAAGGGTTGGAGTTTGATACAAAAGCTATTGTGAATCAATAATACTCATATCAATTAATCTCTATTGCAGACCTGAGTAATGTTTGAAAGTACAAGCAACAATGGCAAACTAAAAAGAACCCAAAGCATAAGTATAATTTTTGTTTTTCTCTTGGGTCAAAAAAAAAAAAACATTAATTAAATATTTAAAAATGAAGATCAATTGTTTCCCCAAAAAGAGAAGTATATAAGTACTCTTCTGAAGATAGGGGTAAAAGTGACAAACAAATAGTGGTAAAACAACGAATCAGAAAAATACTGAAAATTCTACAACAAAAAAAATACCTCTTTGATAAAATCCGACATTAGCTACCAAAGGAAAACCTTATGTATTTTTCATCCTTACTCTTGTAACAATATCAACAAAATTTCAAAGCAAAAAATAGAAAACTTTTTTGAATGATAGTTTGGGATTCAGATAGAATAGAGTATAGAAAAAAAAGTTTAGAGAAACCTGATGTTTTCCAAACCTTATTTTGATGATGACATAAACACTTAACTTTGTAAACAAGTTTTTGTAGGACTGTTATCTGTTTTGCTAGAGACAGGGCTTTTGGACGCACTGAACCGTCCGAACTAGGTCTAAACTTCTCAGACGCATTGCACCATCCGAACAATTAGATAGAAAGAAATGGGATTCTACTGCTTCTCTTTTCGGACGAACATGACCGTCCGAAGCTTCTATCGGACGAAGGAACGGACACATGCACGGACGTCCGAACGAAGCTCTTCAACAATTGTATAAAGATCGGACGCTGTGCCGGACGCATCCAAAATATCTCGGACGTCCGAAAACCCCAACGGCTACTTTTTGTGCATTTATTATTTAGCTGTTAGGAAGTAGTTGCAACCACCATTTATTGCTCTTATAAATAGCTGCTTTGACATTCAGTAAAGATCATCTAATACATTGAATACAAGCCTTAGAAAAGAGTAATTTGAGTACAAATTGACTATAGTGCCTTGTTGTATTAGTGTGCAGTTGTGAGTGTAATTCAACTTTGAGTGGAGTGATAATCTTGTATGAAAGTGTGGTTGTAAGTAAGATTCTTGGCTCAACTACAAGAGTTTTAGTGTGAGAAAGAACTTCCCAACTTTGTAAAGATTATTGGCTCACCAAGTGTGTGAAGCATTTTAGTGATTGAATACTTCAAGCTTGCTAGCTTGGAAGTATTGGTTGTTTAATTTTTCTCTCTTTACCTTACTGTTCTATTAATTTTATTATATCAGCATTCAATTTGAAAATCTCAATATTTCTGAAAATATATTTTTTTAGAAACCTAATTCATCCCCCTCTATAGGTTGCTTTGGGACCAACAATTGGTATCAGAGCTTGGTCTCATTGTATTGTTTAAACTGCTTTTGAGAAAAGAAATTTTATGGCAACCAACAATGCTTTATTTTTTGAGGGCCAATCCGTTACTAGGCCCCTTATGTTTAATGGGGCAAATTTTATCAGTTGGAGAGATAGAATAAAAATATTTCTGCAATCTATTGACATTGATTTGTGGTATGTTGTCAATGAAGGTCCTTTTGAAGCTTCTATCATTGATGATCACACAAATAGAAGAAGAGAAAAGACAAGGATGAGCTCACTCCACAAGACAAGGCAAACTTGACGTTAAATGCAAAAGCTATGAATGTATTATATAATGCCTTGGATGCAAATGAATCAACTTGCGTGAAGGGTTGCATTTCCGCTAAAGAAATATGGGATAAGTTGAAGGAAATCCATGAAGGGAGCGATGATGTTCGTGAGCAAAAGAAATCCTTACTTGTTGCCAAGTATGAGACCTTCAAAGATGGAACCACATGAGAACATTGACAAAATGTACTGTAGGTTCAATGACATTATAAATGATCTTGAAGCCTTGGGTAAGGAGTACTCTTTGGGTGAAAAAAACAGAAAAATCCTAAATGCTCTATCGAAAGAATGGGATGCCAAAATAATTGCTATAGAGGAAGCCAAGAATTTAAATTTAATGCCTATTGAATCGCTAATCAATTCTCTTATATCTTATGAATTGAAGTTAAAGGCCAAGGTAGTGGATGATGAAGAAGCAAGGCCAAGAAGGAGCATTGCTCTAAAGACCTCTCAAGAAGAAGATGAAAACAGCTCCATCAATCTAGAAGATGAAGAACTTGATGAAGGTGATCTTGCACTTATCACCAAAGGATTTCTTAAACATTATATCAACAAACGAAGAATGAGAAGAGGCGGAGCCACAAACTCAAATAATTTCAAAGGGAAGTCAAGGCTTGAAATGAAGAAGCAAAATGAAAAATGCTTTGAATGCAGTCAATAGGCTCGGACACTTTGCAAATGAGTGTCCTTCCAAGAAAAAGAAGGAAGGAAGAAAACCTAGATTCAACAATTTTCAAATCACATGGGATGATTGCAACTCTGAAGGAGAAGTTGAAGAAGAAATGGAGTCGGCACAAATGGCCTTTATGGCCATTGGAGATGATGAGGTAAATTCTAACTATGACTCTAATGACGAAAATGATAAAGATGATCTTGAAGCTTTCATTTTGAAATTGCATGATAGGTTAAAGGAATCATATGCTAGAAATAAAGAGTTAGTAAAAAAGTCAAATGCTTTATTGAATGCTAACTCTAAATTTGTGAATGAAAACAATAGGCTATCCCAAGAAAATCGTGATTTGAAGAAAAGAATGCATGTGAGATCAAAGGTCAAGGAAGAACAAGCCTCCTTGAAGAAAAGAATGGATGACTTGAATGCTCTCTTAACTAGAAAGAAAGAAAATGTTGTTGATATGAAAAGAAATAGAAATGTAGCAATCAAATCATTTAAAATTTTTGTCATGTTTAGAAGGGATGGCTTATGTATTGTAAAACCAAAATCATCTTTATATGGTAATAAAAGCATTATTTGTAGATATTTCCAACAACATGGACATGTTAAGAATATGTGTTATGTCAAGAAGAACGAAAAACTTGGAATGAAAGTTGCATGGATCGAAAGCAATTTCACTAATTCAAATGGACCCAAGAAAATGTGGGTACCAAAAGTTATCAATTGATTTATTGTGTAGGTACTTAACATCACCAACAATGCTAAGTGGTTCATAGATAGTGGATGTTCAAGGCACATGATGGGTGATGCCTCTCTCTTCACAAATCTCACATCCAAAAATAGTGGAAAAGTCACTTTTGGAGATAACAATAAAGCAAAATCAATCGGCATTGGTGATGTAGGTAAAAATGGTGAAACCTTGATTAAGAATGTGCTTCTTGTTGATAATTTGAACTATAATTTATTAAGTGTTAGTCAACTTTGTGACAAAAATTTAATATCTATGTATTATTTACCAAACTTGAATGTCTTATCCTTGATAAAAATCATGCTGTTTTATTCAAAGGCACTAGGCACAATGATGTTTATGTGATTCATCTTGATAAAATTAGCAATAGCAATGTAAAATGTCTTACCGCTTCCATAGATGATCCTTGGCTTTGGCATAGAAAACTTTTTCATTTTAATATGGATTTGATTGAAAAACTTGCCAAGAAAGATTTGTTAAGAGGTTTGCCAAAACTAAAATTTTTGAAAAATAAAATTTGTGATGCATGCCAATTTGGTAAACAAGTCAAAGTTTCTTTTAAACCAAAGAATTTTGTGTCTACTCATAAACCTTTAGAATTGTTGCATTTAGACTTATTTGGACCAACTCAATATGCTAGTCTAGGTGGTTGCAAATATGCCTTTGTTATTGTAGATGACTATTCTAGGTTTACTTGGGTATTATTTCTTGTTCACAAAAATGAGGCATTTGAAAAATTTATAAAACTGTTTCCAGAAATTCAAAATTTATTGGATCTAAAAATTGTTCATTTAAGAAGTGACAATGGTGCCGAATTTAAATTTGGAGGTTTTCTCAACTTTTGTGATCACAACGGTATTTTTCATGAATTTTCGGTTGTTAGAGTCCCTCAACAAAATGGTGTTCTTATAAGAAAATTAGATGTGTTCAAGAAACAGCTAGATCATAGTTAGTGAATGTGACTTACCACAATACTTTTGGGCCGAAGCGGTTAACACGGCTTGTTATGTCTTGAATCGAGTCTTATTGGGATCCTCTTTAAATAAAACTCCTTATGAACTCCTTTTTTGTAGAAAACCCGTTGTGAGCTATTTCAAAGTTTTTGGTTGCAAATTTTTTATTTTAAAAATCAAAGAAAACCTTGGAAAATTTGACAAAAAATTGGATGAAGAAATTTTTCTAGAATATTCTAGTACAAGAAAGCATACCGAGTTTACAATAGAAGAAATCTTTTGATTGAAGAAGTTGTGCATGTTACATAATTGATGAAACTAATGATGTTATCTCAAAGAATTTATGTGAAGATGAAGATGTAGGTATTTTAAAGGAGCTCGAAAAGCTTGTTATTCATGAAGACCATCAAGAGATCACATCAAGCGTTGATGTCAACAACCATCAAATCAATGATGAAAAGAATGAGGACATTCCAAATGAACTTCCGAAAGCTTGGAGATTCGTCTCTAGTCTCCCTCAAGATTTAATCATAGGTGATCTATCCGATGGGGTAACTACTCGTTCTCATAAACCTTTGAATAGTAATTGTGCATTACTCTCTCACATTGAACCTAAACATATAGATGTTGCTTTGAGTGATGAATCTTGGGTTAATGCTATGCAAGATGAACTTAGTCAATTTGAGAAAAATAATGTATGGACCTTGGTTGAAAGACCTTCTTCTCACCCGGTTATTGGTACTAAATGGGTTTTTAGAAACAAATTAAATGACAAAGGTAAAATCATAAGGAACAAAGCTAGACTTGTTGTTGTGAGCAAAAGGTTATGCTCAAGAAGAAGGTATTGACTTTGATGAAACCTTTGCACCCGTGGCTAGATTAGAATCCATTCGCATGTTTCTTGCATTTGCATGTTTCAATAATTTCAAATTATTTCAAATGGATGTCAAAAGTGCATTTTTAAATGGTTTTATTGATCAAGAAGTTTTCGTTGAACAACCTTCGGGCTTTGAAAATAAAAATCTTCCAAATTATGTTTTCAAACTCTCCAAAGCTTTATATGGTCTGAAACAAGCTCCAAGAGCTTGGTATGAAAGATTAAGTGGTTTCTTGATAGAAAATGGTTTCAAAAGAGGTGTAGTTGACACCACTCTTTTTACAAAAACGGATTTAAATGGTTTGTTAATTGTTCAAATTTATATTGATGATATTATTTTTGGAGCAACTAATGAAAGTTTGTGCAAGGACTTTTCACATTTAATGCAAGAAGAGTTTGAGATGAGTATGATGGGCAAGTTGCAATTTTTCCTCGGACTACCTCAAGTTCATCAAACTAAGGAAGGAACGTTTATTACGCAAATCAAGTACACAAAGGAGCTACTCAAACGATTTGGAATGGAAGATTGCAAACAAGTTGGTACGCCAATGTGCACTTCAACCAAACTTGATAAAGACGAAAAAGGTAATAGTGTTGATGAAAAACACTATAGAGGTATGATCGGAAGTCTACTTTACTTAACAGCCAGTAGACCAGATATTATGTTTGCTATTTGTTTATGTGCTAGATTTCAGTCTTGCCCTAAAGAATCGCATTTGATAGCTGTTAAAAGAATTTTTAGATATCTAAAGGGAACAATGGATTTTGGTCTGTGGTATCCAAAGTCCTCTACATTTGATTTGATTAGTTATTCTGATGCTTAAGTACCTACACAATAAATCAATTGATAGAAAAAGTACCAGTGGTATGTGTCATTTTCTGGGAAATTGTCTTGTGTCTTGGTTTAGCAAAAAACAAAATTCTATTTCTCTCTCTACGGCGGAAGCCGAATATCATTGCTGCTGGAAATTGTTGTGCTCAACTTCTTTGGATGAAACATACTCTGAAAGATTTTGGTGTATTTTTTGATTGTGTGCCTATAAAGTGTGACAACACTAGTGCAATTAATCTCACAAAAAATCCTGTTATGCACTCTAGAACCAAACACATTGATGTTAAGCATCATTTCATTAGAGATCTTGTTTGTAAAAAGGAAATTCGTGTTGATTTTGTGCCTACTTCATATCAATTGGCTGATATTTTTAAAAAACCCTTAGCTCTAGATCGCTTTGAATCTCTCAAAAAATGTTTGGGGATTTTACAGATCAATATGGCATGAGTTAGTAGTTCGGACACACTAGTTCGTCCGAACAGCTCTTCCTTTCGGACGCTCTGGATCGTCCAAAAACTTCCTTTCTTCCTTGGACGCTCATAATCGTCCGAACGATATTCATTTTATTCATCAAACTCTCTGGAATTCTTCCGGATGTGTACCATCGTCTGAAAGAATATCGGACGCACTTTGGCTCTTCTTTCGGCCGTCCGTTCTTCATCTTTCGAACGCTTCATCGGACGCACACCAAACGTTCGGCCGTCCGAATGGTCTCCCTGTTCGATTAAAACTATCCATCTTCCCCATTTCAGACTCACCACCTCCCCCGAAAACCCTCTGGCAAAAATTGTCCCTTCACCACCCTCTCCAAATTCCTACTCTCTCTTCCAAAATTAGTTGGAAAATTATCCTCTCCAAAGCTTCTATCACGTAAATCACATCTAATTTCCCTCATCTACCATTTCATTTCCTCAAATTCTCACCAATCTTCAAAAATTTAAATTTTTTTTTCTTTTCTTTTCCTTTCTTCAAAATGGTTAAATCTCGCGGAGGTTCGTCTACAGCAACTCATGGACACAAATTTAAAGGGAAAGCTCTAGTACGAGGAGAATCATCTGCTAATCCCCAAGTCTCCACAAATCCACTCTTGCCAAAATTCATAGATGCCAAGGCATCCGAACAGTATACATCCCTTTTACAAAAGTAAATCCATAATTGTTCAACGTCCTGCATCTCAAAGTCTGTTTGATGAGTATAATCTTCTCCTTGTCAAATCCTGTTTTGAAAAACAAAATTGGGGTCACATAGTCCATATTGATTTACCTGTATATCATGACATGGTGCTTCAATTCACTGCCAATCTTCAGAAAGGCCCCACCATTCGCACTTTAATTTCTTGGGTTAACAGCACTAATCTTGAGATTTTATCCAACATCATTAACACGATTTTTGAATGTGAGGTCTCAAACCCAATTGATTTCTCCTATTTCTTTTCTTTGGATAAATGGCCCGCTGTGGACACTCGACTTGACATCGAAGAGGTCAGGGCTATTTTCAACATCAATTTTAAATAGGCCTCGGAAGCCAAAACTACACTGCTCACTCCTGAACTCAATATTCTGTATACTCTTGTCACAAATCTGTTATTGCCAACTGACGGGCATCGTACTGAGCCCGGTAAAATGCAGCTTTACTTATTTTTTGCGTTTTCAAGGGCATTCCTCTTGATTTTGGGTATCTCTTTTGTTCCCTATGGAAACTATTTCTTACTGATACCCGAAGAAACATTCCTTTTGGCAAATTTCTCACCAAAATTTTTGATTTCCTCGACGTTCCTTTTAGCGGCAACAAACAATTTCTTCCTTATTTTAACAAATCTTACATTGAACGAAAAGGCCTCCGATTTTTCAACGATCAATGGTTAACTAAGGCGGCCTTTGATCGTGCACAGTCACAATCCCATGCCTCCACCTCTGATTTTGCTATTCCCCATTCTCCTTCTCCTCAACCACCTCCACCATTCCACGATCCTCCTCCATCTACATCTGAACCATCACTTTCTCATATCTGTGGCCTTCTCACCTCTTTAAGCACTCAAGTCAGTTCCTTTCAACTCGCACTAATCGAAAGTTATAGCGACTTGAAACTCGACAAATAATTTTACAAGAGGCACTTAGCCTTGGCATGTCTGCCTCGGCTCAGGTTCAGTTTGCATAATCTTCAGTCCCAATATCCACTCAAATCATCTTCCGACAGTGATGAACCTGAAGATGAAAATGCTCGTGAGGACAACGAAGAAGCTGCCCAAGGAGCTACCAATGACGAGGAAGAAGACAATGTGGATGTTAACGACACGTTTGACTTCATCATGCCACGTCGCAACGGTGAAGAGGAAGACAGTGAAGCCACCAATGAAGATGTTCCATCCAAACGTCAAAAGACTGAGAAGCGCTCCAAAAAGCGAAATGACTCGCATTAGTCGTGTTTTCAGCATTTCTTTGGTTTTTAGAACTTCCCGTAGATTTACCTTTCTCTATTAATTGGACATGTATTTCCTTGAATTTTAGTACTGTTAAACTTTTAAGTTGAATATATGAAGCTTGTTGAATTTCTGTCAATTACTTGCATATTCTCAGGGGGAGCTTTGTTTGATGATGTCAAAAGGGGGAGTAGTCTTCTATACTGAAAAATGATTGATTAGTCATATCCAATTGTGTTATATTGCATATAAAAATGATTAGTCATATCCAATTGTTTTTACACAATTACTCTATGAAGTTTGTCATCATCAAAAAGGAGGAGATTGATGTTTTCCAAACCTTATTTTGATGATGACATAAACACTTAACTTTGTAAACAAGTTTTTCCAGGACTGTTATCTGTTTTGCTAGAGACAGGGCTTTCAGACGCATTGAACCGTCCGAACTAGGTCTAAACTTCTCGGACGCATTGCACCGTCTGAACAATTAGACAGAAAGAAATGGGATTCTACTGCTTCTCTTTTCGGACGAACATGACCGTCCGAAGCTTCTATCGGACGAAGGAAGGGATGCATGCACAGACGTCCGAACGAAGCTCTTCAACAACTGTATAAAGATCGGACGCTGTGTCGGACGCATCCAAAATATCTCGGACGTCCGAAACCCCAACGGCTACTTTTTGTGCATTTATTATTTAGCCGTTAGGAAGTAGTTGCAACCACCATTTATTGCTCTTATAAATAGCTGCTTTGACACCGTTCAGTAAAGATCATCTAATACATTGAATACAAACCTTAGAAAAGAGTAATTTGAGTACAAATTGACTATAGTGCCTTGTTGTATTAGTGTGCAGTTGTGAGTGTAATTCAACTTTGAGTGGAGTGATAATCTTGTATGAAAGTGTGGTTGTAAGTAAGATTCTTGGCTCAACTAAAAGAGTTTTAGTGTGAGAAAGAACTTCCCAACTTTGTAAAGATTATTGGCTCACCAAGTGTGTGAAGCATTCTAGTGATTGAATACTTCAAGCTTGCTAGCTTGGAAGTATTAGTTGTTTAATTTTTCTCTCTTTACCTTACTGTTCTATTAATTTTATTATATCAGCATTCAATTTGAAAATCTCAATATTTCTGAAAATATATTTTTTTAGAAACCTAATTCATCCCCCTCTTAGGTTACTTTGGGACCAACAAAACCAACAAAAAAATAATTACAATGATTTGTCTGCATCTACGTGAGAAAGGTGCCCGGAGAGAATTTCTTAACAAAACAAAAACGTGAAAAGTAACAAAAGGAAAGCAAATAAAGAAAAAAATTACCGTGAGAAGAGATGAACATCCACCATAAGTAGTCTCCAATTTGCCTTTAGAATTTACCGTAGTTTTAAGTAGAGAAAAGAGAAGAAGAGGAGAAGAAGATATGAAGTTCCCTAACCATTATCCTCTGTCTAAGTATTATTGTTCAAAAAGAATAGGAGAAGTAGAGAAAGTCTAGAGAAAAATTGAGGATCTGGGGCCAGAAAAAGAAAAGAAAAGAAAGGAGAAGGAGGTGGAGAAGAAGAAAAATGAAGGAAGAGAGGGAGAGAGGGAGGGAGGGAGGGAAGGAGAAGCAGCGACAGAGAGCAGAAGATATAATGAAATCAGAAACAGAATGATTAAAGATCTCTGCACCTCTAATAACGAAAATTACCAATTTGGCCATGTAATGGAAAAAATCCATGTCAGAAGCAAGTGGGCTTTTTGGCGGGAAATCAGGTAGGCTACCAAAAGTTGGGATGACAGATTGGTGCTTTATCTATATTATTAACATGCCATTTATTTCATCAATCCAAAGTACATCCTCTATGCAGAAGCCATCAAGATGCAAGTAAGCAACACTTTTTTTCAGATTTGTTTCAGTCTTTGTGAAAACATTAATTCAAGAAAAAAAATCCTTTTATTTCTTATGTTAATTAAACCATTAAAATTTCTACAAATATATACCCAGATGTTGCCATTTACTATGATATAGAGAGGAATTGGGAAACTCAGTGCTCTAAATTTTAGAATTAGCAGACTCAGAACAAGTAAACATGGGTGGGGCTAGAATTTCTTTTCGGTGGAGGTACTAATTAAATAAAAGAAATTAATATTACATTCTAATATTTTAGGAATAGTTTTTAAATTATCTAAAAAGACTATTAAATTCTTGTATTTTTATTCCTATCATAACCATTCCATTTTTTGATTTATCATTATATAAAATATAACAGTATCTTTGCCTTCTCATAGTATTAAAAAAATTAATAAGAGTGTCAATAACAAATAATCAAAGTGTCATTATTAGATTTCACTAATGATTAATAAGAAAATTTCATTTTTTTTAAAGAATAGTTGTAACTGTTGAACCCCAGTTATGTTAATCATGTTTTGATGATGACCAAATCATACTAATGGTTTGATAACAAGTGTGCAGAAAACAGGTAGGTTCGGACGCAAATGATCGTCCGAACAAACACACCACAAGACTTTGTATACGCAAATGACTGTCCGAATGACAGAGCTTCGGACGATGGTAATCGTCCGACACAAAGAATTTGAAGCAAGCCTTGGATGAAGAACAACGTCCGATCATTTTCCAGAAGACTTTGCTTCGATCGGACGCATGTTCGGACACATCCTCGGACGTCTGAACGAATACCCTCAGAGAACGGATGCAGTGTCGGACGCAAGATTTAGCAGCCGTCCGAAGCTTCTGTCATCGGACGTTTGTTCTAGACGCACTCTTGCTGCATCGGCCGTCCGAAAGGTCCAACGGCTAGTTTTTCACTAGCATGTATAAACAGAAAATAGCCGTTGGGAAGTTGTTGGAAGCAGATATTTGGCAACTATAAATACCCCTAGGTCTGATTTAAGTAAGTAGAGACTTCTACATTGATTACAAACAATTCTTGAGCTATTTGGGAGAAATAGTGGGTACAAATGTTGTAATAGTGTAGGTAGTGTGAAAAGAGCTTAGAAGTGTAAGAGTTCTTCAAGTGTTAGAGTGGAGAGATAACAATTGTAACAAAGGGAGGTTGTGAGTGTAAAACTCTTGGCTCAACTAAAGGAAATTAGTGTGAGCAAGAGTGATCCTCATTTGTGTACAAGAGGTTATTGTCTCACCTACTTTGAAGAGACTTTTAGTGGTTGAACTTCAAGTTGTGAACTTGGTAGTTAGTTGCCTTGTAAAAAGCTCTTTATAGTTGCAAGCTCCAAGCTTGAGAAGTTAGGGAGTTTGGTTTGATTCTCTTAATATCAATATTCTTATTTGTTCTTTAAGCTTAAATTGTTGAATATTCTATTGTATTCATTTGTGCTTAAGTTTTCATTTGGTGCATAAAGTTTGAATTTCTATTAAGCACATAACAAGGTTTGTTTTTAGAGACAACCTAATTCACCCTCCTCTTAGGTTGCTTTTGGGGCCAACAATTGGTATCAGAGCTTGGTCTCATATATTGAGCTTAACCGCTTTTGAGTAAAAATTATTATGGCAACCAATAATACTTTATTTTTAGAGGGACATTCTATCACTAGACCTCCCATGTTTAATGGCATTAATTTTGTTTTTTGGAGGGATAGAATGAAAATTTTTGTTCAATCTAATGATATTGATTTATGGTATATTATTTGTGAAGGTCCTTTAGAAGCTAATATTTTTGATGAAAATACTCATAGATTAAGACCTAAGACTAGATATGAGTTAAATGCACAAGATAAAAAAAATTTATCTTTAAATGCTAAAGCCATTAATATTTTGTATAATGCTTTGGATGCAGATGAATTTTCTAAAGTAAAAGGGTGCAATTATATCGGCCAAGGAGATATGGGACAAATTGAAAGAAATCCATGAAGGAAGTGAAGATATTAGAGAGCAAAAGAAGTCACTTCTTGTGGCTAAATATGAATCCTTCAAAATGGAACCTCATGAGAATATTGACAAGATGTATTGTAGGTTCAATGACATGGTAAAGGATTTGGAAGGTTTGGGTAAAGAATATTCCTTGGGTGAAAAGAATAGAAATTGTTTGAATGCTTTACCTAAGGAATGGGAACCTAAATCCATTGCCATAGAAGAGTCTAAAAATTTAAATTCTATGCATATTGATTCATTGATTAATTCTTCTATGGCTCATTTGAATTGAAGTTGAAATACAAGCTACAAGATGAGGAGGCAAAGGGAAAAGAAGCATAGCATTTAAAGCTTCATCAAAAAGGAGAAAAGACTCAAGGAAGCCTCACTTCAACAACTTCCAAATCACTTGGGATGATTGCAATTCGGATGGAGAGGTTGAAGAAGAATATGAGGAGGCTCAAATGGCTTTTATGACACTTGGCAATAATGAGGTATCCTCTAGTTGTGATTCTTGTGATGATTCATGTAATAATGATGATGATGATGTTGAATCATTTATTTTTAAAATGAATGAATGTTTGAAATAATCATATGCTAAGAATAAAGAGTTAAAAATTAAAGTTAATACTTTATTGAGTGCCAACTCAAAACTTGTGCATGAAAATAATTCTTTGACAAAAGAAAATGATGTTTTGAAAGAAAAATTTGTTGGAAAAACCAAGATCATGAAAGAACAAGCTTCATTGAAGAAGAGATTAGATGATCTTGATGTTACTTTGAAAACGAAGAAAGAAAATGTTTTTGAAAAGAAAAGAACTAGAAACATGTTTTTGAACAAAAAATTTATCACTTTTAGAAAAAATGATTTGTGCTTTGTTAAATCTAAATCTTCTTTTTATGGCAATAAGAACATTATTTGTAATTATTGTCATCAACACGGCCATATAAAGAAAAATTGTATATGTTAAAAGAAATGAAAAATTAGGAATAAATTCTATTTGGGTGATTAAGCATGTTACTAATCCAATTGGACCCAAGAAAGTTTGGGTACCAAAAGTTGTTGCTTAACTTTGTTTGTAGGTATGCTTGGAGAGCACCAAGGAATTCAAGATCATATTGAAATGGGTAACATCTAAAGTTTTGTGTGCTTTCATTTATCAAGTTGAACTATGTTCTCTTGAATATTACTCATCTATATGTTCGAATTTGTTTAGAATGCTAGGATATTTGTATCCCCAAATTTTGTCTATAATAAGTCACTACTTGCAAAAGAAAGGGGGAGCATTCTCTTTTTTTAATGGATTTGTTTTTACAAGAAATTGCATCACACATGCTTCATTGTTTTGATGATGCTTTTTAGTAAGGAATGAGCGAAAATTGTTTTGATCATAATTGCAATTGATCATAATTCTTTGCATGAATCCTTGGGGGAGAATAAACTTAGGGGGAGCTTTAACTGCATTATTCTTCTTATGTTTTGATAATGCCAAAAGGGGATAAATAATGGACAAATTCTCTTGTGTAGTACTTCATATTTTATGGTTGTTTTTTGAATTGTCCGATTGATTTGTCATCATCAAAAAGGGGGAGATTGTTGAACCCCAGTTATATTAATCATGTTTTGATGATGACCAAATCATACTAATGGTTTGATAACAAGTGTGCAGAAAAACAGGTAGGTTCGGACGTAAATGATCGTCCGAACAAAACAACCACAAGACTTCACGGACGCAAGTGACTGTCCGAATAACAGAGCTTCGGACGATGGTAATCGTCCGACACAAAGAATTTGAAGCAAGCCTTGGACGAAGAACAGCGTCCGATCATTTTCCAGAAGACTTCGCTTCGATCGGACGCATCCTCGGACGTCCGAACGAATACCCTCAGAGAACGGACGCAGTGTCGGACGCAGGATTTAGCAGTGGCCGTCCGAAAGGTCCAACGGCTAGTTTGTTCGGACGCACTCTTGCTGCATCGTCCACCGTCTGAAAGGTCCAACGGCTAGTTTTCCAGTAAACAGAAAATAGCCGTTGGGAAGTTGTTGGAAGCAGATATTTGGCAACTATAAATACCCTAGGTCTGATTTAAGTAAGTAGAGACTTCTACATTGATTACAAACAATTCTTGAGCTATTTGGGAGAAATAGTGGGTACAAGTGTTGTAATAGTGTAGGGAGTGTGAAAAGAGCTTAGAAGTGTAAGAGTTCTTCAAGTGTTAGAGTGGAGAGATAACAATTGTAACAAAGGGAGGTTGTGAGTGTAAAACTCTTGGCTCAACTAAAGGAAATTAGTGTGAGCAAGAGTGATCCTCATTTGTGTACAAGAGGTTATTGTCTCACCTACTTTGAAGAGACTTTTAGTGGTTGAACTTCAAGTTGTGAACTTGGTAGTTGCCTTGTAAAAAGCTCTTTATAGTTGCAAGCTCCAAGCTTGAGAAGCTAGGGAGTTTGGTTTGATTCTCATAATCTCAATATTCTTATTTGTTATGTTCTTTAAGCTTAAATGGTTGAATATCTATTGTATTCATTTGTGCTTAAGTTTTCATTTGGTGCATAAAGTTTGAATTTCTATTAAGCAAATAAAAAGGTTTGTTTTTAGAGACAACTTAATTCACCCCCCCTCTTAGGTTGCTTTTGGGGCCAACAGTAACAATATAATCGCATAGCAAGCAATCAACACACACACACATACATATATGTATATGTATGTATGTGTATATATATGTATATATGTATATGTATGTGTGTGTGTATATATATGTATATATAACAAATACTAATATAATGAAAAGATGAAATAGAATTTATTTCATAAACATATTATTTTAGAATTCTAATGACTCCAACAAATTAAAAGTGATGAAAAATTTTGAATAAGAAAGTCTGCTAATGGACCAAAAATCTTTAAAAAAATGTACTTGTAATCATAAAAGTCTAATAACTTTTTTTTATATTATTTTATTAACATTTAGTAACAAATTATTCTAATAATCATGACTGCTATATTTTTTTTTTTTACAATTTAGTGCAGGCACAAATAGAATTTTTTCAAAAATTTATGTCTAAAAAAGACATTTTTAGTAGTTCATTGCCCCCCACTATACCTTATGTACATCCGCCACTACAAGAAAAACAATATTCATGCTATGTTGCTACAGCTTAGCATTCTTCAAATAATTCAATGATCTTGCATTGGGGAAAACAACAATGATGCTGCTAGAGTATTACACCCATTAAAACAAATATGTGGCTCCAAACCCTGGCCTACCAAGGATATTTTGGTAATTTTATCCTGTTGGGGGGTGAAACATGCTTAAATGCAATAAATAACTAATTTTCAACTCATAGATCAAGTCGATCCATCAATCATATATATAAATAGCAAAAAAGAAAGGTCAGTAATTGATTATTATCCATAACACACTTTTGTAAGTTCTGACCTCTTGTCAGAAGTAACTAATTTGAGCGTTAGAACTACCCGGGGCACAGCTCTACCCTTTGTTTTCATAGGTGCATACTTCATTAATTGTACATGTGCACAATGCGTGGCACTAAATGCTAGGGTTGGACACTCTAGAAGTTAACCCTGGCTAAAATTTAACATCAATATTTGGCGTCATAACAAGTTGTTGCCAAAAGATTGTTGCAAAAATAATTGAGATTTCATTTTAAAACAAATCTGAGTAAGAGCTTATTCTAAGGTAACAACACTGGCTAACAAGCACTACCAATTATAGTTATTAAATTCAACCCGACCCAACGGTTCAACTAGTTAACTCGGTCAACCGGCCACTTAACTGGGTCGAGTAAGTAGTCTGACTGGAGAAGGAACCAACTCATTGGCTATTTAATGACTCGGCGAAAAGATTGTTGCAGAAATAACTGAGATTTCATTAGATGTGTAAAATATGAGTAAGAGCCTATTTTAAATGTTGTAATTTCAAATCAAATCTGAGTAAAAACCTATTCTAAGGTAACAATGCAAGTTAACAAGCACAACCAACCACAGTTATTAAACACAACCCATCCCAACAGTTGCAACCAATTAACTCAGTAAACTAGCAACTTAACCATATTGAATAAGCAGTTTGACTGGACAAAGAACCAACTCGTTGACTAAGCCACAACACCTGGTTGTTTTAAAAGTGCTTTCTCAATAATTTTATATCTTTTGAACTCCATTAGTTTCCTCAACATTTTCTTTTAAATAAATAAATAATATAAATATATAATGCCATCTTGGCCACTTATTTTAATAAAAAAATGAGATATATAAATTAGCAAAATAATAGCATATCTTGCTTTTTTAACAATAAGAAGTTACAACGAAAATATTATTATATTAAAATTAGTAAAGAAATAAATAATATAAATATAAATTTATAAAGTAACGATTCATTTTCAAAATGAAAAGAAATTTTTTTATTCATATAAGTCTTTTCACAAATAAAATCAAGAATCAATTACAAATTATATTCCTTTCAGTGTATAAATTTGTTATAGATTAACTACCAACAAATTATCGTATTATCTATCACAATATAGAATAAATAATATTGCTTCACTAAACAACTATCTACATTAAATTAATAAGACAAAACCTTGTACATTTGTTATAGTCACATATTAAATACAAACATGACAAAGTAGCATTATACAATAATGGTTTTGTAAATGGTACATATCAAAAGAAATTTAAGAAAATAGACATCTTTTAAACTTTAATGATAAGGTAATCATCTAAGAAATAATAAAATCATGATTTATTATGCGGTTGTTTATACATCACTATATAATTTATAGTAAAATATTTTTCCAAAACTTACCCGTGTACAAAAACATATAGTTAACTATTTCAATTTATTTTGTTATAGCTCTTAACAATTTAATTATTATGGAATTTATTTTCAATTAACTAAAAATTTTATACAACACTTTTATTAATGTTTTCACCATATGTCATGCATGTAATAATTTAAATGTATTATATATAATAAAAAATATATTTTTATAATTTATGGTTGATTAATTAACTTGTTATTTCATCTTTTCATTATATTAGTGATCCACCTTCTCCACTGGTTTCTTCACAGACCAAGTTTGGTAACTTTGATTGAAGGAAAAGAAAGAGAAAATCAATACATAGTAATTTACATGTATAATGCAAATTGCATCCAACATGCATTTATGTGCAACTAGCTTATCGCTACAAAACACATGAAGATTGTGATTAACAAGTAAATTAATGAATTAACAACACACAACTTATTTTGCAGAATATAGGAGGCGGCTGACAAAATTATCACAACTTATGACAATTACTCCTTTTTTATTTTTCTACTTTTGAAACTTGTCTCATTTAACCTATGATATTCACAATATAGTTTATAAAATAGGTTCCTAATCAAAGTTGTTAGAGAAAATTATTCACATTAAAGTCAATAAAATAGGTTCCCAATCAAAGTTCAAGAAATTTATGAGTACAACAAAGCAACCTAATGTGTTGACATACTTTACACAATTGACCTTCTTCTTAGAGAAACCAATGATTAATGTTTCTATGCTATGAATCAAAGATTACTCAACAAGTTTTGGACTAAATGTTAAATGCATTGCACGTGATGAGCATGACTTTTGCTTCTTTCTTTTCGTAAAGAAATCTCCAATAGACGATTGAACAGTAGATTCTCACATGCTATAACGATAAAGAAAGAAACTCATGCTTTTTAATTATCTTGTTTAATTAATGTCATTTTTTGGGAGAATTGAGAGCACGTTCCTTGCACGCACATCTCAAGTAGACTTAGAATATAAGATATCTAGAAAAATTATAGAGCTTTAGATAATTTTGTTTTTCATAAGTTGATAAAAATTTGATGGTGTTGTGTAGTTATCTCATGAATTTTTATTGTAGTCCTAAATTTCGTGTATTTAGCATATATGAGATAATTAGAAAAAAATTGGACGTTGAATATAATACTTATTATACATGTACAACTTACTTAGAAAGTGAAATAATAACTAACACGTATTGTAATCACGAGTAGAAGAAATAAAGTGGTTATAACAGGTTGAATGATTTGTTTACAACAAATTTAAGAATAAAAAATTTAGCATAGGATATCATAAAACAGAGACAAAGGATGGGAAATTATACTTTTGGAAGTTATATAAACATCAACAATGAAACACGTGATAGATCGGTTATAATTCTAGATGCACAAATATAGACTATACTTATTGAATTTCAATTCTATTTTACTCATCTTCAGTTATATCATCCATCAATATGGCCAAGTAAATAAGATAAAGATCCTAGTTTAAAGAACAAGAACTAAGCAAGCTAACAATATAAAAAGCAATATAATGAACAAATGAAACAAAATTCCTATAAAACGTTTAACAAATTTAGTTGATCTCAAATTAATATAATAACAACCTAATTAAATCTACTTACGTAAGTGTTAAAGGCATAATTATTATTCTTGGCACGACTTGATGGTTGCTCTAATACAATCTAATGAACTAGCCATAGGACCGACTTGGATTTCTCTTTATCTCAAAGAGAAACCTGTTGTTGTTCATTAGAACTTGCTAGTTCAATTGAGGCACCTAGGTACCCACCGAGTTTGTAGAAACCCATCAAGTTTTGCTATTATAAAGGAAAAACAAGTTCCATTTGCCAAGTCTTAAATAAAAACTTCTCTTTAGGAAGAAAGGACCTTACCACCAAGCTATATGAATTTTTGGCTTTCAAATGTCTTTATTTTTTAATTGTTTACTTTCCAAACACTAATCGACTTCTTATGTGGAAGGCTACTATACAATATTTTCACCGATTTACCAAAATAAAATGAAATTTTTATCCCTACAAAGTCTTTTCGCAAATAAAATCAAGAATCAATTACAGATTAAATTCTTTTTAGTGTATAATTTTGTTACAAATTAATTACCAACAATTTATCCTATCATCTATCATAAAAAATAAAAAATATTGCTATATTGAACAACCATCTACCTTAAATTAATAAGATAAAACTTTATACATTTGTTATAGTCACATATTAAATACAAACATGTATTGTGTACAACGTAGCATTGTACAATAATAGTTCTGTAAATGGTACATATCATAAATTTTTTTAAGGAAATAGGCTTTTCTTAAACTTTAATGATAAGGTTGCCATCTAAGAAATAAAGAAATCATGATTTATTATGCGGTTGTTTATACATCACTATATATTTTATAGTAAATTATTTTCTCAAAACTTACGTCTGTACAAAAACTTGAAATTAACTATTTCAATTTATTTTGTTATAGTCCTTAGAAAATTTAATTAATTTATTTGCAATTAATAAAAATTCGATACAACACGTTTATCACTGTTTTCACTATATGCCTTGCATGTAATAATCTGAATGTATTATATATTAATAAAAATATATTTTTATAATCCATGGTTGAACCACTAACCTCATGGTTGAACCATTAACCCCCTGATCCACTTCCTTCATTGGTTTCTTCACAGGTCGAGTTTAGTTACTTTGATTGATTGAAAAGAAAGAGAAAATCAATACATAGTCATTTACGTGAATGTATAATGTAAATTGCATCAAACATGCATTTATGTTCAATTAGCTTATAGATACTGAACACGTGAAGATTGTGATTAACAAGCAAATTAATGAATTAACAACACATAACTTATTTTGCAGAACACTGGACGCGGCCAACAAAATTATCACAACTTATGACAGCTACTTATTTTTCATATTTCCACGTTTGTAACTTGTCTAATTTAACTTGTAATTATTCACATTATAGATAATAAAATATAGGTTCCTACTTAAAGTTGTTAGAGAAAATTGTTCACATTAAAGTCAATAAAAAAGGTTCCTATTGCTCGAGAAAATTATGAGTACACTTAAGCAACGTAATGCGTTGACATGCTTATGTTTTACATATAAAAAGTCCGAAAATCATCTTCAAAATTCTCTTCCCATGTCTGATCAGCCTTCTTCTTAGAAAAACCAACGATTAATTCTATGGTATGATGCACAGATTACGAAACAAAATTTGGGCTAAATGTTAAATGCGTTGCATCCTACGTAATGAGCACGACTCTCTTTTTTCTTTTCGTAAAGAACTCTCCAATAGACTATTGAACAGTAGATTCTCATATGGTATACGTGGGGTATTTACACATGATTTAATTTTTGTTTGTTTAATTAATGTCATTGTTTTGGGGTAGTTGAGACCACATTGCTTCCACATACATCTCAAGTAGACTTAGAATGTGAGATATCTAAAAAAATTATAGAAGTTTAGATAATTTTGTTGATATAAGTTGAGAAAAATTTGCTGGTGTCTTGTTGTTATCTCATGAATTTTCTTGCTAGTCGTAATTTTCATATATTTAGCATATATGAGATAGTTTCAAAAAAATTGCACGTTGAATATAATATTTGTTATACATGTACAACTTACTTAGAAAGTGAAATAGTAACTTACGTGTATTACAGTTAAGAATAGAAGAAATAAAGCAGTAAAGTTGATTGATTTGTTTATAACAAATCCAAGAATAAAAAATTTAGCATAGGATATCTTAATTTCTCAACTGAGACAAAGGATGAAAAATTGTACTTTAAAAAGGTATAGAAACATCAACGATAAGACAAGCGATAGATCAAAAAATGCACACACAAATATAGACCGTACTTGTTGAATTTCAATTCTATTTTGCACATCTTCTACTATAACATCTATCAACGTGGTCAAGTAAACAAGATAAAGATCTTAGATTAAAGAACAAGAAGCTAAGCAAGATGACAATATAAAATGCGATCGAATGAACAAATGAAACAAATTCCCATAAAACGTTTAACAAATTTAGTTGATATGAAATTAATATAATACCAAACCTAATTAAATCTAATTAGGTAAGTATTAAAGGCATAGTTATTATTCCTGATGGTTGCACCGATAAATTTAATGAACTAGCTATAGGATTGGGCTGGCTTTCTCTTTAGATCGGACAAGCAAGTACTCTGTTGGGCTCGGTTAGAATTTACCAGTTCAATTGAGAAACTTGGGAACCCATCCGGGTTTGAAGAAACCCATAGCTGTTTTGCTTTTTAAGGGAAAAAGCAAGTTCCATTGCTAAGTCTTGAATAAAAATTTCTCTTTAGGATGAGAAAGGACCTTACCACTAGGTCATAAGAACTTTTAGTTTTCAAATGTCTTTATTTTTTTAATTTTTTACTTTCCAAACACAAATCAATTTCTTATTGGAATTTTTCTAGAAATTTATTAGTCGTATCTGATTATAATACAAAATCTCAATTTTCCAAAATAAAATGAAACTTTTTATACACATATAAAGTCATTTCACGAATAAAATCAAGAATCAAATACAAATTACATTCATTTTGGTGTATAATTTTGTTAGATATTAATTAATAACAAATTATCCTATCGTTTATAACAATAAATAAAAAATATGGCTAAACTGAATAACCATCTACCTTAAATTAATAAGATAAAACCTTATACATTCGTTATAGTAACACATTAAATACAAACATGACAAAGTAGCATTGTACAATTATAGTTTGCAAATGTGTATATATCATAAAAAATTTAAGAAAACGGATGTTTTTTAAACTGTAATGATATGGTAATCATCTAAGAAATAATGACATCACTATTTATTATGACGTATTTTATACATCACTATATATTTTATAGTAGATTATTTTCCCAAAACTTACCTATGTACACAAACTTAAAGTTAACTATTTCAATTTATTTTGTTCTATTTCTTGGAAAATTTAATTATTATAGAATTTATTTGCAATTAATTAAAAATTTTATACAACAGTTTGTTCAATGTTTCACCATATGCCTTGTATGTAATTATTTGAATGTATTAATGTATTAATAAAATATATTTTTATAATCCATGATTGAACCAGGAACCCCCTGATCTAGGGGGTTAATGGTTCTCTTTCATTTACTAGTTTAGTAACTATGATTGAAGGAAAAGAAAGAGAAAATCAATACATAGTCGTTTACATGTATAATGTAAATTGCATTCAACATGCATTTATATTTAACTAACTTATCAGATGCAAAACACATAAAGACATGAAGATTGTAATTAACAAGTAAATTAATGAATTAACAGCACAACTTATTTTGCCGAATATAAGAGGTGGCCGATAAAATTATACAAGCGATGATTACACCTTTTTATCTTTCTAATTTTGTAAGTTGTCTCATTCAACCTGTGATTATTCACAATAAAGTTTATAAAATAGGTTTATAATCAAAGTTGTTAGAGAAAATTATTCACATTGGAGTGAATAAAATAGGTTCCTATTCAAAATAGTTCAAGAAAATTATGAGTACATCTAAGTAATGTAATATGTTACATACTGATGTTTCACACATAACAAATCCGAAAATCTTCTTCAAAATTGTCTTCCCATGCTTGATTGGCCTTCTTCTTAAAGAAACCAATGATTAATTTTCTGGTATGATGCACAGATTACTAAACAAGTTTTGGACTGAATGTTAAATGTGTTGCACGTGATTAGCATGACTTTCTTTTTTCTTTTTGTGAAGAAATATCTCCAATAGATTCTCACATCATATTCATGGCGTATTTACACAAGGTTTATTTTTTGTTTGTTTAATTAATGCCAATTTTTTGGGATATTTGAGAGCACGTTTCTTGCACATGCATCTCAAGTAGACTTAGAATATAAGATATCTAAAAAAATTATAGAACTATAGATAATTTTGTTGTCAATGGTTGAGAAAAATTTGATAGTGTTGTGTAGTTAATTATCTCATGAATTTTCTTGTCAATCGTAATTTTCAGGTATTTAGCATATGGAGATAGTTAAAAAAAAATTGCACGTTGAACATAATATTTGTTATACGTGTACAACTTACTTAAAAAATGAAATAATAACTAACATGTATTGTAATCAAGAGTAGAAGAAATAAAGAGGTAAGGTTGAGTGATTTCTTTACAACAGGCTCAAGAATAAAAAATTTAGTATAGGATATCTTAAAATTGAGACAAAGGATGGAAAATTGTTTAGAAGGTACAGAAACATCAATGAGAAGACCATGCAATAGATCAAAAAATGCATGCTCAAATATAAACTATACTTACTGAATTTCAATTCTATTTTGCACATCTTCAACTATATCATCCATGAACATAGTCAAGTAAACAAGAAAAAGATACTAGATTAAAGAATAAGATGCTAAGCAAACTAACAATATAAAAAGCAATACAATGAGCAAATGAAAAAAAATTCCAATAAAATGTTATAACAAAATTAGTCGATCTCAAATTAATATAATACCAACCTACTTAAATCAAATTAGGTTAGCATTAAAGGCATATTTATTATTCGTGGCACCACCTGATGGTTGCACCGATCTATTTAATGTACTAGCCGTAGGACTGGGTTGGCTTTCCCTTTAGAACAGACAAGCAACATGCTAAATTCGGTTAGAATATGCCAGTTCAATTGAGACAATTGGAACTAGTCGGGTTCTAACCAAACTCAACAGGTTTTGCTTTTTTAAGGGAAAAAGAAAGTTTCATTTGCCAAGTTTTAAATAATAACTTCTCTTTAGGCAAAGAAAGGACCTTACCACCAACCCATACACACTTTTAGTTTTCAAATGTCTTTACTTTTAATTGTTTACTTTCATAATACCAATCAACTTCTTATGTGAAAGGCTACTATACATATTAACTAGTCGTATTGATTACAAAACAGTTTCATCAATTTCCCAAAATGAAAAGAAATTTTTTATTCATATAAAGTCTTTTCACAAATAAAATCAAGAATCAATTACAAATTATATTCCTTTCAGTGTATAAATTTGTTATAGATTAACTACCAACAAATTATCGTATTATCTATCACAATAAATAAATAATATTGCTTCACTAAACAACTATCTACATTAAATTAATAAGACAAAACCTTGTACATTTGTTATAGTCACATATTAAATACAAACATGACAAAGTAGCATTATACAATAATGGTTTTGTAAATGGTACATATCAAAAGAAATTTAAGAAAATAGACATCTTTTAAACTTTAATGATAAGGTATAATAATCATCTAAGAAATAATAAAATCATGATTTATTATGCGGTTGTTTATACATCACTATATAATTTATAGTAAAATATTTTTCCAAAACTTACCCGTATACAAAAACATATAGTTAACTATTTCAATTTATTTTGTTATAGCTCTTAACAATTTAATTATTATGGAATTTATTTTCAATTAACTAAAAATTTTATACAACACTTTTATTAATGTTTTCACCATATGTCATGCATGTAATAATTTAAATGTATTATATATAATAAAAAATATATTTTTATAATTTATGGTTGAACCTCTAACCTGTTGGTTGAACCAGTAGCTCCCTGATCCACCTTCTCCACTGGTTTCTTCACAGACCAAGTTTGGTAACTTTGATTGAAGGAAAAGAAAGAGAAAATCAATACATAGTAATTTACATGTATAATGCAAATTGCATCCAACATGCATTTATGTGCAACTAGCTTATCGCTACAAAACACATGAAGATTGTGATTAACAAGATAAATTAATGAATTAACAACACACAACTTATTTTGCAGAATATAGGAGGCGGCTGACAAAATTATCACAACTTATGACAATTACTCCTTTTTTATTTTTCTACTTTTGAAACTTGTCTCATTTAACCTATGATATTCACAATATAGTTTATAAAATAGGTTCCTAATCAAAGTTGTTAGAGAAAATTATTCACATTAAAGTCAATAAAATAGGTTCCCAATCAAAGTTCAAGAAATTTATGAGTACAACAAAGCAACCTAATGTGTTGACATACTTTACACAATTGACCTTCTTCTTAGAGAAACCAATGATTAATTCTATGCTATGAATCAAAGATTACTCAACAAGTTTTGGACTAAATGTTAAATGCATTGCACGTGATGAGCATGACTTTTGCTTCTTTCTTTTCGTAAAGAAATCTCCAATAGACGATTGAACAGTAGATTCTCACATGCTATACGTGGTGTGTTTACGTATGTTTTAATTTTTTTTATTTAATTAAATGTCATTTTTTGGGAGAATTGAGAGCACGTTCCTTGCACGCACATCTCAAGTAGACTTAGAATATAAGATATCTAGAAAAATTATAGAGCTTTAGATAATTTTGTTTTTCATAAGTTGATAAAAATTTGATGGTGTTGTGTAGTTATCTCATGAATTTTTATTGTAGTCCTAAATTTCGTGTATTTAGCATATATGAGATAATTAGAAAAAAATTGGACGTTGAATATAATACTTATTATACATGTACAACTTACTTAGAAAGTGAAATAATAACTAACACGTATTGTAATCACGAGTAGAAGAAATAAAGTGGTTAAGGTTGAATGATTTGTTTACAACAAATTTAAGAATAAAAAATTTAGCATAGGATATCATAAAACAGAGACAAAGGATGGGAAATTATACTTTTGGAAGTTATATAAACATCAACAATGAAACACGTGATAGATCAGAAAACGCATGCACAAATATAGACTATACTTATTGAATTTCAATTCTATTGAATGCCTTACTCATCTTCAGTTATATCATCCATCAATATGGCCAAGTAAATAAGATAAAGATCCTAGTTTAAAGAACAAGAACTAAGCAAGCTAACAATATAAAAAGCAATATAATGAACAAATGAAACAAAATTCCTATAAAACGTTTAACAAATTTAGTTGATCTCAAATTAATATAATAACAACCTAATTAAATCTACTTACGTAAGTGTTAAAGGCATAATTATTATTCTTGGCACGACTTGATGGTTGCTCTAATCAATTTAATGAACTAGCCATAGGACCGACTTGGATTTCTCTTTGACTGGACAAGCAACCTGTTGAGTTTGGTTAGAACTTGCTAGTTCAATTGAGGCACCTAGGTACCCACCGAGTTTGTAGAAACCCATCAAGTTTTGCTATTATAAAGGAAAAACAAGTTCCATTTGCCAAGTCTTAAATAAAAACTTCTCTTTAGGAAGAAAGGATTATTTATAAGAGACCAGGATGTATGAAAAGACAGGATATTACCTGAGGGGCGATTTGTTTACTTTCCAAACACTAATCGACTTCTTATGTGGAAGGCTACTATACATATCTATTAATCGTACATAGATTATAAAATATTTTCACCGATTTACCAAAATAAAATGAAATTTTTATCCCTATAAAGTCTTTTCGCAAATAAAATCAAGAATCAATTACAAATTAAATTCTTTTTAGTGTATAATTTTGTTACAAATTAATTACCAACAATTTATCCTATCATCTATCATAATAAATATAAAATATTGCTATATTGAACAACCATCTACCTTAAATTAATAAGATAAAACTTTATACATTTGTTATAGTCACATATTAAATACAAACATGACAATGTAGCATTGTACAATAATAGTTCTGTAAATGGTACATATCATAAATTTTTTTAAGGAAATAGGCTTTTCTTAAACTTTAATGATAAGGTTGCCATCTAAGAAATAAAGAAATCATGATTTATTATGCGGTTGTTTATACATCACTATATATAATTTATAGTAAATTATTTTCTCAAAACTTACGTCTGTACAAAAACTTGAAATTAACTATTTCAATTTATTTTGTTATAGTCCTTAGAAAATTTAATTAATTTATTTGCAATTAATAAAAATTCGATACAACACGTTTATCACTGTTTTCACTATATGCCTTGCATGTAATAATCTGAATGTATTATATATTAATAAAAATATATTTTTATAATCCATGGTTGAACCACTAACCTCATGGTTGAACCATTAACCCCCTGATACCAGAACTTTCATTGGTTTCTTCACAGGTCGAGTTTAGTTACTTTGATTGATTGAAAAGAAAGAGAAAATCAATACATAGTCATTTACGTGTATAATGTAAATTGCATCAAACATGCATTTATGTTCAATTAGCTTATAGATACTGAACACATGAAGATTGTGATTAACAAGCAGATTTGCTGAATTTGTTATCTATCACTTATTCAGTATATGACAGCTACTTATTTTTCATATTTCCACGTTTGTAACTTGTCTAATTTAACTTGTAATTATTCACATTATAGATAATAAAATATAGGTTCCTACTTAAAGTTGTTAGAGAAAATTGTTCACATTAAAGTCAATAAAAAAGGTTCCTATTGCTCGAGAAAATTATGAGTACACTTAAGCAACGTAATGCGTTGACATGCTTATGTTTTACACATAACAAGTCCGAAAATCTTCTTCAAAATTCTCTTCCCATGTCTGATCAGCCTTCTTCTTAGAAAAACCAACGATTAATTCTATGGTATGATGCACAGATTACGAAACAAAATTTGGGCTAAATGTTAAATGCGTTGTACGTAATGAGCACGACTCTCTTTTTTCTTTTCGTAAAGAACTCTCCAATAGACTATTGAACAGTAGATTCTCATATGGTATACGTGGGGTATTTACACATGATTTAATTTTTGTTTGTTTAATTAATGCCATTGTTTTGGGGTAGTTGAGAATCCACATTGCTTCCACATACATCTCAAGTAGACTTAGAATGTGAGATATCTAAAAAAATTATAGAAGTTTAGATAATTTTGTTGATATAAGTTGAGAAAAATTTGCTGGTGTCTTGTTGTTATCTCATGAATTTTCTTGCTAGTCCTAATTTTCATATATTTAGCATATATGAGATAGTTTCAAAAAAATTGCACGTTGAATATAATATTTGTTATACATGTACAACTTACTTAGAAAGTGAAATAGTAACTTACGTGTATTACAGTTAAGAATAGAAGAAATAAAGCAGTAAAGTTGATTGATTTGTTTATAACAAATCCAAGAATAAAAAATTTAGCATAGGATATCTTAAAACTGAGACAAAGGATGAAAAATTGTACTTTAAAAAGGTATAGAAACATCAACGATAAGACAAGCGATAGATCAAAAAATGCACACACAAATATAGACCGTACTTGTTGAATTTCAATTCTATTTTGCACATCTTCTACTATAACATCTATTCCAACGTGGTCAAGTAAACAAGATAAAGATCTTAGATTAAAGAACAAGAAGCTAAGCAAGATGACAATATAAAATGCGATCGAATGAACAAATGAAACAAATTCCCATAAAACGTTTAACAAATTTAGTTGATATGAAATTAATATAATACCAAACCTAATTAAATCTAATTAGGTAAGTATTAAAGGCATAGTTATTATTCCTGATGGTTGCACCGATAAATTTAATGAACTAGCTATAGGATTGGGCTGGCTTTCTCTTTAGATCGGACAAGCAAGTACTCTGTTGGGCTCGGTTAGAATTTACCAGTTCAATTGAGAAACTTGGGAACCCATCCGGGTTTGAAGAAACCCAAGCTGTTTTGCTTTTTAAGGGAAAAAGCAAGTTCCATTGCTAAGTCTTGAATAAAAATTTCTCTTTAGGATGAGAAAGGACCTTACCACTAGGTCATAAGAACTTTTAGTTTTCAAATGTCTTTATTTTTTTAATTTTTTACTTTCCAAACAAAGCACAAATCAATTTCTTATGTGAAAGGCTACTATACAAATTTATTAGTCGTATACAGATTATAAAACATTTTCATCGATTTTCCAAAATAAAATGAAACTTTTTATCCATATAAAGTCATTTCACGAATAAAATCAAGAATCAAATACAAATTACATTCATTTTGGTGTATAATTTTGTTAGATATTAATTAATAACAAATTATCCTATCGTTTATAACAATAAATAAAAAATATGGCTAAACTGAATAACCATCTACCTTAAATTAATAAGATAAAACCTTATACATTCGTTATAGTAACACATTAAATACAAACATGACAAAGTAGCATTGTACAATTATAGTTTGCAAATGGTATATATCATATAAAATTTAAGAAAACGGATGATAGATTATAAAAATCAATTTCTTTCTAATATGATACATAATGACATCACTATTTATTATGACGTATTTTATACATCACTATATATTTTATAGTAGATTATTTTCCCAAAACTTACCTAGACAGGCTGTACACAAACTTAAAGTTAACTATTTCAATTTATTTTGTTCTATTTCTTGGAAAATTTAATTATTATAGAATTTATTTGCAATTAATTAAAAATTTTATACAACAGTTTGTTCAATGTTTCACCATATGCCTTGTATGTAATTATTTGAATGTATTATATGTATTAATAAAATATATTTTTATAATCCATGATTGAACCAGGAACCCCCTGATCCACCTTCTTCACTGGTTCCTTCATAGACCGAGTTTAGTAACTATGATTGAAGGAAAAGAAAGAGAAAATCAATACATAGTCGTTTACATGTATAATGTAAATTGCATTCAACATGCATTTATATTTAACTAACTTATAGATGCAAAACACATAAAGACATGAAGATTGTAATTAACAAGTAAATTAATGAATTAACAGCACAACTTATTTTGCCGAATATAAGAGGTGGCCGATAAAATTATACAACTGATGACAGTTACACCTTTTTATCTTTCTAATTTTGTAAGTTTGTCTCATTCAACCTGTGATTATTCACAATAAAGTTTATAAAATAGGTTTATAATCAAAGTTGTTAGAGAAAATTATTCACATTGGAGTGAATAAAATAGGTTCCTATTCAAAATAGTTCAAGAAAATTATGAGTACATCTAAGTAATGTAATATGTTACATACTGATGTTTCACACATAACAAATCCGAAAATCTTCTTCAAAATTGTCTTCCCATGCTTGATTGGCCTTCTTCTTAAAGAAACCAATGATTAATTTTCTGGTATGATGCACAGATTACTAAACAAGTTTTGGACTGAATGTTAAATGTGTTGCACGTGATTAGCATGACTTTCTTTTTTCTTTTTGTGAAGAAATCTCCAATAGATTCTCACATCGTATTCATGGCGTATTTACACAAGGTTTATTTTTTGTTTGTTTAATTAATGCCAATTTTTTGGGATATTTGAGAGCACGTTTCTTGCACATGCATCTCAAGTAGACTTAGAATATAAGATATCTAAAAATTAGAAATTATAGAACTATAGATAATTTTGTTGTCAATGGTTGAGAAAAATTTGATAGTGTTGTGTAGTTAATTATCTCATGAATTTTCTTGTCAATCGTAATTTTCAGGTATTTAGCATATGGAGATAGTTAAAAAAAAATGTGTCACGTTGAACATAATATTTGTTATACGTGTACAACTTACTTAAAAAATGAAATAATAACTAACATGTATATAAATCAAGAGTAGAAGAAATAAAGAGGTAAGGTTGAGTTTATTTCTTTACAACATTTTTTTTTGATCTATGGAAATTAACAATATAAAAAGCAATACAATGAGCAAATGAAAAAAAATTCCAATAAAATGTTATAACAAAATTAGTCGATCTCAAATTAATATAATACCAACCTACTTAAATCAAATTAGGTTAGCATTAAAGGCATATTTATTATTCGTGGCACCACCTGATGGTTGCACCGATCTATTTAATGTACTAGCCGTAGGACTGGGTTGGCTTTCCCTTTAGAACAGACAAGCAACATGCTAAATTCGGTTAGAATATGCCAGTTCAATTGAGACACCCGGGAACCCAGTCGGGTTTGGAGAAACCCAGCGAGTTTTGCTTTTTTAAGGGAAAAAGAAAGTTTCATTTGCCAAGTTTTAAATAAAACTTCTCTTTAGGCAAAGAAAGGACCTTACCACCAACCCATACACACTTTTAGTTTTCAAATGTCTTTACTTTTAATTGTTTACTTTCATAATACCAATCAACTTCTTATGTGAAAGGCTACTATACATATTAACTAGTCGTATTGAATTTACAAAACAGTTTCATCAATTTCCCAAAATGAAAAGAAATTTTTTATTCATATAAAGTCTTTTCACAAATAAAATCAAGTGTCAATTACAAATTATATTCCTCCCGGGCTGTATAAATTTGTTATAGATTAATTCTTATACAAATCTATTATTATCACAATAAATAAATAATATTGCTTCACTAAACAACTATCTACATTAAATTAATAAGACAAAACCTTGTACATTTGTTATAGTCACATATTAAATACAAACATGACAAAGTAGCATTATACAATAATGGTTTTGTAAATGGTACATATCAAAAGAAATTTAAGAAAATAGACATCTTTTAAACTTTAATGATAAGGTAATCATCTAAGAAATAATAAAATCATGATTTATTATGCGGTTGTTTATACATCACTATATAATTTATAGTAAAATATTTTTCCAAAACTTACCCGTGTACAAAAACATATAGTTAACTATTTCAATTTATTTTGTTATAGCTCTTAACCAATTTAATTATTATGGAATTTATTTTCAATTAACTAAAAATTTTATACAACACTTTTATTAATGTTTTCACCATAAGTCATGCATGTAATAATTTAAATGTATTATATATAATAAAAAATATATTTTTATAAGTTACCAAAATATCCTCTAACTCGTTGGTTGAACCAAGTAGCTCCTGATCCACCTTCTCCTTGGTTTCTTCACGACCAACCATGGTAACTTTGATTGAAGGAAAAGAAAGAGAAAATCAATTATACACATTTACATGTATAATGCAAATTGCATCCAACATAGATTTATGTGCAACTAGCTTATCGCTACAAAACACATGAAGATTGTGATTAACAAGTAAATTAATGAATTAACAACACACAACAATTTTGCAGAATATAGGAGGCGGCTGACAAAATTATCACAACTTATGACAATTACTCCTTTTTATTTTTCTACTTTTGAAACTTGTCTCATTTAACCTATGATATTCACAATATAGTTTATATAAAATAGGTTCCTAATCAAAGTTGTTAGAGAAAATTATTCACATTAAAGTCAATAAAATAGGTTCCCAATCAAAGTTCAAGAAATTTATGAGTACAACAAAGCAACCTAATGTGTTGACATACTTTACACAATTGACCTTCTTCTTAGAGAAACCAATGATTAATTCTATGCTATGAATCAAAGATTACTCAACAAGTTTTGGACTAAATGTTAAATGCATTGCACGTGATGAGCATGACTTTTGCTTCTTTCTTTTCGTAAAGAAATCTCCAATAGACGATTGAACAGTAGATTCTCACATGCTATACGTGGTGTGTTTACGTATGTTTTAATTTTTTTTATTTAATTAATGTCATTTTTTGGGAGAATTGAGAGCACGTTCCTTGCACGCACATCTCAAGTAGACTTAGAATATAAGATATCTAGAAAAATTATAGAGCTTTAGATAATTTTGTTTTTCATAAGTTGATAAAAATTTGATGGTGTTGTGTAGTTATCTCATGATATTATGCATGAAACACGTGATAGATCAGAAAACGCATGCACAAATATAGACTATACTTATTGAATTTCAATTCTATTTTACTCATCTTCAGTTATATCATCCATCAATATGGCCAAGTAAATAAGATAAAGATCCTAGTTTAAAGAACAAGAACTAAGCAAGCTAACAATATAAAAAGCAATATAATGAACAAATGAAACAAAATTCCTATAAAACGTTTAACAAATTTAGACGTTGATCTCAAATTAATATAATAACAACCTAATTAAATCTACTTACGTAAGTGTTAAAGGCATAATTATTATTCTTGGCACGACTTGATGGTTGCTCTAATCAATTTAATGAACTAGCCATAGGACCGACTTGGATTTCTCTTTGACTGGACAAGCAACCTGTTGAGTTTGGTTAGAACTTGCTAGTTCAATTGAGGCACCTAGGTACCCACCGAGTTTGTAGAAACCCATCAAGTTTTGCTATTATAAAGGAAAAACAAGTTCCATTTGCCAAGTCTTAAATAAAAACTTCTCTTTAGGAAGAAAGGACCTTACCACCAAGCTATATGAATTTTTGGCTTTCAAATGTCTTTATTTTTTAATTGTTTACTTTCCAAACACTAATCGACTTCTTATGTGGAAGGCTACTATACATATCTATTAATCGTACATAGATTATAAAATATTTTCACCGATTTACCAAAATAAAATGAAATTTTTATCCCTATAAAGTCTTTTCGCATGCGTAATAAAATCAAGAATCAATTACAAATTAAATTCTTTTTAGTGTATAATTTTGTTACAAATTAATTACCAACAATTTATCCTATCATCTATCATAATAAATATAAAATATTGCTATATTGAACAACCATCTACCTTAAATTAATAAGATAAAACTTTATACATTTGTTATAGTCACATATTAAATACAAACATGACAACGTAGCATTGTACAATAATAGTTCTGTAAATGGTACATATCATAAATTTTTTTAAGGAAATAGGCTTTTCTTAAACTTTAATGATAAGGTTGTCATCTAAGAAATAAAGAAATCATGATTTATTATGCGGTTGTTTATACATCACTATATATTTTATAGTAAATTATTTTCTCAAAACTTACCTATGTACAAAAACTTGAAATTAACTATTTCAATTTATTTTGTTATAGTCCTTAGAAAATTTAATTAATTTATTTGCAATTAATAAAAATTTGATACAACACGTTTATCACTGTTTTCACTATGATAGATGCCTTGCATGTAATAATCTGAATGTATTATATATTAATAAAAATATATTTTTATAATCCATAGGTGAACCACTAACCTCATGGTTGAACCATTAACCCCCTGATCCACTTCTTTCATTGGTTCCTTCACGGGACGAGTTTAGTAACTTTGATTGATAGAAAAGAAAGAGAAAATCAATACATAGTCATTTATGTGCAATTAGCTTATAGATACTGAACACATGAAGATTGTGATTAACAAGCAAATTAATGATTTAACAACACATAACTTATTTTGCAGAACATAAAAGGTGGCCAGCAAAATTATCACAACTAATTACAGTTACTCTTTTTTTTTGTCTTTTTATTTTTGTTACTTGTCCCATTTAACTGTGATTATTCACAAAAAATAAAGTTTATAAAATAGGTTCCAAATCAAAGTTGTTATAGAAAATTATGAGTACAACAAAGCAACATAATGCATTGATATACTGATGTTTTACACATAAAAAATTCTTCAAAATTCTATCTTGCCATGCTTGATTGACCTTCTTCGAGAAACCAATCATTAACTATGTGATATGACTCACAGATTACTGAATTATGTTTTGGACTAAATGCTAAATGTTTTGCACGTGTTGAACACGACTTAGTTTTCTCTTTTGGTAAAGAAATCTTCAATAGACTATTTGAACAGCAGATTCTCACATGGTGTACATGCCATATTTAGACAAAGTTTAATTTTTTTTGTTTAATTAATGTCATTTTTGGGGAAGTTGAGAGCACATTCCTTGCACATACATCTCAAGTAGACTTAGAGTGTAAGATATCCAGAAAAATTATAGAACTTTAAAAAAATTTGTTATCATAAGTTGAGAAATTTTGCGTTATGTACTTATCTCATAAATTTTCTTGTGAGTCCTAATTTTCATGTATTTAGCATATATTAAATAGTTGCAACAAAATTGTATGTTGAATATAATATTTATTATACATATAGACAAAAAAAAATTGCTAAACATAACTTACTTAGAATTTAATGAAATAATAACTAATAGGTATTCTCATCAAGAGTAGAATAAATAATGTGGTAAGATTGACTAATTTGATCACAACAGATTAAAGAATAATTTTTTTTCATAGGATATCTTAAAATTGAGACAAAGGATAGAAAATTTTATCGCGTGTATAAGATTCTTTTAGAAGGTACAGAAACATTACGATAAGACATGCGATAGATAAGAAAAGCCATGCACAAATACATACTACACTTGGTGAATTTCAATTATATTATGCACATCTTCAACTCTATCATCCATCAATATGGTCAAGTAGACAAGATAAAGTTCCTAGACTAAAAAACAAGAAGCTAAGCAAGCTAACAGTATAAAAAGTAATATAATGAACAAATGAAACAAAATTCCCCTCAGGGACATCGAAGGTCTACCTCCTTTCGTGCGCCCCTCACCTTTTCCATGACAATGATCTATTGGATTTATTGCAACACCACGAACAACAATACATAAAATGTTTAACATATTAGAAAATTGTAGTCGATCTCAAGTTAATATAATACCAACCTAATTAAATCTAATTAGGTAAGTGTTAAAAGAATAGTTATTATTCCTAGCATGACCTAATGGTCACACCGATCAATTTAATGAACTAGTCATAGGACCGCGTTGGCTATCTTTTTAGACTAGACAAGCAAGTAACGTGTTGCGTTTGGTTCAGGGACAGATTTAGGGGGGCGGGTCGGGGCCACGGCCCTCCCAAGATTCTAGAAATTGTAAATTTTACATTTAAAAATTTAAAAATTTTAATTTGTATCCTTATAAAATTTATATTTTACCTCCCTAATTTTTTTAGAGAAATATAAATTAACCTTAATAAATATGTGGCTATTAAATCATGTCCCCTCAAGGTACAATTCCTGCGTTCGTCCCTAGTTTGGTTAAAACTTGCCAGTTCAATTAGGAAACCTGAGCATCCAATCGGGTTCAGAGAAACTAAATAGTTTTTGCTTTTTTAAGGGAAAAAGCAAGATTTATTTGCCAATTCTTAAATAGAAACTTCTCTTTATGGAAAGAAAGGGCCTTACCACCAAGCAATATAAGCTTTTGATTTTCAAATGTCTTTATTTATTTAATTTTTACATTCCAAATTCCAATCAACTTCTTATGTGAAAGGCTACTATACATATTTATTAGTCGTATATAGATTATAAAATACTGTCATCGATTTCCCAAAATAAAAAGATTTTATTATCCGTATAAATTCTTTTCACAAAATAAAATCAAGAATCAATTATAAATTATATTCTTTTTAGTGTATAATTTTGTTACAGATTAATTACCAACATTTTATCCTATCATCTTTCATAATAAATAAAAAATATTGCTACACTAAATAACCATCCACCTTAAATTAATAATATAAAACCTTATACATTAGTTGTAGTCACGTATTAAACACAAATATGACGAAGTAGCATTGTACAATTATGGTTTTTTAAATAGTACATATCATAAGAAATTTAAAGAAATAGACTTTTTAAAACTTACTATAATAAGGTTATCATCTAAGAAATAATGAAATCATGATTTATTATGCTGTTGTTTATACATCACTATATATTTTATAGTAAATTATTTTCCCAAAACTTGTATTTGTACAAAACTTAATGTTAACTATTTCAATTTATTTTGTTATAGTTCTTAGAAATTTTAATTATTCTAGAATTTATTTGCAATTAATTAAAATTTTATACAATACTTTATCAATGTTTTCACCATATATCTTGCATGTAACAATTTAATTTATTATATATTAATAAAAATTATATTTTTATATCCATGATCGAGCCACTATCCTGCTAGTTGAACCAATAACCTCCTGATCCACCTTTTTCACTGGTTCCTTCATGGACCAAGTTTAGAAACTTTGATTGAAGGAAAAGAAAGAGAAAATCAATATATAGTCATTACATGTATAATGCAAATTGTTGAACCCCAGTTATGTTAATCATGTTTTGATGATGACCAAATCATACTAATGGTTTGATACTGTTGGTTTACAAGTGTGTAGAAAAATAGGTAGGTTTGGACGCAAATGATCGTCCGAACAAAACAACCACAAGACTTCACGGACGCAAATGACTGTCCGAATGACACAAAGAATTTGAAGCAAGCTTCGGACGAAGAACAACGTCCGATCATATTTCCAGAAGACTTTGCTTCGATCGGACGCATGTTCGGACGCATCCTCGGACGTCCGAACGAATACCCTCAAAGAACGGACGCAGTGTCGGACACAGGGTTTAGCAGCGACCGTCCGAACGGTCCAACAGCTAGTTTGTTCGGACGCACTCTTGCTGCATCGGCCGTCCGAAAGGTCCAACGGCTAGTTTTCCAGTAAACAGAAAATAGCCGTTAGGAAGTTGTTGGAAGCAGATATTTGCCAGCTATAAATACCCCTAGGTCTGATTTAATGAAAAGAAGACTTCTACATTGATTACAAATAATACTTGAGCTATTTGGGAGAAATAGTGGGTACAAGTGTTGTAATAGTGTAGGTAGTGTGCCCAAAAGAGTTTAGAAGTGTAAGAGTTCTTCAAGTGTAAGAGTGGAGAGATAACAATTGTAACAAAGGGAGGTTGTGAGTGTAAAACTCTTGACTCAACTAAAGGAAATTAGTGTGAGCAAGAGTGATCCTCATTTGTGTACAAGAGGTTATTGTCTCACCTACTTTGAAGAGACTTTTAATGGCTGAACTTCAAGTTGTGAACTTGGTAGTTGCCTTGTAAGAAGCTCTTTGTAGTTGCAAGCTCCAAGCTTGAGAAGCTAGGGAGTTTGGTTTGATTCTCTTAATCTCAATATTCTTATTTGTTCTTTAAGCTTAAATTGTTGAATATATATTGTATTCCTTTGTGCTTAAGTTTTCATTTGGTGCATAAAGTTTGAATTTCTATTAAGCACATAAAAAGGTTTGTTTTAGAGACAACCTAATTCACCCCCCTTAGGTTGCTTTTGGGACCAACACAAATTGCATCCAACATGCATTTATGTGCAACTAGCTTATAAATGCTAAACACATGAAGATTGTGATTAACAAGCAAATTAATGAATTAACAACTCAACTTATTTTGTAGAACATAAGAGAAGGCCGACAAAATTATTACAACTTATAAAAGTTACTCATTTTTATCGTCATGTGTTTGTAGCTTGTCTAATTTAACCTGCAATTATTCACATTAAAGTTAATAAAAATACTGATTCCTACTTAAAGTTGTTAGAGAAAACTATAGACACAACTAAACAACGTAATGTATGGACATATTGGTGTTTTACACGCAACGAATACGAACAATTCATCGACATTCTCTTGCCATGGTTTATTGACCTTCTTCTTAGAGAAACCAAATATTAATTCTATGGTATAATGCACATATTACTAGAATTAAGTTTTAGACTGACTGTTCAATGCATTTCACGTGTTGAATACAATTTTTTTTTTCTTTTTATAAAGAAATCTCTAATAGACTATTGAACAGTAGACTCTCACATGGTATACATGGCGTATTTACACGTTATTAGGTTTAATTAATGTCATTTTTGGAGTAGTAGAGAGCACATTCGTTGTACGTAAATCTCAAGTACACTTAGAATATAAGATATCTAAAAAAAATATAGACCTTTAGACAAAATTTTTTGTCATATGTTGAGAAAATTTTGCTAGTGTTATGTAGTTATCTCATGAATTTTCTTGTCAGACTTAAGCTTCATTTACTTAGCATGTATGAGCTAGTTGCAACAAAATTGCACATTGAATACAATATTTATTATACATGTAGACAAAAAAGTTGAGTTCCTTACTATAATTTTCATTTTCTCTTTACTTTGGGTTTTACTTAATTAGGTTGGTTATGTATTATGTTTTGAAGACAGAAAATTCTATAGTCCCATTGAGGGAACCATTTCGTTAGTTTTAAGGGCTTATACAACACATATTTTTATATCACATTGTGTTGTATTGTACAATCCTTTAAAGCAAAAGGGATAGTTCCCTCAACAGGACTTTAGAATTTTCTTTTGAGGATTCAAGTAATTTTGTTGAGCATCTTATGAGAACTTTGTTTTATTTGTACCATATATAAAATTTACACTTGCCTAATTAGGTTGGCCGCGTATTGTATTTTGAAATTGTATATTTTATTCAACATCTTATGAGAATTTCTTTTACATGTAATCATATTCCATTTTACTTTGTTAGCTTGCTTAGCTTCTAGTGTTATATATATTGAACCTACCTTTTTTTTTACTTGACCATGGTCGTGGATGAAAGAATTAAAGATCTGCATAATCAATTTGGATCTCAACAAGTATGGTCGATACATGTAAGTGCCTTTTCTTGTCTATCGCATGTCTCACTACTAATGTTTTTGTATCTTCTAGAGAATCTTATATATACCTTTTTTTTTTTACTTGACCATAGTCGTGGATGAAAGAATTAAAGATTTACATAATCAATTTGGATCTCAACAAGTAGGGTCTATACATGTAACTGCCTTTTCTTGTCTATCACATGTCTCGCTACTAATGTTTTGTGTATCTTCTAGAGAATCTTATATATACCTTTTTTTTTACTTGACCATGGTCGTGGATAGGCCTGTCAATGGTTCGGGTCTAGACCATACCCGACCCGATCCGGACCGTGTTTATACGGGTCTGGATCTATAACAAATTTCGATTACCTGGATCCAATCCGGACCCGTTTAGCTATTATAATAACGGGTCGGATCTGGATCTTGGTGTTCCGATTCGATTAAAACCCGGATCCGATTAAAATATTTAATATATAATAAAATTATTGTATATTAGTGTTATTTATATGTATATATACATATATGTTGTGTAAATTACCCATGTAATTTATATTTAATATAAAATACATGCATAAATATTAATTATGAAGTCAATACTTTTGTATAATTAAAAAAAAAAAGAAAATTCAATAAATTGTAATAGTTTTACATATAATTTTAAAAAAAATTATTAAGACTCGGACCCCGACCCGGATCCGGATCAGACAAGACCCGACGGATTCGGATACGAATCTACTTTTGTGTAGACCCGTTCGGATCCGGATCCGGATCCGAAACTAGTAATATTAATTAGATCCGGGTCTGGATATGTTGGATCCGAACCGTTTACAACCCTAGTCGTGGAAGAAAGAATTAAAGATTTACATAATCAATTTGGATCTCAACAAGTATGGTCTATACATGTGCATGCCTTTTCTTGTCTATCGTGTGTCTCGATACTAATGTTTTTGTATCTTCTAGAGAATCTTATATATGTTAGAAACTTGTCAATCTTTTGTCTCAATTTGTAGTATCTTATTCTAAACTTTTAATGCTTAAATCTATTGGAAAATAATCATTAGTTGTTTATTTATTTTTTCCTAATTGGAACACTTATTAGTTTTGTTTTTGCATTCTCTTTCATGTTTAGAAAATCTCTCTAGTATCTATTATTTGGCATTAGAATAGTGGCTAATTGATAAAAGAAAATCCTTATAAAGGAAGAAAACCATGTGGTTGAGAATTTTATGCAAAGCTCTGATGGATGGATTCTCAAAATAGATGTGAAACATCTTTGGATGGTGAAAAAATGTCATTGAGATCTTGAACTTAGCCAAATGAAGTTGGGAAAATCATATGTGGACCTTGTTAGAACCTTATAATATATTCCTTAACCAACTTAACTTTGAACCTTTGAAAAAATTTAAAAATTTTGAACCTGTCATGATAATATTGCAAAAGGAAAATAACAACAATGTTTAAGTAGAATTCAATATTGTTATTAATTAATAAGCTTTTCATTTATAATTGCACTAAAGGCATTTAACAAATTGCATGTACGTCAAAAATAAATCCATTAATTAGGTGATATATAATGGGCCCAACATGGACTTCCCATTTTGGCTAGTCAATGCTTCTACGTTTTGCCTATATTTGAATTATATCACAATGATTTCAGTCTATTAACAATATTTTTCTTCATAGTTTTTGAGAACGAGAATCACTCAAGAAAACAAACAAAAAGAAAAATTACTAGCTTCAAATTGTTTATGCACAATTTTGTCATCAATAACAATTTGTTTCATGTTGAAAAGGTTTTGACCAAAAAAAAAATTCAGATTTTTATGTCAGTTTGATAGGCATCCATGTAATTATCAACATATGAATTACAATTCTATGGACTCAACAAAAGAATTTGTTGAGCATTATATTTCCAAGCTGATGGTGTCAGAATCATATATAACTGCAATTGTTGTATTCTACTATAGATATTGCAAACAAAGAATTTAGAATAGTAGAAAAGTGGCTACATTTATTAGAAAACAAATTTTGTTCGTTCTTATCCAAGAATATATTAAGGAAAATCTACTAAAACCTTTATGATGTTATAAAGAAAAACAACCCGCACTAGGAATTTCCACAACAATGTCAATAATATAAAGAAGACAAGTCAATGCCACCTATTACTAGTTAGGACCTTCACTAGGTTTTATGCTTCAATGTGTCGCACATGTTGTGTCAAGATTTTGTTTTTGTTTTCATAAACAAATCTTGAATAGACTACTGAATACGTATAGTAGATTCTCTCATGGTGCATATGGTTTAATTTTGGTATGTTTAGTTATATGTCATGTTTTTTTGTGGCAGTAGAGAACAAGTTCCTTGCACATACATCACAAGTATTAGGTTTAGCAAATAAGACAATTGGAATTATTATATAATTTTTGTTGTCATAAGTTGAGAATATTTTGGTTGTGTTAAGTTATCTCATGAAATTTCTTGTAAGCCCTAATTTTCAGGTATTCAACACATATGATGAGCTAGTTGCCATAAAACTGCACGTTGAATAAAAATGTGAGTTCTTTACAGTTAATCTCGTCTTTTCTTTTTTTCGACACTTATTTGGGGACAATAATTTTCGCACTCCATATTATATTTCAAGCACTCCATCCCTAATTTCTCACTAATAAAATGACTGAAACAACCCCACAACATTTTACTTTACGAATCCTTTATATATGAAAAAATTCTCTCCAACTTTTCTCTAATAACTTTCAAAACTTCGGCTCCTTCTTCCAGAATATGGAAGGAGCTGCTGCCCCTTAGCCATGGGCAGATGGAATTCATGCTTGATCCTTTGCTGATGTCCTAATGGGCAACCAACAAGGAAACAATCATTCTTTTCTCAAGCCAGTTGGAACAATAAAAGGAGAGCCAGCAGTTTTCTTTACCAAGGAGGAAGTGGAAATTCTTTCTGAACCATTTAAGCTGGCCCTTATTAGTAAATTTTCTCATGGCAGGCCAAAAATAGAGACATTGATACAGGTTTTTCAGACCATTGGTTTCAAAAGCTCATTCATAATTGGTCTAATAGATCATAGACATGTTATCATCAGATTCAATTCAGAAGATGATTTCTTAAGATGTTGGATTTAGGGTCTTTGGCATGTTAATGGCTTTCTTACGTGAGTCTTTAAATGGAGTCCATCATTTTGTCCCAATACAAAATCATCCATTGCACATGTGTGGATTAAGTTTGAGAATTTGCCGTATTGTTATTTTGACAAGGAAGCATTGTACTCACATCGTGGCATAATTAGTGAGAGTTTCATTGAAAATGGATGTTGCCACTGCTACTATTTCTTGTCCAAACCATGATAAAGTTTGTGAGGAAATTCACTTGAAAGGCAAATTGCCTAAGAGAGTTTGGGTAGGAAATGGTGAAGAAGGAAAATGGCAGGCTTTTATGTGATAATTTGCCAGATTATTGTACTTTATGCAGCTAGCAAGGCCATGTAAAATTGAGTGTTTGGTTGGGGATGATGTTCCCAAAAAAGAAAAAGCTCCTTTGAAAGTTGATGATGAATTAAAGGTTAAGGGTACTTCCCAGAGAATGCAATTGTGCAAATCAAAGGAACTCAGTCAGGTCATTGGATGTAGGATGAAAGTGTTCTCTAAATGCAAGGAAGAAGCAATGATTAGAACCTTTAAAACATATTCTAGGAGAGACAGAAGAAGGTGAGGTTTGACTCTTCAGTCTAGAACTCATATCATGAGAACTAGAAGTGTCTGTAAGTCCCCTAACCAACTACTCTCAACAAATTTATAATGAATAGTGTGCTCATATGGAACATACGTGGAGTTGGTAATAAATCTTTGATTCGCAGAACAAAGTCTTTGGTTAAGCAGCATCTAATCCAAATTCTTTGCCAAATTGAACCTATGGTTGACAAAAATAATATTAGATCTGTTGCTTCTAAGCTAGGGTTTCCTAGCTTCTACTATAACCCCACGTTTGGTATGCAAGAATGGGTTGAAATAGAAAGATCTTTCCAATTTATTCTTTCTATTTCATGTTTGATGTAGTAAATTTAAGTTAGAAAGGTCATTCCACAAAGAAAGTTCATTCCCACTGTATCCTAGAAAATTATTCCTCAAAAACTACTTGAGGAAAGCCTTTTCCAATTTCAATTTTAAAAGAGAAATTTACAGTATGTCAAATTTATCAATTTTTTTTTTCAAATTTTATTCAATTTTTAGTTCCATAGTTGTAATTTTATTGCTTTATAAATAAATAAGATATTATATAATTAGTAATTATTTAAATGTAAATAAATTTAATATGCATTCTTTTAATTTTTTAGAGACATAAATTGTTAATTGTACAATAAATATTGGAATGCATAATATAGTTATTTATAATTTTTTATCATTAAGATAAAGTAGTCAGATTATACAATATAGTGTTAAAAATTTTCAAAATTACATTAAATTTTTATTTGCATTCTAATATTAAATTTTTTTACGTTCAAATAATTAAGTCGTACAATTTAATTATTCAAATGTAAAATATATATATATATATATAATTTTTTAATTTTTTAGTTTTAACACAAAATACTTAAAGATTTTTTTTAATTATAAAAATAATTCATGAATAAAAACAAAAACAAGAAATTTTTTTTTTATTTAAAATCCATTGTATTTTAACATCTAAAAAAATTATACAAAAAAATAAAATAAAACACATATTCAATTTTGACTTAAACTACCAAACATTGAAGTAAGAATAAGTATTTCTGTCTATTACAGGTTGAAACTCATTCTACCTGGAATGATCTTTCCATTCCAACCCATTCATGCATACCAAACGTGGGGTGATATTAATGGTAAAAGTTGATGATCAGCTATTTCATGCTGGGGTTTCTTCACCTAACATGGCTTCCGATAACAATACTTCATTCATTTATGCTAAGTCTACTATGGTAGAAAGAAGAGCTTTGTGGTGGACTTTGCTCAGACAACTAAATGGTGCTAATATTTCCTGGTGCACTAGAGCAGACTCCAACACCATTTGTTCTACTGAAGAATATTTGGATTTAGCTGTTCTAGATGCTGGTGCAATGGAGTATTTCAATAATTGCCTAGAAGATTGTGAACTTTGGAACTTGCCTTTTGTGGGAATAAGTTCGCGTGGTTCGGGAATAGATTTGGTAACCTGGTTTGGAAACGTTTGCATAGAATTTTTTGTAATCAAATGTATCAGGAGCATTATACCAATATTTGCATCTAGCATTTTTCAAAGACTTGTTCTAACCACTCTCGTATTGTGGCTTTTCTTCTCCTCCTCTGCATTTCAGGTCCCCAAACCTTTCAGGTTTTTGAACATGTGGGTGCTGAACCCACAGTTTCTGAAAGTGGTAGAAGAAAATTGAAGTATACATTGTGAAGGGGTTTTGCTTTTGAGGCTTTTGCAAAGCTTAAAAGACTTAAATTGGTCCTTAAGAGCTGGAGCTTTTCTACTTTTTGGAACATCTTTGATAATCTCAAGGAGGCTAAAAATGAAGTTGTAAGTAAGAAAGAGGCTTTACAACATGATTGTTCTTTAGAAGCTCAAGTGGATTTGGCTCAAGCAAAAGCTAGACTCTTGAAATGTATGGCTAAAGAAGAGGCATTCTAGCAACAAAAATCAGGTATTAAATGGTTTAATGAGGTTGAAAAAAACTCAAGTTCTTTCATTCTAAAATGCTAGCTAAAAGGCAAAGAATGGCTATCTTTAAAATTAAGGTTGATGGACAGTGGACTTCTGACCAAGCTTGCATTGAAAGGAGAAGGGATTAACTTCTTCAAACAAGAATTTAAGCTTGATCATATTGGAAGAGTACCTCGTATCTTAACTGCCATTCGTTCTTTAATCATAAAATGGGATAATGAGGAGCTCACAAAGAAATTATCATTGCAAGAATTGTATGAAGCTGTATTTTCACTAAACAAAGATGGTTTTATTATACTCCTAAATGGAACAATTGTTAGTTTTGTTTTTGCATTCTAAATAAGTCGTGCTTAGCAAATATCTCACGTATACATTATTTGGCATAAGGATAGTGGCTAGTTGATAAAAGAAAATCCTTTGAAGGAATAATATCAATATATTTGAGAATTTTATGTAGACCACTAATGGATGGAGATAGATCTGGTACATCTTTGGATGGTGAAAAATTATCATTCAGATCTTGAACTTCGCCATATGAAGATGGGAAAAATCATATGTGGACCTTAGAAACTTAGAATGAATTCCTTAACCAACTTAACTTTGAACCTTTTTAAAAGTTTTAGCTTTAAAGCTTTTCAACTTTGTAGGACAAATATTGCAAAAAGAAAATAACAACAATATTGAAGTAGAATTGAATGTATTTAAGAATCAATAAGTGTTGCATTTGTAAATGACTAAAGCCATCTACCAAATTGCCTATCCTCAAAAATAAATCTATTAGGTGATATACAATGGGCCCCAACATGGACCTCCCATTTTGGCTAGTCAATACTTCTATATTTTGACTATATATCAATTATATCATGTGATGGTTTCAATCACTTCACATTTTTTTGCATCATTTTTTTCGATTGAGAATCTCTCAAGAAGACAAATGAGAAGCAAAATTACTAGCTACAAATTATTTATGCATATTTTTAAGAATAATTTGTTTCATGATGAAAAGATTTATTAAAAAATTCAGATTTTTTATGTCACTTTGATGGACATCCATGTAAATTATTAGCATTAAGGAAAATCTATTAGAACCTATTTATGATGTTATAAAGAAAAACAACCCGCACCAGAAACGAATTTCTACAAGTACGTCGACAATATAAAAAAAGCAAGTCAATTCTACCTGTTACTAGCTGGGACCTATCACTGATTTTTACGCTTCACTGCATCACAAGTGATGAGCTGAGATTTTATTTTTGTTTTCAAAAACAAATCTATGTTGAGATAAATACAAAAATACTATAATTTTAATTTATGTAGTTTTGTCGTCATAAGTTGAGAAAATTTTGCTTGTGTTATGTAGTTATTTCATGAATTTACTCGTCAGTCCTAATTTTCATATATTCTACACATATGATGAGCTAGTTGCCACAAAATTGCACGTTGAATACAATTTTTATTATAAGGTAGACAACAAAAGTTGAGTTCTATACGGTTAATCTTGCCTTCATTTTCCTTTGACACTTATTGAATTGGATTGGTAATGTATTATGTTTTGAGGACAACTAATTTTGTTCGGCATCTTATGAGTATTTTGTTTTATGTGTACCATATATTGGATTTAAACATACTAATAAATAGGTTGCTATTTTATTATATTTTGAAATCGCCTAATTTCATTCAACATCTTATGAGAATTTTGTTTTATCTTACTTTATATTGTATTTTACTTTGTTATTTTGTTATTTTATCTATACTTTATACCGCATGTCTCGCCACTAATGTTTATTTGTCCTCTAAAAGAATCATATGCCAAATTTTTTTATTCTTGAATCTATTCCAAATGAATCCTCAACCTTGAACTTGTTTAGTTATTCTACTCTTGATTAGAATACCAATTAGTTTTGCTTTTACATTCTAATTAATTCATATTTAACAAATCTCTATTGTATTTGTTATTTATACATAAGGATAGTTGCTAATGGACAAAAGGAAATCTTTTTAAAGGAATACCTTTTATTTGAAAATTTTATTCAAATCTTTGATAGATATCGATAGATGTGAAACATATTTGGATAGTAAAAAAATGTCATTAAGGTCGTGAGCTTTATCAAATGAAGTTGGGAAAATCATACGTGCACAAACTTGTTGGAATAGTGGAACGTATTCCTTAACTAACATAAACATTTAACCTTTGGAAAATTATTTTAAAAATTTCGACTTACCATTTCAAGTATTATGATAAGAAATAATATCCATATTTAAACAGAATTGAATATATTTAAAAATTAATAACTTTTTCATTTATAGGTGAGCCAGATCTGGTGTATCATAAGGGATTTGCCTTTTCTATTGATTCCTATGGATTGGATCAAAAATAATTCTTGAATGAGGTATTCAACTCCAATGATGAAAGGGATCTTGAAAATAGTAAATTTATCCGAAGACAAGAATGTAAAATTTTAATCCTACGGAAAACAGTTAAATATAATTGAATAAAAACCCTAAATCAATCTACTCTACTTGCAAGAATTTAATTAAAAATAAGAATTTAAATTAATCTACTCTTACAAGGATGATTAACAACTATAAATAAAACCTTAACTATTCAATTACGAAAGCAATTATTTTTAAATGCAATAAAACAAGAACAATAATTAAAGAACAAGAACGTATGGAAAACAAAAATTGAATTGTATAAAAATAAATCAAACTCACTAATCGCAGCGAAAATCAATGTTGATGAACTTTGAATCCTGAATTCTTGACAAGTGATTAAAATTCTAACTTGAACACTTGAGAAATCTACCCTGCGGCTAAATTATTATTCTAAATATTAAAAACTAAGAATGGCTGCTAATGGATTCTTGTTTACTCCCCTTCTCTTGGTATATTTATAGGTGTTTTTAGGATTTTGGGGTTCCAGGATGATAAGTACACGATTTCCCATGCAAACGGGCTAACAAGAGGACTTTTCTTGCAAAATAAGCAAACTTATGATACTTATCCAATGATGCACTCTTGGGCAGTGCAAATTTGTGATGCTTGGGTGCTGCTGGCAAAACCAAAAATTGGAGCTACTGGTTTCAGCGCCTAAGCACTGCATTTTTGTAGCGCCTGGGTGTGCTTGGCAGCACTAGGTTCAACTTTCTCCTCAATTTTGACTATGATACAAGTTGAATTTGAGAAATTCAAAACATGAAAGTTGTATCTCTATGTTTTAACTTTCTAAAACATTTTGAATCACCCCAATTAGAGTTCAGACAAGAAAGTTATGCTCAATCTACCAAACTGTATCCACATTGCTCCTCGCCAGTGCACTTAAATTTCAATTTTATAATTCTTCTCCAAGTTTGTGATCAATCTTAACTCTTTCTTTACTCAAACCTTATAAAACTCAAAATAAAATATTTTAACTCATAATTACTCAATTCTTGCTTATACATCACTAAAAACGAGGTAAACGATATATAAAATATACGATATTTACGAATTTATTAAAGATATTTATACTTCCTTTCAAAGGCATCTACCAAATTATGTGTAGTTCAAGAACAAGTCTGTCAACTAATATATAATGGACCCAACCTAGGCCTCCTATTTTTTTTCTCAATGCTTCTACTTTTTCCTATATTTGAATTATATCTCAGGGGATTTCAGTATCTTAATAACATTATTCTTCGTCATTTTTTGAGAACGAGAATCACTCAGGAAGACAAATGAGAAGCAAAATTACTTCTTGTGATGATTATGCATGGTGTCAAAAATAATATGTTTTGGTGTCAAAAATAATATGTTTCATGAAAAAAAGGTTTTGATAAATTCTTGAGATTTTTGATGTTACTGTTATGCAACATATGGATGTCAATTTTGACATTAGTTTGGACACAACGAAATAATTTTTCAAGTATTATATTTCCAAGTTGATAGGGAGTCTTTCCTGCTATAGATGTTATGAAACAAAGTATGTAAAGTAGAAAAAATCTGGTCTACACTCCTTGGAAAAAAATTATTTGTTCTTATCTAGGAATATATTAAGGAAAATATACTAAAACCTACTTATGGTTTTGTAAAGAAAAACAACCCGCATTAGGAATTTCTAGAAAAGTGTTAACAATATAAAGAAAGCAAGCCAATGCTACCTATTACTAGCTGGGCCACCTATCACTATTTTTTTTTTTTTGCTTCAATACGTCACACGTGTCGAGCCACGATCTTTTTCTTTTTTTTTCTTCGAAACAAAACTTCGATATACTATTGAGCAATAGATTATCACATGACATGCTTTCACATGATTTGATTTTTGTTTATTCTATTAATGTCATGTTTTCTTTGGGCAGTAATAGAGAGCACATTCCTAACACGTACATCTCAAGTATCGTTTTTGGCACATAATATAATTGGAAAAATTAGACAATTTTATGTATATATTTAGTATATATGAGCTAGTTTTGCAAAATTGTTTGGCACAATTTTTATTATACACATAGACAACAAAGTTGAGTGTTTTAAAATTAATCTTTTCTTTTCTCTTTCCTTTGACACTTACCTAATAAGGTTGGGAATGTATTATATTATGAGGACGATTAATTTTTTTCAACATCTTATTAATTAGAATTTGTTTCTTTTGTTTGATATTGCACTTTGCCTTGCATAATTAGGTTGTGTAGTGTATAAAATTTTTAGATCATGTAATTTTGTTCAACATCATATGAGAACTTTGTTTTATCTCTACCTTATATTGCATTTTGCTTTGTCAACTTGCTTATCTTCTCTCTTTCTTTTTCTTTTAATCTAAAACCTATCTTAATTTTGTTTACTTGACCATGGTTGTTGATGAAGGAGTTGAATATATGCATAGGGAAAATCGCTGAAATAGTCCTTAAACTTTTTTACTTTAGCCAAAATAGTCTCTCAACTTTTTTTATAGCCAGAATGGTCCTCCAATTTTTATTTTTTAGCCAAGATAGTCCTATCATGTGAAATTTATAAAAAAAAAAAAAGAAAAGAATAAATTTATGGTGACTACACCATAAAAGGACTTTTTTGGCTAAAAAATAAAAGTTAAAGGACTATTCTGGCTAAAAAAAAAGTTGAAGGACTATTCTGGCTAAAAAGAAGGTTGAGGGACTATTCTGGCTAAAGTGCAAAAGTTGAGGGACTATTTTGGCGATTTTCCCTGTAGTATATGAGCTGAAACTCGACAAACATGGTCTATATCTATTCATTTGTTTTCTTGTCTATCGCATGTCTTATCACTATATATATATATATATAGTAAGAGTGTCTATACTTGTCACCATTTGAAGACATAATATGCTAAATTTTTCATTCTTGAATATGTCGCAAATGAATCGCTCAACCTTGGACTTGTTTATTTATCCTACTCTTGATTGGAACACCTATTAGTTTTGTATTTGCTCTCCTAATAAGTCATGTTTAACAAATATACCACTCTTGTACTTGTTTGACCATAAAGATTGTTGCTAATTGATATAAGGAAATATTTTTCTGGAACAATACCTTTAATTTGAGAATTTTATGCAAACCTTTGATGGAGGGAGATAGATGTGAAACATCTTTGGTTGGTGATAAAATGTCATTGAGTTCGTGAGTTTAGCAAGATGAATTTGGAAAATTCATATGCGGACCTTGCCAGAACTTTAGAATGTATTCCTTTAACCAATCTTTGAACCTTTGGAAAAAAGTTTTAAGAAAAATTCAACTTACCGAGGCAAATATTGCAAAAAGAAAATATCGGCGGTACTTAAAGAGAATTTAATATATTTTGGATTTATATGTGAACTAAAGGCGTCTACCAAATTCCATATACTTCAAGAATAAGTCCGTAATGTGATATGCACTAGGCCCCAACATGGACCTTCTATTTCTATTGCTCAATGCTTTAACCCTTTTGACTATATTGAATTACAATCACATTAATAACATTTACTATTCCCATTTTTTGAGAATGAGGATTACTCAAGAAAACACACGATAAGCAAACTTATTTTTAGGTTGTGTCAAGAGCAATCTATTTTATGAAAAACTTTTTAAGAAACTCTTGATGTTTTTTATTGCACAACAGACATCCACATAATTATGGAATGTATGGATGTGAAAAGTGACATTATATTTCCAAGCAGATAGAATTCAACCATATGTGAGTGAAGTTTTTATATAAGAACATCATCTAAGCATACTTCTATACTCACCAATCTATAGAGTCTTTCCTATCAAAAATGTCGCAAAGCAAGAATTTAGAGTAGCATAAAGATGGACTACATTCATTGTAAATCAAATTTTGTTTGTTCTTATCCAGGAATATATTAAGGAAAATATGCTAAAACCTACTTATGATGTTATAAAGAAAATCAACCCAAACCAAGAATTTCTGGAAGAGTGTCAAAAGTATAAAGAAGTTTAGTCAATGCTTGGTTAGGTCTATACATTGGTTTTTATGCTTCAGTGCATGTTTTGTAGACAAATTTTTAATACAAATAAAGCAACAGATTTTCACATGGTGTAGGCGTACTTACGCATGGTTTAATTTTTATTTGTTCAATTAATACCATTTTAGGGGGTAATAGAGACCACATTCCTTGCACTTGCATCTCAAGTATAAGATTTAGCAAATAAGATATTTGGAAAAATTAGAAAATTTTAGACCGTTTTGTTGTCATAAGTTGCAAAAATTTCTCTGCGTAGGCGTGTTATATAATTGTCTCTTTAATTTTTCTTGCCTATCCTAATATTCATGTATTTAACATATATGAGCAAATTTTCGCTAATGGCATGTTGGAATGCAATTTTTACTATAAATATAAACTCAAAGTTGGGCTTTAAAATTAATTTCTTGTCTTTTCTTTCCTTTCAGTTTGACACTTACCTAAAAGGTAACGTACTACATTTTGAGATCAACTAATTTTGATCATATTATAATAATTTTGTTTTCTTACTTCCATACACTACATTTTACCCCATCTAATTAGGTTGGTAGTGTATTAAATTTTGAGATTGTCTAATTTTGTCCAACATGTTATAAGAATTTTGTTTTATCTCTACCTTATATTGCATTTTACTTTGTCAACTGCCTTAACTGCTGGTTTTTTGTCGCGGACCTATCTTAAAATATTTTCTTGACCTTCGTCGCGGATAAAAGACATATAGATTAATATAAGAATTGAGACTAAAAAATATTGTCTATATCTATGTGCATGCCTTGTTTGATCTATCGCATGTTTCACCAATAATGTTTCTGTATTTTTTTTTTTTTTTTTTTAAAAAATTTCTTATATATGTAGTAAAATTGTCTATCCCTTGTCCCAATTTGACAATATCTTATGCTAATTTTTTTTTTTTTTTCTTGAATCTATTTCAAATGAATCACTAAACCATGAACTTTTTTAGTTATTATATTCTTGATTCATACACCTATTAGGTTTTTTCTCTCCAAATAAGTCACATTTAACAATTCTCTCTCGTATTTGTTATTCTACAGTATGGATAGATGTAATTGATAAAAAGAAACTTTTTAAAGGGAAAATGGCTTTTATTTGAGAACTTTATGCAAACCTAATGGATATTGATGTGAAACATCTTTGCATGGTAAACAATGTCATTGAGATGGTAATTTTTTGCCAAATTTAAGTTTGGAAAATCATAACGCTTCACTGTGGACCTTTAGAATTATCCTTAACCAATTTCACTGAGAACCTTTTGAAAACAGCTTTGAAAAGTTTTTAGCTAACCATGGAAAATATTGCAAAAAGAAAAAAGCAACAATATTTGAAGGGATTAAATATATTTCAAATTAATAAGTTTTGTATTTATAGATGAATTAGAGGCATTTATTCCAAATTCCATATAATTGAGGGATAAGCGTTAAGTGATAGCATTTTGGTAGGGCATTTTATTTGGGACCCAACCTGGACCTCCCATTTTTGTTGCTCAATGTTTCTATACTTTGCCTATATTTGAATTACGTCGCAACAGTTTCGATCACTAAAACATTTACTCTTCTTCATTTTTTAGAACAAGAATCACCAACGAAAACTAATAAGAACCAAACTGATTTATGCATTGTGAAGAGAACAATTTTTTCAAGAAAAAGGGTTTGACAAAAATTCTTTTGGTTTTTTATGTTACTTTGACATACATCCACATCATTATGCAATACATGGATGTAAACAGCGACATTACTCGACAGTGAAGTGTAATTCAAATGATAAAATTATATTTTTTATATAATCTAGTCACTTAGATCGTGGGTTCGAGTGACAAAAGAATAGGTGATGCTCTAAGGGGATCCTCTTTAATAAAAAAATAAAAAAAGTAACATTACTCTAGATACAGCAAAAGAATTTGTTGAGCACATTATGTTTCCAATCTAATAGAACTACAATCATATATGATTGGGATTGTTGTAGTAGAACACTTCTATACTTGATCACCAATTTGAGGAGTGAAAACAAATTTCAAACATTCTTATCCAGGAATACACGTAGAACAATTAACTAAAACCTACTTATTATGTTATAAATACTAAGAATTTGCAGAAGAGTGTTAACAATATAAAGAAGGCAAATATGCTACTTGTTACTGGTCGGGCCTATCACTAGTTTTCATGGTTCACTGGATTACAAGTATTAGCCAACAATTTTGTTTTTTTTTTATCCCCAATATACTATTGAACAATGGATTTTCACATGGTGGTATACTTACACATGGTTTAAATTTTTGTTTGTTCAATTAATTCCATACTTTTTGGGTAATAGAGAGCACATTGCTTGCACGTACATCTTAATATTAGGTTCAGGGCATAAGAATTTCTCATGAATTTTCTTGCCAAACCTAAGATTCATATATTTAGCATACATGAGCGAGTTTCCACAAAATAGTTAGCACGTTGACAACAGAGTTAAGTACTTTAAGATTAATCTTTTGTCTTCTTTTTCCTTTGACATTTACCTAATAATGTTCGTAATGTACTATATTTGCAGGACGACAAATTCTTTTTTAGCATCTATTGAGAATTTTTTATTTTATTAATTTGTTACATATATTGCATCTTACCTTACCTAATTAGGTTGATAGTGTTTTAGATTTTGAGATCATCTAATTTTCTTCAACATCTTAGGAGAATTTTGTTGTGTATCTACTTTATATTACTTCTTACTTTTTTAACCTGTTTAGCTCTCTCTCTTTTTCTTTTTTTCTTTTTTTTTTAATAGAGGACCTACCTTAATTTTGTTTATTTGTTGATCGTGGATGAATCAGTTGAAAATCCACATAATAGAATTGAAACACAACAAACATAATACATATTCGTACATGCTTTTCTGACCTATCGCATATCCCGCTACTAATATTTGTGTATCTTCTAAAACAGAATTATATATATATATATATATATAACTATTGCTATTTTATATATAGGGTATTGATTTTGGCACTCCAAAATTAGTTTTAGTCACTCTACCTACACTTTTCATTAATGGAAATAACATACATACATATATATATATATATATATATATATATATAACTATTGCTATTTTATATATAGGGTAGTGATTTTGGCACTCCAAAATTAGCTTTAGTCACTCTACCTACACTTTTCATTAATGGAAATAACCTAAATATCCTTGCACGACAATTTTAAAGATTAAAACCAACCTAACGTAATAGTAAATAATATTCATGAATATATGCTAAATAACATATACAAAGAATAAAATAGTGTTAAAATTAGAGAAATATTAAAAAAAAAACTTAAAATAGAAAATTAATAAAAAATCATGCGCCATATAAAATTTCTTGCCTAATTATAATAATAATTGTTATCGCTATGACCAAATAATTATATTCTTTGTTGGCTGCTTTTAAAAAAATAAAATAAAACTTGGTACCTTGAAAAAAGAGTAACGAAGTTATCAAAAATTAAATATTTAATTTTATGGGAAGATAAAAATATTTCTTTAGTTGCACTAAATATATAAAGGAAAAGTTGTAAACTAAAATATTATGGGGTGTTTAATTGATTTTTTAGTGAAAAATTAGGGATGGAGTGCCATAATCGTTATTATTAGCCTATATATATATATATATATATATATATATATATATATATATATATATATATATAAATATTCCAGTTTCACTAAAATTATTTTGTTTCCTCTAATTGTCAATCAAGCATGCTCTTGAATTTTAGATTGTTTTATAAATTTTCATATGCCAATACCATCTACTAACTATCTTGAATAAAATTGTAAAATTTTTGGCTCTATTATAATGTGATTATGTTTTTGTTACACAATGAGGTTGTTGTGCTTTAGAATCAATGTATAATAGTAACTAATTAGTTGTTCATTGTAACAAATAAGCTAATCTATTGGTCTTTCAAATTTATATTATTGTTAATGGCTCCTTTCGCTCTTGGAATAAGCTTATCTTTACCAAAAGAATTTAATTCCATTAAAATTTATTAGAAAGAAATAGAAGAAAATGAGACTCTAACAAACTTTATGCACTCTATTTGACTTTATTTGGTTCAAATTCAATAACATATCTTTTTAATATCAAAATTTTGCTCCAACTTAAAAATCACAAAATTAATAATCATACAAATAAAATTTATAAATTTATAAAAAAAAAATTTTAAAAATAGTGGAGTATATAACACTATTCTTGTCTCATTACAATTTAAATTATGATTGATTAGATTTATTTTGCCTTGCCATACATGAGAGAAAAGAAAATTAATCAAGTAATGATAGTAAGGTTTGGGAGCAAAATAGAAAATTAATAATCTTCAATTGAGATAAAAATTTGTGAATTTTATATCTCTTTAATAATATATTCGATTACTAAAACCTTATCTTTAATAATATAATTTTGTAGAATAATGGTTTATAGTAACTTTCATGAGGTAGAAAATAAGTTCAACCTATTATACGATTCAAAATATTCTAAAATAATCATTGTAACATGTAAGAATTCTATGCATAATTTGTGAAGTGACAATATAGACGAAATATTTAAGAAAGTAATTAATATAAATAATACACAAATTATGCAAATAAAATCAAACTATTAAATGCTCTAAATAGTTACATGTATATATTAATTTTATGTGTCAACTCTAGAAAGTTCAATACAATTGTTACAATATTTGATAAAACAACAAAAATATATTAGTTTATAGTAACTATTGATGAGGAAATTCAACCCATAGTACGATTCATGACCAAAATATTCTAGAATAATCATTACAAGATCTACAAGAAATCTACATTTGTATGAATGACAATATAGAAAAATAAGTAGGTAAATAATATAAAAGACAACATAAATTATACAAATAAAATTATACTATTAAATAATCTAAAATAATGGTAGATATAGATTGAGTTTATTACATGTCTACTTTGAAAATTAAAGTTCAATTGTTATATTATTTAATTAAAAAAATGTAGATTAAATGTCTTAGTAACCAATAAAAAGAATACCTAAAAGCAAAATTTTATATCTAAAACCAATACAAAGAATTAATCAAAAAATATGAAAATATCACAAAATAAATCATGCATTTTTATTAGCTTTATATATTTTATATATTTAATAAATGAAATTTTAATTTCATAGTAAAATATATACTATATTAAAATACTATTTTGTAGTTAATAACATTAGATACCATTCAAGATGAATGAAAGAGTTTGAATTATTAATGAAGTATTGAAGTGAATGTTATCATAAGTTTAAGAAATATAAAAAATTATATTCTCTATATCCATACATATTTTACACAATGTGTAAACAAACACTAATTGTGATAGAAATCATAAGAAATTACGTGTTATTTTGGATGTTTTTAGAAATATATATGTTCATTAGATTTGTGTTCATTTTTAGTGAGATAAAGGATATTCTTCATTACATTTGATAAATTTCAGATCAAGATAAAGAAAACAACATCTTATTTTCACCTTTTCATCTTAATATATTACGTGATACCTATTCATGTTATATATGAAGAATATATCAATTTAATCTGTTTAGTCTCTTATATAGAAAACATAAGTTTTGTTTGATATCTTTATTCTTTACATTTTAATTAGGTTATTTTTTCATATTTTTTGAAATTTTAATTAATCATTTTTGAAACTATACCTGGTATATTATTTGATATCCTATAAATATTTGTCCTCAATAAAAAAATTTCAACACACATCAACAAAAAATGATGTTTGATAATATGATACTTGATAGTGATTTTATCATTTTGTAATGATACAGAATATATAGATTTAATTAAAAAATTCAATATTATGTAAAAAGTCTTTATCTTTAATTGATCATGTCATTGGTAGTGTTGTTTTAAAAAATTATAAAGAAATTTTTTTGAATCGGAGTTAACCATATTCTATGACATTTAAGATGAATGGAGAGTTCAGAATGTCAATGGAGTATTGAAGTGAATGTTATTATAAGTTTAAGAAATATGAAAAAATACCAATATATTCTCTATATGCATATAAATTTTATATAATATGTTAATAAAAATTAATTAAGATAGAAATTTATATAAAACATCACTTAAAATAATAATTAAATTTAGATATTTTTAAAGCTATATGTTTTTCATTAGCATTGGTGCATTCTAAAGTAAGTAAAATAATTTGTTTCATTAACGCTTGATCATTTTAGAGCGACGTAAAGAACAACTTCTTATTTTCACATTTCTATAATGAGTTTAACATATATTTTTTATGATACATATCCATAATTGGAAAATACATTAGTTTATTCTTTTTACTATTTTTATATATAATAAATTTTGTTTGGTATCTTTATTCTTTACTTTTAATTAGTTCATCTTTTCCTATTTTTTAATTTTAAAATTAATTATTTTTTAACTATTTTATATATCATTTGATTTTTTGTAAATATTTTTTCGTAACTAAATAGTTCAACACACTTCATCAATAAAATGATGTTTGATACTTCATAGTGATTTTATCATTTTTCGTAATAATAAAGCATATATAGATATAAAATTCAATACAATGGATAAGTATTTATCTATAATTGATCAAGTCATTGATGTGTCATGATAAAAAATTATAGCTAAGGTACATAAAGAAGAATAAGTAATAAGATGAATTATCATGCGTAGTTATTATAAAAGAAATGGTTTGTTTAATTATTTCAGAAGAAAAAGAATTTTTGTAAAAATGTGGTACTAGATAACAAATAATAATAAAAAAAAATAAAAAATAAAAAATAAAAAAATAATGGTGAAAGTAATTATGAAAAATAAAGATATTTAAAATATATAACTTTTCATAAAAAATGTCAACAAGTTAAATTTTTATATTTGATATGTGTTCTATATTATCATTCATTGATTATTCATTTAATTTTTTAAAAATAAAAATTTCAACAAATCATAAGTGTTACACGTGCGAAGTACATGCTATTTTCTAGTATATATATACACACACATACACAAATACACAACAACTAGAATATGTACTTCTAGTATATATATACACACATACACAAATACACAACAACTAGAATATATATATAGACAGAGAGAGGGGGCAAATGACAATTGCACACTTTTTTTAGCTTCTTACACATCCATATCACTTTTTTAACAAATAAAAAAACTAAAAACTCTCATTTACTCCAATCCATTTTTATATACCTAAAGTGCCATTGTTACAAGTAGGTAAATCTTGAAATAAGGACACTTTAAATATATAAAAATGGAGTTTGGTGAGAATGAAGTTTTTTAAGTCTTGTGCCTCTTAAAAAAGGATATGTGTGTGTAAGAGACAAAAAGAGGTGTGTGAATATCATTTGACTCAACAATTTAGTTTGTTCAAAAAATAAATAAACTAAAAGTTAAAGGCATTTATAAAGTCGTTAAAATAATTAAATAAAATTGTACATTATCGTGTTTGCTTGTTTAGACTCATTTACGGTTCTATTTTTGATATTTTTAACGGACACGAGTTATAGTGAATAAGGGAGAATTTTTGTTCAACATATTTGGTTTCAAATGCCATATAGATGGGCAAAATAGGAAGAACAAAAAATCAGAAAACATCCATCACACTTCTATAAGTATATTATATCTTTTAGAGTAAAAAACCTCACTGCCCCATGAACCCTCCAGTTGATTCCATTTTGGCCGTTAATTATTTTTTATTTCATTTTGGCCCTTCAACTTCTAAAAGTGTGTTATTTTTGGCCTTTCACCGTTACGTCTAACGAGAATCCTTGGTGACTGTCCATCATCTTTTAAAGAATTTTTTCTATTTTCACTTTTTTCTGATTTTTTAACATCAATCAAATCACTTGAAATTTACCCCTTAATCTCAGTTTTCACATAAAAAAATGATTGTTGCAATTTTTGCATAAGATTCTTGTTTGTCTTCACTAAATGAAGCTTAAAACTTGAAGCTTTCACAATCATAACTTCTTATTCTTAGGTTTTCACAACTCAAAATAATTAATATATTTTGCTTATGCCTTATAACTTTTTTGTTTGGTTTAGATTGAACTATAACCCTGACAACAAAAATTAAAACTTCTTTGAACTAGGGCTTATGTTTTGAACAAATTAATGACACCTAAACTATGTTTTAGACAATTAATTTTGGAATTGAGCTACAAATTTGAACATTCGACGAATTTTCCTGTTAGTTTTACCTAAGGAAGACGATGAACAATAAATCAGATAACCTGAGCCATAACGGCCAAAATAGACAAAAAGGCCAAAATACTAAACTTCTGTTTTAGAAGCTAAAGGGCCAAAATGAAATAAAATAATTGGAGGGTCAAAATGGAATCGAGTGAAGAGTTCAGCAGCCATTGAGGTTTTTTACCCTATCTTTTGTAACGATATAAAGGCAGAGAGAAGTAGGCAATAATTGAGCTATAGATTGTAGATTTCTTATTTTCATATTGAAGCACTATAATTCTTCAAAAAGGAGGTATAACTAAAACAGAATTCCTTTAAAAAAAAATAGGGTTAATAACACTTTGCCTCCCTAAACTAGGTAGGTAATTACACTTTTTCCCCTAACTATAGAAATATGCACTTTACCCCCATTCATATTATTCATTCTTTAAAAATTTAAAATATCAAGAAAATCTGGTTAAATGACTGAAATACCCTTAGTATTATATTCTGATTTTTTTTATGTATTTAGTTGATTTTTGACAGTTATAAAAAATTAGAAAAAATAAAATATAATAACACATTGATATCTTTAACTTTAGGGAGTGAAAATGTGAGAAACTTTATGTGAATTATATTATATCTGACATCATAATTTGCACAGGTTAAGCCAAACATTAAAAATGTAAAATACTAAGAGACATCAAAAAAATCACAAACTTTTATAGAAAATATATTTTTATAAAATACCTTTAAAGAAAATTTTTCAATAAAAAATAAGCAATTTGGAAATTGTTTTACCACTACAGTTAAACATTCAAATTTAAAATAATATAAAATGAAATCCAAAAATTTTTAAAATTTGACCAAGAAATATATTGATATAGATTTTATTGAAATAATATATAATTTATTTTTGCTTATTTTTAAATAATTATCACATCACTATCAATATTTAAATACATAAAAAAATATAATACCAAGAGTATTTTAGTCATTTAATTAAATTATCTTAATAATTTTAATATTAATAATAGATGAATAGTGTCAATAGGGGCAAAGTGTATATTTCTATAGTTTAATGGAGCAAAGTGTAATTACCACCTAGTTCAGGGGGCAAAGTGTTATTAACCGCAAACAAATATATGTTGATATTCTTAAAGTAACAGTGGGATGCATGAAGCTTTTTTATCTTTTGTTTTTGGTCTGTGAAAATTGAAGTGTTACACTGTTAACATATTTAATTTTTGTTATATATATTAGGAATATATTTAGTTGTATAGGTTTGTTAAGTGTATATTATATTCCTTAATTATAAGTCTTAATTAGCAAGATATTCTTTATTTGTATCATAGGGTAGTCTATTTAAGAGAATTTCTTGTATCATTATACATAGACAAGAAATATAATTATTCTTCAAAATTCATTCATGGTATCAGAGCCACATCTTGGGGTCTGATTAGTTCATTCTTGGATTTTTATCATCGAAGTTTTTTTTTTTTTCTCTCCTCCTTTAGGAATTTTTCCTCAGACTGTTGCCCCGATTTTTCATTTTTTTTTATCAACACCCATCATCCAAAAGGAGCTTCCAGTCCTCGGCCTTGTTCCAGTAATTTTTTGCCCACCAGAATCCACTTCAACCCCTCCCACGGCACCCCCTCACCGTAACTGGACTTCACTGAAAAACAATCCAGCCAAGGAAGAACAAAGCAAATGTGTGTTTCAAGAAAACAACTTCTTCAGTTTCTCTAAAACGTGTTTGTGAAACATAGTTTCTTCTTGCTGGGAAGTCCTCTGCCAAATCATCAGCTACGTCAGCGCCAACGTGTCACCACATCACTCATCTGACCCTACCCACGGCCCACGTCATCAGCCACGTGTACCTCCACGTCATCAGGCACGTCATCCCATGTCATCCTACAGTACCAAGTCACCTGCCATGTGACTAGACACGTCACCAGGCACATTATCCTTTTTGTCCCGTCATCTATCATGTCATCGTCCACCTCACACTTCTTGCCACTTTAACGGTTTTCCATCCGTGGTTCAATCTTGGGTTGATTTGGTTCGGTTCACTGGTCAGCATTTTTTCTTTGTCCAGTTCAGGCTAAAGACAGGATACCGATTTTCTACTGGTTCCCTACATTTTTTTATCTTCTGAGTTTAACCAAATGCCACGTGTGTGCTTGGTTTTATGTGATTCTTCTCAGAAAGTAGCCTTTCTTTATACCGTTACTTATTTTATTATTCATTTCTTGGCTTTCAATTGTTATTTTCCTACCATGGCTCAATCAGATGTATCCCATCCTATTTCAACTACACTGGATGGACCTAATTATGTTTCATGGGCTCAAGATATGCAAAGTTTCCTCAAAGGTCGAAAATTGTGTCGTATTGTTGATGGATCTACAGTTGTTCCAACACAACTAGAAGGCGAATCGATTGCCAAATTTAATGATCGCTTTGAAGATTGGGATAGTAAGAATCATCAAATTATTACCTAGATTCGCAACACTACTGTTCCTTCATACGTCAAAAATTTGGGCATTTTAATACTGCCAAAGAATTATGGGATTTTCTTGCCCATCGATACATTGTCAGAGGTCTTGCGAGTCAATATCAACTTGACTATCTTCTATCATATGAAACAGGAGCCACATCGGCCTGTTCATTCCTTTATCGCTCTTCTTTTAGTAGTCTTTGGGATCAACTGGCACTTTCGGATCCCAAATGGGATACTCCTGGAGATGCTGCAAAGTACTCCGCTCTTCGAGATAAACAACACTTGATGCTATTTCTCATGGGTCTTCATGATGACTTTGAGCCTATTTGTGCATCGTTATTGCATCGGTCTCCATTACCTACTCTTGAGATTGCCTTTTCAAAAGTTATTTTTGAAGAAACTCGTCTTCGCTCTCTCAAGGCTGTAAGTTCTAATCCTGGACATCAATTCACTAAAATTGCTTTGGCCACACCAGCTCCTTCAGGTTCATCTCAACCAAGGGAATGCCGTTATTGTCATGATCCTGGTTATTGGCATTTATATTGTCCTATTCGCATTTGTCATATTTGTCGCAAGAAAGAACCTCGTCATTTTCCATCCAACTATCCCAAGAATCGCAATCTCACTTCAGCAAAATCTGGACAGTTCCAACCTAAGTCTGGTCCATATCGTGTTGCAGCTACCAATCTGATGTTGGTGATATGGCTGCTGAATATTCCTCTCCAACTCTTACCCTTACTGATGTTGAATCAATGCTTAAACAAGTTTTGCTTAAATTTGCTCCATCTACTGCCCTTTCTGTCACTCCAGGTACTTCTTCTTGGTACTTCGATTCTGCTTGCAATAATCACATGACCTCCGATTCTCATATTTTTTTCTTCACAATCAACAAATTCTTATTTACCACGTATCCATACAGGTGATGGTTCTACTATGCATGTTAGTCATAAAAGCCACATCTCTACATCAAATATTTCTATTCCTGATACTTTTCTTATTCCCAAACTCAAAATTAATCTTGTCTCTGTTGGCCAATTATGTGATTTGGGTTTGCATCTACTCTTTACACCGTTTGGATGTTCTGTACAGGATCCCCAGACGAGGCAAATTCTTGGGACAGGCCGTAAAATTGGTCGTCTATTTAAGTTGATTCACCTTCGGCTTCCACTTCATTTATTTTCTACATCCTGTATTAAAGTCTGCTATTTCAACATCATCACTTGATTTATGGCATTCTCGCCTTGGTCATGTTTCCATTGGTCATTTAAAAAACTTTAGTTTCTCAGGGAAGTCTAGGTTTTGTTAACAATGAGTATTTTGAATGTGTTTCTTGTCAACTTGCAAAACATCATGTTTTACCTTTTAATAAAAGTGATTCTGTTGCTACTGCACCATTTGATCTTGTCCACATTTGGGGACCTTCCCCTACACCCACTATGAGTGGTTCCAAATATTTTGTTGTTTTTATTGATGACTATTCACGATATACTTGGATTTATCTTATGAGTCATAAATCTGACTTATTCCACTATAATTCAAACTCAATTCTCTAGTATCATCAAAGTTCTTCGTACAGACAATGCCATGGAATATAAAAAAAAGTCCTTTTTAGACTTTCTTCATCAAAATGGTACTGTTGTTCATAGATCTTGTCCAGGTACCTCTCAACAGAATGGTCACGCTGAACGTAAACATAGGCATATCCTCGACACTACTCGTGCTCTACTAATTTCATCTTCTTGTCCTGAGAGGTTTTGGGGTGAAGCGCCACTTACTGCTATCTACACTATTAATAGGGTTCCTTCCTCTGTCATTAACAATCAGACTCCCTATGAACGTCTCTTTAAATCCCCTCCTGATTATACATCACTCAAAATTTTTGGTTGTGCTTGTTTTGTTCTTCTTCAACCCCATGAGCACAGCAAGTTAGAATCTCATGCTCGCCTCTGTTGTTTCTTAGGGTATGGAATCAAACATAAAGGCTATCGATGTTGGGATCCTCAGTCTCGTAGGCTTCGCATATCTCGTCATGTTGTCTTTTGGGAGCATAAAATGTTCTCTTCCATGTCCAAGTTTCATCTTTCCCTTACTTCTTCTCAACCTTTCTTTACTAATCCCTTGTTTAATCTTTTTCCTGATGAGCATGCTGTCGATTCTCCAGTTGACTCCACCTCTGAATCTCCTCTTGATGACTTCCATGGCTCTCAAGATCATCAGTGCTCTTAACGGTGATCCTGCCCCAGCCATGTCTCCATAATTGTCTCCTTCATCTCCACCTCTATCTACTCTTCGTCGATCTAATCGTGTAAGACAAATTCCTTCTCGACTTCGTGACTTTCACTATTTTTCCACTGTCTTATCTTTACATGAATCCATTTCTTACCAAGAAGCCAGTTCTAATCCCATTTGACAACAAGCTATGTTAGATGAGTTGCAGACACTTGATAAAATGCACACTTGGGATCTAGTCGACCTACCTCCTGGAAAGTTTATTGTTGGTTGTAAATGGGTCTATAAAATTAAGTCTCATTTGGATGGCACTATTGAGCGATACAAAGCTCGTTTAGTTGCAAAAGGATTTGCTCAGGAATACGGCATCGATTATGAAGAAACATTTTCTCCTGTTGCATGTCTTACTTCTGTTCGCAGTTTATTTGTTGTTGCTGCTACTCGCAGATGGTCCCTTTTCCAGTTGGATGTCAAGAATGCTTTTCTTAATTCCGGGTGATCTTACTAAAGATGTCTACATAAAACCACCTCCTGGTTATTCTTATCCGCCGAACAAAATTTACAAACTTCGTCGAGCTCTCTATGGTTTTAAACAAGCTCCTCGTGCTTGGTTCTCCAAGTTTAGTTCTACCATTTGTCAGCTTGGGTTTACTTCCAGTCCTTATGATTCGGCTTTGTTTCGTCGAGTATCTGATCATGTACTATTCTTTTATTATTGTATGTGGATGACATGATTATAACCGGCAATGATATTGCTGGTATCACTGATCTAAAAAATCATCTGCATCAGTATTTTGAGATGAAGGATTTGGGTATCTTGAGTTATTTTCTTGGTCTTGAGGTTTTGTCCAACTTTGATGGTTACTTCCTCACTCAAGCTAAGTATGCTTCTGATCTTCTTGCTCGTGTCGGCCTAACAGATAATACCATTGTCTCAACTCCTATTGAAGCCAATGCTGGTTTACTCCTACTGATGGATTTTCTCTCTCTGATCCTACTACTCTTATATCGTCAACTCGTGGGTAATTTAGTCTATCTTACTGTCACTCGACCTGACATTACCTATGTTGCTCATGTAGTTAGTCAGATTGTGGCAACTCCGTAACCAACTCATTATGCTGTTGTTCTACACGTTTTACGATATATCAAGGGTACCCCCTTTCATGGTCTTCATTTTTCTTCCCGCTCTCCGCTTGATCTACATGCATACTCTGATTCTGACTGGTCTGACGATACAACAGACATACGATCTATTACTATTTTCTGCTTCTTCCTTGGTACTTCTCTCATCTCTTGGAAGAGCAAGAAGCAGACTGTCACTTCTCGTTCTAGTACTGAAGCTGAATATTGGGCTATAATTGATGCTACTCAAGAACTTGTTTGGCTTTGCTGGTTACTCGAAGATATAGGTGTTACTCATTCTTCTGCTACTCTTCTTCGTTGTGATAATCAGAGTGTTGTTCAAATTGCTCACAACGATATTTTTTTTAAGCGCACTGAACACATAAAAAATGACTGTCATTTTGTTCGCCAGCATCTAGTTCATGGTACTCTTTAGTTACAATCGGTCTCTTCACCTGAACAGACTGCTGATATCTTCACTAAGGCTTATCCACTTGGCCGTTTTTATGCTCTTTGTTCCAAATTCAAGTTGATTTGCGTTCAACCGCCTTGAGTTTGCAAGGGGGATGTTAACATATTTAACTTTTGTTATATATGTTAGGAATATATTTAGTTGTATAGGTTTGTTAAGTGTATATTATATTCCTTAATTATAGGTCTTGATTAGCAAGACATTCCTTATTTGTATCATAGGGTAGTCTATTTAAGAGAATTTCTTGTATCATTATATATAGACAAGAACTATAATTCTTCTTCAAAATTCGTTCATACATGATGGATTTGGAGCAATGAATGAGATTATAATTATCTCGAAGTGTAGAGACCCGGAACGTAATTAAAGCCCAAGACAAAATACATATTCATTTTATGCATATGTTCAACTTGACACGGAAAAGATGAAAGTTACATCACCAAAACAAGTGGTGTGTGTTAAAAAAATTTAACCAATCAAGATATTTTTGTGCAGCATGTACTGCATTCCCTCCCTCAACCATTTGAAACGGTAAAGGGAACTAGACTGTAGAGTGCAAGGAAAGATTTTTCCTACAAAACACATAAAGGTAACCTCCATCCTAGAAATAGATCAATGGCAGAAGGAATCCCAGCAAGCTTACTATCCTATAGCAGACAGCGGATAAGAGATGAATGTTTGATTAGCTTCACAAGCATGAATTTTACTACTGCATGATTGATAAGTCCAGAAAATTGGGGATAATTTATTTACTATGAACCCTAATTTAATGTTTTGTAACCCTAATTTTAGGTGTTTTGTGTGTGATTTAGAGTTATTAGATTAAAATTAGGTTTTGTGTATTTTAATGTATTTTGGTAATTTTTAGTGTTAAATTTGTTTTAAAATTATGTTAGTAATGTTAGATTGTTTGTGTTATGCAGGAAAGGGTAATTTTGGAAGTGTAATTAAAAAAGTGGATTTAGAGTTATTAGATTAAAAGGTGGAGATTTTCATCCCTGAATAAAGAAGAAAAAAAATTAAAAGGAAAGCCAGGCTCAAATGAGCCTAGCCAAGTTCACTTTGGCAGAGGAATTCTTTGCTGCAGCAAGGATTTCACTTACTGCAGCAAAGGCTTAAGCAAAGGCAGCAAGGAATCAGCAAGAAAAGTAAAACACATGGGCCACAACAAGGAATCCAAAGGAGCAAAGGATTGTGCAAGGCTACACACATGGACCACTACATGGAATTAAACGTGAAGAAGAGTCCATTATGGGCCGCAATTTAGTTTATTCTTAAAATGGCAACATACTTCTATAAATAGCCCTTTTCCCTCATGAGTTAGAATTAGAATTTGGTTTTAGGTATTTTAATAGAGTAGCCACTAGAGTTCTCTCTGGACAATCCTATACTTCTCGCATTAATTTCTTTAGCAAATTTCAAATTTTGATTTCAAGAATTTGTTCGTAGATCATTATTACAATTCATGATTTTGGATTCGAGGATTCTCTGGAGAATCTGTGACAATCTTCGGAAGGTTTGACTACACTGTATTATTTATTAGTTAATTATTTTCACTTCAATTTTCACCGTTGAATTATTTAATTTCTTTTTGTCTAGCTTAGTTAATTTTAATTTAGTGTTAATTTGTTGTTTAATTTCGTTCTTTATTTTAATTTGCCTTCGTTACATTTTTAATTAATTTTAGTTAGAATTCCAATAATTTTTAATTAATTCTTAGTCAAATTAATTTAGTTCGTTATTTTATTTATTTTTATAAAAATTCCAATATAATTCTTTTCAATTTTTGATTGTCTAAATAGTAATCGATACTAAGTATTCGGTAATTGACCCAATTTGATTCTCGTGAGAACGATCCTTATTACCTATATACTACTACGCAACCCGTGCATTTGCGGAGACGTGTGTTAGTACGTAGTTAATTTATAAATTTAGGTTTGACACGTATCAAGTATTTGGCGCTGTGGCCGAGGATCAAATATCTAGGCAACATCGAGCCGCTTAGTATTATTGCTAATTTAGATTTTTCTTTTTATTTTATGTTTAATTTCTTCTCATTTTCTTTTTGTGATTTTATCTTATTCCTTGTTCATTTAAATTTTCTACAATGATATGTTTAACTTGTGTTCTAGTGTTGTTTTATTGTTTATGACCCTTGGTGATAAAAAGCTACTTCCACTTGATTTGAAAATAGAAAGAACTCTACGTGGGTTATGGAAACAAAAGAAACAACGAGAGGACCAAGAAAAATTTGCCATGGCCAATTTGTATACACCAAGGAATGAGGATATTCCCAAGAATGAAGATGAAGAGAAAACTGTGAATAGGAATGGGAATGGTAATAGACAGGGATTGTTGAGGGATTATACTAGACCTACCTTGATGGGGTTAATTCTAGTATTACCAGACCCGCTATCTAAGCAAATAATTTTGAAATCTGACCATCTTTAATTCATGTATTGTATAATCCAAGATGCTTCAGACGAATGCCATGTTTGGAGGTTGACTAACCGAAGATTTACTTGCCCATTTGAATGTCAATTCGGTTGCTTCATCCACTTCAACTCATTATATTTGTGAATTATATGGAGGAAATCATGAGACTAATCAGTGTGGATTTGAAGAGTCATTCTGCCAAGAACAAGTCCAACTTGTCAACAACCAGCAGTTTAATCCAAGGCCTCAAAACAATCTATATTCTAACACCTACAATCTAGGGTGGAGCAATCATTCCAATTTTTCTTGGAGTGGTAACAACAATCAACCCAACCATAAGCAAAACAACTTTGCTTTTCAATCTAATCACCAACAAGCCCAAATCTCACAACCTAGACCACCCGCTAATCTTAACCCTCAAAATCAACCATACCAAACATTTCAGCCACCTCGAAATCAAGCTCAAAATCAATACCCAAATCAGCATCCATACCAACCCTTTAACCAACCCCTACAAGCAAACCAAGGTCAAGGTTCCATGGAATATAAAAGATATACTTGCTCAATTCATGAGAAATCATGAAGCATCAATTAGAAACTTAGAGAACTACATAGGACAAATAGCTAGACAATTCACTGTGAGATTTCAAGACACCATGCCAAGTGATACTATCCCAAATCCACGGGATGGTAACCACAGGAAACATGCCAAAGCTTTCGTCTCATTTAATCACAATGAGCTGAATGAGAATGGGGATATTGGTATGGAAAAGAAGGTGCAAGCAAAGGGTGAGAAAATTCAAGAAAAAGAAGTGGGATTGTCATCAAAGGAGCCAAGCAACAAAGTAAGCCAACCAAATATCAAATCCCTACTGGGAGAACAAATATAGAGAAAGTTATACCTCTTGAGCCATCAAGGCATGTTCAAATTTCGTTCCCACAAAGGCTTAAAACTGGGGACAAGGAAAAGAAGTTTAAGAGATTTTTGGAAATCTTCAAAAAGTTGGAGATAAATATTCCGTTTTTTAAATCCTTAGAAAACATGATTAGTAGCCAAACTATGCTAAATTTATGAAACAAATGCTCACGAAAAGAGGAAACTCCTAGGAGATGAGATCTTGTGCTTAACTGAGGAGTGTAGTGCTTTAATTCAAAAGAAATTACCCCTTAAATTGAAAGATCTGGGGTTATTCTCCATTCCATGTGAAATTGGAGGATTATTCTTTCAAAGAGCTCTATGCGACTTGGGGACCTCAATCAATTTAATGCCCTTTTCCATTTACAAAAAATTGAAGAGAGGAGAATTAAAGCCTACCAATGTGTCCCTTCAACTTGCAGATAGGAGTATTAAATATCCATCGAGCATTATTGAAGATGTGCTAGTCAAGGTTGACAAAGTATTTTTGCCAACAGATTTTATTATTTTAGAGATGGAAGAGGACAAGAACATGCCTATCATTCTTGGGAGGCCATTTCTTGCTACTGGAAGAGCTCTGATTGATGTTCAAGCTAGAAAACTCCAATTTTGGATTGATAAGCATATTGTTTATTTTATTACAGTACATGTTTTTGATGCTTTGAAATTTCCTTCTTATTATGATGATGTAATGAAAATTGATATAATTGATGAAATTTGTGATGAATTCTGTAGGGCAAACCTTAAGAGACTTTCATTGGAAACAGCAATTATTGCAAAAGGTGATAAAGAAGAGTACGATGAAAATGTTCAAAAGTGCGATGTTGGAAGAAAACCTAATTATAGAGTGAGATGATCAACAAGAGGATGAAACATGTAAAGGGGGATCTCCGACTAACGAACCGCCCTCACTTGAACTCAAACCTCTACCATCAAATCTCTGTTATGCATTCTTAGATGAGAATAATAGTTACCCTATTATTGTCAATTCTTATCTTACTCATGATCAACTATCTAAACTGCTTGATGTCTTGAGATTGCATCGTAAAGCAATTGCTTGGAGCCTTGAGAACAATAAAGGCATAAGTCCTACAATTTGCATGCATAAGATTCTTTTCAAAGAAAATTTTTAGCCATGTAGGTAACCTCAACGTAGATTGAACCCCACTTTGACGGAAGTGGTTAAGAAGGAAGTGTAGAGATTATTAGATGCAGGTATTATCTATCCAATTAGTGACAGAGAATGGGTCAGCCTCACTCAAGTAGTGCCTAAAAAAGGAGGGATCACGGTGGTAGCTAATAAAAATAACGAACTCATTCCATTTAGCATGTGCATTGATTATAGAAAATTAAATGACGCCACTAGGAAAGATCACTTTCCCCTTCCCTTCCCTTTATTGATCAAATGTTAAAGAGACTTGCAGGGCATGTTTTCTATTGTTTCCTTGATGGGTACTCTGGCTATTTCCAAATAATCATAACACTAGAAGACCAAGAGAAAATCACTTTCACTTGCCCTTATGGTACATTTGCTCATAGACGTATGCCCTTTGGTCTTTGCAATGTTTCAAGCACATTCCAACGGTATATGTTTGCCATATTTGATGAATTCGTTGAACACTGTATGGAAATTTTTATGGATGATTTCAGTGTCTCTCTTCTTTGGTGATTCTTTTGACACGTTCTTACATAATTTGACTCTTGCTTTGAAACATTATGAAGAAACAAACCTATTCTTGAATTGGGAAAAATGTCATTTTATGGTGGTATTGTTTTGGGTCATAAAATTTCTGAAAGATGAATCGAGGTTGATAAGGCTAAGTTAGAGGTAATTGAGAAGTTGCCTCCTCCTGACAATGTAAAAGGTGGTAGAAGTTTTTAAGAACATGCCGGTTTTTAGCAGTGTTTCATTAAAAATTTCTCATAGATTTCTAGTCCATTGTGTGCATTATTACAAAAGGACACTGTGTTTAATTTTGAGGAGAAGTGTGTGCATGCATTTGAATTGTTGAAAATGGCATTAAATACTGCTCCAGTTATAATCGCTCCAAATGGGTCTTTACCGTTTGAACTTATGTGTGATGCAAGTGATTATGCGGTTGGCACAGCTTTATGCCAAAAAGTGAACAAAGTTTTGCATGTCATCTATTATGCCAGTCGCACACAATAAATGATGCACAAGTCAACTATTCAACCACCGAAAAGGAATTATTATCTGTGGTTTTTGTATTTGATAAATTTAGATCATATCTTATAGGCAGCAAAGTGATTGTGTATACTGACCATTCAAATTTGAAATATTTGCTTTCTAAACATGATGCAAAACCTCGGTTAATTCGGTGGATACTTTTATTGCAGGAATTTGACTGGAAGGTTATTGACAAGAAAGGCATTAAAAATACTATTACCGACCATCTCTTCCAGCAAGAAGGACCCAAACTTTTAGCTCAAGAAGAGGCACAAATTAATGACCAATTTTCCACTGAATAATTAATGGCCTTGGGAGATACGCACCCTTGGTATGCGAATATAGTAAACTATTTAGTAGCCAATGTGGTACCATCTTCAATGGACATCAATCAACAGAAAAAGTTCTTTGTTGAGCTCAAATATTATTTTTGGGAGGAACCATTTCTTTACCGCCGATGTAGTGATCAAGTGATACGTCGATGCATTCCAAAAGATGGTACCTGATATTCTCACCATTGTCATACCTCTTTGGCAGGTGGTCATCATGGCGGTCAATAGACAGCTGCCAAGGTCCTACAATATAGTTTTTATTGGCCCAGTCTATTCAAAGATGCAAGAGATTTTGTGATGTAGTGCAATGAACGCCAAAGGACTGGAAATATATCAAGAAGGAATGAAATTCCATTGACCAACATATTAGTCTGTGAAGTTTTTGATGTATGGAGTTTGGATTTTATTGGCCCTTTTCCTAGTTCTTTTTTCAATAAATTCAGCCTTGTAGCGGTGGACTATGTTTCAAAATAGGTCGAAGTTGTGGCCTTGCCCACTAATGATGCTCATGTGGTGGTAAATTTTGTCAAGAAAAACATATTTTCGCGCTTTGAAGTCCCACGAGCTATAATTAGTGATGGTGGGAGTCACTTTACAAATGCCAAGTTTGAAGCACTCTTGTCCAAATAAAGCGAAAACACAAGGTTTCAAGGTTATTTGAAGCACTCTTGTCCAAATACAGAGTAAAACACAAGGTTTCACTTGCGTATCATCCTCAAACCTCGGGATAAGTTGAAGTGTCCAATCACGAACTTAAGCAAATTTTGGAAAAGACGGTTAATGCATCTAGGAAAGATTGGTCTAAAAAACTTGATGATGCTTTGTGGGCTTATCGCACTACATATACAACTCCTATTGGGATGTTTCCATTTCGGATGATCTTTGGTAAATCATGTCACCTTCTAGTTGAATGGGAACACAAGGCATATTGAGTTGTCACCTTCCATTTGAATTGGAACACAGAGCATATTGGGTGGTGAAAAAGTTGAATTTTAATTGGAAAGAAGGGGCTAAAAAGAGGCTTTTGGACTTAAATGAATTAGACAAATTTAGAAGAGAAGCTTATGAAAGTGCCCAAATTTATAATGAGAAAACAAAAGCTTGGCATGATAAGCATATCTTATAGAAGGAATTCAAAGTTGGTGATTTGGTACTTCTAATTACAATTCAAGAATCAAGTTATTTCCTGGAAAGCTTAAATCTCGATGGAGTAGTCCATTTGAAGTCATTGAGGTATTTCCGTATGGAGTTGTGGAAATAAAAAGAGCGGAAGGAAATTTTAGAGTTAATGCCCATAGACTTAAACTATATTAGGTGGATCAATTGATGACAGAGGGGAAACTGTCCGCTTCCTTAACACATAATTGTCTCATTCATAAGTCTAGTTAAACTATAAATGGCGCTTCTTGGAAGGCAACCCAAATTTGTTTATTTTTCTACTTTAGTATTTAGTAGTTTAGTTTGATATTAAAGCTTTAATTTTATTAAGTTATATGATATTAATAAAGTATATGTTATTTTTCAGGTTGGAAGTGCAAGTGGAATTGTGTAAAAAAAAAAAAAAAAAAAGAAAGACAGTGAACATGCTTGCTACAGCCAGCCAGTTTTCTACATATAAAAATTAAAATTAAAAAAAAAAAATCGTTTCCCTTTCCCCCTTCTCTTATCTTCTAATCCTTCTCTTCTCTTCTTTTTTTTTTTTTCTTTTTTTTCTTTTTCCTTCTTTTTCTCTTCCCTTCTTCCTCTAAAAACCTACCTTAAATTCTTCTTCTTCTCAATTTTTTGTCTACACCACCAGTACACTTATATTCTCCATCTTCATCCCATTCTTCTGTCTGTTAGATTTCTCCCACTACTCCTCCCAACTTATAGACGTATGCCCTTTAGTCTTTGCAATGCTCCAAGCACATTCCAACGGTGTATGTTTGCCATATTTGATAAATTCATTGAACACTATACGAAAATTTTTATGGATGATTTCAGTGTCTTTGGTGATTCTTTTGACACGTGCTTACATAATTTTGACACTGTGTTAAAATTAAACACAGTGTCCTTTTGCAATAATGCACACAATGGCCTTGAAATCTGCAAGAAATTTCTAATGAAACGCCGATAAAAATTGGTATGTCCTAAAAAACTTTCTTTTCCTTTACTACACACCATTCTTAGAAGTTTTTTTTTTTTCTCTACATCCCAACAAAGTAAAGACTTTTGATTCAAGATTAGGAGAATATTTGTGTAGCTCAAGATTGGAATTTTTCACCATCCATTTTTCTCAATTGGTTCAAGTAAGATCTTTCCACTTTTCTTTAACCTTGAATTTGATGGGTGGGGTAAGAATCACAAATTTTTATTGTTAGATATTTTCAAATTTTGATTTTTGCCTACTACTTTCTTGTTGGTGGATTTTAACACTTCCAAATTGTGAATTCCATTGGTGGACTTCATTGTTTATTTTTCTTTTATATTTGTGGGATTACAGTTGTGATTTCTTTCTTTATTGTTTCCTTGTGCTTCCTCCGTTTGTGACTTATGGGTAATAAAAGAAAAGCCTTGAATTCTACGGCTCTTGTTGAATCAGGTGTCGTTCATCATCCGTCTAATGCGCCTAAAATTGTTCTTGCCAAAAATAGATTTGTGAGTGTTGAGGCACAAATGTTTCATGATAAACTTACTTTAATTGCTTCACCTTGTATCTAACTTTTTAGAGAGAGACATTGATTTTTATGGGTCGAGGGATGACAAAATTAATACTTTGACTGCACCAGGTGAAGTACGTCGTTCTTTTCTTTCTGATATTTTTTATCGTACTTGGTATAAATTTGTTAGGGAAGATGCTACTATGGGTATGATACACTTGTTTGGAAATTTATTGCTAACACCCACAAACTCACTGGCACTGTACTTCAAGTTAGAAAGCGACTGGCAAATTTTAATCGTGAGATTATCAATGATTATTACCAGATTCCGAATATTGTTGAAAGTGAGTATGCTATTTTTAAACGTTCCAGTATTAATTATGATATGTTATTAAGGGAGTTATGTGATCCACGTGTTCCCAAAGGTATGGCTACATGAAAATTTTATCCAAATGGGGTACATAAACAATTCTTGAAAACTTGGTTATCTCCTTATGCTTTTAGTTTGGTATTATTTTTTGGCTTCCCGTATTCTTCCCATTACTCATTTGACTAAAGTGACTTGAGATAGGGTTGCTAATTCTTCTTTATGCTTTGGTTAAGGGTTGTCTATTAATATTGGTTTAGAAATCTAGATGGAGATTCTCCGTAATGATGCTAAAGATCAACCTAGTTTTATCTTTCCTAATTTGATTACTTATTTGTGTACCAATGAAGGTGTAACTTTACATACTGGTCCAAAAAATTTTCCTGACAAACCTATCACCAGTCTTTGGATACGCCTCACTTTGAAGAAGTATGATAAGTCCCTTCAAGATTTGATTGCAAAGGGCGCAGGCAGAATACGTTGTTGCATTGGACTCACAGAGTCACGGTCAGTAGGGTACTTGGGAGCCTCCATCTCCAGCGCATCCTGATTATGTCTTTCGTTGACTGCGTACTGGGGCAGAGTTGCGTTCTTTGGCCGTTTATCATAGCGAGAGTCTTCATGTCCTTCATCACAAATTATACATTTTGGCTTACCAATTGCATCCTGTCCAACCTCATAATATAGCGAGTTGGCCTCCAAAACCGAATGCACCTAGTTTGGATGGCATTTTGGCCCACCAGATGATGATGAATTTGGACCTAGATCTGAGGAGTTGAAAGACGAGTACGCCGATAATGCAGATGCTGATGGAGTTGGTCCTTCGGGACATTCTTAGGGGGAGTTTTCTATTTCTTTTTCTTCGTGTTTCGTTCTTTTTCTTTTCGTTCGTTTTATGCGTAGTGATATGTGTGTTAGTTTTTATTTCATTTCCTACTTTTGAGGAAACCTTGGGGACAATGTTTCACTCAAGTTGGGGGAAGCGTTTTATGCTGTGTGTGTTTTCGTCCTCTAGGTTGTTTTGGGTAGTTTTAGGTGTTTTGTGTTATGTGTTTGTTTTGTTAAAGTGTGTTTTAGGAGAATTTCTATACTTAATTGACTCTTTTCTGTATCAATAGTTTTTGGAAAAAAAAATTGAATTGTTGAATCCACATATGTATAGAAATTTTTGTTCTTTAACCCCATTGATTCATGGAATGTGACATCACTTTTATATGACAATATGTAAGTATTCTGTGTGGCAGTTTCGTTAATTTTTAAATGAATTATATCCTTGACTGCTTATTGCAACTTGGATTTAACTTGTGACATATTAGTCGGAGTCATTCCATATTTGCGAAGTATGAATGAAGTTTGAACTAAAGAGATTATTTAAGCAATTTCTTTGGATCGTTTGAGCCTAAAAACTCTACCCTTTTTATGGTTATCCCTAGTGTCCCTCCTTGAGCCTATAAGCCTAGTCTTCATTGATAACGACATTATTTAGCCACGTTATCTTTTTATTTTATTTTCTCATCTTTCTACCCATCACCTTAGTTAGTGTTGATGACATCGATACTATTAAATTGTTTTTGGTGAAAGGTTGAGATATATTGTTTATTGGGACTAAAAATTCAAGAGAATATTTTGATTAGTGAAGTCCCTGTTTGTTATAAAGTTATTGTGAGTGTTAGTTGGTATTGTTATTATTGTTGTTAATTATTTAAAAAAAAGAAAGAAAAAAAGAAAGAAAAAAAGTATATCTTAAGCTCAAGTATTGTTTTGTTTTTGTGTGAAAAAAGAGGGCATGCGATAGCCTTCTATGTTGTTAGTTAAATGATGGAGTGGTTCAAACATGTATTTGGGATTTTAGTTTAATATCGTCAATGTTATGTAACTAAGGTAATTTGAGTTACTTTTTCTAAATTTATCCAACCCTATGTCCCTTAGCCTGTATTACAAGACGAAAAGTCCCATTTGATCTTGGGTCTAAATTAATTTGTATTAGTAATCATAGTATGGAAACATTCTTTTGAATGTCTGACTAGATTATTAGTTTTTAAACCGTGGTTAATATAAGTTTTGTCAAGATGGGTTAGGGAGTGATGCTGCTTTCCATATTTTTTTCTTTGTGAGTGGAGAGGTTGCATTGTCATGATGAACATGAGATTATAGATCAAATTTTCTTATGTGTATTTGGAATTCAATTAAATTTTTCGTTAAAAATTTCTATTATTGATACATGGAAAGAGTTAGTTTTGTGTGGATTTTCTTTTTGTTAGTAGTCATGTTATTGTGTTAGTCTTTTTCTTTTGTTTTTACCCGGGACATGCAAAACGTTAAGTTGGGGGAGTTGATAAGTTCAGAAAATTGGGGATAATTTATTTACTATGAACCCTAATTTAATATTTTGTAACCCTAATTTTAGGTGTTTTGTGTGTGATTTGGAGTTATTAGATTAAAATTAGGTTTTGTGTGTTTTAATGTATTTTGGTAATTTTTAGTGTTAAATTTGTGTTATAATTATGTTAGTAATGTTAGTTTGTTTGTGTTATGCAGGAAAGGATAATTTTGAAAGTTTAAAAGTGAAGATTTGTATTTCTAAATAAAGAAGAAAAAAAATAAGTTCACTTTGGCAGAGAAATTCTTTGTTGCAGCAAGGATTTCACTTGCTGCAGCAAAGGCTTAAGCAAAGGCAACAAGGAATCAGCAAGAAAAGTTAAACACGTGGGCCACAGCAAGGAATCCAAGGGAGCAAAGGATTGTGCAAGTGTTTGAAGGCTACACGCCTGGACAACAATATGGAATTAAACGTGAAGAAGAATCCATTATGGGCCGCAATTTAGTTTATTCTTAAAAAGTCCGTATACTTTTATAAATAATCTTTTTTTTTTTCGGGAGTTAGAATTAAAATTAGGTTTTAAGTATTTTTTGAGAGTAACTGCTAAGGTTCTCTCTAGACAATTCTATACTTCTCGCATTAATTCCTTTAGCAATTTTCAAATTTCTATTTCAAGAATTTGTTCCTGAATTTATTATAATTCGGGATTTTGAATTCGTGGATTTTCCAAAAAATCTATGACAATTTTCGGAAGGTTTCAGTACACTTTGTTATCTATTAGTTAATTATTTTCACTTCAATTTTCACCACTAAATTATTTAATTGCTTTTTATCTAGTTTAATTAATTTTAATTTAGTGTTAATTTGTTGTTAATTTCATTTTTTATTTTAATTTGCCTTCGTTATATTTTTAATTAATTTTAGTTACGATTCCAATAATTTTCATACATAATTAATTTAGTTCGTTATTTTATTTATTTTTATAAAAAAAATCCAAAAATAATTCATTTTAATTTGTAATTATCTAAATAGTAATCGATACAAGTATTCAATAATTGACCCAATTTAATTCTCGTGAGAACGATTCTTATTACTTATATATTATTTTGTGATTCATGTACTTGCGAAGACAACCCAATTTAATTCTCGTGAGAACGATTCTTATTACTTATATATTATTTTGTGATTCATATACTTGCGAAGACAGTGTATTAATACGTAATTAATTTATAAATTTAAATTTGGCACATACATCCACTAGACCGTGAACGAAGTAAGAACATCCACCTTTGACTGCGTCACCTCACAAGTGACAGAGATGAGCAGAAAAATTGTGCGCAATTATGAAATTAACAAACCTCCCGTGCTTGTGTACAAGGCAAAACTAGTTGGAACAAATACCCATAGCCACTGATTGATGTCCAAACTGATCAATGTATAGTTCTCAGAAAGAGACTTCGAGAAAATTATTAAATTGTACTTATTTTGAAAATTGTTCTTTTTTTATGTTGATTTGAAATAATGATTCCGTGAAGGAGGAACTCGTATTCAACAAATACGAGTTCAGTGAGCTCGCATTTGTTAAATGCAAGTTCAACGAAAAATAAAATTGTAAAAATTTAAAGAAAAATAAAAATTTTGATGACGAGGTCAAAGTCATTTTTTAAAAAAAAAATTGACTGACCTCGCGTTCACTAAATGCGAGGTCAGTCACCACTAGAACATTTTCTGAGGTCAAGAAATTTTTACACAAAGGTGAAAGTGAGTTTATTATGCAACTTTATTTGCACGGAAATTAGAGGGTATAATTCAGTGTTGTGACAAGGAGGAGCCTTTTCCCACAATGCTTGAGGTCATAAATTCTTTTGATAACAGACAACAGGATAACCACAAATTCAATGATATACCAGCACCCTTGCTCCCATAACACCACGGTTCGGACAGACTAGACCAACAATAGACATCAAAGCCATTTTTTTATAAAAATTGACTGACCTCGCATTGATATACCAGCACCCTTGCTCCCATAACACCACGGCTCGGACAGACTAGACCAACAATAGACATCAAAGCCATTTTTTTATAAAAATTGACTGACCTCGCGTTGATATACCAGCACCCTTGCTCCCATAACACCACGGCTCGGACAGACTAGACCAACAATAGACATCAAAGCCATTTTTTTATAAAAATTGACTGACCTCGCGTTGATATACCAGCACCCTTGCTCCCATAACACCACGGCTCGGACAGACTAGACCAACAATAGACATCAAAGCCATTTTTTTATAAAAATTGACTGACCTCGCATTGAATGCGAGGTCATCAAAAAAAAAAATTCACAATTTTTATTTTTCGCTGACCTCGCATTCAACAAATGTGAACTCACTGAACTTGCATTTGCTGAATATGAGTTCTTCCCTAACGGATACTTCTTTTCAAATCAGCATCGAAAAAAAACGATTTTCAAAACAAGCCGAGTACAATTTAAGAATTTTCTCTTAGAAATCCAAGAAATTTGCCTGTGCTCTATTTTGAACAACTAATTTCTAATTTTTCTACTTAAAACATAGGTCAAACCATCAATCATATTAAGTTTTGGTACCTGAAGCAATTTAACTTCCACAAACAGAAAACAAAACTAATCATTTGACTAGCATCTGTCCTACGTGGTTCAAGAGTACCAAAAGCTGAAACCAACCATTTAACCATTTCATGTCCGGGAGCATCCACAAAACCATATATTGATCACCAACAATCTGCCTTACACAAAGTTATTCAAATATTAGCTTCTAGAACTGACACTTGCTTTTACCCGACTGCAACCAATATACAGCACGGCATGCTTGAAGTAGACTGAAATTGGAAAGAAGACTCGGTCTCTCCTCCCGCTTCTCATTCAATCAAACAACTCTACAAATTTTGCTAAAGCATAAGCATGTATCTGCAATCAAAGCATGAAACACATATTAGAAGATACATAAGTACCTACATATGTTTACATACATAACATACTCAATGAACTAGTGACAACACGTATATTGATATTGTACATTAATGAAATTCTAGAATTGGAGACTCAAATTAACCAGTGACAACATTTACATTGTTGATACTGAATGCTCGTGAAATTTTAGAATGTGTAACTTTATATGAAGATGTGATACAGATAGGACAACAAAGTAAACACAAATAACTTGCGAATAAAAATGAACACTCCGTATTTGCTTATTATACTGGTATACGAGTGCTAGCATTTACAACTCATAAAGAATAAGAAAATCTCCTACCTGGTTCAGATATCTTTTCTGGTTATAACATTGAGAAGCTAATGGAATCTAGTAATCATTACAATAGATCAACTACTGATTACAACAATGCGCTATCACTTATTTTGCAAGTATATTCATCTTCTCACCACAATCAAGTGCTGCAAGGGACCATGAGGGACAATTTTTTCTCAAAAACCTGAGAACAAAGAAAGGTCATTTTGTGAAAAGAATGTCGCATAAAAATTCAGAAAAATTTGTATAACCAAAGCACTTGCATTACCATTCTGAAGTTTTCCACTTCTTTGTCTAGTTCTTCATTAACATCCCCAGCTAATGGCCGTAGAGTATAAGGTAATAGAGATTGATATCTTTCCTCACCAATTACCTGCAATTTTCAGCATGCCAAGACTACATCAAAAGCATTAACTGTTGCTATTTACATTTCTCCTAGAAAGCCCTGCCACTAAAATCAACTATAAAAGAGCAAGTAATGCAAATAAGACGCATCACATTGCCCCATAAGCCTTGAAGAAATAGCAAGTTCCCTCAGAACAGTCCCATGTCTTTATGTTACCAGTCAGCATGTCAACCAGGGAGTTAGCATTCCTCTAAGATTAAACCAAAAAAATAAATAAATAAATAGAATGAGGCACATGTTATCAACATTTAAGTATCATTATGATCGAGCTACCATTGGTGGGGTAAAATAGCGAACCATAAAGTGCGAAGGACAGACAAACATTCGACCAATGGGCTAAAACCAATGAAATAGAGCCCATTTACGGATCTAAAGATCAGGCTGTTCTAAGCCTATGTGACATGAAAGACAAAGTCAACCAGCAACTTCCTTTTCTCGAGATCAATCGAACATTCTGTTTAGCTAACAGTGTAAACCTTAACCCAGGCAGAAAATCATGACATCTCCAGAACAGGGGCAAAGCTAAATGGACGGGAGGGTGGGCAATTGCCCCCCCTCCCCCCCCCCCCCAAACTTTGGAAAACTTGTAGAATAGCCTAGAAAATTTTAGAATTTTTTATAGTTGGTCTCACAATTGTCCCCCCTTAAATTTCCTAAAATTGGTCTTTTTCCAAACTTTGACCCCTAAAAAGTTAAACTATGTTTAATTCCACCTTTATCACAAAACAATTATAAATATTTAATATACAAAAGATGCTAATTGATCATGAAAATATATTAATAACTAGAAAAGAGCACGTGCTTTGCACGTGTACGACACTTCTAATTCGTTGAAAATTTTTATTTTCTAAAAAAATAAATAAGTAATTAGTAAATGATAACCACGTATGAAAATTTTAACTGTTGAATTTTTTATACAACAATTATATATTTTAAATATATTTTTAGTATCTTTGCTCTTTTTCATTGTAATTATTTTCACCTATCTTTTTTTTTATTTTTCAATATTGTTTGTTATTTGTTACAAAATTATATATAAATTTCATTTTTGCTTAAAAATTAAACAAATTTTCTCTTTTATGAGAACAACATATGATAATTGTATTTTTTTTTTAATTTCTCTTTTAGGTGCCTAGATTATAATTTTCATATAGTGTCACTACCAATTAATTAAACAATTAAAGATTAAGATATTTTCCATAGTATTGAACTTTTTAAATATATGTGCATATTCTTTGTCATTACAAAACAAAAGATAATATCATTATCAAATATCAAACATTATATTGATGAAATATTTTAAAATTATATTAGTAGCGAAATTTGTAAAAGATTAATAAGTAATCGGATGATATATGGATAATAATTACAAAAAATGATTAATAAAAATTTCAAAAAATAAGAAAGAAATTGAATCTAATTAAAATATAAAGAATATATAAATTGAACAAAAATTATGTCTTATGTATAGGATAACTAAACAAATCAACTATATATTATCCATATTATAAATAGGTATTATATAGTATATTAAATCATTATTAAAATTGAAATAATAAATTGTTCTTTTGCCTTGCTATAAAATGCAATGAATGTTAGATACAACAATAATTTATCTTACTCTACAATACACGAAATGCTAATGAAATTGTAGTTCCAAATATAACTAAAATTACACGTTATTACTTTAAGTGAGATTTTATATATTTTTTGTATCACAATTAATTTTTGCTAACATATTATGTAAAATATATATACATATAGAGAATATATTATTATGTTATCTCTTAAAGTTATGATAGCATTCACTTCAATACTTAATTAACACTCTAAGATAGCCCTCTATTCATCTTTAATGAAATAAAATATAATTAACTCCGATCTAAAATAGTTTTTATTTTTCTATTAGGTTCATTTCTAATATCGACACCATCAATAACTTAATCAATTATAGACAAAGACTTTTTCCATAATATTGAACTTTTTTGAGATATATCTATATATATTCTTTATCATTTGTAAAGGATAAAATCGCCATCAAATATCAAACATCATTTAATAAATGAAGCGTGTCAAAATTCTTTTATAAATGAAAATATTTACAAGAGATTAAATAATATATAATAATAATTACAAAAATGATTAAATAAAATTTCAAAAAATAAGAAAAAATAAACCTAAATATATAAAACAAAGATATCAAACAAAAATTATGTTTCCTGTATAAGAAAACCAACAAATTAAACTAATATGTTCTATATAGTATGGATAGGTATCGCGTAGTATATTAAAATCATAATTAAAAAGTGAAAATAAAAATTTATTCTTTTATCTTATTTTGCCCTCAAATGTACAGAAAATTAATGAAAAATCCTCTATATTACTCTAAATGCACGCAACTCGAATGAAAAATATTTGATTCTAAAGACATCCAAAATTATATGTAATTTCTATAATTTCTACTCTAATTAATTTTTTTAACATATTGTATAAATTAATTATGTATTCACATAGAGAATATATTGGTATTTTTCATGTTTCTTTACCTTGTGATAATATTAATATTCTGAACTCTTCCATTCATCCTAAATGGTATCGAATATGGTTAACTCCAAAATTATATTTTGATATAATATTTTAGTATGAAATTAAATTTGCATTTATTAAATATATAAACAAAATGAAGGCTAATAAAAGTGTATGGATTTATTTTTTTATTTTTTGCACTTTTTCAATTAATTCCTTTTATTATATACAAGATATTTAATCTACGTCTTTATTATTTTGTTAAATAGTGAAGAATTACATTGTAATTTCCAATATCAACATATAAAATCAATCTATATCTGCAACTATTTTAGAGTATTTAATGGTATGACTATATTTGAATAATATATGTGATCTTTTAGAGCACTTACTCGCTTATTTTTTTCTATATTGTCATTCCTACAATTTAGATGTAGTATTCTGGTAGGTCTTGTAATAATTATTCTAGACCATTTTGAGTATAAATCATACAATTGGTTTAACGCTTTTTACCTTATCAATAGTTAGTCCAAATCAATATTTCTTTGTTGTACTGTAACAACCGGTATTGTAGTTTCCAAATTTGACATTTAAATTTATTGTATACCTGTAACTATTTAGAGTATTGTTACAATCATTATTTCAAAATATTTGGGCATATGCACTGTATCATGGATTAAACTTATTTTCTACCTCATCAATAGTTCATCTAAACTAACATTCTATAAAATGATCTTATCAAAAATAAAGATTCAGTAATAGAAATACTATTAAAGAGATATAAAATTAACAAATACTTTTATCTCAATTAAAGATTATAAGTTTTTCTCTTATTTTGTTCCTAAGCTTTACTTTCATTGCTTGGTTAATTTTCTTTTCTTCATGTAGGACAGAAAAAACAAATATAAATTAATCGTAATATAGACTTAAAAAAATAAGGAAACAACGTTATATATATTCCATAATTTTTCACTTTATATAAATTTTAGTTATTCATTTGTATGATTTTTAATTTAGAACATACTCAAAAATTCTATACTCATGGATATATCGCTCCTGTTAACCAACATTTTAAATTAAAAAAGTCACTATAATCAAGAGTCGTGAAACCATTATAGTTGACCGTTAACTAAGGAAAGTTGTGCTTAAAAAATAATATCGACTAGATTTGTGATCTTCTTCAATTAATCTCAACCAAAAAGGCTAGCAAAAATGCCAAATTCAACTTCAATGTATCTTTTCATCAAATTCTACATGAATTAAATATTCTCTTTATGAAAAGTTTATTTATCAAACAAAATTAAACAAAAAAATTATTAGAATATAATAGGGGCAATAAAATGGTCAACATGTTTAGTTGATATAATAGAAAGAGTTTACTGGTCAATAGATAATGTTAGGTATTAACATATCAATGATACTAAAAAAGGGATGAAGTGTAACTAACCTTATATATAAAGCACGCAGGAGGAAGGATCTAATTAAGTTTTCTAAACTGGGCATACTTGAATGAACAATTAGAGAAAAGAAAATAATTGTAGTGAATTTGGAATATTTATAATAGTTATAAAAGATTGTTTTTATTATGACTAAAAAATAGAAATAATTTGAACATCCACAACAATTACAAAATATAATATTTTTATTTTATTCTTTGCTTAAATATAAATGATTTTTCTACTCTTAGAATTATATACATTCTTATTATGTATTTATGCCAAAATTTCGTAATAAGTCAAGGAGGAAACAATTTATTTTATTAACATTTCATACATTTTAGAATAAGGTAAAAGATGTTTTCATGAACATTCAATTCATTTTAAAGTAAGACAAAAGAATCAATCAAATTATTATTTCAATTTTTTATAATGAAATTAATATACTATATTATACCTATCCTTAATATCAAGAATATATTAGTTTAATCTGTTTAATTTCTTATACATAAGACATAATTTTTGTTTGATTAATTTAATCTTTACATTTTAATTAGGTTCATTTTTTATTTTTTGAAATTTTAATTATAATAAATATTTTTATACAAATAAAAGTCTTCCATCTCATTATGTTTTTACGTCAAAATAGATGGTTTTATCCTAAACAATAGGTAGAATAGATTATGAGTAATTTAGTTAATTATGTTTTCTTATTGGGAATTAAAAATTATATGATTCATTTTTTATTTTTTGAAATTTAAATTATAATAAATATTTTTATACAAATAAAAATCTTCCATCTTATTATATATTTATGCCAAAATAGGTGGTTGTATTCTAAAAAATAGGTAGAATAAATAATGAGCAATTTAATTATGTTTTCCTATTCAGAATTGGAAATTATATTTCATTATGAAAGGGTGGGTATTTTAGGCATTACCAAAAGAGTAGAGAAACACTTAAAATATGTTTTCCTATTAGGTATTGAAAATTATATTTCATTAAGGGCGGGTATTTTAAATATTACAAAAAAAGAAAGAAACATTTATATATGTTTTCTATTGAGAATTGTAATTATATTTCATTTATAAATCTAGATATAATAAAACATCAATAATTTAATTAATTATGTTTTGTTATTGATAATTAAAAATTATAAGATCATTAAGGGTGGGCATTTTAGGCATTACCAAAAAAGTAGAAAAACACTTAAAATATATTTTCCTATTAGGTATTGGAAATGATATTTCATTAATGGCGAGTATTTTAGACATTACAAAAAGAGAAACACTTATAAATGTTATTCTATTGGGAATTGTAATTATATTTCATTAAGTGCAGGGGCGAAACACCAGGAGGGAAGAAACAAAATTTGAGAGAAACAATTCGTAAATATATAAAAATAGGTGGTTGTATACTAAAAAATAGATAGAATAAGCGAATAAATAATGAGTAATTTAATTATGTTTTCCTATTCGAAATTGGAAATTATATTTCATTAACGGTGGGTATTTTAAGCATTACAAAAAAATAGAGAAACACTTAAAATAAGTCTTCCTATTAGATATTGGAAATTATATTTCATTAAAGACAGGTATTTTAGTCATCACAAAAAAGGGGAGAAACACTGGGAGGGGAGAAACAAAATTTGGGAGAAACAATTCGCATATATATAATAGTATAATAGTATAGATAGATATAGAAGATAAATAATTACCAATAATGAATAATTAATATAACTTGTTTTATCGTAAATTTAATCAAGTTATAAGTTATCGAATTTATCCATTTGTAATTTTTTTTGTTATTAACAGATTTTTTGCACTTACTTTACTTTAAAATTTTTTTGCCCCCACTGAGCTTGGATCCTAGCTCCGCCCCTGCTGCAGAACTTATCACAACAGTTTTGCAATACCACTAGATCTACAAATCTGAATCCTGACCACATAATTTTCTAATTATCCACTGCAATTATGAGTTCAGCCTCATCGACTTCTTTACCAAGGAACCGTGGCACTTTAGACCTCTGCAGGAAGTGAGCAAATGCTCGCTCCCTTGCTCCAACACATATATGGAAAGAAACCGAGTCATAATGAAACATAGATTACCTAGAGGGAGTGACCAGGAATCGTTTGTTTTGTGCCACAAGATATAGGATGCTTCATCTCACGTACTAATCCAAACTCCCAAATTTGTCCAACACAACTTCACTCCCTCCCCTCTCCCCCAACACCAATCCCCTCCCTTCTGCCACCCCAACCTTCCTTCTCTCTCTCTTGTTACCACCATGTCATGTCTCTGAAGTACAAAATTACGTCTAACAATTTTGCTCTAAAGGACTTAAAATTTTGAGCTTAGGGGTGTCTTTATACTTGCAACATACTTGTCATTGATTTGTTTGGAGATGGCACAGAAACACCAAATTCTGCTCAACCTATGATACTGAAGCATGCTCAACTTTCACATCTTCAGAACCTATGGGTATTAATACAAAGATGAATTATAATCTGTCAGAAATTCATCTGAGTGGGTGATGATATGGCACTGAAGAATATGATGACAAAATAATAACAAGTCATCAAAAGACAAAATATGTCAGTTGAAGCTCTTCAACAAGCCATAGGAAAGAAAAATAAGCTAGGTCTCCTTTCGCTGGCAAAATCAAACACACCAAAAGCAGGTTGCCAGTTGATAAATAAGAGCGCCACCTGTCATATACCACAATTTCTTTTAACATTTCAAAGTCATCCTCTTGTCATCATATATATGATCACTACTATTTTACCAAATCTGATTGCAGAAAGCTTTTGCTTCCCATAAAATGGCTTGCTCGCATTTATGCTCATCAGTTGCTCAATTTTTCTTTCAGAGAAGACATCATAGGTTGAAATCTAACCATTCTTAACCTACTGAGCTTTTATGACAAAAGATTCTCTTCTCTGAATTTTTGGAGCTGTAAAACAATAATACCCAGGGTTTTAAAATTCAATACTATCACTGAGGATTTTCACTATCCTTGCATTGTGTCTTTCAGGGTAAAAGAGAAAAAAAATAACTAACTGTGTGGAATATTGAGAGCATAATCAACCAGGATATGAGAAAGTTTTGCTAGAACTATTTCTGAAGTGCAATAGAGTCGAAGGCACCAATGGTGATATCCAGATTATCCAATACTGGAGAAGTAATAAACTGTGGTTTCTCGCTAAAAGTCATAGGTTAATGAATCTTATATAGTTATCACTGTCTGGTTCCTGGGGTTAAATCACATATGTTCTGCACAATCTGCTCATGAGATCACACACCAACACAGATAACATTCCACACTTCCACAACATGCTGTCAACTGTTAAGGGATGGACAAGAGATGGAAATTCATTGCTTTTTATAGTATGTAGATTTAGATATCACATTCAAAAGACAGAGCTATAGCTGTGATAGCAAGACTCAAATAAAAGAGATTCTTATTAAATAAGGAAAAGGGAAAATCACTAACCAGCAAGTAGATCTTACCAGCCAGAACCCTTCATGGGAATGTGAAAATTCAAATGTTGGAATGTCTACAGAGTGAAATTGCAGTACTGCAACAGATAATCGCAGTATTGCACAAAGCATCTGGAATTTAAGCTTTACCTAAGAGTTAAAGTTAAAGGCCTTAAGTATTACATATAACCAAAAAAGAAAAAAACTTCACCAAAGGAATTAGGAACTATTCTCCATAAAATTACTGATACCTCTTCAAGTCCCTCCAGAGAAGCATTATCAAAACTGGGAATTTTCTTTCTGTGATGTTTCACAAGTAGTCCTATTAACTGAAAGCCGATCAAACACTCATGAGTATGCAAAATCTCCAGAAGGTTGACTACAGAGAATATAGTGGAATTAAAGGGAGAAAACAAACCTTAACCTCTTCTTCATTATAACCTTGTAGATGATTACTGTTCTGTCAATAAGTTCAAGCTTCTCAGAAGACATTATTGAGGACACAACTCTTTTAAGAATCAACAATCAAAAGCAAACTTTCTAACAACTTAATTTCATCCACAGCATTAAGATTTAATATTTCAAATTGTCAATGAATTCAAGCTTATTTAAAAGCACCGTCATGAAACACTATTGTCAGCATAAAGAAGGAAAGCTCAAAGTTTCAAACTGAATTTTGATCAACCCAATCTTTTCTCTTATATTTTCTGAAGGGAACAGTGGCCTTGTAATTAGAGTCCATTTTAACTAATCATGACTGCATCTTCCTGCCTCTATTATGATCGAAAGTCATGAAGCTCTTCATCTTAGTTTAGCACTAACAACAAATTAATGAAATAATAACTGCCACAATATTTTTTGTTGTTTACACAACTAATTCTTGGCATACAGTCTACCCATTGTAATTTAAAATGTGGCAACATGCTAGGAAATGAACAAAAATGCACCAATAAACTTAATTAATATTACATACAATCACGATTCGATAAGACTGCTTCTGATACCCTTTCTTGCCAGCACAAAGACCAACATTGTGAAGCAAACAAGCAGCTTCAAGATACTCAAGGTCCTTATCTTCTAAGCCGTCAACAAGCTGATTATCATCCTCATTCCACTTCCTTATCCCGTCAAAGATCTCCTGTATCCATAATCACCAACCACACCACAAGAAACCAGTTACCACTTGTAACAAATCATCAAAAACATCAAAAAAGCAACTATTGCATTTTCTTCATACCTTTGCTATACCCACACACATTGCAGCGGTCTTCATCCTCTTCTTACTATTAAGCCTCATAGCCAACCTCACCACAGACCCCCAACGCACATCTACAATCTCTCCATGTGATCTTTCATTAACATTCCCCAACATTTCTGCAATAACACCCTCAGACAATGCATACTCAGAAACCTCCATTTCCTCAATTCCGATCCCCTCAAATATTTCTTCCAATAAAACCGTCCCGGCTAATATAAACTCAGACCTCTTCTTAAAAAATCCCACCTTCGCCTCTTTTCTTTTCATCCCTTTTCCTCCCAAACTTTCCACTAGCTCCATCAACTCCTCCTTATTAAATCTCCAATCCCTTTTATCATTTTCCTTAATTACTCCTACATTTTTCTTCGCATACCCTTTATATATTGCCTTATCAATAGCCTTAATTGTTCCTGATGAACCAATTACTCTATCAATCTTATACTCCTTAACCTTATTAACTAAACCTGAAATCTGTATCACATTTCGAATATGATCCCGCATTTTGGCAATTTCTATAAATTGTTGGGTCAAAGTAACATGCCCTAATTTCAATGAAATCGCATGTAAAATTTTCCCATTTTTACCTACAATAATTTCAGTGGAGCCGCCGCCTATGTCAACGGCGAGAACTGTATCATCAATAACAGGGAGAAATTGGAGGATGCCGAGGTAAATGAGCCGAGCTTCGTCGTGACCGGAGAGGACGTCAACGTGAAGGTCAAGGTGTTGATGAAGTTTGGAGAGAAATGCTAAGAGATAGAATTCTCCATATAGGAAGGCCTGGTTGGAGGCTTCTCGGACGGCGGAGGTGGCGACGAAGCCGGACTGGGAGATGGGGATGCGGTGGAAATGGAGTATTTCTTGGAATTTCGCAAGGGCTGCGGTTGCGCGGTCTATGGAAGAAGGTGAGATGATTGCGGCGGCGGTTGAGGTGGCGTCGAGGCCTAGGAGGACGGGCTCTTTGTGGCGGTCGATAGGGAGAAAGCGGCCAGTGGAGTTGTCAGCTCGAACGATTAGAAGCTTGAAGGAGTTTGTGCCCATGTCCACGGCGGCGAAGAGGTCATTGGCATTGACTTTGTTGGTGGCGGTGGTGGTGGAGGGTTGTGGGTGCGGATGACTGGTGGACATTTGCTCCGGTAGCCGGGGACTGGGGTTTATTTTGTTTTTTGCTTTGCTTTTTTTTTAACAATTCTAAAATAAGAAACTTTTTTCTAATTAATTATCGGGTTAATGTCATTTTGTCCCACCAAACAAAACAAAAGTCTCGATATAGCCCTCAAAGCAAAAAATCTCAATTTGGCTTTTCAATTAAAAAAGGTGTTTCACTATACCAAACTGAAGACTTTAGATTTGACACTCCAAACTGAAGTAAGTGTTCCAATTTGGTCTTCTATCTAAAAATCTCAATTACACCCTCCAAACTGAAAAAATATTCTAGTTTTGCACTCTATTTCAATTTTCTACGAGTCAATTTTTTATTTTCAAAACACTAATTGTCCAATAAAAATTAATAACTTATTTTTTAGTAAATATATAAAATCCCTATTTTTTATTTATCAAATAAATACGTAAATTCTTTTATATATATATAAGTAGAGAAAAAAATGCTTATACATAAAAATAAAGAGAAATATAGGTTTTTTTTTTTAAAAAAAATACAGAGAATGATATTATACACTCTAAAAATATTATTGCATGCATCTATTATCTATTTTAAATGAAGGGCCATGTTAGAATAATTTTTTAATTTGAATGGTCAAACTAGGACTCTTTAAATTTAAATGTCCATATGTTGAATATCTTTCATAGTTTGGAAGGCCAAACTAAAATTTTTAGTTTGGAAAATCATATTGCAATATTTTTTTTATTTTGGAGAGTTAAATTGAATTTTTTTTTTTTAATTTGGAGCGTCATATTAAAACTTGTACCACTTTGGAGGGTCAAGATGGCATTAATCCTTAATTATCATATGAACTAAAGGTTAATGCCAATTTTGGCCCTCTAATATAAGTAAAAATCTAAATATGACCTTTTTAAACTAAAAGAAATCTCTATTTGGCACTTCAAACTGAAAAAAATATTTTAATATAGTTCTCCAAACTAAAAACGTATTTATTTGGCCCTCCAACTACTTACTCTATCCATTTATATTGTTACACTTTCTATTTTGAGATGTCCCAAAGACAGTTACCCTTCCAAAAAAATCATTACTTTATCATATCATATTTCAATTATGTCCTTAGTAAACCCTCAAACTAAAACTTTTTGAATTGTCTTATCTCAATGATTAAGGACCACTTGTACCAGGCACATACACACACACACAAAAACTGAATTTTCTAAACAAAAAAAATATATATGCCCCCATGGCCCATGGATGACTAAAATTGGAATGTAGGAAGTGAAAAATATAGATCAAACGGCCTAGAATGTCAATCAACTATACAAAGGTTGCCGATTTGATCATTCAATTATTTTTGGCTTAAATGGTCACTCAACTTAGTTCTCAAAATGCACAGTTTGGGTCTCTTTTTCTATTTTGTTCGTTTAATGCTCTATTTGGTCAGTCACTTAGCTTTCACGTGACTTTTTTAAAGGGTAAAATTGTCCTAATCTTATGAAACCTTAACAGATATAACGAAAACTTATTCCCAACACCCCTAGCCACTGCAAATGCCGCCCTCTCCCTTCCATCACACTTACCAAGAAAGCCTTTCTTCCCCTACTTCTCTCCCTATTCCTCTCAGATTGACGATGTCAGAACAAATTAGTTAAAAAAAATTAATAGAAAAATCTTCTTATGTTGGTAGAAGAATATTTTACAGAGGAAAGTTTTTAAAATAACATTAAATTGGGGATGAAGGTGGTCAAAGATAGAGGTCAGATTGGGAATGTGAGTGGCATGATCAGGGATAAGGTTGGTCTAAATTATCAAGAGACAGTGGTTGAATAAAGGGAAGAGGGAATAGATTTAGTGGTGGGGGTTCAAATCAGGGAAGGAATGGGTAGTTGCGAGCAAAACATGTGATAAGGGCAGAGAGGTAGAAGGATGGGGATAGTAGGCTGGGGCAAGAGAGAAGAAGAGAGTGGTGAAAGACGGAGGAATCAAAGAAGCGACAAGGTAGAGAGGGAGAATGATAGGAATGATGAGGTTGAGAAATATGGGAAGAGTGGGTGGCGAGAGTTTGGGAAGAAGAGGGAGGAGGCGATGAGGGTGGGAAGGAAGAAGAAAGGAGGCAGCAGGATGGGAAAAAATGAAAAGAGGTGGCGCGAAAGTGAATAGAGAGGAAGGGAAATAATGTGCTATAAGAAGAAGGGAGGAAGGGGTGGCATTTTCGTAGAAAAGGATAGGGTGGTGGCAGAAGAGGGAGAAAGTGGTTGGGTTGGGGTGGTCAAGGATTACAATTGAAAGTTGTTTATAATTTTTTTGTTTGACAATTTTAACCTTGAAAAAAGTCATATGAAAGCCACGTGACTATCTAAATGGAGCATTAACGGAAAAAATGGATGTGGTGACCCAAATGACACATTTTTAGATGTTAATTGACTATTTAGGCCAAAAATAGTTTAAATGACTAAATGACAATCATTGCATATTTCAATAATGTTTCGAGCCATTTACTCAAAAATATATATTCCAATATAGCCTACTAAAACAAAAAATATCAAAATAGTCCCTAGATTGAGATTCTATTCTAATATGGCCTTATGTACTTTTGTTGGTTAATGTCTATTTATTTTACCAGCGTCCATTTTTCAATCCTCCTCTCCCCCTTATGACTTGAAATGATCAATAGGTCGTAAGGGATAATTTATTAATAAATACTTATTTTTACTTAGAATTGCGTACACATCTATATATATGCCCTCTGTGTGTGTATCTGTATGTGTGTATATATATATAAATATATTAAATACATATATTTTCCTATATGGAGAATTCTATAATCCCATTATGATATGCCATTGTATTTTAAGACTTGTATAGTATAAATATTTAAAACACATCATATTGTACTGTACGTGTAATGCCCTGTCCCACATCAGAAGTGGGAGGGGATAGTGTATTATTTATAAATGTTGGATTTTGGACTACTCAACTTGGCTTAACCATTTTGAATCCATTGTTTCCACAGCTAAAAGTTATTGGGTCAGTTCAGGTCTGAGATGTTACTGTTAGTATCAGAGCAAATCTCGTGTCCTCTCTACACAAGGTGAGATTGGGTCAGTGGTATTAGGTTATGCTACATAGTGTATGTGATATGTTATTGGACCCCAACTTGAGTTTTGTGAGAACGCATAGCCTAAAGAAGGTGTGAATGTGATGTCTCGTCTTACATCGAAAGTGGGAGGGGATATTGTATCACTGCTCATCTGTTTATAACACGTTGGATTTTGGAATACTAACAATTTGGTTTAAACATTTTGATCCCATTGTTTTTGCTCAAAAGTTGTTGGCCCAGTCCAAACCCAGGGTGTTACAATGTCATGCCCCAAATCTGGAATCGCAACACGTCGTGCCCTCATCTTCTCACGAGAACACTAAGCTCAAAACCTAAAATCTCCAATCACTTGCCTTAAAAAACTATAAACACCTGTAAAATAATATTATGTGATGGGGTGAGCAAATACTTGCCCGTTAAGTAGCCTGCATTATCCTCTATTGGACCGAACTTGTTATTGTACATAAGTAGTTTCAAAAACCTATGAACACAATCAACACATGCATATACATATATATTTTAAAAGACATTTGCAATTTGATAGTTTAAAAAATCATTAATTCCTTAGAATGATAAGTAGCAATCATTGATATAAATAATTCAATACAATTTCATATCGCATATAATTATTTACATTCAAACAAGTTCAAAGATTCATGATGCTTGGGCATTATCAACAATTCAAGATATCTAGTTCTCCTAACTATTATACCTACTAGGAAGGGCCACTACACTAGTTAGCTATATCTCGCTGAACAAGGGCCACACACTTACAAGAATTAACCCCCTCCGGCTCTACGAAAACTTATACAATGAGACAAAATAATACGAATTACATCAAATCACACACATTCGTTTATGTTCAAAGGTGCCACTTGTAATTTCACATATATGAAAACATTCAAATACACATGCCCAAAACCATTTAATATATAAAAATATATGTTTAGAAAACACTTACACATTTATAAAATAACTTGAAAAACATGAAAGATAATAGAAACTACTTACCTCTTAAACAATCCAAAATACACGAGTTTAGTTTAAGTAATCCGAAATTGACGAATCCTTGCCCATAACACAACCAAAATATCTCAATTATATTTCTTAGAAAATCCTTTAGGGCTTATGTGAGGTAACTATAAACTTTAGGGATAATTCTATAAGATCTAAAATACTTTCAGGGACTGCTGGGTTTATTTGAAAATTATCTTAGTCAAAGTATAATTTTCAAAATTTGAAAAAGACCTAATTTGTTTCAATTAAAAACTTTTCGGGTTTAATAACAAATTTAAAGGATAAACAGCAAAAACTACAAATCATCATCTTCTTCTTTCAACTTCTAGATTGCAGTACCTTTTACTTTTATTTTTAAAATAACTTTCCTTATTTTATTTATTTCTTTTCAAAACACCAAACATCAATTTCAAGTTAATTTGAAAACGAAAATAATTCATCAAAAATATATTTTTTGACCCATAAAATTACTCCAAATTTTCAGATTTATTACATACGAAAATACCCCAAAAATTTAGCTATTTAATTTGTAAATATGAATAAATTAGTTTTTCCATGGTCTGTAATAATTTACAATAAATTCTTGCCTAAAAAATATAATAATTAAATATGAAAATTACTAATATTTTCTTGGAAAATTCTTCCTCCCTCTAGAATCCAAGTTTGCTCCTAAAAAATGAAATTATTTTCTTGTCCTAAAACTCAATATTTATAGATAATTTAATCTTAAAATTTCTCCTACAATTTTGAATTAGTCTCAAATACGAATTTGAATTAATACTCTACACTTATTATTGTACTAAAACTCTAGCTTCTAGATTCTTTTAAATATTTATTTTGTTTCTTTATTTTTATTTAACAACAATTACGAATTTTACAGTATAAGTATTTTTAATATAACAATATAATAATCTAACATGACCATAGAAATTTCATATATATTTCATAATTAAATGTATAAATTAACAAGATCCATAAGTCAATCAAACATACGGAAGCATGCAGAAGGTGCAAAGTCTGACTATTTAACAGTCCAAAGCAAAAGCTAGAAAACCTTCAAACAGAAAGCTTCCCAGAATTTCACTAATAGATGGAGACAGATTTTTCCAAGAAAATGCCTTGCAAGAAAAATCTCCCAATACTGTAATTTCCACGGTGCCTGACTTCCAACTACACCTTTTTATCAACTTATAATGCCACTAGTAGCAATCTAGTAGAAGACTAAAATAGCTACCACCAATTGCCAACAAACAGAAACCTGTTTCATGTGAAATTATTCCACAGAAAATATGTCTTGTGTGATTGTAAATTTAATTAAGATATCTGACTTTCGTTACCTACGATAAGAAATTAAGAAATTTTTCTTAAATAAAAAAAAAAAAAGAATACCTTTTCTTTATATCCAGGCAAATTTTGCCAACAGAAGGATCATTTGTGCATGTAATATGAATATATATACTTGTTGTGATAATTGAAAATTTAGTACTAACTTGCTTTGGATAATTACTTAAGATTAAGAATATCCATTGAGGTCTAGACACTTGTGTGTCCATGCCCCTCTTATTCCAAAGCCAATAGACAACTAAACAAAAAGAGCGTATCTTTTTTGGCACATGTCATGATGATAGTGATAAACTGTCACCGAGTATGATAATTCGAATCTTAAATTTGTCATTAATAATTCATCACATTCCATAAAGTCAACAGCATGAGAATAATATACAGTACATATTGGGTCTGTCATCAAACAAGTGATTAAATCTTGCTGTAAAATATTTTTTGTCAATTTCTTATATTAGTATTTGATCTTGTCTTATTTTTAAATGTTTATTTTGTGCAGTATAAGTAAGAAAATACATGACAAACACTCAATATAGATGACTTAACGAGAATATTTTACTTCGAGTTCTAATGTATATATATATATGTATAGATTTTTGAAATCCCGTCGACCTTATTCAAAAAAAAGTGCTAGCTCCGATGAACATGAATTTGAGATTGAGTTAGGTTTTGATCGAGTTTAAGTATATTAAATATTATCCAAATTAACTCGAGATCGATATTAAAAATTCAAGTGAATTCCAGTAGTAATGAGATTACTATTTTAATTCAATTCGATTCGTTTATCCTTTATTCTTACCATATATATTTATTCATTAAAGTTAATACTTAACTATAAATTAAAGCACAAGTCATACCAGCAACAATTATGCAAAAGAGTAAAACTACATTTATACAAGTAACAAAGAGTGTATTTTATACATGGATAGACGACTTCCCAGTAGACTTTGAAGTTAAAAGAAGACTACCAAAGCCCTCAAAACTCCCCACCTTCCTTAGTCGTTTTCAACCAAAAATGTCTTCCCTTCCCCTCCGGCCAATCCTCGTCTCTCCCGCCCAATATGTATTTACGAATTTAATTTTCTTTTTAGGCTTACGAACCTTCCACCAAGTTTCTTCGAAATCAGTGTACTCAGCAATACCGCGTTGTTTTTAATTTCTCGTCTTTTTTTTTTGTTAATTCAAATATATATGGTTTTGTAGGTACAGATTGGCACACGGAAGAGTGTTTCGATTTGTACTTTAGAGTACATTTCCAATTTCACGCGGTCGGAATTGGTTGAATTTAGAATTCGGATTCGGTAACGGATTCAATTCAATAATTCTAACTTCCTAATTTTATTAAAAAAAGAAAAAATACTGTAAAAGGTATACAACATAAAAAAAAAGAGGTTATACCTTATGATTTATATGTTAAATTATATATAAAATGACATATTTAACTTACGATTTATGTGTTAGTGATATATAGGTAATCGATTAATTAATTCATTTTAAACTAAAATCGAATCAAAAGGTGAACGAATCAATATAAAAATTAACGACAAATTGCCACACATAAGAGTGTTTTTTATTCTTTACTTTATTCTCCTACATTTCCAGTTTTACGCATGGTTGAATTTGGTTTTCAGATTCTGTAACGGATTCAATTCATTTATTCTAAGTTCTTAATTTGAAAAATAAATAAATTTCAATAACTTACACGAAAATTAGTGTTACGTCATAAACTATAAGGAAATTTTTATATGGATCCGATTCATGATAAGTGGTATACATTCTTTGATTCAAATTCATCCGCGTCACTTTATTCTATTAAAATAATCATCTTCATAAATGATATGACTGAATAAAAAATTGAATTAAGAGATTTATATCATCTACCATAGACCGGATCTATTTAAAAAAATTTCTAAACTATACACCACACAATAGTGTGTGTCCGGGAATGTGCATAAGCGTGTTTGGTTGGGATGAAACTAGTTTTCAAAGCTTCCCACACTAAAAATAATTTACGCAATTATTGAGTATAAATTAAATTTTCTGAATAGTTTAAGAATGAAATTAAATTTTAAATACCTACATTTACGACTTCAATTACTAAAAGGTTATACAGAAAGCACAACACAATACAACACCTCCCCAAACACACTAGTGTATTTTCACGAGTGTGTATAATACACAAAACTCTTGAATATGAGATAAAAAGGCGGTTAGACATTATATATGAGTAAAGATGACTATAAAATATTATAAGTATACTTATATAAAGTGACAAATACTAAGTGATAAACAAAAACAATTGATATATCATTAGATCTGAAAAAGAATGAACAAAATATGATCAATATTCTAAAATAATGTAAAGGGGATTGAGCATTTAATAGAATTTTGATACGTTGACTGACTTTGAAAAGTGGTTTAAAATGCAATTTTGTAATTTATTTTTCAAATATTATTTAGAAAATAATAAAAAAAAATACCCATCCAAAGGATTTTCCACAAAAATATTTTTAAAAAACATTTTACGTCCAACCAAACGCATCCTTAATGTTACAAACAAAGCAAAGCACAACACAACACAACACAACACACACACTAGTGTGTGCCCGCGATTGCGTATAAATACACAACAACAAACTCCTTAATGCGATATAGATTGATGAATATATACATATAGTATACTGACTAAGCTTGACTTTTACTAGTATCATAATTCATAGGTAGCCGCTTTTGTTTAATGCTAAATTGAAGCTTCCTAGGTAGTTTCTTGTAATTGAGATACGAATTTCTTTATATAAATGGTACAGTTGGGCAGTTTTGCTGGTGAAACACCTTTCAGAATTTCTTGCATTAATAGTTTAATTTTTCTTCAATCAATTGGTTATTTTTTTTTATCTTAATTAGCCTTATGATGGCACTGAAACGATGCTTGGAGGGGGGTGAGGATGAGGAAGGGTCTCAAACTCAATTCCCAAATCGTGATTTTAAACGCAGGAATGTTTTTGCCAGGTGGGTTGTATTCATACGTTTGAGATGAATATTCTGTTTACATGAATGTTTTTGGTTGTTCTAAATTGTTAATTATTTCCAAATGCTTTCTTTTATTTGCAGAGAAGTCAGCAATATATCTGTGCCAGAACTTGTATCCAGGTTGGAGCCTTTTCTTCGAAAATGTGTAAGCATCTGATCCTTTTTTTGTTAATGATTCACGAATCTTTACAGAAATTAAGTACTTTGTTCGATTGGTATATGAATAAATGCTAGAATTTTGATTATGATCTTTTTATTCATTGATTTTTTGTTTCATCCTTTTTGTTCTATTTCCTTTGTTGGTACTTTAATTCTATTGATACTTTCCTACCTAAACCAAAATAATTGTAAGTCAAAAGTGAGAAAGAAAAAGGGAAAATGAGATTTCACCGCTCAACAAGAGTTTATTCATGATGATGTATCAAGGTCACGAGTTAAATCTGAATACTAGCTGGTATTGATTTAGTTATACTTGAGCTGAATGGTCCTTGTCGAGGTTTGAGTACAACTTGTTAGTTAAGAATTAAGTGTTTGTTCATCATCTTAGCATGAAGATTTGTTTGTTGTCGTGTCAATTCCCCCTTCCCGGTTCTTCCTTCCAGCCTCCCCTTCTAATAAAAGAGCATAGAATGCAAATTCTAAGTAATATCAGACTTTCTTCATTTTTCCACTAAAGTAATTACTGTTACGGTTGAGAATTGAGTTGTGTACTTAGATAAATTATATTTCTGGAAACCTTTTGTCCATATTGGTAAAGCTTTCTCATTTGTTGCACCGGAAAATTTAACCAGCTGTTATTTTTTTGGGAGCCACGGAAGCATTTAAATTCTAATTTTGTTCTCTTGTGTTTTAATTTCAGGTGAGTCAGGAGGTAGAACGTGCAATCAGCTCATATCTGAGGTTGGTTTCTTCATTTACTATTGCCAGGGCAATACCCCCCCACCATAACTTTCGTTGATACTTGTCTTTTAAATCGTTTAAGGCTTTAAGCATCAAATACCATTCATATTTACTCAATTTCAGATTTTGAATTATTCAATGGTAGTTATAATTCATCATCCTGTTTTCCTGGTGGTAAGATTCCGGATATCTGTTAAATATGTTGTCTAAAACTGGAGCTATTAATGTTTCTTTCAGGCCTTCACTTAATCAGATTGATTCCTCTGGGGAATCAAGGATGTGGCAGTTGCACTTTGATGATAAATTACCTTGCGGACTCTTTACGGGGTGTAGAGTGGAAACAGAGGACTCTGGACCAGTTAAAGTAGTGTTGCGTGATTCTAGGTCCAGAAGAATAATAACATCTGGACCATTGTCCTCGATAAAAGTAACTGTTGTCGTGCTCGACGGTGACTTCAACCAAAGATGATCAAGATGATTGGACTAAGCAGGAGTTTAACTACAGAACTGTACGAGAAAGAGAAGGCAAAAGGCCACTTGTGACTGGGACTTTGGCAATATCATTGAAGAACGGGGTGGGGCACATTGAAGATATCAGTTTTACTGACAATTCAAGCTGGATAAGGAGTGGGAAGTTTAGGCTGGGTGCAATTACAAATGAAAGATGCATTAGGGAGGGAATGAGCAACGCCTTTAAAGTAAAGGATCACCGGGGCGAGTGTGAGTTCCTCTCTATCAATACTTCCTCCACCTGATTTCTAGTTGGAACATATTCATCATTCTCATAATTGATAAATCTGCAATTTGGCTGATTTCGATTCCTTTTCTTTTTGTTTGTTTTAATAGCATACAAGAAACATCATCCACCATCATCAGTTGATGAAGTTTGGCGACTGGAAAAGATAGCAAAAGATGGTGCATCCCATAAGCGGCTAGCTGCGAATGGCATATCCAATGTGAAATACTGTGTAAGGACTTCTTGCGGTTGTATGTCACTGATCCATACTTACTCCGCAATGTAAGATAATTTCCTTTTATTTCCTCTGCGTTTCCTAATTGTTAGAGCAAGCTAGTATCTTTACTATGATGAAAATGGTTTTAGACAAGTCCTCTAATCCTGTAAATGTGTATAATGTAGATACTCGGTGGTAAGATCTCAAACAAGGCATGGAAGACAATCATTGAACATGCTGCAGCTTGTCTTTTAGATGACAATGAGCTCTATTTATACAAGGCTGCAGATGGGACTGTGCTTGTGCTCAATTCTATCTATGAAGTTGTTGGAGCAAGTTTTGATGGTGAAAGTTACCTATCTCTGAACATGCTCGATATATCTCAGAAGGTTTTTATCAAATCTTAAGTTTCATCTTCTAGAAAGTGTCATCTTTGATGTCTAACCATTTGTGTTTTGCATGTTATCGACAGCTGATGGTTGAAAATATGAAGCGGACTGCCTACAAAAATGTAAATTACGTATTGGTTCCATTTGGTGACCAGTCATTTCTTGTGCGTCCATTGCTGTTGTCAAGTTCACTAGCAAGCTCTTATCGCAGCCCAAGTTCATCACTACAGAATGTTAATTTCCCAGTTGAACAAGGTAATGAATGATCTTTTCCTTTCCTTTACTGAATGTAATCTTTTCAGTGAATAATTGACAAGGTCAAATCGTGTATTCATAAATTGGTAATCTGATTTATTCCCTTTCCCCAAACTACTCTTTCTTCAAGTTTACTTGATCATTGTGAGGCCATTTTTGTGCTGAAATTCAGAGAAATCCTGTGAAAGTCGACAAATTGCAGTTTTGCAGAATTTTTATAAATCCCGTTTAAATAACCCTCTTCTGGATTGCACAATTTGTTGGCTAACCACCTGTAAAGAGAAAACCTGCACCTGCTATGATTACTCATATTAGCCCTCTTAGTCCATGCACTTTTCATGAGAGTGTGCATGAATGATCATAGACTCATTTTCCAAAAATGTTCCCTGAATTGAAAAAATGCTGTTTCTGTAAAAGGAGGATTATTGTAGTCATTTTTATGTGAAAACCATCAGTGGATGTTAGATTTAACATTTCTGGACATCAGGGGCAGATGTCCATGTGGTTTCTCATAACACGGGGATTTGGCACTCGATATCTTTCTTTTGTCTTTTTTATTTTTTATTTTATTTTTTTTCAGTCGTATGCCTACTAAATTTACATTAACAACTATCGAACAGTATAACGATCCAGTAACTCCATCTATCTCATTTTGAATCTTGGTACAAACACTTTCTTTTAAGCTGAACATGAGCTAACTATAGGCTGTAATATCTTATAAAAATATTGGTTCAGTTAAGTTCTAAACTCTCATTTCTTTGTTTCCCGACTCATTATGATCTTGTAGTTGTTTTTGCTATTTGGAACTTACTGAAATCATCTTTTTTACAGATCAAATGGAAATGCAGGTGAACTCTGACCCCACAAAAATTGCTCCAATGCGTACTTTTTATGAATTACAAGAAGGGAATCAGTTCAAAATATCTGCAGGAGAGACTTCTCATCATATGGAACCATTCAATTCTTTTTTGAGCAACAGTTTCATTATCCGTGATTCCTATGATGAACTCCAAGCTAGCTCATTTGGTTGGGATACTACTGGTTCTTTCGGCACAGTGGGATTGACTGATCATCAACCATTTTTAAACGAAAACTTTCAGGTTGAAACATCAGCTTGGCAGGGGAATGGTTTTTTCGTCACTCCAAGAAATCAGGCACTAGGTGTTCTTTCTTCTGATTTTGGCATCCGTATATCAAGCAATGGAAAGCCTAAAGCAAGTTGGTGCAAGATCAGGGCTGTCGTAAAATGGCGAATGATCAAAAGTAGCTGCCAAAAGAATGGCAAAGCTTTTAAGTATCCCTTCTGAACTTTCAACAACTCATAGTATTAAGCTCCAGAAATGATCATGGTTCTTTACAATAGGTATCCTTTCTTTACCTTTTTGTAGCAAACTTAAATCGTTTAAGCGGTTGTGGTTGTTTTTGTGCATAGACAAAACAGTTCTTTCTTAGTCTTAAAGGTGCATTTGTAACTAGTGTTTTCCTCACCTCTCTAACTAGTGAGTGCGGTGATGGATCATAACATCTAGGCAGAATTTGGTTGCTGGAAGTAACAGCAAACTTCCTTATAAGCTTCTTTTTTTTTTTTAATTTATTTTTCTAAGTGGTTAATGTTTTTATGTTTGCCCCCTTAATGGCGAGGTGAATAAATATTATTGTTGTTTAATTTTGTAAATAATCAATATGTTGCTGCTTTGTAACTGGATGATGTTTTAAGTTTAATATTAGATTTCCTTTTCTTAACCCACCACCAAAAAAAAAAAAAAAAAAAATATTGCATTTTTTCTTGTCCTCTGAAGAAGTTAAATTTTGGCTTCTTGTACAAAAAAGCAAGGTTGGGATAGATATCAAAACCTGTTTAAAATTTAGGTGAAGGGAAACAATATATACTAATTTAGATCATCAACACTTTCGCTCAAATCCAAGCAATTGCAGAACCAAATAGCTATAAAAAGTGACATACTGAAATATTCTAGGTCAAGTTTCTTTTTGTACCTAGTTGAGCCAGGGGAAGTGTAAACAAGAAGTTAAATCAAGAAAGGGCAGAGTGGAGTGGAGTGGAGTGGTCATGAACCAAGCTCCGATAGCATGTTAAAATTTATGAATTATTATCTATCAATTAGTAATAAGTGAAGTGATTTATGAACTTTATTAAATAATTTAGGATTTCTTTGATATTTCTTTTTTATACGTAACTTGGGTTGATTGAGAGTTGGGGCTAAAGAGAAGACAAGGCGCGGGTGGAGTTGTGGGTATATGAATTAAAACCCAATGACCAATTCTGCTACCATATTAAAGAATATGAGTTCTATCTAAAAACCAATTGGTTATCAGTGGAAGTGACTCATAAACTTTATTAATTAGTTCAGAATTCCTTGAAAAACTGATATGGAATATGTTGGCTCCAAATAAACCTATCTGAAAGAGGGGGGGTGAATTAGGTTGTTTCATAAGACAAACCTTTTAATGTGGTTAATGAAAATATAAACTTTATGCAACAAATAAACACTTAATCACAAATAATCAAAGATAAATATTGAACAATTAAACTTTAAAGAACAAATGTAAAGATTGAAATAGAGAATATCAAACCAAACTCCCAAACTTCTCAAGTTTGGAGTGTATCCACTAGTAGTGCCTCTTCAAAGAAGGTGAGGCAATAACTTTCTTGTACACAAAGTAGGCTCACCCTTGCACCAACTAAGTTTCTCTAGTTGAGCTAAAGGGTTACACTTGTTATCTCTCCACTCTTACACTTGAAAATCACTCACTAGTGTACTCTTACTCATACTAATTCCCTCTAGTTGAGCAAAGAGAACTATACTACCCAAACCAATACAACCTACAATATTTTAGCCTATTTCTCTCCAAAATAGCTCTTACAAGTGTTTGTATTGAATGTAATAGTTGCACTCTCTATATTTTTTGGTGCAATTACAAACTTGGGGGTATTTATAGATGCCCAAAAACTGCAACTAACAATTCTCTAATGGCTACTTTTTGTTTACTGGAAAACTAACTGTTAGAGCTTTCGGACGGCCGACTACGTCCGAAGGAACTAGCCGTTGGACCTTTCGGAAGGCCGCTGCTAAGCCTTGCGTCCGACATTGCGTTTGTTCTCTAGAGGGTGTTTGTCTTCCTTCGTTCGGACGTCCAAGGCTGCGTCCGAACTTGCGTCCGGTCGATGTCAATGTCTTCTGGAACATTGATCGGACACTATTCTTTGTCCGAGATTGCTTCAGGTTCTCTGTGTCGGACTTCCTTTTGGACAGTCATCATCGTCCGAATTGTCTTCTGGTTGTTTTCTTGATTGTGTTCGGATAATCATTTACGTCCGAACCTTCCTGTTTATCTGCACACTTGTTTTCAAACTGTTACAATGATTTGGTCATTAACAAAATATGATTATCACAGTTGGGGTTCAACAGAACATTTTGTTTTGTAATTGATACTCCATCTCATATGTGACTGGGTTTAATTAAAAGTCCAGTATTAGAGAGAATCCATTGGTTGGAGGTAGAGAGAGCCCGTTGGCACGTATGACTAATGAATTTTATTAATTAGTTTAGAATTCCTTGAAAAGCATTGTGAGACATTTTGTCTTTTGATAGCTTCTTACACATGACTTAAGTTAGTTAAATATCAAGGACTGAAGAGAACCCATTGCAAAGACTAGAGAACCTAAGTCACGTATGTAGTTTTATGATTTATGGCAAAGACCATACGAACCACATAACTTTCTAAAGTTACTAGATTTACCTACTAATTTTTTTCGTAGCCAAAATTGTCATTGAACTCTCAAATTTGATTGACCAAAATCGCTGCTAATTTTTTTCGTAGCCAAAATAGTCATTGAACTCTCGAATTTGATTGACCAAAATCTGTTCTATTAGTTTGAGACGTCAAATCAACCATTATCCAATACATGTGAGAGGCATGTGATTTTTTAGAGTGGGCAAAAACGTAAAAAATGTATAAATTTGTTTATTTTTCTTTTTTTCCCTTATCTTTCTCCTTCTCCTACATTGAATTACTGATTCATTATTTCCCTAACACCACCATCTCTAGTCTCTACAAAGTGTCAATGAGCTCACACAACGACCTCCCAATGACCGCACACACCAAGCCACTATCTCTCTCTCTCTCTCTCTCTTTTTCCCTCTCCATTTCTTGTTTCTTTCTTTTGTGAAATTTTTTTCCCACTATAATCATCTCCCTTCTCCAATCTCTGCAACTATTACAACAGCCATAAAAATTTCTTGGCTCATTCAAAAGCATGCTTTCTGTTCCTTGCTAGAGTTAAACAAAAGTTTCTTGGATCTCATCATTTTCCAATCTCTACAACTATTACAATAGCCATAAAAATTTCTTGGCTTATTAGAAAACGTCCTCTCTTCTCCTTGATAGATCTAAACAAAACCTTCTTGGATCTCATAGTTTTCATCCCGTCTACCCTCCCCCACTACTTGTCTTCATCCTCTTCCTCCCCTCCTGGTCCCTTTTCTCCGTACCCCTCTTTACCTTCATCATGAACCCTAAGAAGAAAGTGTAGAATGGGGTTTTGAGGGTAGAGGTTCAGGTTTTTTGGAAACTTGGGCAAGATTTGGGTGGTCTTTAGTGAAACAAATTTTGTTGGATTTTGATTTAAGAAAATAAAAAAAAAAAGAAAAAAAATCAGGAAAATGTATAGTACCCTCAGCATTGTCCACTTCTTGCTTGACGAAAATCCTAGACGAGGAAGCTTTGGTTTCCAGTGGTGAATTTTTTTTTATTTTTATTTTATAGAATCTAAGGTTTGGATCCAAAAGTGAGGAGGGTGTTTGTCCAGGAGATAAGGGGGTGGGGAAGGAGAAGATGGGAATAGGAAGAGGGACAAGAGAAAAACCCCCCCCCCCCCTTATTATTTATACACATGGTGGTGGTGGTGGTGGTGGTGGTGGTGGTGATGGGGATTGATGGTTTAAAAAAAAAAAAAAGAACGAAAGAAAAGAAGAAGAAGATGATGATAGTTAGGGTTTTGGTGAAGTAAATAGCGACTGAACGAATTTGTCCCTTTAAATATCATGTGGATGACACATTTTAAGTAGTAACGCTTCACTTAACAACCAAAATGGATGGAAGATAAATTTGATAGTTGAGTGGCCATTCGGCAACAAAAAAAATTTAATGGGCAATTTCAATAACATATGAAAGTTAAAGAGAGGTCTATGGTCTTTTACCCTATGATTTGTATGAACAAAATTAGATCCATATGTGATATCATATTAAAGAATATGAACTTTCACCTCAAAGATAATTGATATTGAATGGAGTGGTCCATGAACTCTATTAATTAGTTTAGGATTTCTTAGACAATTGATGTGGGACATTTTGTCCTTTGACACACCCTGTGGATTAGGTTGGTTGAGAGTTTGGAACTAGAGCGAGTCTCTTGGAAGGGGTTAGAGAACCCAATGTACGTATGGAGTTGTAATATGGTTTTTATGAATAAAAGTTAAGGTCCAACTTTGATTCCATATTAAAGAATGGTTAATCTTACATATATCATTGATGTAGAAATTTTTTTACACTATCGGGTTTAGATGCATGCCACATATGCAAAATAATATTTGAAATTTAAACAATGCACATGTGGCATACATCTATACCAAATAGTGTAGAAAATTTCCTACATTGGTAGTGTATGTAAGATTAATCATTAAAGAATGTAAGTTTCTATCGCAAAACTAATTAATAATGAGTGTAGTAGACTTATGAATTTTATTAATTAGTTTAGGATTGTTTGGGCAACCGATGTGAGATATTTTGTCCTTTGATGCTTCTTCTCACACATGATTTAAGTTAGTTGAGAATCTAGAGGTAGAGAAAGTCCGTTAGAAAGGGTTAGAGAACCCAAGACACATATGGAGTTGCGGGTTTTCATGAATAAAACTCAGTTTATAGCTCTAATATCATATTAAAGAACATGAACTTCCATATCTACTCCAAGTGTTTCTTAGATGAAAGTTAATGTTCTTTAACTTGAGTTTAACTAATAAAAGCCACACAACTACACACGTGCCTCAAATTCTTTCTTACTCCTTTCAATTGGTCTTTCAGCCAGTCCAACTTATGAGTTTTTCAGTAACCCAAGTCACATGTGAGATAAGATGTCAAAGATAAAATTATCTAACATCGGTTTCCAAAGAAATCCTAAACTAATTAATAAAATTTAGGTATCATTCAACTAATTATCAATTAATTTCGGGATAAAAACACATATTTTTCAATATATCTAGAGGGGAAAATCAAACATAGAAATATCTAGCTAGTTTATGAGTGCAATAGAGAAGAAGACTAAGCCAGCTAGGGTGTTTACAAATCGATTTGGGTTAATGTTAAAGATTTTTATAACTAAACGATTTATGCTCATAAGTATATAAATCTCAAACTAAAATCAATTTTTTATTGGGAAAAAAAAAAAACTAAAAAGTCATTTCGCACTCAATTTGAATTGGTGGGAGTCGGTTTAATAAGTTTATGTAGTCTATAGGATTCTTTACTTTGTGTCTATACTTCATAATAATCTATTTCAAATTAGTACTACTGCAATACCTCAAACATTGAACATAAACTAATGCAATATATTACAAATATCATCATCTAACATATTATATATAGAGAGATACACACATACACATATATATAGACACACACTACGTTGTACATGAAGTTATTTTTCAATTACCGTTTACCACCTTCAATTATTTGATCGAATTTTAAATAAAATGTGATATATTAAAGTTAATTATGAATTTGTTCATCTTTTTAATATGAAATCTTGCAATAAATATTTATTTTTTCCTTTTTTTATCCAATAATCCTAAAATAAATTTATTTGATCTTCTATTAATTATGCAGAAAATAATCACTTCAACATTTTTTCTCACATACTAGTGTGTGTATATATATATACATACTTAATGCTAAAATCTTTATTAACTATAAGTTTGACATTTTCTAATATTTCTCTAAGCAAAAGAAATTATTTAGTACCATTTACATTATACATTAGATAAATTTGTTCTTTGAAGTTTTAAGTGAAAAGAAAACATGAAAATCTTTGTTTAAAATGAAAATACATTTTTTATGAATTAAAATTATTAAACTCTTGAGTAACTATCAAAAGAACATTTGGAAAGACGTATACACGGTTTGGTTCAGTTTTATTTCAATTTTTACTTTTGTAAATTGAAACCAGACCAAACAAGCTTCTATTTAATTTAAAAATCAGAAATCATAAGCCGATCGTTTGAAGTGATGAACCGAAAGCTTAATACATTTACTTGACCATCGATCCGAATTAAAAAAATATTGGCAAAAACACAACTCAAAACATCGAAGTCTCTAGAATGTTGAACATTAGAAATCAAATTTAGAAAGTGTAAAATATTTTTCTAAAATAATGGAAAAAAAAATTGTGCCCATTCGTAGTATTTTGAGCCTTGAGGTAATTATACTATAAAAGAAGGTGTATCTTTACAGGAGTAGTATGAATAAAAGGCATGCACCCCATGGTTACTTTCAACCATCTCTCCACTACCAATACAAATTCTATACGTACATTGAAATTCCTCAACCCCTTCCAATTTCTCAATATACACATACTTGATGTTATCCTTTTAAATACTCATTAATATCTCTTTTCAAATATTAAATACTCTTTCTACCCTTCTCAAACATTTTCTAAAGTTTTTATGTCAAAATACAATTTTTAAGACTTGAGGGACCAAAGTGTAAATTTTAAAAGTTGATTAAAACTTCATAATGAAGATTCGTATCCTAGCGCAATATATTGTTCGTATACTAAGAAAGTAATGTTCCAGAGAATTTTACCTTACAAAACCCTTTTGCCAACTCTTCAAAATCCATTACTAGTTTAAGAATTTTTCCCTCCAAATCAAATTGGTGATCTAAGAATACTCGTATATCTTTAATTCAACTTTACAAGTAAGTTTTATTTCAATTGTTTGCATGGTTTTCATGTTAAATTTCAAGTTCCTCAAGAAATTAATTCGTTTAATTTTTGTTGTTTGTGAATTGATTTTATTATCAAATATGTTTATAAGCTATTGAGACTTGATTTATGGTTTGAAATGACTTTTTAACTATTATTTTGATGAAATTTGAATGAATGTTTGACAATTCTTAACCTAGTAATATATTTGAAAATATGAACACTAATTTTTAGACTTTTATCTTATTTTTACGAATTTAAGTCAACCCTTATTTGTTATGTTCGATTATTGCCTAATTTGAGAATTTGGGTGATACCCAAAAGTGAACCCTACCTCAATTTTTATCTTAATGGTATAACACTCTCCTAGTTTAGGTGATTCAAAATTAGAGTTTTAGACCGTCGAAATTAGGATACATCTACGAATTCGATTTTCGAGGTAAGTAACGTTTACACCTTTTTATCGATACTCTGTATATGATTGGTTTTGCAACCCTAGAATAATTGATATTAGAGGTAAGTATATCTATTTTGTGTAATGTTTATAAGGTAATTATGTTTATAATTTATGTGTTCGTTATGTAATATATCATTTGTTCATTATTGTATTATGTGTTAATGAATAATTATTGAGAAGAGTTCAACGGGTCACTTGAGTGGATTTGGCTATGAGTGAGTGAATAAAATGATATATTGTATACTCTGTTTCGTAAATGTTATACCTAATCTATCGGGAAGACAAATAATAGACACTTCGCTGTGCCTTGTCTACTCGGGCGGATAATAGGTAGAGTTGGATCCAGTGATGGGAAGACTTTTGTGTACCATGAGCTCCTTTATTGATATTTATATTTTAATAATTGAAAATATCTCGTATATCGTTTTCTGCACTGATTGTATACATGTTGTCTATAATTGGGTTTAAATGTTATTTACTAAGCACTATGTGCTTACTCCGTTATTGTTTTCCTCTTTGTTTGGAGTTGAGAACTAATAGGAGGCTACAGATCCTGAGTCTCTGAGTGGTGATCAGGGAGGGGATTACTGCATGGACCCCGATTATTGGAGTTAAAGCTTTCCGTTTGCCATCTTAGTGTGAGGTTGGTCCTTCTGTTTAGGCCTGTGTGCCTATGGACTTGTTAGATTTGTCTTGTGATCGAACTTTTGACTGTTATTTGGATGTGATTTGATGCTTGAATATGAGTGTGATTCGATTATCGTGGATTGTTATGGATATGGTTGTTGTATATACTTTTGTGGTTTTGTTTCGGTTAATCTTGTGATATAATGACAAGTAATATGATTTGATTATTGCTCTGTGACTTGCATGTCGAGGTGATCTCGAGGTGCGGTGTGTCATTGCCCCGTTTTGGGAGCGTAACATTGAGTGGTTTCAAAGTATAGGTTATTCAATCTCATGTCAAGTATTATGTTGAACTGTTATTGTTATGAGCGCAGTATTGAGGACTTGGACTTGTAAGTAACTTAGAGTTTAGGACTGGCCAATCCAAACTATGAGTTACTGCGATTCCTTATTCGTAATACTTAGATGGGAAGTGGTTGAAGTGTGTAAGCGTATTATTTCATGGTTAATGTCTAAATAAGAATTAATATGTGATACTTACCCTATATGAAATATGCGAGAAATGGAATCCGAATTAAATAAATAGAAATAGGTTGTCATAACTCAGGAAGAGACACCTGAGCAGGGGCTTAGGACCAGCCAAACACAGGTTGAGGAATCTGTCGAGACAGATCAAGGGGTAAGAGGACAAATTCAGACTGAGTAGCAGACACAGCAGTCACAGCAATTACAGCAGCTTCAGTCTTCACTGATAACTGCGCCGGTGATAGATTATGCCACCATTGCTGTGATTATGGTACAGGCGGTGCATGCAGCTATTCATACTACTCCTGTAAACCCTACACCTAGTCCACCACCTCAACCAGAAGCTAAAGATATTGATTATTATTACCAGACAATCACGAAAATCAATATTCTCACTTTCGAGGTAAACATGACCCAAACGAAGCAGTATGAAAAATGGTTAGGACAAGTTGAAGAAAATTTAGAATTGTTGAAGGTTCCTGATGAATACAGATTTTTGATTGTAAAGCCATATTTGGTTGGAGATGCTGCAAGATAGTGGAAGAGGGTAAGACCTATACTTGCCTCTTTGGGACAGATTTCATGGATTGCTTTTAGAGAGGCATTTCTGGTGCACTTTTACCCCTTCACCTTCGAATTAAGCGAAGAGACGAATTCAATTCATTTAAACAGACTCCAGGAATGTCGATAGTAGAGTATTCACACAGATTTCACACATTAGAGATGTTTGCTTTTGGGGTTATGAACGACAGAGTAGATAAATGTGATCGTTTAGAAAGGGTTTGGTGAAAGATATTCGGAAGAAAATAGCGGCCGTGGACACAAATACATTCGAGAAGTTGTATGATGCTAGTGCTCGTGTAGATACGTTCGTGAGAAGGCAGGTAGTGGAAGAGAGGGATGACAAAGGTCCATATGTTCCTCCATAGAGACGTACTTTATAGACCTGCAGTACCTCTAACCCGCAATGTACGACCACCGCAGCCACCATTTTCACAGTTTCATGGTTTCAGGTCCCAACCACCACAGGCGAGACCGCGACCACCCTTAGCAATTGTTGGACCCTCTCGGGTTATTGATAAGAGGAAAATGACAGAATCGGCACCAGTCCCACTCCAGGCACGACCTCGCATTCCAAAGTGTAATTATTGTCATCGTTATCATATGGGAGAGTACAGGTGGAGGTCCGGAGCATGCTTAGCCTGTTGTAGTTTTGAGCATAGGATCAGAGATTGCCCTACTGGCAGGCCAGGACCATCACAGCAATAGATGCTCTACAAAGAAAGAATGATAGCGACACAGGACCAATTACAGCCCGAGTTTATACTATGACCCAACAAGAAAAAGATGGATCGAGTCAAGTTGTGGCAGGTATGATATTAATTAATAATGTGTCTGTGATTGCTCTATTTGAGTGGTGCTACGCATTCTTTCATTTCTAGAAGACTTGGGTAGAAAGTTGAACGTTAAATCTGATTGGCTTGATACCCCTTATATGATAGGTCACTAGGGGATAGAATTCTTGAATTTAGATGGGTATATCCTAACTGTAAGGTATCATTGGGTGATTATGAGTCGATATTAATCTCGTGCAACTTAATATGTTTGATTTTGACGTAATATTGGGTATAGATTGGTTATTTCGCAATTATGCTCACTTAGACTATAGGGAAAAAAAGTTAGATTTTATTTTCTAGAGAAAGAAAAAATTATGTATTTGGGTGGTATAAAGAAATCAGACAGACAACTTGTACCACTACTGTCAATAATATAAGCACAGAGGACACTGAGGAAGGGTTGTGAGCATTCTTGGTTTACGTGATTAATATAGAAAAGAAAGGTGCCAAACTAGAAGGCATTTCAGTGGTCTGAGAGTTTCTAGATTTTTTCAGAGGATTTGCTAGTGTTACCACCAACGCGAAAAATAGAGTTTAAAATTAATCTACCACCAGAGACTGCTACCCAATCTCTAAAGTTCCTTACAGAATGGCCTCAATAGAATTTAAGGAATTGAAAACGCAATTGCAGGAGTTATTAGATAAGAAATTCATCAGACTCAGTGTATCTCTTTGGAGAGCTCCAGTATTGTTTGTGAAGAAGAAAGATGGCAGTCTTAAGTTGTGTATTGATTATCGGGAGTTGAACAAGATCACTATCAAGAATAAATATTCCTTGCCAAGGATTGACGATTTGTTTGATCAGTTGAAGGGTGCCAGGGTATTTTTTAAGATAGATCTGAGATTTGGGTATCATTAGCTGAGGATCAAGGCGGAGGATGTTCCCAAGAGTACTTTTCGAACTAGATACGGCAACTATGAGTTCTTGGTGATGCTTTTTGGGCTAACCAATGTACCTGCAGCTTTCATGGACCTGATGAACTGGGTATTTCAACCCTATTTAGATAGGTTTGTGATAATTTTCATCGATGATATCTTGGTTTACTCACCTTCAGAGGAGGAGCACGAAACATTTTAGTTTTAGGCTGATTTTACAAAAGTTAAGAGAGCAGAAGTTGTATGCAAAATTCAGTAAATGTGAATTTTGGCTGAAGAATGTAACATTTGTTCGGGCACATCATCTCAGAAAGTGGAGTATCAGTGGATCCTAAGAAAATTGAGGCAATTGTTGATTGGCCTAGACTAACAAATGTGATAGAGGTTCTCAATTTCTTGGGTTTGGTAGGTTATTACTGAAAGTTTGTAGAAAGATTTTCTTTGATAGTTGTGCCATTGACCAGGCTTATCTAGAAGTAGACCAAGGTTGTGTGGCTGCAGATTGTGAGGTTAGTTTTCATGAATTGAAGAATAGGTTGATATCAGTACCGGTGTTGAATTTGCCATCTGGGATTGGGAGGTATGTGATCTATAGTGATACTTATAAGAATGATTTGGGTTGTGTGGTGATGCAAAATGATAGGGTCATTGCTTATGCTTCGAGACAGTTGAAACCTTATGAATAGAATTAACCTATTCATGAATCTTAGCCTAAAATTAGCAGCCATTATGCTCTGAAGATTTGGAGACACTATCTTTACGGGGAGCAATGTGAAGTATATACAAATCGTCAAAGTCTGAAATACTTGTTCACATAGAATGAACTTAATATGAGGCAAATTAGGTGGTTGGAATTACTTAAAGACTGTGATTTAAAGATCAGCTATCACCTAGGGAAAGCCAATAGAATAGCAGATGCATTGAGTAGGAAATCTTCCGAGGTCACAACTAACACGTTGAGAAGGCAAATAGAGGAACTTAATTTGGAGGTTGTGGAGTCCACAACCAATATTTTAGCAGCACTTGTGGTGCAACCGACCTTGATAGATAGGATTAAACAAGCTTAGGTTACAGATCCAGAGTTAATGAAGATTAGGAACAAGGTGGAAAGTGGAGATCCAGGGGAATTCTAGGTTGATAATGGCATTATTTGGATGCAAAGATAACTTTGTGTACCTGCAAATAAAGACTTGAAGAAAGAGATCATGGCTGAAACTCACTCTAATTCTAGATTTTCTATTCATCCTGGCAACACCAAAATGTACAAGGATTTGAAACAAAATTTCTGGTGGAACAACATGAAAAGAGAGATTGCTGAATTTGTATCCAAATGTTTAGTTTGTCAACAGGTAAAGGCCGAGCACCAGAAGCCCAGTGATTTATTGCATCCATTGCTTATTCTAAAGTGAAAATGGGAGCATATTACAATGGATTTCATTAGTAGGTTGTCTAGGATCATATTGGGACATGATTGTATCTGGGTTATTGTGGATCGGTTAACCAAATCTGCTCATTTCTTATCCTTGAAGACTTCTACTCCTATGGACAAATTAGTGCGGATATACATGAAAAATATTGTGAAACTACATGGTGTACCTGTTAGTATTATTTCAAATCGAGATCCAAGGTTCACTTCTAGGTTTTGGACAACCTACCAGCAAGCCATGGGTATAGAATAGTTTTGAATCTGCATTTCATCCCTAAACAGATGGGCAATCAGACAGATAATGTCAAACTTTAGAAGATATGTTAAGGGCTTGTGCCATTGATTTTAAGGGTAATTAGGATGAACATTTGATATTGATGGAATTCTTCTACAATAACAGCTACCACAGCAGCATCGGCATGGTTTCGTATGAAACTGTGTATGAAGAAAATATCGGTCACCCTTATATTGGGATGAAATTGGGGAAAGAAAACTAACAGGGCCAGAGTTGATTCAAATTATAATGAAAAAGACAGCAGTTATTCGAGACAGAATCAAGGCAGTTCAAAATAGACAGAAAAGTTGGACAGATATGAAAAGAAAACCATTGGAGTTTTAGGTTGGAGACAAGATATACCTAAGGGTTTCGCCGATTAGAGGGGTTATGAGATTTGGTAAGAGTGAAAAATTGAGTCTAAAATTTGTGGGACCCCCTTCGAGATATTGTAGAGAGTTGGAAACTTGACATATCAGTTGGTTTTACCTCCAGAGTTGGCTCGAGTGCACAATGTATTTCATGTTTCATAGTTTCGAAAAAAGGTACGTATCTGATCCAAGCCATGTGATTGAATATCAATCTCTCAGTGGCAAGGAAGAATTGGATTATGAAAAGGTGCCTGTTCGCATTATTGATACCAAGAAACAAGTCTTTCGATATCGATCTATTTTATTTGTTAAGGTTCAGTGGTCTAATCATTCAAAAAGGGAGGCGACATGAAAATTTGAAATCGACAAGTGATACAAGTACCCTTACTTGTTCGTCTCGTAAGTATGTTAAGTTTCGAAAGTGAAACTTTTCTTAAGGAGAGGAAAATGAAATACCTAACTTTTCTACTCATTTCACATATTTTCGTACTTGATCTTATCCTTTTAAATATTCATTAATATCCCTTTTCAAATATTAAATAATCTTTCTACCAGTTTTAAACATTTTCTAAAGTTTTTATGTCAAAGTACAATTTTTAAGACTTGAGGGACCAAGGTGTGAATTTTAAAACATGAGATGTGTTCATAACGAAGATTCATATCCTAGCCGCACTATATTGTGTCCTATCCTAAGAAAGCAACGTTCTAGAGAGAATTTTACCTTACAAAACCGTTTTGCCAACTTTTCAAAATCCATTACTAGTTTAGGAATTTTTCTCTCCAAATCAAATTGGTGATCCAAGAATATTCGTACACCTGTAATTTAACTTCACAAGTAAATTCTATTTCAATTTTTGCATGATTTTCATGTTAAATTTCAAATTTCTCAAGAAAAAAATTCGTTTAATTTTTGTTGTTTGTGAATTGATTTGATTACCAAATATGTTTATGAGCTTTAGGACTTGATTTATGGTTTGAAATGACTTTTTAACTATTATTTTGATGAGATTTGAATGAGTGTTTGACAATTCTTAACTTAGTGATATATTTAAATTTATGAACCCTAATTTTTAAACTTTTATCTTATTTTTACGAATTTAACCAACCCTTATTTGTTATGTTCGATTATTACCTAATTTGAGAATTTGGTTGATACCCAAAACTAAACCCTACCTCGATTTTTAACAAATTTCTAATGGTATAACACTCTCCTAATTTAGCTGATTCAGGATTAGAGTTTGAGGTCGTCGAAATTAGGATACGTCTACAAAATTGATTTTTGAGGTAAGTAACGTTTACGCCTTTTTATAAATACTCTGCATATGATTGATTTTGCAGCCTTAGAATAATTGATATTAAGGTAACTATATTTATTTTGTGTAATATTTATAAGGTAAGTATGTTTATAATTTATATATTCATTATGTAATGTATCATTTGTTCATTATTGTATTATGTGTTAATGAATGATTATTGAGAAGAGTTCAACGGGTCACTTGAGTGGATTTGGCTATGAGTGAGTGAATAAAATGATATACTAAATACTCTGTTTCGTAAATGTTATACTCAGTCTATCGAGAAGACAAATGGTAGATACTCCGTTATGCCTTGTTTACTCGGACGGATAATAGGTAGATTTGGATCCAATGTTGGGAAGACTTTTGCGGACCATGAGCTCATTGATTGATATTTGTATTTTAGGAATTATTGAAAATGTCTCGTATATCGTTTCCTACACTGATTGTATACATGTTGTCTATAAATGGGATTAAATATTATTTACTAAACACTATGTGCTTACTCTGTTATTATTTTTCCCCTTGTTTGTAGTTGAGGACCAACAAGAGGCGATAGCAGGTTTTGAATCGAGTGCTGACTAGGGAGGAGATTACAGAACTCCAGTTACTGGAGTTAGAGTTTTTCGTTTGCCATCTTAGTGTGAGGTTGGTCCTTATTTTTAAGCTTGTGTGCATATGGACTTATTAGATTTGCCTTGTGATCGAACTTTTGACTATTATTTGGATTGTGGTTTGATCTTGTATATGAGTGTGATTCGGTTATCGTGAATTGTTATAGATATGGTTGTTGTATATACTTTTGTGGTCTTTTTTGGTTTATCTTGAGATCTAATGACAAGTATTATGTTTTGATTATTGTTCTTGTAATGTGTCTTGCATGCTCAGGGTGATCTCGAGATACGGCCTGTGTCATTGTCCCATTTTGAGGGCGTGACATGAACTATTTCAGAATATTTTTGTACTGTACAAACCTTCAAAATATATGATATTGTAATCTTTAAATCATATAGTATTGTATTATACAGATATTTAAAATACAACGATATTATTTGATTACTAAGATTTTCAAAAGAAAAAATGACTTTAATAATCCTTCACATTTTATATTTGTACTTATTTTGTCATTTACATTCAAAATGATACATTTTAATCTTTCACAAATTCAAAATGTATTATTTTAGTCACTCAACACAATTATTGATATATTTTGATTTGAAATAGTCACGTGTATCTCATGCAACATATTGAAGGAAAAAAAATGACAATACATAATTTTAAATACTAAATTGTTTTAAAAAGAAACTGGTTGAGGCGGCTGGAATATGAGGTGGTGGAGGAAAATCGAAGAGAGAGAGGAGAATATGGGTGGTACCAATGATAAGTGAGAATTTCATGATGGTGGTGAAATAGATTTTTAGATAATATCGTTTAGTATTTAAAATTTTTATACTGTTAATTTTACCTATAAATAATGTAATATTCAATATGTATGTAAGTATTCTATGTCAAAATATGTCTATAATTGTGTCAAATTTATGAGAAACTAAAATATGTCATTTAAAATATGAAAAATTAAAAAATATAAAAATAAAATATAAAAAATTATTAAGATTGTTTCCTTTACTAGAAAAACAAATTCTATCCTACAAGAGAAAGGACCGAACCCCATATTTCATAATAAAAAATATCTTATTAGACATTTTCTGACCAATTCCATTACGTAGCGTTGGTTAATTCCAAAATCGAATCACATCTCCTGATCAACTCCACCTGGGTTGGGTAATTCTAAATCGAATCAAATTCATCACACAGAGCCAACTCCATCCAAGTTCGCCAACCACTTGTCCAATTCGTTTCCTTCCCGCCTTCTCGAACCCTCAATGGCACGACCGTAAATTCTCTCATGTTCAGCCCCAATCATTCCTCATCCCCACCCCGAAAATATCTTGTCCTGGGGATAAAATACTCCGAATCCAAAATCCCTCTCTCGAATAAGTCCTTATTTCACATTTAAGGTGTAGGATAGATTTAATTCATATATCTGTCTCTTATACACATCTTAAAAATATTTTCTCAATTGAATTGCAGTTCTTACTCTATATAAGAATCTCCATGCTACTTATACACATAGTGATTTGTCTGAGACATTATAATTACATAACATTATTTCGGAGCTGGAATTCGGGTATTCCTGTCTAATCCAACGGATCGTGCTACTACTCCGTCCTCGGTATTCGCAAGGACGCTTCTTTCTAAATACATCCGCTCCGCTTATCGCAAGCTCGCCTTGGTATTTTTCTTCCTAAATTCTCCTTTTTTTTTTTGTATTTTTCCATATTTTTAATGAATAATGTGAAATTTATATGTGTGCGTGAAGAAATGGCATCCGGATAGGTGGACGAAGAATCCGACGGTGGCCGGTAGAAGCTCATCGGAGATTTCAGAAAATTCAAGAGGCATATTCAGGTTAATTTATTAATAATTGTAGACTTTTTAATAGAACGTTTGACGGCGTTCTGTTTTACTTTTGTTTGTTGAATTGACGGCCATTACCTCGCCGTTAATTGGTGGTGGCAGTGCTTTCCGACGAGGGGAAGAGGTCAATGTACGACGCCGGATTCCTTGATCTACTGGAGGAAGATGAGGTTCGCTCCCCAAGAGAAAAGAAATATTAAAATATTCTCAGATATTTATTCTTAGATATTTTCTCCTCCTGCTTATTTTATTAAGTGCTAAACGGTATCGTTTTGAGTTATGATTTATTATGAATTCACCCCGGAAGTTTCGGCTAATTGTATATAGGGGATGGGTGATTTCCTGCATGATTTGATGAATATGATGGATAAAAATGTAGGGGCCGAGGTATGTAATTTTATTGGGTTTTCAAGGATACAACGGTAATTTCACTTGTCGTGAGGAATCTTGCTGAATTTCTCTTTTATTTTATTATTATTTTTGAGTGAATAAAGGAGGAGAGTATTGAGGATCTGCAGCGTACATTTGTAGAGATGTTCGGTGGTGATTTGGCGAAGATGATGGAGAACGATGATCAGACGACCAAGAAGAAAGCACGAGGCAGTGGGTCCACAGCAAGGGCTGCTCCGAAACGTAACAACACTATTGGCACTTCATACTACTGATAGACTGCGTCACATGCAATTACGGCCTTCACCTTAACCTTGTGTTATCCTTTTAAGTTAATGGGCTTTAATTGTGTACTTAATTTTTCAATTAATAGGGGCGAATATTTAGATAAGGGGAACTAACCGTCTATTCGGGGGTAGATTAGGTAAGTCACACAGCCAATTTGGCCTTTTTAGACTTTTTCAATTATTGGTGGTGCACTGGTTCATAAATCTAAATCTAATGTTTATTTACGTTACGGTTACGCAATAAAGTTCTTTTCTTTTATTATTAATGTTAAGACTAATCGACTCTGGTCTACATCCAGAATCAAGTTTGACTATTCTTTTAAAGTTGTGTTTGGATTGAATGATTTGGTGAAATTTTTGAATCTATTAATTTGTTGAAGTATTTGTTAGAGTTGAAATTAATTAATTTTTAAATTTACTCAAACTGGAAGGTTTGGAAGAAAGGATTTCAAAATTTTTTAATTTAAATGAATTTTAAATTCATTCATTTTATTTCTATAAATTCTTTTAAGAGTGAGAATCAGTTAATTAATCGATTAATCAGTTAATAAAATTAACAAAAATTCACAAAATAATTTAATTTCGATTTTAAATTCAATTCAGTAGTAAATTTAATTAACTAAATTTGAATTTAATATTCAATTTTAAATTCGATTAATCAAATACGACTTGTGTTATTTTTCAAGCAATTTTTTTAAATTTTATTTTGTTTTTGCAACATAATTTTATATGTCTATGTGATTTTTATTAATAAATGATTAAAAAAATAAGTAAGAAATTCTGATATTATGTAATTTAATTAAATAATAATTAACATAGTTACGTACAATATTATAATATAATGCAATATGTAAATATTAAAAAAATACGAAATGCAAGACTATTTAATATGATTTATTGATATTAATTTAGTAATATAAGTATAAATTAATATATAATAATATAAGAAATGTGTGAATTAAGTTATAAAATTAAATTAAATTATAATAATTGATCAATAAATATTTTTAATTGGATAACTACAATTATATTTTTAGTGATGTAATATTTATATATCAAAATATTTTAATAAATTTTGTTCTTAATTTTAATTCAATAATCGCTTAACTGAATTTAGAACACATTTTTATTAATTTCGAATTCATTAACCCTATTCATAAATTTGGTTAACCAATTTCAGACCACAATCAAAATTAATTAAATTTATTAACCAAATTGAATTTGAAATCGACTACAAATTCGATTAATCAAATATTTACACACTTCTAAATTCCTATAATAAATGAAAAGATTTTAAATCTTTTGCTAAATCTATTGACCTAAACACAACCTTTGGGTAATGACGTAATTTAGATTATTAGCAATATATTACAAATTATATCAGCAATTTGTATCTATTTGATGTATTATTAATGAAAAATTGTTTAAACTCACCCGCTCACTTGTATTGAATTTTGCGTGTGCCATTTTTTTTTTTTATTTATAAATTGTGTATATGGATGGATTGATGTATTGTTAACCATCAAATTGTACCCAAAAAAATATATATATATTTTCTCCAATTTCAAAGGTGTTTTAAATATTCAGTGGCTTTAGGGAAATAAAATAGAAGAACCTGGTGTCACATTTTGGAGGAAGAATGGCTTCAAAATTTAAGTACCAAAGTTCATGTTTAGTATTAATAAATAGAGCAAAATGTATGAATGATCACTAAACTATTAAGTTGTTATATATAAAATTATTAAATTATTTATTTTGTAAATTTAGTCACTGAGTTACTTTAAATGTGTTCTGATGTGATTTGGAATCACTCTATTGTAAATTTGATAACTGAACTACCTTAAATGTGTATATGCAATCACCATGAAACGCACACTTAATGTAGTTTAGTGACCAAATTTATAAAACAAATAGTTTAGTAACTTCAAACACACACTTAAAATAGTTCAATAATCAAATTTACAAAATAAAAAATTTAATAATTTTGTATATAAAAATTTAATAATTTGATGACTAATCGTGCATTTTGCACTAATAAATATGTCATCTGTATCTGTTAAGAAATTGATGTTCTAAAGTAGATGTTGACAAGTACTATGTTGGACTTGCCTTCGGTAAGCAAAGAAGGAATATTATTCCAGTGGAGAAAAAGAAATAAGAAATAGCAGTAAAATATAAGACAAAGTAATTATCATGGGCGGTTTCGGCGGACTCAGGTGTTGAGTTTTGAGAAATAAAAATTATATATATATATATATTTGAAGAGATAATTTTATGATTTTTAAAAAAAATTTTAGGAATACCTGAGAAATTCTACTCTTTTAAAGGTGTTAATGAATTTTTTTTTAAATAAGAAAAATAATATATTATCGAAACTCTTAGAAAATAAGATTATATAAATACATACATAAGAAACAGTTTTTTATATTTCTAAAATTTTTAAAAGAGTAAAGTCAAATTTTTATAATAATATAATAATAATTTTAAAAAAAAGAAAAACCATAATTTTGAAATTTTTGGGGACGGTTGCCCCCTTCCCGCCTCGGATGATCCGCCCTTGGTAATTACACAAGTCTAATAACTATTGGAGCCCAATTGAATTATGTGTGTATATTTCTAGTATGGTATATTTCATGATGTGCTTCTTTTTTTACTTTTTGTTTTGGAGAAATGAATATATATAAAGGGAAATGATATATGATATGTGTGATGTGTTGAAGAATAGTTGAATATCCCCGTTGCTGAGATCGGATCCATAAGTTAGAGGGACCAAATAGACACGTATGAGCTAAAATTTGTGGAATATGTTGTATTATTAAATGTGACATTCTTATTATTATATGCCACATTGCTTTTCATGAGAAGTGAGTCAATGTCAAAGATATGGGAGAAGAGGCTTCTAGTAGGACATGCAAGTTGAGATATTATATTATTCCCTTTATTTTCTCTTTGAGTAACAGAGTATCTTAATAATTCTCCTTTGATTATTGCTACTTTTTTTGATTTCTTTTGAGCCAATCATGCATATAACTATAAAGAGAAGTTGTCCTTGTGTTGTGTGGTGGTAGGTGTCCGGTGTGGAATGTGGAATGTGTAATGTAGGGGTATAAAACAATTATGATTTCATGGAAGTTTTTAGTTGCAAGTTGCATCATGTTTTGTGGACGGTGGAGGCGATGAATGCTTGCTTTTTTTGTTAGACTTCTTCCTTTATTTGGATAAGAAGAAGTAAATTTGGCCAAATTTTACTTTTTTTTTTTGGTTTAGTTTTGGACCACAAAAAGATGCAAATGGTTGTCTCCTTTCTAGTATCTACTTAATCAATTTTATGCGACTAGGACTTTTTTCTCCACCCCATTAACTTCGCCCAAAATTGCTGCTTCATTTATATTCGGGTTAATTGCAATAACGTCCCCCAACTTTATCATTTTTCCACCAAACCCCTAACATTATTATTTTTTATGTACCACCTTATGTTAGTCCAAGTCAACAAAATAATATCTAGCCAAAAATACCGTTATGCAATTCTTTTTTGCTCCAAATCCATTGAACCCGCAAAGATGTCACATCACATCTAATCCATCTCTATCTGAAACCACCCATCCTACCTCTCCAGCCACCACACGAAGGATGGACACAAGAATTGTATCTTGAGAGACGAGACTTAATAAACACATATTTATAGGGGTTAACTTATAAATATCTCAAAATTTTTAAAAGGGGGGTGAAATGTAAATTTTATAATAGTACAAATTAAAAAATTTAAAATTTATAGGGTATACAAATTTTAGAATCTTGGGGGACGGTTGTCCCTGCTTGCCGCCACCCTTGAAACCTCCCTTGCACTACCAATTCACCCAACCATCTACAACCACCCCATTCCTCTTCCTCAATAGTTACCCCATTTTTTCTTCCACCTAAATGACAACCTATTCTCTCTTCCCTTGAAATTCTAGGTGGTGCAACTTCAAAACCACCACCCCATCTCTCTTCCCATAAAACCCTATCCTTATTCCCCCGAACCGTAACCCCTTCACCATGAAACTAGTATTTTCAAACTCGCACTAGTTGAGCTTATGCTCCATGAATAAATATTTGAGTTGCTTTAAAATATAAAACTAGTTGACACCGCTGATTAATCGGTCGAACTGGTTAACCCGTAAACTGAAAACTCTTCCAATTCACTGGCCTGTCTAAGTTTAAAAAAATTGCGCAAACTATCCTTGTCATGTCCCCAAAACAGGACAATAACACGTTACACCTCAAGATCACCCTAAGCATGCAAGATACGATACATGAACAATACACAAATCATATTTATTAAACAATTTTATCATACCAGACATAACATTCCATAAACAACAGTCATCCACAAAAACAAACTAGACTTACATATAACTGCCAAACCATCAATTCTAAAGCAGTGAACAAGGGTTCTATATATATAACAAATCGTACACTAGTTCATTGGCACACAGTTCATTGGCACACAAGCCAAATAAAACAACAAACCTACACTAGGACAAACACATCATAGTTCTAGTAGCTAGAATCCATACTGTAATCCTCGCTCTGCTCTGCACTAAAGTCTGGACCAACAAGTTCCTCAAACTAGTCTTCTACTACAAAACAATGTCAAATAACGAGGTGAGCAATAGTATTTAAACCTAATTATTGAATACAAGCATATAATCAAATGCAATGTGCAATGCACATGATATGATTAATGATCAAGACATGAATAAGCATTCATTGGGCTCATGGTTCATAAAAGTCTCTCGACATCATATCCAAATCTATCTATTATTAGCCCCAATAGATTAGGCATAACGGTGATATCTATTACTTATTTTAACGATAGACTGGATATTACATTAAAAGGTAAAATGCTCCATGATTCATGACACAAAAGTAACACTGGCCACTTAAATGACCCATTGAGTGCCTATTAACATTAAATCAATCAAGGATTCACATGAAATACCGTTAAACAATGTACATGATAGAGGGTTAAGTATCCAATAAATTATACTACATTCAAACCCTACTTAGAACCAACCATTACTTACCTTTATTTTGCATAATATAGGATTACTTACCTTTATTTTGCATAATATAGGACTGCACATCTACCGTATACCATCAATCAATAAAAAGATGTAAACACTGCTACTTTGCAAATTACCACCTTTGAACCCTAACCCTATTTGCATATTGCGGTTACTTTTTAACTTTTGTTTAGAATTAGGGGTATAATGGGAAATTAATATAAGGACGGACATAAAAAAGAAGCCTGAGGCTTAAGAAGATAATAGTAAGTTAAAAATAGAAAGGAGTAAACATGGTAGTTATAAAAGGTGGTTAATATGGTGTATCTAAAATTATAAATATCAAATGAGGGTAAAAATGAAAGTTCACAAAATTACATCTATACTATATAAAGTGAGAGACCCACTTTTAGTGTCTGTCACTTTATGAACTTCTCATTTTATCCATTCTTAGCATTAATAATATCATTTTACACCACCACTAATAACTACCCCATATAACTTCCTCCTCTTTTACTTTAAAAAAAAAAAAATCACACATATAGTGTGTGCCTTCCCTACTAGTCTTATATAATAGGGATGCATGCTATATATAATACAAAAATAATAATTTAAAAAAGAAAGGAGCTAATACGGTAGTTATAAGTGGTGGTTAATATAGTATATTGAAATTATAAATATCAAATAAGGGTAAAAATAAAAATTCATAAAATAATTTCACACCAAATAAAAGCTCATGATATATATATATATATATATATATATATATATATATATATATATTATGTGATATTTTCCAAATATCAAATGAGGGTAAAAATGAAAGTTCATAAAATAATATCACACGATTTACGAACTCATGCTTTACATAGTAAGTATAGATAGATAGATAATCATAAAAGTATCATGCATGATTAAGTCATTTTGATTCAGCTAATTCTTTTTTCAGAATTTCTTGTCAACAAACATAATATATAGACTAAAGAAATTTGGAAACAAAAAAGAAACGACACTGCAAAATAAATGGTGAGTGTTGTAAAACTGAGTAAAAAGTATTAAATTTGACTACAAAACTTATCTAAGTAGAAAATATAGTAAGTGTAGACAAGAGAAAAGTAGACAAAGAAATAGTAAGAAATTCTCTAATGCTCTATATTATCAATTTTCATTAGCCTTATAAATGAGATACCAAAGTCCCCTATTTATAGGGTTACAAGATAAGGGATTCATGAATAAACACTTAATATAATACATGAATCACAATGATCAATAACCCTTCACATAATTTGAGGAGACGAATATCATTTACATCAACCGATATGTCTGGGGGACGAATGGGTGTCCATCTTCATAGAATTCATAACAATCCTGCTTGAATGTCCATGCATAAAAGAATATGCCTCATTAAAACCTTACTAGGAAAAAACCCATTGGAAAAAACCCTAGTGAAGGAAAAAAAGCACATCATTCTTTTTGTACAACACGCGATGAATTACTGCCTCATTAAAAACCTTTACTAGGAAACCGTAGTGGGAAAAAACTATGGTAGGGGAAAATGAGTACAGTGTGTATTCAATATTTATAGTACACTTTTACATACTGCCGCATTAAAATCTCTGTCAGAAAAATCTATTAGGATATTACTAAATATTCTTGAGATAACACATCCTAATTTTGCAAACTAACTATTCAAATGTTGTTTATGGCAATGACTTTGAGAATAAATCTGCCAAATTACTACATAAGCATGTTTATTGGATATCAATATCATCGTCCTTCTTAGAATCATGACTGAATGAAAAGTTTGGAGAAATATTTTTTGTTACATATCTTCTGGATATGTTAGGGTTGTTGGGTCAATGACCTTAGTCAAATATATTCATTACTTGTTTCATGTATTGCAATTATTTTAGCATGACAGTAAGAAGTAGTGACTAAATTTTATTCTGTTGAACACCATGATATAGCAATTTCTCCATATATAAATAACTCGTTCGAGATCGAACTTTATGTTGGATCAGATATATCAAAATCTGCACAGCCAGCTAATTTTGATTTACATTCATTTGAGTAAAATAGACTCACATCAATAATGCCTCGGAGATATTGAAGTATATGCTTAATTGTCATGTTAGCACTAAGATATGGTATTTCAAGACCAATAAGTTCTTTATCATTCTCTCAAGAATGAAAAAAACTTTTGTTCACATCAAGTGATCTCACAACCATTGGGGTACTCAATGGATATGCTTTTTCTGTATAGAAACATTCTAATCCCTTTTTGGTATAAATTAATTGATGAACAAAAATTTCGTTGCAACGATAAGTGCTAGAAACCCTTTGTCTTGATCAATTTATTATCATTTTCTTCAGAAGTTCAAATAATATATATATCATCAACATATATAGTATCATTTTTATAACTCTTAATCAACGGATACTTATTGAGACAATTGTGTCATATCCGCCTAAATTGCTTTAATCTAATCCATACAAGGATTTTCATAATATTTTTAAGCAATGTTTTTAGGAAACTTTATATATTTCAAGCATGTTAAATCCATCAAGAATTTTCATATAGATATCGATATCAAATGAGTTATAAAAAAAATGTTTAATATCCATTAGACGTATTTCAATTTTTTTCATGAACTGCCACACAAATTAGATATTTAAAGGTGGTCGTATCTACCATTAGAGAATATGTCTCTTCATAATTAATAGTAGATCTTTTGTGAAAAACTTTGTTCAACAATGTGTTCTTTATATGGCAAAGTTTTATTTTTCTCATTTCATTTTCGCACAAATATCTATTTGTACTCTAACCAGCTCTACACCTTTGGGAGTTTGGACTACAGGTCCAAAATCTTCACATTTTTTAATGTGAATTTAATTCGATTTGCAGTGCGTCTTTCTATTTTGGTCAATTATTTTTATGTCGATATTCATCGACAAATTTATATTCAAAATTCTTTTTTTCGATTCAAAATATCAGCTGATGTTATAAACAATAATATGTTGTTGACAAGAATATCTTTTCGGTTTCATCTTTTTTAGTAGTGACATAACTTATTGATATCTCTTTATTTCATTAGACCCAGGTATTTGATTCACTTCTAGAGTTTTATGATTAGCTATGTTTAGGGCCTCTTCAAGAGCACCCACCTCCATTGTATGACCATATTTAATATTTGCCCATTTCCTCTTATAAGAATTCATATCTTTTGGATCTAATTGGTCAACCACACTTTATGCGTAGCTAACTATAATTTGTAATAGGTTATCCTACTGGGACACCAATTCAAATTGGAGAATTTCAGCTGGTATATGATTGCAGATTTCACTCATTTTACTTTAGTAATGAATCTGGTAGTTGATTCATAATATTTTACAAATAAATTATCTTTTGAACTTTTAGTTAACGAGAATCAAAATGTGATCATACATTTCATTTAATTTTTTCTTATCCAATTGCTTATCTTCTCCCCATAATGTTGGAAAATGATAAATTGTGCCATAAATAAATCCCCTATGAATATTTCAAGATATTTAATTAAAAGAGACGACTCATATAACTTTCTTTTATGACCAATGTTGTTGTATTGTGGTAGAACAATTAAAACATATAATGCATAATCGAAAATCCTTAGATGGAAAAATTAAACTCTCAACCAAAAGGCAATTGTAATGGGAAGAATTTAAAGTATCTTGTTGGCTTGATGCGTATAAGTGTTATTGCACAGCATGTCTTTATAGATAAATAGGTAATTTAACTATTAATTGGAAGCATTTTATTAATTAACAATTCTACTAGATCATTTATGGTATGAACATATATTCTTCAAGATGTTTAATAGTTATATTAATTGACATTTAGATGTCTGAGATATAAATTCACTAGTATTATCAAGACAATTTTTTTTTGATTGCATAATCTGAAAATTGTGCTTTTAATCAATTTAATTATTTGAGCTAGCAATCTCACAAACTCCAAGTTGCGAGTCCATAACAAGTACACATGTGACCATCTAGTAGATTCATCTATCAAAATTATAAAATATCTAAATGGTACACATGAAGAGTGAGTGGGCCCACGTATCTCGCCCTTATTTCATTCTATAAATGCACAAAATTCAATCCCTATTCTAACTGGTGATGGTTTAATAATTAATTTTCCTTGAGAACAAGTAGCACAAGAGAATTTATTGAATTGAAGAGTCTTTTAATTTTTCAATAGATGTCCATGTGAATTCTCAAAAAAATGTATTATCATTATTGACCCAAGATAGTCTAACCGGTCATTACCAAACAATAAAAATATTTAAATCAGTAAATTTTAGATTTGCTACCGGGTAGCATGTGCTTCAATTGTACTAATATATATAGAGTACAAACCAAAAAGAAATTTAACTTTTTCATAACATATTTCTTTCCTAATGTTACATAGATATTAAATAATTTTCTTATTTATAGTCTCAAAATGATATTCTTTTCAATGGATATCTTTGAAACTTAAATAAATTTCTTTGAGATCTTGTAGAAAATATTGCATCATTATAATGAACTTTGTTTCTTTGGATAATAATATGGTGGCTTTTCTAGAACTTTCAATTAGTTTAGTATTACCCGATGAAAAAAATATTTTTGACTTTTGAGTATCATATGTGTGGTGCACTATTTGAGGCACATATCCTCATACCTCATATACATTTAAATGTATATCTATACGCTTCTCATTAAAAAAAATAAATATAATAGCAAGACAATATAAGATAATAAGTTAATGTAAAAGAACAAGACATCTAGAATTTTAAAACTAATGAGAACATGCTAAATAAAATATCACGACATTTTAATGTTTCTTTCTTAGATCTTTTCACCGTCAACCAAATGGTTAATACTTCCTTCAGGGAAGAAACTAATAGCACATTGATCGCGGTCAAGATTATTATAGAGAAAACTTGTTTCTATGGCTTTGTCTTTGTCTTTCAACGATGTTGTCTTTCAACGATATTGAATATAATTTAAGAAGGTGTTTTGGCATATACGCGATCAGTGGTCATTCATACCACAAAGATAACGTTCATTTTTCACGTCTTTTTATTCTGCCTATTATTGTCCTTCTCTTTTATCTCTTCACTATTCTGACACTTCTGGTAGTAAAATATAGTGTTACATTAGAATAGTTACTTATTATGACCATTATCTCTATGTCCTTAAGTTTTATTTAAATTTTGTAGCATTCATTTCGAGAAGTGAAGCATAATTAGTTGGACGAGATTTATTTGAGTAATATAACTCATTATTTCATTCGATCCTAAAAAGACATGAAAGTTGAAATATTTCTTAAAGTTCTTTGCTGCGTATTGCTTCTTCAGGAGCATGCTTGAGGCAAAAAAAGGTAGAGAATATTTTCTCTAATATATACTCATCAATGATTTGTATAATTTCCCTATAAATTTGCTGAATCTTTTAAATAAGAAAATTTTGAATCCTTTAGGCATATAATGATGAAAACATAGACTTTGTTTGACAAGACTTTGCTGACACTGCTTGGATATAGAATTTTGCCTTTTTTGATTGTGTCTTCAAGACTCATAGAATCTAAATATATTTCAACATCCAAAATCTAAAATAGATAGTTCTTGCCCATTATGTCAGGAGTCGTAAATTCAAGTTTTGTATAATTTAACATGATTCAAACTAATCAAAATAAATTATAATAATATTATGTTGATATAGTTAAAAATGTAAAAACAAAATATAGAGAATATCTAAAATCTTTAAATTATACTTTGACTGTGATAATTTAAAATTTTACGTATTTTCATTGTGTTGAAAGTTTTACGTACCTTCGTTGTATTGATTCAAAATTTTACTTCAATTGGTCAAAGTCTCGTGCTGATAACGTGTTATAATACTAAGTCAATATTATTAATCTTGACTACAAAACTAACTAAAGTAGGAAATATAGTAAGTGTAGACAAAAGAAATACTAAATATTCTCTAATATTCTATATTATTAACTTTCATTAACCTTACAAATGAGGTACCAAAATCCCCTATTTATAGGGTTACAAAATAGGGGATTCATGAATAAACACTTAATATAATACATGAAACAAGGTGACCAATAAGTCTTCACATAATTCAAGAAAATGAATATCACATTAACCGATGTATTTGGGGAGACAAATGGACATCTATCTTTATAGAATTCATAGTAGTAAGATATTTCTTTCATTGTACCAAAGAAAAAATTCAAAGTTGTTTGTTTTACGAGTAAATTCTACCATAAATTTTGAGGTCTTTTTTTTTTTTTTTCATTTACTTAACATTCCAACTGAGTAATATATACAAGATGGTAATATATATTATCTATTTGTGATGATGTACATATTACATTTCATAATATACACCAATTTTATTATTGACATACATTATAATTGAAATTACACTTCACTTGTGTTAAAGAACATGGGTTGTCATATCAAAATCAATTGGCAATGAGTAGAGTGGCTCATGAAATTTATTAATTAGTCCAAGATCTTGTGGCTAATCGATGTGAGACATTTTATCCTTTGACAACCCTTCTTACACGTGACTTCGGTAAGTTGAGAACTCGTTACGTGGGTTGAACGTGAACTGGAACCTATTAGGTGGGTTGGACGTGAGAGATCCCATTAGAAGGGGTTAGACAGAACACAAGGTACGTGTCAATGTGAGAAAATTTGAGACTAACTCTGATACTATGTTAAACAACATGAGATTCCATCTCAAGATTAATTGGCAATGAGTAGAGTGACACATAAAACTAATTAATTAGTCAAAGATTTTGTAGCTAACCGATATGGGACATTTTGTCCTTCAACAACTTGGGGTATACACATAATTTTTTCTCCCAAAATGATAGAAGATTGTATTGATGGTATAAAATTCATTTACAACAAGATGGACACTACCCTCAATTTAACGAGGTTGCATTAGCAACCCAAACTGGGAAGAAATGTTCCTATTCAACATGAATAATAAGCTTTTTAGCAAAGGGAAAAGATTATTTTTTGGTTCCTTATCTTTGAGGTGTGTCTCAATTTAGTTCATTATTTATCATGACAAGCCAACTTAGTCCTTCAACTTTTAAAATGTTGGCTAATGTAATGTCTTTGACGGAAACATTGAATAAACTAACGTTAGAGTGCACATGAACATCATGTGACCATTAAACACAAGTTACTAGAGGTTAAAGACCTGAAAAATGATAAAATTTACTTTATTAATTTCTGTCATTAAAGATTAATTGTAGAAGATGAGACAAAATTAAGATTAGAGAAATGAGAAATTAAAAGGAGAAAAATATTAGGGATAATGATGAATAAGATTTTTTGACCTCAACTTATTTATGTTTTAACTGCCACATGATATTTACATGACTTTTACCATTAATTTGTCCATCATTTCCGTTAAAGGCCTTGACCTACATTTTAAAAGATGAGAGACTAAATTAGTTTGTTATAATAAATAAGGGACCAAATTAAGGTATATTATAAAGATAAAGGACCAAAATAGTTTTTTCCATTTAGCAAAGCCAGCAATTTTCTTGTTAATGTTATCACACATTTTTTAATTATTGTTATTTCTATTGGGTAAAAAGCGCTGTAGTAAAATTTGCTCGGACCTTTAACAATTATTTATTTATTTATTTATTTTGGGAAAACTGATTTTGTACACAAGTAGAGGTGTCAATTTATGACACAACATGACAACTCGACACGAACATGACACAAAATTAGCAGGTTAGGGTTGGGCCTTAATGGGTTTTGGTTGTAAACAGGTCAATCTATTTATGATACGCAAATAAATAGGTCAGGTCGAGTTGACCCGCGGGGTTACAATTACCTGGGTAACCCGAAAACTTATTTTTTAAAAATTTCTTTTATGTATTGTTCTATAATTTGCTCATTTTTGTGATTCAAACTTGAAGCGTTGGTGGGCTAGTATTTTGGTCTTATATATGATGAGTTCATTCCCTTTCTTATTTTAAATACATGAATTATTAATGTCATACTGACTAGACTATGCATAAAGTAGCAGTACGCAGTCATCCTACTATTTCATATGAGTAGGCAAATATGATTGTGACTATTGCACTTGTAAAGTAATAGTCCATCATCCAAAATAGGCACACTATTATTGAATGGATTGAACAATCACATTTTGACTCTTCAATTAAAAAATAATTTAGTTAGCTACCATGCATATAAATTAGATTCGAAACAAACACATGAACATCACATATCAAATAGTAACTATGCTTTTATCTGTTACTAACACGTTATTTATCACTTTAGAAGTTAAAAAGAATGAAAAATGGACCAATAAAAAATTATTTTATTATTTTATTGTACTAATTCTACAATTATACAAATTTTCAAAATGGCTATTGAAATCTAAATGGGTTAGACGGGTTGAATACAACACGACACGACAATAAATGAGTTCGACACGACATGAATTGAATATTAATTAGATAGGGTTAGGGTTGACGTTTCTCGACCCGAATACGATTATGACACGACACGATTACCCGTGACACAACACAATTGACAATCCCGTTTCAAAGTTTTTGAAGGGCAGATATGCCAACTTGCATTAAGAATTTATGAAACTTCCAACAAAATAAGTTTTCTTTGCCACTAGCACTTTCTTCTTTCATTTCCTAGTGATATTCAGATTTTGGTGACAAAGAAAAAGTATGCAAGGCACACACTAGTTAAACTAAATTTCCAAAAAAAAAAATTTACGTACTTGATCATATATTCTGAACTACTTTAAATATGACTTGGATCAAACATTTTTATTTTAGATTATACACTAAAAGGTTTTTACTCATTTTATATCCACTACAAGTCAGTTTCATATATGGAGTTCTGTAAAAACCTCGTCCCACCCCACACGTGCGTACACACACATACATATACATATTCATATGTAGATATATATATACATATATATACACACACACAACACAAACGCACACACACACACATATATACACATACATACATATATATAGATACATATACAGATACACACATATATAAATACATACACACACATATATATGTGTGTGTGTATACACATATATATCCCTGATTCTTCTTTTGGTTCTTTTTTGAATTGCATGTAACGTGTAAATGAACCCAAACAGTTTGGTACTTGGCTCGAGTCAAGTTTGTTCAACCTTGTCTATTTAGTTATCAATCCAAGCTGTGTGTGTAGAGGAATTTGGGAAAGATATCTAGGAGTAGGACAAAATTAAAAATTCTCAGAGAAATGTTCAAAATGGTTAATTACTAGATAAGTCTAAATAAAAAATAATAGAGTGTGTGGCTTAGGAGGGGAGGGCAAGAATTCAATGTGTAATTAGTTTTTATAAAATTTTAGTCCTTCATATGTAATTAACACAAATAGACCAAAGGTTTTCAAAAATCATGGGGATGGTTGCCCCTCCTACCCTCATGGTCCTCCGTTGCTAACGAGTAAATAGATCGAGCTGATTTTTCTGCATAACTAATTGGATTAATTACACTAGTCGCCCTTAACGTATTCCAAATTTTTTACTTTACCTTCTAAGTTTTATTTTGCTTCACTTATCATTATTATTGGATAAATGCGAACAGTGCACCCCATTTTTAGGACTTCTTTTTCCTTCTCTTCTTTTATTTTTATTTTTTATCATTTTTCTCTTTCTTTTTATTGTCTCTTAGTTGAACAGTAACGATGAATAAATCCTTCACGCACCATTATTGAAAAGGATAATTAAAAATACTAAAAAAGATATGGAAAAGAAAAGAAGAGTTAAAAGAAAATAAAAATTCTAAAAATAGAAGGTTGCTTTTGTTGAGTAGAAGTGAAACAAAATAAATGTTGAGGAGTTAAAGTGAAAGATGTGATATACAAATACTTTTACCCTTATTTGTTTGTTCATATTGCTTAATGGACAAAATTATTACCTTTACTTTACATTCATTACTAGCATAAGAAACCACGCTATGCACGGGAAAAAGAAAGATTATGAAATTTAAATTCTCCTTTCGTCCTATTTATTTTATCACAATTTGACTTTTTTTGGTCAAACATATCAATTTTGTAATCAAGAATTCACATGTGTATTAAAGACATTTTTTATGAAATTTTTTCAATATAAATGAAATCCATATCAAATATTATCACATGAAAATGTAATTTTTTAAAAGGTTACAACATTAACAAAAAAATTAGCATTGAAAACTTGACTCATTGACCAAAAAAGTCAAATGTGACAAATATATTGGGATAATGGTAGTATCAAATATGTAAATTTAAGGTATAAATTTTTTAATAATTAAACCAAATTTTGCCTCCATTTGGATAGCTATTTTTCATAATATTATTCAAAAATAATTAATGTAACTTACCTTTATATGAGATTAAAAAGTAGTTGAAAAATGAGTTATAAATAATTATAAAATATTATTTGAAAAATTATGAAGAATTTACACTATTCGAACAGAACCTTAATGCAACTGAGTTCTGTAACACCATAAACTAAAACAATATACATACATATATACATATATATATATATATATATATATATATATATATATATATATATATAAGCAATACAATTCTCGAATGCACTCTAAAAAATCTTTAAACTTTAGTCTTGCCGAAAATGATAAAAATTAATTATAAGAAATAAGCATTTACTATATGATATTTTTGTGTGATAGTAACTTATATATTTAACTTTAATGCTTGTATACATTCATACTTTAAAGACAAAAAATAATAAATATAGATAAATTTTATTTTGCTATAAATTTTCAATTTTAGATATTTTGTACCCTAATTTTCAAACTCATCTAATTTCACTCTAATTTTTAACATTACCAAAATTAATTATAAAATATTTTATGTGTACAATAGATTCAGCAGGGTGTACAATAATGTAACCACTATATTTTAGGTGCATAAACAAAGATTCTGTTAAGTTTGGTAACGATATTAAAAATATATTGAGATATGACGAGTTTTAAAGTTAAGGATGCAAAGTATCCAGAACTAAAATTGGGGGTATAAAATAAAAATAAGGTATATGTTAAAGGGTGCAAAATAAAATTAGTCTTATATAGCCCATCTAGGAATTGAGGAAGATATGATTCATGACAGAGTACAATGGAATAGCAGGATTTATGCAGCCGACCCTACTTAGTGGGATTAATGTTTGGTTTGTTTGTTTGTTATTTGTTATAGACTAAAATATTAATTATTCAAAAAATATCATTGAATCTTTAATTTATGCATATAATCTATTTCCTCTACCCATGGCAAATGTAAAAAGGAAAAACGCGAAGATCTATACAAGGATAGAACTCCAATACTTAGGTTGGTCCAAAATCTCTTAACCTCACACCTACATTAGTTATTTGATAATTTGTGCTATGTAGGGAAGATAAATATTATAGAATAAAATAATATTAATGTAATGATTTTCTTGAAACTTTTATCATTAATAGAGTAATTATATATAGTAACTTTCACATCACCATAAACTAAATAAAATATAAATAATGAAGTCCATGAAATAATATGAGTGTTGAATATGTAATTAAAACTATTATGTCATCTTACAAAAATTTATTATTTAGCATTAATAGGCATGCACATAATTATACTCATTTAATCATAAATGTTAGTCTATATATATATTACAATCTTTACAAAATTCATACCTTTGTTTAAAAAATAATTTTTAAATGATTACATTTTAATTTTCAAGAAGATAAAATTGTAGATAAGACTATGAGATCAAATTTCAATAGGTAAATAATTTCATTAAAATGAATAAAAAAATAAAAATGCCATACTTCTATGGCATATGAATGAAAGTGTAAAGACACCGAGTGCATCATGTTAGGTGGTAATATGCTTTCTTTATGATCTATTGTCATGGGCTCGAATCACTATTGGGTAGAGGGAGAGATGGGTTTTAATAAATAAATAAATAAATGTTTAATTATTTTCTAGATGAAAAAGAAAGGGGAAAAAAAGAAACACTTCCGACAATTATTTACCCATGAGTATACAATTAAAAAAAATTATTTTTTTTCAAAAACCCTCTCCTCTTACCCCTCTAGTGACTTGAACCCACGATCAATAGGTCATAAGAGAAGCGTTTTATCACCTAAATTGTACTTATGTATCACAATAATACGAAGCATACTTGTAACATGATGATATGAAAAAATTACCAAAAAAGATAAAACATAATATTGAAATTACTTTTTAGCAAATATTTTTACATATCATTTAATAATAGCAACATTTTTCAGCAACTAATTATTAACGAACATATATAATGTTGGAAAGAAATGCAAACAAAAAAATTAATGTTAGAATTGTGATATAGTACACGATTATTCAATCGAGTTGTAAATTTAGTCCCTCAAGAAGGTTTCCCAAGTTTTATTTAAACTTTTTCTTCCTCAACTATTTTGGCAATCTCACGGAAGTCCCTCAAGTGTTTTTTTGTTTCAATCAAAGTAAGGGAAAAAGAGTTAAATAAAAAGTAAAGGGTATATGTGTGGATTCTGAAAATACTTGAGGGACAAAAAAGTTTACAAAAAAGTTTGGGAGACTTCTATACAATTAAAAAATAGTTTAAGATAATTTGAAGTATCTCCACGAGATTTTAAAAATAATTTAGGGATTAAATTTGTAATTTTCCTTTATTACTTTTATGGTTAAAGTATTATCCTTGGGTGGCAAGATTGAAACTAATCATGTATATATTCTCTTATACACATTTAGATGTGTATAAGAGAACAGATTATATATTATATATTTAAAATAATATCATTTCTCATTTATTATAAATAACATCATTTTATATTTGTCACATATTATAAATAATTGATACTTATACAGTGATCCATATTATTTAGTATTGTAACTCTTTGAGAAAAAATAATTTATAAGTGTAATAAAAATAGTTAAGATAGGATATAGGTAATTAATTTGAATTCAAATGGTTAATTAGGTATCTTATTTGTTACTTTTACTATTAAAATATGCAGATTTACTAGTATTTGTCACTTGTCAAGGTAGTAAAGTTTCTCACAAACCACCATTTTGTTATACCTATATATACTAAGTTTCAGGGCATAGTCGATGTGTGTGCAAAGAGGGAAATTAAATATCATTTGGGTGATTATATAACGCAAATGATATATTATGCTATGACTCAACATATAATAAAAGATTATTTGTTAATGTTTTTTATTGTGGTTTAAGCTGTTTCCAAGCATAGATTGTTCCTCTAACTGTATCAGGCAAGCATGACAAACTTAAATATAATGAAGAAAATAATATTGTAATCAAGTTGGAGAATATGAAATTCTTGTCTATTAATGATATTGTTAATATTATCAGACGGAAATGAAAGTAAAGGAAAGTATTTAAGTAAGATAAATATATACAAGCTTTGCATTCAGTTATTTAGATTATAGTAAAAAAAAAAAAAAAAATTAAGGAAATTATGATAAGAGAATTTCACGATATATAATGTTCTTTGTAAATACACCATGCCTTCGGTCTATTTTTCCGTCTCTCACTAATATTTTGGTCGTACTTTGTGACACCCTTCTTGAAACAGCAATATAGAGCTAGCTATAGCTGAAAACATGATTACGAAGCAAAATTCTCACATTTGAAATTGTTTTTCCTTGTGCTTTATTTATAGTTAGTGCAAAATTCAACCGCATTGAGAATTTTCTCATTTTATAGTTGTGGAATGGAGAAGTCGAACTAAAATATGAAATTTTAAAAAGTATAACTTAGAAATTTGTTAGTTATTGATAGATATTTGTGCGTAATAAATTTATGCATTTTTTAAAAAGATATAAAATAAAAACAGCAGTAGTATTTATATTTTACTTTAAGTCAAAGTAATAGTTATTTATAACATTTACTTGAATAGTGCTAAATAAGGGACTTAAAATTTTTAAAGAAGATGTGAAGTGATTGGGGAAAACAAGCAAATGAAGGGCTAAAAAAATAATAAAGTATTGTAGTATTTTTTAATATAAATATTTCTATTGTTTGCATATTTTTTTTAAACAATAAATTAAGAAAAAAAAATGTTTTTAACTTGTAATCATTTGTGAATAAATCGTACTAATTTTCAAACAAATTTCATCACGTACATATGAGAAATAAAATTTATGAAATAAATTCTTTAAATGTAGTAGCTGGTGTAATAGTAAAAAAGACGATGAATTGATTGGAAATCGAGGCTAGAAAAATTTGATAGGTAGTATAATAATTTCTTTTGTTACCAATATTTTTCATCGACATTGATAATGTTGTGGATGAATTTGACATGATGTTCGCATGTGCAAAGAGGTGAATTTTGTATAGTTTGAGTAAATACATGAAATGCAAATCAAGTAGTATATTACGTTATGACTCAACATGTAGGTGTAAGTAAATAAGTAAAATATTCAAAAAAATATTTGTACCTTATTACGATTTGTGACTTTGTTGAAATATTTTTCAAAACAAATGGATGTCATCACATACCAAATCTGCATCACAATAAAATAAAGCATGAGTGAGTAATTTCACTTGAATGATATATTTATTCATCATTTGCAAGCATAAAGAAATAATATCACATTTGAAGAAGACATTGTAACATTATATGTGTAAATTAAGAAGACAATGAATAAACCATTCTAATATTACATTTGTTGAACTATTAAAGAATTAGTATGAATGATGGAGAATTTTAAATGGAAAAAAATGTTGACAGATGAAAGAGGGAGTGGCGAATGAGCATGGAGAGAGAGCTTATCTTGGTTGCATTAAACTTGGAAGTTGGAGCAATTATATGTGATTGGCTTCGCTAACAGGTAGTTGGATAATTAGTGGAGATTGTGGAGTATTTCTAATCAAAGAAAAAACCATCAACCAGCACTTTTCCACTATTTGAGAGTTACTTGAATTTTGAGTTTCAAATTCAATTCCATTTTATCCATAAAATTTAATTTGTAACTTACACATCTGATGAGAATTAAGTTATGTTGATGAGGGTAAAAATGAAAATACATTAAATTTGACGTAAATTGGGCTCTCATTTTATATATAGTAAGATTATATATATAGTAAGATAAGATAGATATAGATAGATGTAGATAGTTCAAACTGAACATCACTTAGAGTCTTGCACACAAGGTTTGTACAATCGGGACCCTAGTTGAATCATTTTGAAAATTATAAGATCGGATGGTAAATAAGATCGTATAATCCTAAAATCCTACTAAAATTGTTAAAAAAAACTTTTATTTGTTTTTAAAAAATATTTAATTGAAACTTATGCAAATAAATAATTTCATATTCATCATATAATATGTTTCCTTGATTTAAATGTATAATATTTGATATTATACACTCGTGATGTAAGTATAAAATTCTACGTTATCATAAATCTACTATTATTTTTCAATTAAAAATTTAAAAAGTAATATGATCAAATACTCTAAACTCATGAAATATAACATTTGAACGAAAAATTATCAAAACACAAACCTAATTTAGTAAATATAGATAGACATAAATCACCATATTCTAGTGATCTAACTAGTGTTAACTATATTAACGATCTTATCTTTAAAATCGGAATCGAATTTGTAAATATAGATTGTAAACTCATAAAATAGTAAAGATAGAATAGGGATTCTAACATGCTTGGACACAGCTTGTTAATCTCAAATAGTTGTGAGCCAGACGGGGATATTGTGATCGAACTCGTAGTTTCCTTCTTATTCTTCTTCTTCTCCGTCTTTATTTACTAGTAATTTATTTGTTTGGTAGAAACAATCAGCTGAACTCTATATGAAATTTTGGTTGGACCTTGCAAAAAAAAAAAAAAAAAACTTTGGGGGTGAAAAACGGATCTTGTGGGTTTTGTAAAGATTTCTTGTGGTGTACATGTTTTTGCCAAACCTAAATTAATAGAGGGAGAAACAAGTTTGTTAACTTATATTAAGAATTTATGAAACTTCCAAGAAACTAACTTTTCTTTTCGTTTCCTTTCTAGTGATATTCATATTTTGGAGACATAGAGAAAATATATGCAGGACAGCTATAAGAACCTAAAATTCCAGGAAAAAAATTAACGTAATTGACCATGCCAACTATTTTCCTTTTAAATATGACTTGGATCAAACGTTTTATTCTAAATTATGCACTAAAAGTTTTGTACTCATTTTATTTTAATTCTGTGTTACATACAAGAGTTAAGTACAAATAATAATAATAATAATAATAATAAATATCGTTTTTTTTTTTTGTCTAGTTTTTTTTTTTTTTCCCCTCTCATAATTGAAATAGTTGCTAAATCCCTGAATTATTTTTTGTTATTATTATTTTTTTTTTTTGAGATGCATGCAGCGAATTAATTAGAGACGAACTTTACAAATACGAATTAAAATAAATTCAATTTCTTTGTTTGTAATTATATAATAATTTCACTGAAACCAAAAAAACTTGGTCATGGATATGGCGACAATTAACATAGGTTTCTTCGTTCAAGCTTGTGGGATGTAGATCAAAACAATGAATAGACTGGCAAATTGAGTACAAGAAAATATAGATTGATCGTAAATTGTTTTAACAAAGACGGCAAGTCACTATAAATACTCCCTTAAAACAAAATAATTAGCATCAGAGAAAGAGTAATTTGCAAAAGAAAAAAATGGTGGGATTGTTGAAAATGTTTCCTTTTCTTCTAGTTTTAGTATGGTTTCTTGTGCCATTTCATGCTAGTTTAATTTTAGCAAAGAAATCAACCTACATTGTCCATATGGACAAATCAGTCATGCCCAAAGCCTTTGTTAGCCACCACGAATGGTACTCTTCACTTGTTGATTCTGCAAAATCTGCCTCATTAAACAACCTTCAAAACGACGCGAAAGTCACATCTATGCCTACGACAATGTCCTGCATGGATTTAGTGCATTCTTGGCAGAAAATGAGCTTGAATCGATAAAGAAATCATCAGGATTTCTTTCAGCTTATACTGACAAGATTGTCACAATGGACACCACCCACACTTACAAATTCCTGTCATTGAATCCGACAACTGGACTTTGGCCGGCTTCAGACTATGGCAATGATGTGATTGTTGGGGTCATTGACAGCGGCGTTTGGCCAGAAAGTCCAAGCTACAAAGATGATGGAATGTCACCAATTCCTTCCAAGTGGAAAGGAACATGCGAGGCTGGACAGGATTTCAATTCTTCGTTATGCAACTTAAAGCTAATCGGGGCACAATACTTCAATAAAGGCCTTGTAGCTGCAAATCCCAACATTGTTTTAAGTATGAATTCTACAAGGGACACTATCGGACACGGTACACATACTTCATCGACAATTGCTGGAAATTATGTTGAGGATGCCTCATTTTTCGGCTATGCCTCGGGGACAGCTCGGGGGATAGCTCCTCGAGCTCGAGTGGCAATGTATAAGGTTGGCTGGGCTGAAGGAACATATACTTCTGATATGATTGCTGGAATAGACCAAGCTGTCGCGGATGGTGTTGATGTCATATCAATATCTATGGGCTTAAATTTTGTTCCTTTGTATGAAGACCCTATAGCAATAGCCTCATTTGGAGCAATGGAGAAAGGTGTTGTATTTTCATGTTCAGCAGGAAATAATGGTCCATCTCTTGGAACATTACACAATGGAATTCCCTGGACAATGACTGTTGCAGCAGGTACAATCGATCGTTCTTTTGCAGGAACATTAACTTTGGGGAATGGACTAACTATAACTGGATGGACTACATTTCCTGCTAGAGCTATTATTGAAGATTTACCTCTTATTTACAACCAAACAATATCTGGTTGTAACTCAAGTGAGTTGCTATCTGAAGTTTATGGAATTGTCATATGTGACAATTTTGGTTCTTTCTTCAATTACATGAAAACATCTCCAAGTCCCCAGTTCCAGCTGTTATCTTTTTTTCTGATGAGCCATCGGTGAAAGAATTCAGTGATTTCCCCGATCCAGGTGTTATTCTCAGCACAAAATACCGGCAAGATGTGATCAATTATGCCTTAAATGGTGTCGAACCTTCTGCTAGCATCACATTTCAACAAACCATCCTAGAAACAGAGCCAGCACCACTTGTCGCGGACTATAGTTCGCGAGGTCCCGCACCGAGTTACCCAAATATCTTGAAGCCTGATGTTATGGCACCTGGGACATTAGTATTAGCTGCCTGGATTCCAAATGTTGGTGTAGCAACTATTGGAAACAAAATTGTTTTGTCCAGTGACTTCACACTCGAATCCGGCACATCCATGGCTTGTCCTCATGCTTCAGGCATTGCCGCACTTCTTAAAGGTGCACATCCAGAATGGAGTCCGGCTGCCATTCGATCTGCCATGATGACCACAGCGAACACCCTTGACAATACTCACCTAAAATCCAATCAAAGATATGGGATTCGCTTACAATATCGCTTCGCCTTTAGCCATGGGTGCAGGACACGTTAATCCAAATGCTGCATTGGATCCTGGACTTGTATACGATGCCACTACACAAGACTATATAAACCTTTTGTGCTCTATGAATCTCACTCGAAATCAAATTGCATCGATCGTAAGATCAACTAGCTACAATTGCTCGAATCCTTCATTCGATCTAAACTATCCATCGTTTATTGCGTTGTACAAGAATGGAAGTTACAATGTATCGAGTAAGACGTTTGAGAGGACTGTTACGAATGTTGGATCAGGTGGTGCGACATATACAGCCGTGGTGACAGCTCCAGAGGGTTCAATTGTTGAGGTCAGGCCGAAGAAATTGGCATTTCAAGAAAAGTATGATAAGCAAAGCTATTCCCTGACTATAATTTATCCTAGTCAAAAGAATGCGGCAGTTACTTTTGGCTCAATTACATGGAATGAGGTAGGAGGGACACTACATTGTGAGGAGTCCTATTGTGGTTTCGCCATCCGTCGCTATATGGTCTTGAAGATTTGGTGTCATTGTGGTTTCATCAAATTCCTCAATTGGGCATAGTACCTGTTTGTTTTCTTTTTCTTTTTTTTTAATCTCCTTTTGGGCTCAAGGTGCATAGAACCATTCTATGCTAGTTAGGTTTCTAATTTTGAATATCATCAATAATGAAGCAATTCCGTGTTGTTCACTTTGCTCAATGAGATTGACTCAAAATAATGGATTCCCGCTATTTTGAGTCAATCCCACGGTTGTGCCAAGACAAGAGACCCTAACACTAAAATATCAAGACGTGTATCTCAATATCTTTATAAGTATTTGGCTTACTTCTCAACTATAAAACTATTTTGGAGTTATTTTTGAATACTTCTCGTTGTTACAACATTTCCAGCTAGGGCAAGTCCAAGTACAAATATGTGCAATATTTAAAATTAGACACCACGTATAGTACTTATGTCTTGTGCAAACTTAAATGTTATTCGACCTTCTGCTAGCATCAACATTCAGCAAAATATTGTCGGAACGGATCAGCTAACACCAGCTATAGCTGGTTATAGCTCAAGAAGGCATGTACCAAGTTATCCAAACATCTTAAAACCGGATGTTATGGCAACAGGGACATTAGTCTCGGCCATGTAGCCACAAAATGTCCCTGCACCAATGATTGGTAATAAACTTAACTTGTCTAGTGAGTTTATTCTTTTAGCTTTTACATCTACGGCTTGTCCCCATGTTTCTGCTTAAAGTGCACATCCTGATTGGATTCCAGCAGTTATTCGATCTGTCATAATGATCATGGCAAGTTCCCTTGACAACACTCAGGATCCTATCAAAGACACTGCCAACAATTTTGACATCGCTTCACTTCTGGCCATGGGCGCAAGACAAGTTAATCCGTAGTGCATTGGATCCTGGACTCAAGAAATTTTATCTTTAACAATTTTAAAAATTTAATTTGTATCCTTATGGTTTAGAGAATTTATATTTCACCCCCTAAATTTTTAAGAAAAATATAAATTAACCTTAATAAATATTTGATTGTTAAGTTTTGCTCCTCAATATATGATTCCTACGTCCGCTCCTGGACACAAGCATGCAAGATTATATAAATCTTTTATGCTACATGAATCTCACATACAACCAAATATCATCTATCACGAGATCAATAACTAGTTACAATTGCTCAGACCTGTTCTCTAATTCAAACTATCCATCCTTTAGTGCATTGTACAATAATGCAAGTATAGAAGTTTTTACTAAGAGATTTAGGAGGATTGTTACAAATGTTGGAAACGGCAGTGAAACCTTTGATGGCTCCTCTATTGTTTATGTCAACCCAAAGACATTTTAAGAGGTGTATGAGAAACAAAGATACACCCTTGCACTATAATATGTAGGCAACAATAATGGAACACTTAGTTTTGTATCATCAACATGGATTGAGAGGATTCGCCCGGGCCGGGCCAAAACAAAAAAGTCTATGATGCCCAAGCTCAGCATCGTGCCAGGCCCATTAAGGGACGTGCCGGGATGATCCGCTCACTTGCTATCCCACAAGTTTTCTACTTTTAATTAATTGAAATTAGATCAAGTTATTAATTAACTTATTTCATATCTTTTATTTAATATTCTAAGTTATTAAGAGGTGTATAGTATTTAATATTTCAAGTTATTACCTATTATCTTAAGTTATTATTAATTAGTATCTATTTTTCGTTACTTATCAGTATAAGTTTTTCCCATGAGTATAATTTATTAGTATAAGTTATAACTAAGAGAAACAAATTATTAGTTAGTGTATCATGTTATTACTTAATATTTTAAGTTATTACTAATTAATACTTCAATTTTCATTACTTATTAGTACAAGGGATTACATATTGTTGATATGAAAATTTTGGGCTAGAGTTAACCCGTGTGCATTATCATCCAAAGTAAAAGTTGGGCACCACGCGTAGTACTCACATCCGAATCACCTTTAAAATAAAAATAAAAAGGGCTGGGCTTTGTCCTCCGCAGTAGATTCCGACGCTCAAGTCAGTACTTAGACCAGAGAGTAAAATTCAATAAGAATTCAGAGTTTTAATAATTAGGAAAGTAATTAATTGAATCTGACCTGTCACTTTGATATTTACACCTAAAATCGATAGGTCGGATCGATTCGTAGGTCGAATATATAATACTTTACCCATTTGGGTCTATTTGACCCACAAGGGTAAAATTACTAAAATACCCTTAGTGGACTGGACCTGAAGCCACATGTAATATTACCATTGGGTGTATTATTTTGGCATCATCACATATTATTTCAAGTTATTAATTATTAGACCAAGTAATTCTTAATTTTACTCTAAATTAATACTCTTTTTAATACTCTAAGTTAATACTTAATTCTTAATTTTATTCTAAATTAATACTCTAAGTTAATTTAATACCTATTAGTACAAAATATTACTCATTTTTTTCAAAGTTATTATTTATTATTCAATTTATTACTTATCAATTCAAGAGAAAAAGTGCATAAATGTTATACTTATTACTATAAATTAGTCTAATTTATTACTTATACTATAAATTATTATTTATTAGTCTAGAAGAAAAAATATATAAATGTTTTGAGGAAAAAAAAACCATTTAAATGTTAAAAATAAAACATAAAAAATACCGTCCAATCAATGAATTGACTGGTCTATTGGTTGGTGGGCTAGTCTGGGCCACTCACAGGCCGAGCCAATAAATCCAGGACCTAACCTGGGAATGGTAGTGGGTTGTGCCAGAGCGTGTCAGGCTAAAAGCCCAACAGATTAGGCCTTTTGATAGGGTGGGCTGTGTCACGCTACCTTCTCAAACGAGGCATGCCGTGTCTGTTAGGAATTTGAAATACTTGACCCAGACGTAACCCATGCTAGGCCCACAACGAGGAAGGGTATGCATAGCTCGGGCTAGCCCCACAGGTTGGCTCCTGATTCTCAAATTGGCACCCATTTTCGATTAATTGAAATTAAGGCAAACAAGTTATTATTTATTTTATTTCAAATTAGTACTTAATACTCTAAATTGTTACTAATTACTCAAATACAATACTTAATAGTCCGAGTTATTACCTATTATTTTAAGTTATTATTAATTAGGACATTATTTTTCATTACTTATTAGTAAAAGTTATATATAACTAAGAAAAAGAAAAAAGAAACAAGTTGTATTAGTTATTAAATCAAGTTATTACATAATATTTCAACTTATTATTTATTATTTCAAATTATTAGTTATCATTGCAAGTTATTACTTATTTGAATTTAGTATTTAGTAGTCTAAGTTATTATTTCTTTATTCTAAATTCCTACTAACTAATTCAATTTGTTACTTTAGTGATTGAAATTATTATTAATTGGTACTTTATTTTCATTACTCATTTCTAAAAACTATAATATATTAGTCTAATAGGAAAAATACATACATGTTATTGGTAAAAATAAAATAAAAAATCATTTAAAATGCTGTATATTAAAAAGCAAAAATTTGAAAATGACTGATCAACAAGGTAGTCAATAGGTTTATCGGGGCAGGCTGGGACGATCGCAGTCCTCAAGTTGAGAAGCGAGGTGAGCCGTACTAGTTACGAGCTATGAAAAATCAAACCCAGGACTAGTTCTAGGTCGTTGGATGGGTTGGGACTAACCTGTTACAATACCTAGGCGTACTAGGACGTAACGGGTTGTTTTACAAGGATGGGCCAGTCAGTCCAACGAACAAGTCCGACCCATTACCATCTCTAACCTAACCCAGTCCTATGGCATGCATCTAGTTCAACCCGCTATATACACCATGGATAAAACGGATACTCCAACGTTAAATTCGGGTTTCCCACATCTTCACATTCAAATTTGAGTTCCCTTGTCATGCCCTTTTCCAACACTCCTATAAATTTGAGTCCACTTTCCTGTATAAAGCCCTTCCTTTCTTCCTCAAATAACCCAAACCCTCCGCCATTCAAAATTCTCTATACAGTATAAATACACACAGTATAAAACGCACCCCCATCATTTCCCGTATAAATATACGTATAATTAAGGTTTCATTCTAATTAACCATCCACTGAGACGATGTCGTTGAGACCAGGCTCCAGAGCGGAACTTCGTCGGGGCCGCTACAAGGTGGCGGTGGACGCCGACGAAGGCCGCCGGCGGAGGGAAGACAACATGGTGGAGATTCGGAAGAATCGCCGTGAAGAAAGCTTGCAAAAGAAGCGCCGTGAAGGACTTCAAAACAATCAGCAATTCGCTCTTTCATCGGACTCGTCTTCCATCGAAAAAAAGGTAGTATATAATAACAATCAGCCATTTTGTTCATTTTGCTTTTCGTTTCTTCATTTGTTTTTTGCTAGTATTTTTGTGCTTTTTTTTTTTTTTTGGTATTTATAGTTTTTGTTGTTGATTTAAATGTATTTAATTATGTATTTATTTCTCAAGAAGATGATTTTTGATGATCCTATCTTGATTCTTGATTATGTCCAATTTCCCTATTCGACAAAAGGTCCAGTTGTATACAATAATTGTATTGTGGCGGGTATAGTTTAGTGGTAAAAGTGTGATTCGTTTTATTAACCCTTTAACAGTTAAAGAGTCTTTGCTTTCGGTTTGATTCGTATTCCGATCCAAAATTTTATTTCTAAAAAAGGATTTAATCCTTTACTTCTCAATGACATATTCGAGAAAAATATACATTCTCATGATTTGTATCCAAGGGTCACTTAAAAAGTGAGAAATTGGATTCTGAAATTGCGAAACAGAATTTTGGAATTGGATTAATATATTTAAAAAGATAAGTATGAGTAACGGATCTATGGATGAAAAGATTAAAGAAGACTTCAAAAATATTTTTGAATTGGAAAAATTGTGAGAAATGAATTTATGGAATTGGATTAATAGATTTAAAGATTAATACTTGAAGTATAAGAGCTAGAGCTTTCATTTGTTGAAGTAGTTCTTTTGGAATTTGTGGTTTTCATTTGACATTCAAATTCGAGGAATTGTCTGGATTTATTTCAGACTTTTGTTTAGTTGTGCTTTTAGGCAAATTTAGTTTTTATTGCTTATGTTATGTATCAAATTTTTATTGTTACTTATTTCTAATTATTAATTTATTTTATGTCAATGTGTTTATTTCTTATGGTGCTTTCAAGTTTCATGTGCTGCTGCTCTTTTTTTTTTTTTTGGTAACGCGGTTCAAAAATTTTTGTTATTGTTTTATTTCTCTGTGTCATGGATGTCAAAGTATGTTGGGCATGTATATTGTGGTGTTTTAAATGGTTATGGATTTTGTATTGCAGTTAGAAAATCTACAAGCAATGGTTGCTGGTGTTTGGACCAACGATGGAAGTCTACAACTTGAGGCCACCATTCAATTTAGGAAACTGCTTTCAAATAGAGGTTCCTTTTTTTTTTTTTTTTTTAAATTCTAATTTATCATTTTCTTTTGGCACCTTTACTTTTTAGATTTGGATTTAACAATTAAGGAAGCCTTATTCTGGGTATTCCGTATTATTATAATGGTTTTCCAGAACGGAGTCCTCCAATTCAGGAAGTGATTCAAGCTGATGTTGTCCCTCGTTTCGTTGAGTTTCTTATGAGAGAGGATTTTCCTCAACTTCAGGTATAAGATCGTAGTATCCAATTCTGTATTGCTATCATAATAGTATGGTCATTATGGTGTTATATACATAAATTGTGCATCCTATTGAAACTGTAGTTTGAGGCGGCTTGGGCTCTCACGAATATTGCTTCTGGGACATCTGAGCACACTAAGGTTGTAATTGACAATGGTGCAGTCCCACTCTTTGTGAAGCTTCTTAATAGTCCTAGTGATGATGTCCGAGAACAGGTAATTCTTTATGATGTAAGAAAGAATTTTCCTTCTAAGGTGTTTTAGATCACATGATGACTTGCATTGCTTTCTGCATTTACCTGTATGCTGCATGATATGTATTTGAATTTTGTTATCACTTCCTATTTCCTTTCCCTCTTCTTTAGGCTGTATGGGCTTTGGGAAATGTAGCTGGTGACTCCTCAAAATGCCGTGATCTTGTCCTTGGTCATGGAGCTTTGGCTCCCTTGGTGGCTCAACTAAATGAGCATGCCAAATTATCAATGTTGAGAAATGCCACCTGGACACTATCTAATTTCTGCAGAGGCAAGCCACAGCCTTCTTTTGATCAGGTACCTTTGAGCTTAACGAATGTTCGTGCATCTCCTAGCCTTTGAGTTCTGTATTATAGTTCTTTCAAAGCGATAATTAATCAGATTTAGTAATTGATGAACGGTGGACAGTATGTAAGAAATTGCTTGACACTTCCAGTCCATGTTTGGTACAATATTCATAGTTATATCATCAGGTGCGAAGTGGTTGTATTGTAACTTGTAAAGTTGCTTGTATTGTTGCTGTTATAGTTATTCCTGGGAACTAGCACCCATCCCAGTTTTTGCATTGATCCATGGACTGTAAAAAAAAAGGTATTTTGTGACATTAAGAGCTCAATTTTGCAGACAAAACCTGCTCTACCAGTTCTTCAGCAACTTGTACATTCAAGTGATGAAGAAGTTTTGACTGATGCATGTTGGGCACTCTCATATCTTTCTGATGGTACAAATGACAAAATCCAAGCTGTTGTAGATTCTGGAGTATGCCCCCGATTAGTGGAGTTATTGCTGTGAGTATCTTGTGATGGTTGTTTCTTTCTGTAACACTCACTAAATGGCTGAGATATTTTTTCCATTTCAGTCATCCTTCTCCTTCAGTGCTGGTTCCTGCTCTTCGAACAGTTGGTAACATTGTAACTGGAGATGATCTCCAGACTCAGGTACGGACTAAAGTAAAACAAACTAATTTGCTTATGCATTTACATGCTATCCCGAAATTTTTTTTATTTTTTATTTTTTGGAAAAGGGGAGGAGGAGGGGGGGGGGGGTGTTGGTGATTGTTATATCATAATCTAGTATGTATATCTGTGCTTTCAACTCAGGTTCACAGTGCTGGTCCATCTATGCGACTCTAAAGCATATTTATGAATTGGTTAGTTAGAGAATGCCATTTGTCATGTAGACTTTCATTCTTTTGGACCTCAATTCGTTAGTTCTCATTTTTAGCGTAAATATGGACCTTTGAAGTCAATGCTTCATCTGTAAGATGTTGAAGTATAGCAGACAATGGCACATTATGATATATTTTCAAAACAAACTTTTCTATTAGAATCTAAGCCTTACTCTTTAATTTCCATTTTGTGTAAGGTTCTGGTTGATATATCATCACTTAATGCTGCCTTGTATACTGAGATCTTTCTGATCACTGATTGAAGTGTTATATCTATTCTTTTCCATTCTCAGTTTGGTTTTCTTACTAATTTTGTTGGGTTGTGATGTTCTGGTACTGTTAATTTCTGAACTGCATCTAAAATTGATAAACCGTCAAAATCTGCTGTATGTATTCAGTGCATCCTTAGTAATCATCAAGCAGCACTACCTCATCTTCTGAACCTGTTGGATGGTAATTTTAAGAAAAGCATTAAAAAGGAGGCTTGCTGGACCATTTCAAACATTACTGCAGGCAACAGAGATCAAATACAGGTTCACAGTCATTGTCCTATTTTTTTTTTAGCTTGCAGTGTTATCAGTATTGCAGCAGTTATTTGAGCTTCCATGAAGAAATTTGGGAAATATCTTCTTAATGCAGCAGTTATTTGAGCTTCCATGAAGAAATGTAGGAAATATCTTCTTAACTTTTGAGCTGTTTGCGTGTGGATGATATGAATCTTGCTTTCCTGCAGGCTGTTGTTGAATCTGGTATTATTGGACCCTTCGTAAATTTGCTCCAGAATGCAGAGTTTGACATTAAAAAGGAGGCTGCATGGGCAATCTCAAATGCTACTTCTGGTGGCAGTCATGAGCAAATAAAGTATGACGTGGACATATTGAATTTTTATTTGTTGGTGTAGGTTGTAAGTAGAAGACATTATTTTCATATGCATATGTTGTTTGCAGATACCTAGTCAATCAAGCATGTATTAAGCCGTTGTGTGACCTGCTGATTTGTCCTGATCCGAGAATTGTCTCAGTATGTCTGGAAGGGCTGGAAAACATTTTGAAGGTTGGGGAAGCTGAGAAGAGTTTAGGAATGACCGGAGATGTAAATCTCTATGCTCAAATGATTGATGATGCAGAAGGATTGGAGAAAATTGAAAATCTTCAGAGTCATGACAACAATGATATTTATGAGAAGGCAGTGAAGATTCTGGAAACATACTGGTTAGAGGAAGATGAGGAAACAATGCCTCCTGGTGATGCATGTCAACAGGGTTTCCAGTTTGGAGGGCCAGAGATCTCTGTGCCTTCTGGGGGATTCAGTTTTAAATGAAGGTTCGTGTTCCTTTAAAGAACCTAGGGTTTTTGTGCTCCTCTTTTTGTTTATACAACTTGATGCTTGCTGTAAAGAGGAATGATATAGACTTGGTTTGGGAATCAACTAATTTTGATTTGTTTCTTTGGTATGTTAAATAACAAGAACACGAACTTTTGACAAAATGTGTCTCAATTGTTCTCGTCTGGTAGGTGGTCTGGAGAGGCACGGGATTTCTGGAGTTCCCTATGCAGCTACAATAGACAGCATCAATATGTTTTGCTCCATTTGTTCACTTATTAGCAGAAATTTTTGGAGATTATGCTTCTAGCTTTAGGTGTGGTTTTTTGAGCCCTTATTCAATCCTTTGCACGGATGTTCGGGTTATTCGGTACTTTCCAAAACCTATGTTGTACATATTAAAGTTGTTGCTTTTCCTTCAGTAAAGTCATGCCATCTGTTCAATATCAAGAGCTTGTGTTATTATTGTTACGTCTTTGTTAGTCTCTCAGAAATAAAACCCTGTTGATAGAATATAATCACCTTGCAAATGTCCTAAATACTCTTATAAACCTGTCCTTTATTTATAGGATAAATTAAACGCCAGATTGCTAATGGTGTTTATATGGATTTTCTTGTATCTACCACAGACAATTTTACAAATGCTTTTGGATTAAATTCAATTATTAGATGGCTTGTCAAGATATTCTCTCATGCCCTTGATGTTGTAGAGACGACTTAAATAGTTGATGTTTAACAGGAAATGGGACCTATTTGTTCTTTCCAGAAGTAAATTTCCACACGTTATTTAATTAATGCTTCTTCAAAAAACTAAAATAAAGGGGAAACAAAGTCGACCCCTATTTATTTAGAAGCTCTGACTCGTGAAGGATTCTTCATTGGCTTGTCCTTGATGGGAATTCTAGCCCTTTTTGCAGGATTGATCGTGTGCATAACAAGCCGTTTGTTGTTGCAACCTTATGTTTAATTTAACTCCATTGAACAAGGCCATCTATTTAGACAAATTTTTTTTTATATATATTATATTAAAAAAAAGAAAAAGAAGTAGAGAAAAGTGCTTGTAAAAGATATTTGCCTGGTTAGTTTAGGGGTACTCTAACTCTATTTTCACAAAGTTTAAGCATCCTTGACGGTGAAAAACAAGATAATATGTTTCTAAATCTCTATACTCGTATTGAAAAATATTTAGGTTGATTCAATTTTAAATCTCACAAATAAATTTTATTATGAAAAATAAATTTTATAAAATTTTACTTATAAATGATGTCATTTATTTCATAATATTTAATTCACGTTATAAGATATATATAAAATTAAAGATCGTGTACTTAAATATTTTTGTACTCATACTACTTGTTTTTCCCTCGGGGAGTCGATTTATGATGGTAGGTGAAGAATAAAGACCACTCAATAATGTGCATCGCGAATCACTAAATTTTATGGACGGGTGAGAAGTAATAGCTAGACAAGGTTTATGGTAGTTGTAGATCAATTACTAGTTATTCTAATAATTATTTAATAATTAATGAAAGGAATTTATTTAAATTGAATGATTCATTTTACATTAAAAATAAAGAATTATATATCTTCAAATGAAGGCCTATTCTCTTATTAATTTTTAAATAACTACTAAAATATCTAATATTATTGAATGATCAAAAAAAATTTACACCAATAGCCATCCTTTCAAACTTAGAAAATTTTTTGGACTCATCTGCAGAAAATCCTGAAGTAGACAGTTTTTTAATTGATTTCTTCATGTGGGATGATTATAGAATTGAAGGAAGAAGTGGTGAAGTTTCAACTTCCAATAGCATTTCGTACAATTGACCCAAAGTAAACGTTAAATTAAGGGTAAATTATAAGAAATCTTGTGGTTTGGCTGATATGCGGGATACTATCTTATAGTTTGTAAATTTATAATTTGTCCCCTTTTTATTTAGGTTTTTTCGTGAAATAAATAAGAAGTTAAAATTTTAATAAATTTGTGAAAAAAGTACCCCAAAAAAAATCCCTCAAACCTAGTACCCCATTACCGTTTAAGAACCCCTTTCGTTAAAAGAAAAGAATTGTATTTTATATTAAAATATATAATTAATTTTGATTAAATAATCTTTTAAATGACTAAAATAATCCTTTAAATAAAAAATTTTAATCTCTTAGTAGTCACTTGATGAAAAATATAATAATTTCAAAAAAAAAAAAAAAAAAAACATATTTTAAATTTTCAAATCATAAAAGAGTAATTTAAATATTAACCAAATCACTAGATTATAATTTACCCCAAAAATGAAGTCATATGTAGTCCCAATGCTAACGTTTACCCAGCACGTGAAGCAGAACTTTTTAGGTGGTGACTGAAATAAGTAAACTGTGCTATCAATTTCATATCCCACATCATGTACAAAATTTTAATGGACATTCAAGCAAATGATTTGCATTCTACAGTTGCATAAGTGGGTTTAACTACATATAATTGTCATTATAGTTTGGCTACATTTTTAATTAATGTCCACTTTTAAAACTTATTAGTTGAGAGTCTGAAAATGCATTAATCCTAAGCTTTTTATTACAAAAGTTAAATACAACATTTGTACACAAATAATAAATGTATTCTGCTACTCATATATATTACGATTGTAGACCAAATAAATTTATAGCAACGCTCTTTAAAAGAATGGGATTTTTTTTTTTTTTTTTGTGGAAAAAAATTTGACTAATTGTGATGATTTCACTTTCTTGAAAGCCCCTAGTCTTCTGTTGACCTCTTTATTTAAAAATTTCTTTAAATTTGTGTAATACTTAGAGACGAAGACATCACACTAGACGTTAGAAATGATCTGGAAAATTGGATGGTTAATTGCGATTAAATATATTGAAAAACGTTACGTCAAACTCCACACGGTGGTTAGAACCATTTTTTCTATACTTGGTGGGTAAAAAGTAGTTAAAGATTGTTAGCTAATTTCGTGGTAGCAAAAGCATATGCTTTTGAAATCATGTCTCATTTTTAAAACTATATTTGTATAAAATGACAAAAGTTATTAGTGTGTAATTAAATTTGAAAAAGAAAGAACGTAATCCGATCAAAAATTTAAAATCAGTTATTAGTGATTTGATACGTACGGATCTTATTAAATGAAATAATTTTACTAATTGATTCTAAATTTATATGTTTGTAAATGATTTTTCTTTCTCAAATAACCTGTCCAGCACTCATCTTGATGTGTATCATACCATAGAAATATACAAATGCATGTATTCTGGCGCTCACGACTTTGTCTTGGAAATTGAAAATAGGGATTCAATAACAAAACATATGTGTTAGATTTTCATTGTGTTTTGGTCATAGCTTAGGGAGTTTAGAAGATAAAAGAAAAGAGAGAAAAAAAAAAATACTAATGTCCATTTAATTAGGTTAAATAAAAGGAAAATACTACACAAGCCAAACTTATAACGGAACTGATACATGTGAGTTTTACCTGTAAGAAATATTTTTACAGGTGTTACCTTTTAACTTTTGTTTCTAAAGCAGCTAATTTTATTTTATTTTTTTTTTCAAAAAAAGGCAACTAATTTAATGAAGAACAAAGTTTAAGAAAGCAAAGTTTGACATAGTTTTTAATAGCATTTGTTACTTTATACCTCAAATTGGTCATATTTATTTATTCAAATGTCTCGAAAGTGAAGCTTCTATTCCTTCTTCAACATGTTCGTTTCTTACTCTTTTGATTCCTTAATCCTATCATTATTCAAATCTTTCTGCCACACATAGAGAAGACATACAAGCTAGGCTATATGCTGTTCAGTCGATTTTCTTTTCACTACACATTGTGTTGTGCTATCCTTTTCAAAGTTGCTTTGTCCTTAAGAAAAAAGTATATATAACAATTCACTCCTTCAATAATTGAAGTTGAATGTTTCAATTGTATCTTTTAATTACGTTCTACGAATGAGTCACATCTGTACTGCAAGACATTAAGGAAATTAAAACTATAATTCGAAGGGAAAATTTTTATTTTATACTGCAGTAACTATTTGATATGCTTAATAGTTACTTTTAGATCAATAGCATTATTCTATGTGAAGTAAATATCTCAATCATTAAAAAATCATAGCCCCAATTTTTTTGAAAGTGGATTTTTCACTCACATGTAAATTTCTTATTGGTTCAGAAATAATTAATAGGCATACTAAGTAATTGCTCCAATCGAGAGTAAAACTTTTTGCTCCAACCTTACATAGAAAACTTTTATAAGCATCACTAAGTTACTTTCAAATATTCAAAAGAAACAATTGCGAATTGGCCATCCACATTTTTAACATTTTTATGCAATTAAAATACATTTTCAACATTCACCTAATTTAGTTTGTCCAGCCAAAAGAATACTTTGTTTCCCTTATAAATAAGATGTGTATAACAGACAGAAAAATTAGAATATATATTCTAATTTTTAAATTTGATATATATATATATATATAGAGGCAAAAAAGTCTATGTTAATATGTTACTAACATCTAGAAGAAAAGTCAAACTCGAAAAAATAGAAGGAAAAAAGAGGCACTTATCCAAAAATTTCTAGAATAAAAAAATATTACTTTTCTTCATAAATGTACTATAAATTTTTTAACGTAGATGTAGACGAGCTCCATCTATCAACTCTAAAAATGGTGTTATTATAGTGTCGGTGATGAGAGAGATACAGTTTATTATCTAATCTTACATGAATTTTTAACAAATTCATTTAATTAAAAGTTCTTATACACATTCTAAAATCCAAAAACTTAGATTAAGCACCTAAGTTTTTAAAAAATAAGAGACACACACACATATATATATATATCTACTAAGGGTGAATTATGCTTAACATTTAGTTAATTAATGTTCAGAGTTTAATTGGTGATTCCAAAATCATACTAGTGTTATTTTTCTTTATTTAATTATTGGATTTGGATCTCGCCCTCCACATTAAATATTCACCAAGTGCATATAAAACAGCTAATATTTTCTTGTTATCTTTTAAGTCAATTAACTATTCCACTTGTTAATTAAATAAGTTCTTTAATGTAGAGACATTTTGAAAAATACAATAAAAGTTATAAAAATGTCCATTTGCTATGAATACATTTCTACTGCTAAAAAAATGTCTGTTGGGATCCCATTCCACGTAACATCACAAATAACGGTTAGTTTGGTGTCCCACATTTACAAGTTAACAAGAAATCAAGAATTCAAAACCCAATTAAAGACTTAGATGACAAAGTCATTCCATCCCCAAGTAAGGTCTGCATAGCTCTCCATATATAAAGTATGTCTGTATGTGTGTCTTTGAGTGTGTATTACTGTGTGTTTTTTTCTTGAATTCATTGAATTTAGCTGTGATGATGAAGATTTGATTTATTTCTTCAAGATTTTGACACTTAAAAAGAAAAAGAAAAAGAAAAATGTTGGCAATCATCAAGATTGCCAATTCAATAACCATTTCAATGGTACTGATCATCCTATTTTTTCCTTCTTTTCAATCATCTCCTCCTCCTGCAATAGCAATCAGATCATCTTCCTTTTCAATCATCACACAAAGAACAAGAACTACTACTTCTTCTTTGCATCATCAACAATTCATTCACTTCAGAAGGTCTCTGCAGCAACTCAAGAATGGAGAAAACAGCTGAAATTGTCGTGCAATTGTTCATCAAGAAAGTCAGCATCCAACAATCCCTCTTTTGTTCATGTAGCTATGACTCTTGATGTCCAATTTCTTCGCGGAACGATTGCTGCTTTGCATTCAATTCTTCAGAATTCTTTGTGCCCAGAAAACATCTTTTTCCATTTCATTTATTCAGATTCAGATTCAGATTCTGCCATTCTTCTTCAGTCTCTTATTAGAGATATTTTTCCATTCTTGAAGTTTAAGGCATATTATTTCAATCCAGAAATTGTACAGAACAAGATATCTTCAACAGTTAGAGAAACTCTTGAACAGCCACTGAATTATGCAAGATGTGTATAAGAGACAGATCTTGGGCCCTGTGTTGAAAGAGTCATTTATCTTGATTCTGATGTTATTTTGGTTGATGATATATTAAAACTTTGGAGAACTAATCTTGATATAGCCACTGTGGGGTCTCCAGAATATTGCCATGCAAACTTTACAAAATATTTCACCCCCAAATTTTGGTCCCATTTAAGAAGGAATTTTTCAGTGTCTTCTCCGGCAGGAAACCTTGTTACTTCAATACAGGTGAGATTTTAATTATTTTTTTAATTTTTTTCATTATCTTTTTACTATATAAAATACAGTAATAAAAGTCACCTGATAAAAAAATTTGGGCTTTTCCATGCATGCCCTTTATTTATTTATGTTTGCTTAAATGCACGCATTTATGGTCAATATTTAAAACAAGTATTTACATATTAAAAAAGAATTATTTGATATTAAATTATTCGTACAATATAAATTTAGATCACGTTACACGTGTCATTTATCATACTAACAATACCGTTGGATTATTTTTCGTTAATGTCTCTTGGCACTTCAATTAATTAAATTTTTTTTTTCAGGTGTAATGGTGATTGATTTGGTCAAGTGGAGGAAGTTTGGGTACACACAGAAGATTGAAAGATGGATGGAGATTCAAAGAAAGCACAGAGTATATGACCTTGGATCCTTGCCTCCATTTCTTTTAGTATTTGCCGGAGAAATTGCCCCAATCAACCACAGATGGAATCAACATGGGCTTGGTGGTGATAATCTTAGTGGTAATTGTAGGCAATTGCACCCTGGCCCAGTTAGCTTGCTGCATTGGAGTGGGAAAGGCAAGCCCTGGCTCAGGCTGGACTCTGGCAAGCCTTGCCCACTTGACATAATCTGGTCCCAATATGACTTACGTGGTCCGTCTTTGTGATTAGAGATCCATCGTAATTTTTCTTTATAGCGAAAAAAAAATTCTTTACTCCGAGTCCTTGTGTGTTTTGAGTACGTCTCTCACATCTAACAATGAGGTCTCTTTTGGTGTAAAAAATTGTTTGCACCAATACATGTCACGTAATTATATTTTTAATTTCAAATATTAACATATGATATGTATATACCAAATAATATAAATACCGATAATGTAAGAAAGATTAACTCTCTAATGGATGTAAACAATAAGGTATTCCCATTCTTTTTCAGTCATTACAGAAAGGAACCATATCAATTTGATACAAAAAGTCGCTGCAATTCAAGAATAGTGAAGAAAATAATGGATGCTCATCTTCCACTTTCAGCAGCAATCCCAAAATGATCAATCATCCAATTCAAATATTATGCAATCTCTCTCTTCTCCATGTAGTCATGACTCTTGATATTCATTTCATATATTCTGATGCATTCCTCTTCATTAGTCTCAAACTAAATATATTTTTCCATCCTTCAAAGTCAAAGCATACTCAATCCAGAAAGTGTAGAAAACTAGATACATTCAGCTGTGATAGAAACACTTGAACAGATGATCTATGATACTGGATGCTTGCCTCCATACTTCCGGTATTTACTAGAAATTGCACGATCAACCACAGGTGGAATTAGCTTGGAGATTAAGATCCAGAACAAAATCATCAAAGTTATACAAAGGCCACAAACTCCTTAGCCATTTAATCTGAGTCGGTGGACTCTTCAGCACGAGGATTCAATGTTGTAACCATCTGAGACAGTCTGATTATTTCTGCACTATCTTCCAAATCATCCTTCCCAAAACCCCAAGTTTTAACCAATTCAGCTCCAAGAGCCCCTCGTTGAATACCAAACCTGCGAAGATTGTGCAATCTACTTTCCAAAAATGGCAAAATAGCACTGCTGGAACGTAATCTTGCTGCCATGGGAATCGAGTGGACATCAAGGGATCCCCTTGATGGAGGACCTAAAATTGGAGTTCCCAACAGCTCACCATGTTGTCCAACAACGCTCCCGAAAATTGAAGGAAAAGGCAGAGGAATGGGAAGAGGACAGCGAGACACAGATAGATATGAGAATCTGGGCATTTGCATTGCGTTTTTACAAGCAGTCTGCACAGCACTCTTCACCTCAGAAACTGCGGCTTCTTGCAGTCCTAAGAAGATTGTGGAGAAACCTTAAAAGAGTGAGCAATAACTTAAACAGCTTGTACTTACCATCCCCTCCCCCAAAAAAAAAAAAATAGCTTGTAACTGTGACTTTCCTCAACCAGAAGCATACATAGGTTGATGATGCATAAATCAGGCATAAACCACTGGACAACCAGTCAGAAGTGAAGCAAAATATGCTTTCATCTTGGTAGTCTGATGTTTTTCTCATGTTAATGCAGTTCATAATCTCAGACAGACAAAAGACTTCCCGTCTTATTGGCTATTTTCTTGCGACAATTTCTTCATTCAAACACAAACGAAATATTTCTTGTCCTACTCTAAGGTTAATCATGATCAATGCTGGTCCGTCTGTGACTAGTAGTAGTCCCAGGAGGCTGCTTATTGCAAGGGAGAAACAATTGGAGAAACCTGGATCTCTTTAAAAAATTTTGGAAATCTTTACCTTATAATTTCCATCACACTTGGAAATATTATGTTAACTTCATAATTATTAAACTCCATTTAAGGAAATCCTTAATATTTGTTTTCTTGTTTGTTTTTCAAAATCTAGTCAATTTTTCAGTATTTCTCATCACATTTGAAACAATGGGGGATAGCTAGAGATGTGCTCTTGAGTACTCCATCTACTCTATCAGAGAACCATAATGAGAAGATAAGCTAGTGCAGCTTCCAAATATCAGGGGAATCAAGTGTACAATAGACAAACATTAGGGTACGTACATGTAATTCACCTAAATTTTATGTGACAACTTTAGAACAGGAAATAAATAAATTTAAATGCATCTGCTAAAGATCTTATGCAATACCTGCTCCAAGGACTCCATGAATAGATATAGCCTCCACTGCTTGCAAGTCTTCAACATCTTCTGCTATCTCTGGTGTCAAAGGCTGCAAATTCTCAAGCAAGGACTGCTCGAGTTGGTTCCCTATATCAAAAAATTCGCATTGGAAAACATAGGAAAATTAATTACTGAGGAAAGACAAGATTCGACTGCCACACCAACATACCAATCAAAGAAGGTGCAGGCATAGCAACATCCAAAATAGGGACCATATTCTGTCGTGCTTGACCAGCTAACATTTGTATGAGCTCATTCACATCCAGAAGAGTCAGCACCGGATGTATTGGTCAAATCTGCAGTGGGTCCAAGTGGTTCCATTCGAAAAGGCAGACTGATGGAGTGCATAGCAGAGGCATAAACTGCGCTGGAATGATAAGGTTTTTCGTCCGCCATACGAAGATACCTAGTAGCTTTACCTTCGCATTTTTGAGGCAGAAGAATTAATGAAACTTCAGACTAGAGAATGTACAAAGGCAAAAGCTTCAAAGATAAGAGATTAGGAGTCAGTCTCACCAATCATCTGAAAAGAAAAATATACAAAGAATCGTATTATACAATTAGAGTTCATATTAACTTCATCATATGTTCATGTAATTATCAGGTTAAATATATGGTATAATGATGCAAAAGAGAGATTGCTTCAATTTTAGGTTCATGACATAAGTTTGAAAGCTCTTAAGTGGATGATATAATATTAAGAAATATTTAATGTCAATTAGGAAATCTGGAAAAGAAAAAAGGTCATAAAAGTAAACCTTTTTTGTGGAATGATTTTGGATTGCTTACTTTTACTCAGGTTGGATAATCCAACTGGGACAATCAATTTACATAAGGCTGATAGTCTTGAAAATGAAATTGCATCATGAAGACTACTAGAGATTGTGCGCTTCTGGCTTTGGATGTTCTTGGGAGAGCAAGGACTGCGAACTGAATATAGTAACACCGGAATATTGGTGTAATCATCGGTAATATTCTCCAAAAATTCTGCAGCTACACCAGAAAACCCTCCGGAGTCATCAACAACAAATTGGATTCCCTGTTCAGAAAGGTATAGAAAATAGAAGTAAGGCGCTCTGCTAGTAAGATGAGAGAACTAAAATGTGCAGAATGACGTGGATCTGTGTCCTTGAAACTCCAGATTACATACACTCCATTGGCCAGTTTACAACAAAGTTAACAGACTGAGGTCGTCAAAGGAGGCACGAGTTTAAATCTCAAGGAAAGTGCTGAAATGCCATGAAAAGGGTTATCATTCAGACTAAATTTCAGTCTTCTAATGACTTTAGAAACATAAGAAAAATAAACCTTACTTTTCCTTGTAGAAATGTAGGGAACTGTTCAAAAGCATTACTGATAGATACAACAGAAACAAAAGGAGGAAACACGAGTCATGGCAGAGATAGATGATGAGAATCACATTGAAGTTTAAAGGCTTACAGAAGACAGCGTGCAGCATTGAATATAATGGAGGGCACAACTGTAAAAAGTTATGCTCCTCTGTTCCTCGAATTTCACAAGAAGAAATGAGGAGGCAGACTAATTACTAGATGCACCGTTAACTATACCTTGAAGCTCATATAAATTAGGAAAGCATCATGAAGATGCAACCTGACAAGACTTCTATTTGTTCCTATGAAAGCATAAATCTTCCAAAAGGTTCAACAGAAGTAATGCCACCTGAAGGGAATATTCTTACCAACAAAACAAAGTGTGTCAAAATATGTTGTACCAAATGCCCTTTCCAAAAAATGTTTAAATATATTAAACAAATGCAATCAATCTTAGGATCTTCATCTTGTTGGCTCATAACAACTCATTAAATTTTAAGGACTAAAATCCGGTAAATAGATAGCAGAAAGAACACTCACAGTACTACTCTACAAAACTTGTCAAGGGAATTTCTGACACAAATAATAATTGTTCTCCTTCCATCTTCCATTATTATGTTGGAATTACAAATGACAGACAATATAACAGTTAATAAGCAAGTAGGAACCATCGGCTAAACAGAGAAAATTTGTTAGTACATTTGCATTAAATACCTGAATATGGTCACACTCTTCAATAAAAAACCGAAGCCTCTCATTTATTTCTTCTCCATGTTGGGCTCCAACATATGCATCCCTTCCAATTCCATAGTTGTCAAAATGTTCATTGTCTATCCACAATCCATTTAATTCATATAAACTCTGAGGATGATAATGAACTTTTGAAAAGTCTGTCCAATATTGAACACCATTTTCTAGGCACTCGACAATGTCCTTGTCCAGGATTTCATTCTGATTTGATTCATTCTTCTCATTGTCAAAACCATTAACTGTACCCATCTTTTCCTGGTCTTCTTCAGATAAACTCTGTAAGAATAAGTTTTTCTTTAGAGGTTCAGATGCCTGAGTTGTAACTTTGCCACTCCTGAAAATTATGGGGAAGACATTCAATTGTACAAATGCTACACAGAATGAAAAAAATAAATAAATAAATATATATGCATTCAAAGAAACAGAAAGGCTAATTTCATACAAACTCTGAGAAACCCATTGGTTACACTTCAGGATTCATAGCTTGATAACAATTAATGAGTTTCAAACCTCCACATAGCCACCAAATTCTAGTTAACAAGAGCAGAGAGTGAGTTTTCATTTTGTGGCAATGCACCCGAGGATCATATATATTTACAGTTTGTCCAACTCCAAAACTAATTTCCACATACTCATGTTTTTCTTCACATTTCAGTAGGAAAGGAGAACAATGCTTCTTCATCACCAACCTATCATCTATTAAGCAACGTCATCAATAATAAACCACAATGTCACACAGATATTCACTTAAAAGGTCACTCATGTCACGAATGACTTAAGAGAATACGGAATTAATCACCCAAGATTAAAGTCTTACCAAGAAACAACATCCACTGGTTTAGAAAGAGCCTCACTGTACAACGTTCCACATGAACTCATAGATCCAAGGGATCCTGTCATATCATACATTTGAATAAAATATCTTTACTAGAGGAAATTATACTTAATACTGATGTCCTTTTGAAGAATCAATATGGTAATGAGAAATAACAAATGATTTTAGATGACATAAATTTCTCATTGGTTAAGGCACCAATAATAAGACGTAAGCAGGAGAATAGGAAATTGATAAAGTTTCCAAATGTAAAAGGAAAAATAAGATCTTTTTTTCTTGTCCAGCTATCGGAAGATCTATGTCACTCTTAACCATAAAATTGACAACCCAACAACCAGCAATTCTCAGTTAGAAGTGCAACTCCAGACTAATCTAGGATAAAATCCTTGCTACACTATAAAAAAGAAGTTCAAATCTATTAGCATCTATCCAAGACCTTATTAATCTTCTCTCAAGACAAATCTGCAAAAGACTAGTAATAGCACAGTAAAATGAAGTAAGCTCCAATAGCTTGTCATCATGCTTAAAGCATAGAAACTTTTGTAGAATTAGAAACTTAACCACAAGAATTTATTCAAAAGTATTTCAATTTTTTTAATGTCTTTTTTAAGAGATGTGTTGCTCAGCATTCCATATTCTCTATTCGTAAAATCAAGAAACTAATAAAAGTGCACCAAAACTTGAAAGGAGAAAAGGAACGTAATCTAAAGATCAAAAAGGAGGAACTTTTACATACTTTCCTCACTAGGAAGGATTATTGATGTGGATATCATAAGAGATACAGACATCTTAAAATAATTTATTTGGACAGAAGATAAATTGTGGAAGAGCTTTAACACGAAAGGCAGAAAAATAACCAAAAAATGCCTTGGACATCTAGGAGAGAAGACCATATGCATGTTTTTCCACCTAGATTAAGTTCTTTAGTTCCACTTGCATGGCATTCAAAGCACAAATGTCAAGACTGGCATGCCACTGAACAAATATGCATAATTATACCATTAAACAAATATGCATCATTATTGCCACTGAAGCTATCACATGGTCCTACAATTCAAAGCAAAAACAAGCAAATCTGAAGGATAATGAGCAAATTTAAATTATATACCTTGAAAATCTACTGAAAGTACGCGAGGGGTGTATGTTAAATGGCCCTGTAAATGATTAATATGAGTAATAGATGGGTCAAAAGACTTTGTGGAGAAATAAGAGAAAACAAGAAACTTGTTACCAAAATGTGCTAGCATAAGAATCTCACACAGATTAACCTGTTGTGTTTCACCAGTTCGATAGAGGACATCCATGTTAAGATTGTGATTCTTGAATGCCAGATTACTCTCAGGGCTATCAGCCAACCCAAGTAATTCATCCTTCAAGACAGTTAAGCATTTCCAAACTTGATTCACAACTCATGAAGAAAACAACTATATTGATACAAACAGTACTCCAGATGCCATAAACACTTGCATAAACCGGACACAAAGTCAAAAACAAATCGGTAATACTAGGATGGATAAGAAAAGAAACAAGTATATTTGGATGAACATTGGAGTATCACCTAACTATCTAAGATGAGAGAAACACAATTAAGATGGTTACACCGTGTGCTAAAATGGCTAGTAGAGGCGCCCATCAGGCCATTTGATTTTTGAGAGGTTAGTCAATGTAAAAGGGGTAGGGGAAGACAGACATGGTGGGTTGCTTGTAAGAAAGATACGGTTAATCTAGAAATCATTGATATAGTTCATGGCTGAGCACAATAACGTAGAAGGATTCATGCAGCCGACTCCACTTAGCAGAATAAAGCTTGGTTTCTTCCTCTTACTTATTAGAGACAAAGAAGCAAATATGCTTGAGAAACAAGGGGAAAACAAGATAAGGGAAGAAAGGAAAATGAAGACCTCACAGCAAAGAACAGGAAAAGTCTGTTCACAATACAAGTAATAGTCCAACTTTATATGTCGAAAGGGAAAAGAGCAAATAAATTAAAGAAAAAATGAAATAAACTTTATTAAGAAAAAAATGCATCAAATTATTGTTCATCATTTAAATCCCACTTAAAATCTCCATGAACACTTTCAAAAGTAAAAGATTTTATTGTTTTTTCTTGTCAAATTGACATAAATTAACCCATATATTTTAAAAATCACACAAAACTTTCAACTGCAATTATCATGTTCTGAATCAAAATGTTCCATTAATTTTATTATTATTAGTCACCAACGACTTAAATGGTGAATTCAACTTTTTTAACAATGAATCATCAAGTCTAGTTTCTTTACCACATTAAATCCTCCAAATACCCACCAATCAAATTAATTCTTCATTTACCAGCAGACAAACAGACATATACACACAAATTTAGTTGACAAGTTCCAAGAATGTGTAATAATTGCTTGACATTGGTCATTGAATTAAACATAGACCAATATGTACCCTCCCATCATCTTAGTCCAACAGAGCAACCACCATGTTACCCATGGCAGAGCACCTAAACCACTGATTAATAACCATAACCAAGAAGAATATCATTCTGAAAGAACCCAAAATCCACCCTGAGGTCCAACCCAATACACAACCTGCCCTTGAAAGACTGAACATTCCATCCCGGCATTTCCCAAAACCTACTTTCAAGTTGAAATTTGCAGAAAATAATACCCCACGAGTTCATGGTATATCACTACCTTGGATTATTAATTATGCCGAACACAAACTACCTATCTGTTCCAATAACATCACCATTGTCATTACAACTAAACCTAAATATTACATCACATAAACCCTACTTATATATGAACTAGAAGGCTAATAGGGAAAAGATTGAAACTTTAAGTATTTCTGAAACTTATTACTGATTGAGATATCCCTTAAAGCCCTTTAAGATTATTAAGAAAATTTTATGCTACACCCTAATTTAAATGAAGAAACAAAAACAAGTTTCCACCATGATTATTACCTGGAAATTCCAGAAGTGAGAACCAATGAAATTTGCATAGCTTCCAACTTGGATGGTTACTATTTCCCTCATTATTAGAACATAAAAATGAGTACTTCGGTTCAAAGTACAACTGGGTTCGTAGTGGAGACAGGAGAGGGAAGAGTATTCTTCTCTTCTCCTTTCTTGTTTTATTTTGTTTTAACTCCTGAAAAAAAAAAGGGGCAAATAACCTCACATAACACTAACTTTTATGTTTGTATATTTTTTGCCATTGAATTATAAAATGTACTAATTTATTCACTAAATTTTTTAAAAAATATATTTATGATTATTCCGTCAAAATTTATCATTAAAATGAATAGCACAAGGGCCAACTTTATAATTTAATATTTTCTTCTATGTTTTATTTTAGGACAAACAACCCCAGAGCCCCTGAACTTTTATATTAATATTATTTGTATTATTTTACCCACTTAACTTTCATTTAAAATGTATATTTTTGGTCATTCTGTTAAAATTTATAGTTAAGTTTAATGGCAGTAAAGATAAATTTATCATTTCACTGTTTTATATCTTTTCTAAATTATTTTGTTTTGATTTTTTTTTTTGTTGGTTAGTGTGTGCTTTTTGTGATGATTCAAAAAAAAAAAAAAAGAAATTAATGTATAAGGTTGTATTTCATTGAATAACACCATGAAAATAAAATAAAACATAGAAGAAAATATTAAATTACAAAGTTGGCCCTTGTGCTGTTAGTTTTAATGTAAATTTTGACGGAATGGTCACAAATATATTTTGTAAAAATTTTAGTAGGTAAATTAGTACATTTTATAGTTCGATGGCCAAAAGTATACAAATATAAAAGTTTAGTGGGCTATGAGGTTATTTGCCCAAAAAAAATCAAAACAAAATAATTTAGAAAATATATAAAACAGTGAAGTGACAAATTTATCCTTACTGTCGTTAAACTTAACTATAAATTTTAACAGAATGGCCAAAAATATACATTTTAAAAAGTTAAGTGGGTAAAACAATACAAATAATAGATTGATGGCTAAAAACATACAAATTGATGTTTGCCCAAAATAAAATTAAATCCAAATAAATGCTCCAATAGTTTGCAAACTGATAGGGAAAATCATGAAATAGTCCTTCAACTTTTTTTACTTTAAACGAAATAGTCCCTCAACCATTTTTTTAGTAAGATAGTCCTTCAATTTTTATTTTTTAGTCAAGACAGTCCTTTTGTTGTGGAACCACCACAAAAATCTTTTTTTTTTTTTTTTTTGTATAAATTCCACATTTATCTCTTGTGGTTTAGTTATTTTCTACATATCCTCATATAGTTTAAAATGGAAAAAATAAAAAAATAAATTCATTTGAAGGGACAAAAAAAAAACTTCATAATAATTTTAAAAAAAAAATAAATTGAAACATTTATTTTTTTACACAAAAAAAAAAAAAAAAGAAACTATAGTAGTATGGTGTTAGAAAGCGTTCAGTAGAGAAAGGCGAAAGAGAAATTTCTGACAATGCGCCGTTTGTAGAAACGATTCTGTACCGGTGCTAATTTTGGAAGGGAATTCTTTCAGGTGTTGTTCGTATTCTTGAAATACGAACTAAGGCTAGTTCATATTTATCGAATACGAAATGCCTGGGTTAAAAACCCTTTTTTTTTCCCGTCAGTCAGTCACTGACATTCATCCAAAAAAAAACCCAAAGTTTCCCCCCTAAACCCCTCCACCATAAAATCCTTCCACACCACTAGCAAAGCTCATCCATTTTCCACCATCCTCTCCACCTTCCACAACACAAGTCAACCACCATCATCTCCACCATTTTCAGGTTGTTTTTTTTTTTTCAATTTCAATTTTTTCCATTTAGTTAATTTGTACTTAATGTTTGAATGTTAGTTTTCAAAGCCATTTTAAGTGTTTTTTTTTCTTAATTTGTACTTAACATTTGTATGTTAGTTTTTAAAGCCATTTTTAGTTTTTTTTTTTAATTTGTATTTAACATTTCAATGTTAATTTGAGATATTAAAGCCATTTTCAATTTTTTTTTTAATTTTGTTATTGTGATTTTGTGGTTTAATTTATGTAAACTAGTAGTTTATTGGTTTAAAGGATTTTAGGGTTGGTTATAAAGGATTTTAGATAGTTTGATTGGAATTTAGCTACAGGAACTTGGATATCAGTACGTTAGCTAGTTTCGGATAGGCTATATTAATGGACTGTCTCTGTCTATTGTAGATGTTGACTGGAGTTAAATCTATTCGAATTTCGCTTCTCATTAAGTAAAAAATCTGGATTCATCCGAGGAGGACAAATTATATTTATAAAGCAAAAATAATTCATAAAGCAAAAATAATTCATAAATGCTATCCAAATCCTTAGTTTGCTTCATTAGGTTGGTTTAAGCTTGTAGATTAAGAAAATGAATATTAATTCTTCAATGTAATTTGATTTAACTTCCCAAATTTTGTTTAGAAATTTTGAAATACTCAATAATAGGGTCTAAATATGTTCATGTATATAGGCACATGAACAACGATTGACAGACCCCGTCATATTGCACTATTTTGGGGAGGGAAAATAGTCGACGAAGGCTAGACTATTTGTTACCTTCCGGCGAGGAGCCATAAGATATTTCAAATCCGTCATAGGATTGGATTTAATGAGCTGGTTGACAATATCTATGAGTTCATGGATGTTGATAAAGGCTGGTCGTGTTCAGACTTCCATGCGGTTGCTTTACTACTGCATTGGTGGATGATGAAAGCATGGAGAACATTTTTGATATGTTTGAAAGAGATCCTATGTTCATTGCAAAGATATACATTGAGAAGGAAGAAATTGCCCAATTCCCTAAACCCAACAATAACCTTGGGATGTATGTGACAGGGTCAATGACATCTTTGATGCAATTGTATATGGACAATGTGCAATTGCAATCTTACGCACAGAGTCTATTCGGCTATCAAAGGGTACTTGATTATTACAACCCTACACTTTCTTTTGTAATGTGAAATTCAATGTCTTCTGATTATACTGTTGGTGTGACAGAATGCAAGTGGTGAATGGACTTGCATAGATGAAGGACAAAATACCTTGCATACGGAAGGAGCCGAGGAGGACACGGGATATGTGCATGGGCTCGATTATATTCCAGATTAGATCACGATATGCCAGATGTTTTAGAGAGTGAATGTGATGATGCCAGTGACTAATTGTGGCATCAGTTGGAAGAAGATTACGAGTCGGAGTCGGAGTCGGAGGATATATCGGAACCTGACTCTAGTGATGATTTTCAACATAATTTCGATAGTTGCCAGATTCAATATGATGTTCCTGTGTATCAACCTAGAGGACAGGCATTCTTCAATGATGTTGGACACATGGATCAATATGACCCTATGGATCGTAGTGATGATAAGGGAATATTTTACTGAAATGAGAAAAAGAATGCTATTCGGTTGAATATGTGCTTTGTTAGCAAGGAGTAACTGAGTAAAGCTGTCAGGCTGTGGTCCCTCGCACAAAATAGAAAATTTAAAGTGGTGAAAAGTAGGAAGAGAACATGGTTGGAGTATGCCAAATGTAAATCTTAGTCGTCCAACAACTTAATGTCCTTAGGGTGTGATTGGTGCATTAGAACTCTTTATGACGAACACTTGATGTTTGGAAGGTCACAAAGTGGGTGGATGATCACTTGTGCCTTGGGGACATTACCAAAAATAACAACCAAAATCTAACATCAGCGGTTATTGCAAGTCACATTGTGCATTTGAATGAAAATGACCCTGGTCACAAGGTAACACAAATTCAAGTGCACGTCAAGGATAAGTTGAAGGTTGATGTTACATACAAGAAAACTTGGTATGCACGGAAGAAAGCAATTCAGCTGGTTTATGGAAGTTGGGCGACTAATTTTGCACATTACCACAATTTGTTGAAGCATTAGTTTGATCTAATCCACAGACTGTGGTATAGTGGTTGCATCATCACGGTAGTAACGATAATGGGAAGATATTCAAATACATATTTTGGGTATTTAGGCCTACGATTGATGCATTTCATCGGTGTAGGCCCGAACATTATATTCGTTGACAGCACACATATAAGAGGGAAATATAGAAAAAAATTACATGTTGCTGTTACTAGAGATGCAAATAATAGTATAATACCGGTTGCATATGCACTTGTCGATGAAAAGACAATTGAAAGCTGGGGTCGGTTCATGGAGCAGTTCAGACATCACATTGTAGGTGATATGGAGACTTTTTGTGTTATATCTGACAAGCATCGTAGCATAATTCATGCAATGACTGAGTCCCCTTTGTGGTGTGAACCTTGGGCCTATCATAGGTTTTGTCTCTGCCATATTCGAAGCAATGTCATGACCAAATTCAAGAAGGTGCGCGTAAAGAAGTTATGTTGGTCTCTTGGTGTTAATATACAGACACACAAGTGGAATAAGCACAAAGAAAAATTACAGCGCAAGTGCTTAGAGGCATGGGCTTACCTTAATGACATTGACTTTGAACGGTGGTGTCTTGCGCATGATGGCAACCACAGGTGGGGAATGGCAATTACAAATATAAATTTAAATCTGAGAGTTGGAATAATGTCTTGTGGGGTGCTAGACAACTGTCGATCAAGGCTTTAATTGATTGCACATTCCATCGAACAGTGAAATTGTTTGTTGACAGTATTGCCAAAGCTGAACATTGTCGCACGCCTCTTATGCCAATACATTGAAAAAAGTTGAAGGAACTTGACCAAAATGGCCGAGGCCATAAGGTGATGACCTTTGATCATTCTACAGGCATATACAGAATCAAAACATACAACCGTGTAACTGGACTTGGTGATAATATACAAATTGTGAAGTATTTAGACAAAACATGCTCCTGTGGTAAATGGCAATGTATAGATTTTCTTGCTCGCATGGGATGGCAGTTTGCAGGTTTAGGGGTGATGAACCTATACACATTGTCAACGATCACTATACTACTGTCACATATCTTCAACAGTTCACGACTAGTAAGTTTGATCCAATACCAACCCGGATAAGTGGTCAAATACAGATTGAGAGTTGCGTGAAGAAAATAGTTTGTTATCTGGTTCACCGCCCGACGTGCAGGCCGAGTGTGTGCAAGTTGCATTCGGAATGAGATGGATGTGAGAGACCCCGGTGAGCCAAGAAAGTTTAGCATATGTCATCAGCCAGGGCACAATTGCAGAAAATGTCCCTCCCGTTGTTAGTTTAGACTCTATTGTATTTTTAGCGGAATTGGCATTTTATTGTATTGTTAAAATATGTTATTTGTGTAATTTGATTCTGGTCGGGCATATGTTTGGTTAAGTAGGTTTGATACATTTGCAATATTTTGACATTACATTAATTAACGCATTTATTTTCAAAGTCACTGTAATTGCACATAATTTTAGAATATTTGCTCACTTATTCACTATAATTGCACATAATTTTAGAATATTTGCTCACTTATTCACTGTAATTGCACATAATTTTAGAATATTTGCTCACTTATTCTCTTTATACATCAGTTTCTAGTGATGGATGATCAACAAGGTGGCGGAGTTTATCCCGGACCATATATTCATGATATAGATGATTATATCCCCTACATCACAGTATAGAGCACGGGCATTATTTAATGTTCATATTGATTCTGACGTACCACTAGGCGTGAGACATTAGATGGGGCATTTTGGCATTATAGATCTATTCCTGAGCGTGTTATGGATTATATTACTCGAACTGGATTTGTAGGTGTTACGTTGTCTGGATACGTTCAAGTCGATCATGCCTTAGTCATTAGTTTTGTGGAGCGGTGGCGACCCGAGACGCATACATTTCACTTGCCAGTAGGAGAGGCAACAATCACACTACAAGATATTGAAGTCTTGTGGGGTCTGTGCATTGATGGACCACCAGTTTCAAGGAGGGATATTTCTTATAAACACCATGAATGGGTAGGTTTCTGTCAGGAATTGTTGGGTATTACGCCTAGTGGGATAGACATAAAGGGAGGCTGCCTAAAGGTTTCCTGATTATCTGCTGCATTAAACGAAAACTTCCCGGATGATGCACCAGATGAGATGTGTAGACAACGTGCACACTTAGTCGATGTACATACTTTTGTTACTTGGTGGACTTCTCTTTCCTGACCATTCAGGTAACATGGTGCCGTTATGCTTTATGATGCTGCTTAGAGATTTGGAGATAGTTAGACATCTTAGTTGGGTATCTGCAGTATTAGCTTTTTTGTATCGTGGATTGTGTGATACTACTTCACCCACTGCGAAGGGAATCTGTGGTGCTTCCCTTTTGATATAGGTATTATTTATACTTTTACATAAAATGTTAATTCTATTTTTATTGTTTTATATAAATGCTAATAACTATACGACAATTATGGGTTTGGAAGCGCATACCGACTATGCGGTCTGATAGATTGGAGCTATCGCAGGGATTTCAAGGAGTATATACCTCTAGGTAAATATTTTAGCAAATGATACTTTAATTTCATATATCGTACAATATTTACTTCTTCAAGATTAAACTTGTCGTGAACACATTGTTCAATAGGTGAGATGTGAATTTTGATTTGCGTAGAACAGTAAGACATGTCAGATTATCTGCGTTTCGGGATCAGTTACATGGCCTCCGACCCGCAGGGGTATTGATTAATTTGAAATCGGATTACATATATTCTAATGTTACTTACATGAACATTAATCAAATTTTCTATTTTGTAGTTCGTATGGCAGCCGTACACAGATGATATACTTGATCGGCCTTCCCATTACAGACTGAAGGATTGTGGCACTGGTGGAAAATTTGGGGGGGCATAGGCATTGATTATTGTAGTATAACTATAGGTTGACTTGTGTTATTGATTATTTAACTACTAGTTGTGTTATTGATTATTGTACTAGTAGGATACATTTGTCTTCTTTGGCCTATACGCGTTGCCCTTGTTGGGTTTTTGTTGATATTGATAACCCTTGTTGGGTATGGTTGCTGGCAGGGAGAATCTCTAAATAAATAGGGGAAGTTCTGTCAAAATTTATTCAAAAAAGTAATCATTAAATGAAAGATTGTATTATTACTACAATTTAAATTTTTTTATTTCTATATTAATTTCATTAGGCAAGTATTGATTATATAATATTATTAACTTACAAAATTTTTGTCATAACAGTTGAATGTCAAAATCAATATTAAAAAAATCTCTAAATATATACATATTGCACTTCTATGTTATTGTTGAATGTCAGAAGAATTTTTAAACCCAGGCATAGTTCGTATTCTTGAAATACGAACTAAGCTTAGTTCGTATTTCAAGAATACGAACAACACCTGAAAGAATTTTCCTCCAAAACCAGCATCGGTACAGAATCGTTTTTACAAACGGCGCGTTGTCAGAAATTTCTCAGAAAGAAATATTGTAGTAGTATTTTGATTATTGTGCTCTTTTTTAAATTGAATTTAGATTGAATAAGTGGCAAAACAGAAAGGAATAAAAATAAATTATAAAACAGAAAGAAAGATGTTGCTACTCCATTATTACAAATAATAATAATAATAATAATAATACAGTCTACAAAAATTTGAAGGAAAAAAGTTGCGATGGCTCAAGAATGGCGGAGGGTAGTGCCCAGCTGGTGAAGGGGTGGGTGACGATGGATGGCAGTGGTAATGGTGGTCGCTGTTGGTGGTATTGGGAGGCTGAAGGGGTGGTTTTTAGAGTTGGGTGGATGACAACTTCAACGGGAAGAAAGGGAAGAGAGAAAGAGTTAGGATGTTCATTTTTTTTATTTTTTGTAAAAAATAAATGTTTCAGTTTATTTTAAAAAAAAAAAATTTGTTATGAATTTTTTCCCTCTTTCAAATTAATTTCTTTCTTATTTTTCTCATTTTAAACTATATGGGATTATGTGAAAAACAATTAAGCCATAGGAGATGACTGTGGAATTTATTTTTTTAAAAAAAGTTTTGTGGTGGCTCTACCACAAAATGACTGTCTTGGCTAAAAAATAAAAGTTGAAAGACTATCTTGACTTAAAAAAATATCAAGGAACTATTTTAACTAAAGTAAAAAAATAGAAAGACTATTTCAACGATTTTCCCGAATTGAAATAATTTCAATTTAGCACATCTAACGGAAAAAGTGTTAAATCGACTTAGTCCCCTTCAAATGGATGGATTTTGCAAGAAAAAAAAAAAAAAAAAAAACCATAGCTTGAGTCGAGCTCAGTTGGATTCAAGTCACTTGACCAGCCACTCTTGAGCATCTATACTATATATAAAGGGAGAGGGGGAAATTTAATATCTGTCATTATTTGAACTTCTTTTTTTTTTGTCCTAATTATATGTGTAACTATCTGTAACTTCCTTTTCACCCCCATTATTCTTTTAGTTTTTATATAATTTGTTGTTAACATTTCCACTACCATCTCCTAACAAAAAAAAAAAAAAATTGTATAATTTTTTTAAATTCACACTCATAGGGTGTCTTTTTCCACTAATATATATTGTGCATGATTGCTTGTCAAACTTTTTGAACATATATCTTTTTAAAATTTTTATTGTATGTAAAATTACTAAACTACACTTTTACATCTCAAAAAAGTCAAGCTACTCAAAATCAAACTTGAACTAAAATAAAATTCGAGTTCTGACAAATTTGTGAGCTTGAAGAGCTTAAGATTTACCTTAAATAAAGTTTGAATTTGAGCCCAATAGATAATTTCAAAGCTTAATAAAATAAATTTCAAACTCAAACTCGAGTACAGCGATATTCATGCTCTACTCGATTCATTTATATCTTTAGGAAAATATCCATTTTAAATAGATTGAGTGACCTATAATATCGCTTTTGATAATTGAATGACCAAATTTCGCAATAATTTAGTGACTACTTTTAGCGTTTCTTTTTTTTCCTTTAGTTGGATAAAAAGTCGAATTAAGTTGTTCATGTGTGTGTTTGTTATTGTTGATGATAGTTGAAAGTTTGGAGAAAAAGAGGAAATGACTTGAAGAGGAGAGGAGAAGGAATTTGTGAGTTCAGAAATTTAATATTGGCCAAGAGAAATGGGTGAGAAAATTTGATTAGCTATTAGAACAAAAGTGGCTGTGGCAACGATAAGATAAATTTTATGGCAATATATAATACAAATATTTGAACGTCAATACTAAATGAATGTATATTTTGAATGTCAAGAACTATACAACAGAGTAGGGAAAAAAAGAACATTTCCAGGCGTCAAATTGTATCTGTATTTGAGTTGTCAAACAAAATTGTGAGAGTTTAGATTACATGAATGCAAGAAAATAGAGTACTTTCTTTTTAATGTCCCCAAATTCGAAGGGTTCCCAGGTCGAGAACACTGCCAAACTACAGAAGATAAGGTGGAATATCAGATGCAACGGCGAACTTTCTTTTTCATTTAAAAGATAAATAGATACAGACAATGTCATCTTATCTGAAAATATGAGAATTACTGAATAATGCTACAAAATTCTACCAGGGAAAACAATTCAATTGTTGTGTCCTCCAATCAATCTACCATTGCCGAACTACACCAAATGCCTCTATACAAGGTCCCTGGATCAGTCTATAAAGACCTTTAATGAACTACAGCCCCTCCCTCAGAAAAGAAAACACCAGAAAGAAACAAAAAGCAGTATCGATTTCACCCAAAAAAAAAGAAAAATTTGCAGAAGTTTTGCAATATTCTTCCACCCTAGCGTCGCCTCCGAGTCCTGATCATATAACAGTAACAGGGGAGGGTTCCAACAATAGTAGAGGTTGCAATTATTTCTTGGTTTATCAAAACACTATCGTCTTAAAAATTAGGAGGACCAGCAGTATAAAGCACAAAACAACAAGTACTGTGGCGCACTTAACCATTCCCCCTTGTTTTTGTGTTCTCTCAGCCTGCAGAAAAATACCATACAACCAATCAGGGGTGGTGTAACAGGACATAGCAAAAACTTCATACTAAATTACACGAGTGGTAAGCTTAAAGAAAATGAAAGTGGAGACCTTCTGCAATTGTTTAAGGCCCTCCTCAACTGATGCAGCAACATTTTGGATGTTGTAGTCTATCCTATCAACAATAGTACCCTGCGTGGGAAAAATATTTAATTCGTCAACAGCCCTGAGGAATGCATCTTTTTGCTGATATCATTGATATCTAGCTTCTTACCTGGTGGCAATCACAAGGACGGACAGATCTTTCATAATTTGGGCAAGTTCATGGACTGACTCCACAACCTACAACCACCACAGAAAAATTCAGGCAAATTGAGCATAAGGTCATTCTGGAGAGCTACAATAGGGAGATCGAAAACATCCAAATTTACCTGCTGAATTTCTCTCTCCCTCTCCACTGTGAAAGCCTCACTTTTCTTTAATCTGGCCATTTGATGTTCATTAAATCCCTAAAAACACGAGTGCATAACCAATTCAATTGTGAAGGTTAAAGAAAAATGCAATTTTAATATCCAATATCTGTCTTTTTTTTGAAGAACAAAGTATCTATAAAAGCATGTAGTAGAGTAATTCAGAGCTTTAGTTGTCAGGATCTTCACTAAGCGAGTGTTTCTATAGTAAGATGGAAAATATATTATAGAAAATAATTTTAATATTTCTCATTTTCAGACACCAGAAATGACAGGTGTCAGAGTAAATGTCATTTTCAGACACCATAAGCACTATGCCACTAAGCTCATATAGAGCACAAGAAGAGTGCATGCAATCTGGTTACAAAGAGAACATGATGTCCAAATAACGAACAGTTACCATAATTTGCCTTTCTTCTCCAATTAGCACGTGTGTTTCTTGAAAATGTCAATCTTCCTATTTCAAATTTGCTTTACGAGCAATTCTATCTTAGAAAATGAAATTAAAAGGAAAGATGAAAAGAAAAACTTCAACTTAATATACATGTCAAGGTGACATCATAATCAAATGGAGAACGAAGAACTGGATCTTACTACCAAAGAATTGGATCAACATACCAGGTCATCAAAATCATCTTCCACCTGTTTGGAATGGCTTCCGTTCAAGTTCATTTCCAAGTCAACCCCATCTGGACCCTACATAGAACGACAAACGAATAACAAAGCTTCTATCTGTGCTACTTAAAAGAATTGAGGCTAGTTACTGATTAACTACCAATCGAAAAGAGCCAAATCAAATAACGGACAAACACCATGCAGTCATCTTGAAAATTCAGCAAACCAATTTGTTTTTGAAACAATCACGAACAAGCCAAAATCTTGGCATAAATCAATCTCATTCCAGATCAAATTAGTCTATTGTGTTGAGGGCAACGACCACAGACATTGTTTCCTTCTTCACAATATCAATTACCCCACATTAACATTTCAATATTTCACAGTAACTGGACAGTTAGAACAAATGTAGACAATTGACATTCTCATTCTAATTAAAGACAGCCAACTCTACATATTAATAGACCTTGTTTGAGGTCAAATGATTCTCATTGAGCATTCCCAAGCTCCTTGTTTAAATAATAATTCCTAGGGACCACCGCCTGTGAAGTGAGATTATTTGTTGATGCCAAAATTATCACAATCCATGAATTTCTAATAAACTGAAGCTTGAGCTCCATTGTGCAGTATGTTCAGGTTGCTCTCTAATCTATATCTTACAACTTGCAGCTACCCATTGAATTTTAACAAATGCTAAGAAAGTCGGGTTGTGTATGAGCAAACCTCTTTTTGTTGTTGTAGTCGCTTCAAATATGTCGATTGTTTCTTGCGCAGCTCCATTGAGAGGCTCTGAAGGTCAGTTGCAAGAGATCTCTGTTACAAAAGGAAACAAAGGTAAGCACAAAGCAAGTACTTGTTTGAGTTTATGCAGAAACAAGCTATAGGGTGCAAAGCTACAGAACCACAAAAGGCTTGGCAGGTCAGTGGCAAGAAAAGAGTAACTCCATAACATTGAATGACTGAATTGGAAGTAAAACTGCAAGAGTGAGAAAAGTTCTTCAAGATGCATGCTTAAGTTCACAATACCGCTACTTTATCAACACAAACATCATCTCTGCCTCAATTTTCAAGTCCCCTATCTAAGGAGGGGAAAGGGTAATTAAGCTATGTTCCTTCCAATTTGCTGAAGCGAATGTCTCAGCATAAATTTTCGGGAATTTACAATATGATATTTAAGAATATATGCAGAATTCAATGTTATCAAAGATGTAATTTGGCCATGAACATATCAGTGCCAAAAGAAAGGCATTTGGAGCAGTTCACTAACAAATATCAGTTCTATATTCTGCATTATACGATATTTAGAATGATTTCAGCTGCTCTACCTATACCTGCACATTTTTTCGAACATTTGAATCCTCAGAAGGCCCATTTGCAGAGAGTCTCTGTAACTTCTTTTCTGATTTTCTCAAAAGATCAGTTATCTCTTGTGTAAGAGACTCAATCCGGCGCTGATCTTCTTTTCCATCCCCAAATGAGGGCATCAAAGCCTTTGCGTGAGCCTTGGCTAGCTCTGCCATTTTTGATCGCACACATTGCACATTTGCTGCAATCTCTTCAGAAACATCTACCCAAGCTGGTGGCAGACCAACTGTTACTGCACCCCCACTGCAACAAACAACAAAATTCAAACCAATCAGGGGTTTACATCTCAAGAGGAAAGTGGGGGACTTAAATGGCAAGTAAATTATGTGTAAAGAAAGAATTTATAAATTCCAACATTGAATCAGAAATAGAGGACAGGGAGTCAATTACCAAATATGATAGCAAAGGATTCAAAATTCGTAAATTTTCAGAAACAGTAATGTCTAAGGGAAAAGTTATATATTTTGGGCTTTCAGTTATGAATAAAAAATTAGGAATCCAAAGAACAAACTCTGGTTTTTGCAATAAAACCAGCTTAACAAGCAATCAGGCCCTTATGAAATCCACAAGTCAGTTGTCTGAGGTAAAACAATGCACAAATCAAAGCCAGCATATCCAGACTTTAATACAAAGTGGCTATGGAATATATCACAAGTTGTGACAATTCTAAGTTAAGCATTCACGTCAAAGACGTTTTTAGGGATATACAAGCAACACACATCTAAAACAAGATCAATTTGGTACAACAACGAACACGGAGATTCAACTCTTGGGGCTTGCAGAATGAATTTGCCCCCTCTTTCTAATCATAGCAATAACTGTTGAATCTAGTCAAGTATGTAGCTAGCGAAATCAAAGACCTTGCCCTGATATCAAACTCCTACTCCAGAACAAAAATGCAAATTTTACAGAATCTACGACCCATGTCAAAGCTCCCACTCCAGAACCCTAATTGGAATTTCAGAATTGTGCTTGAAAATTCTACGAAATTGTGCAAATAATATGAGAATAAATCAGAAATTATAATACCGTAATGATATATAATTTGCAAATTATTTAAATAAATACGTGAAATGAATAAATAAAAAAAAAGGAAATTAGAGAAATTCCAGAAAGATTACCTAGAGGTACCGGGATCTTCAGTGCTGAGGGGAGTATAAGCCCGATTAGGATTAAGCAACGACGTCGTAGCCATCTCGATCACCGGACCACCACCGGAGCTCGACGAAGGCGACGGGAATGAGCCGCCGGCCGGAATTCTAACGCTCTTCAATGCATCCCTATATTTTCTAAACAAAATCGTCCGATTTCTCGTCGCCATTTAATTTTCTCACAAAAAATAAATCCAAATAATTTTACCCAAAAAAAAAAAAAGACAAATAATTTATTCGATTACAAATTAATGGGTTATTTCAAACTGGATCGCAAAGATTGAATAAGGGTTCATGATTCGGGTCAAGAATTTGATCCGGATGGGGAGGTCGTTAGATAGATCGGTCGGTCGGTGAGTTGATTAAGTCGGGTCGATATGGATTAGTTTTATGGAGTTTGAGTTGGGGGAGGCCGAGTTAAAAGTTGAGCTGAGTCGAGGGGAGCGAGTTGGGATTTTAGGTAGTCGAGACTAGTACCAGAAGAGAAGAGCAATTCTCCGTTGTTAAGGAAGAAGATGGATGATGAGACGAGTAGAAAAATGAAAATGAGAAATGGGAATTTGGGAGGGGAAGAGTGGGTGGGCCCAACTGGGAACCACTTATTGGCCAGGTCACATAATTAAAGTTTTTTTTTTTTCGCTAGATACTTAGTTAAAGTAGAGACTCCATTTATTTATCTATATGGATTAATTTTTTCTACACATATATAAGATTTTTTTGCATTAGTATTATTATGAGCAAATGCGTACACCTATTTTAACTTTCACATGTTACTAAAAATATCTATTCAACTTTTTTTTTGTAACTAAAATAGTCATTGAATTCTCAAAATTATCAACTATTGTCATTTCTGTCTATTTCGAACATTATAGTGAGATTTTCCAAAAGGTAAAAATGTCTTTACAATAATTGACTTGCTTAATTGGTCAAACTAAAATTTATAAAAGAATTGGTGGGTCAAATTAGAATTTTAAAAAATTATCTTCTTCTTTCTTACCTTTCCCTTCTCTTGCTCCACCGTTCTCTTTCCTTCCTCTCCCCGCCACCTTCCTCCTCCTCCCCCCGGACGTTGCTTGTTGCTGCCCCATCCTCTTCCTATTTGCTGAACCTTCTTCTAGCCATCCAACAAAAAAAAAAAAAAAAGTAAAAAAAGATATCCTAGTAAAAACATTCTTTCTTTATACCAAAATTTCATGTTAAAATTTCCAACAAAAATCAACTCAACAGTCATAATCCTTCACCCGTTTAGACAAAAAATGCATTAATCAACTTTAAATTCTACCAAAAAAAATCCAATCCAATCTTCAATTTTAGTGGAACACAACCCACTGCCTAACCAGAGAGGAGCAGGTAGGGAATGGGGAGGGAAGAAGATAGGCGAAGGAGAAACAGGAGCATGAGGGAAAAGGAGAGAAAGGCAAAGGGAATAGGAGGAGGTAGATAAGAATAGCAAGGGGAAGGGAGGAATGTGAGAGGAAGGTAGGGACGTTTGAGAGGAAGAGAAAGAGAAAGATGGAGGTTGGGTGACGAGAGTAGGAAAGGTGATGAGGGAGACGAAAGGTGCTGGAGAAAGAGGAGAACGAGGTGGTAGCTGTGGCGAGAGAATAGGGATAGGGGTTAATGGGTTCAGAAGAATGTGGTTAGGGTTTTTGGGGATTGATGGTAGTGACGTGGTGTTGCAATGTTTCAGCCAAAAACAAAAGGAAAAGGCAAAGAGGAAAAAAAAAGTTTAAAAAAAAATGAAGTGAGTTTTTTTAAACAAAAAGATTATTTGTTTTGATATTTTTGCCCCTTAAAAAAGCATGCTTCTCACATATTTTTCACATAATGATCACTTCAACGTCAAAGATGGACATAATGGGTAGTAGTCGACGAATTTGAACGTTCAATGACTGTTTTGTCCACACAAAAAAAGTTCAGTGAGCAGTTTCAGTATATGTGAAAGTTAAGGGAGTTGTACAATCTTTTGCTCTTACTATTAAGTATGGATGCATGTAACATATTCACTTTATTCTATTTAAAATGCCGTTTTGGGTTGGTGAACAAGAATTGAGAAAAAAGAATTATTCAATTGCATCAATTTTACAAAAAAAAAAAAAAAAAATAGTTTGAAGTGACTAAGTTACTATTTATATGAAATTTCCCAACTATTCCCTCTGTTCCCTTTAAAGTGTCATTTTAAAAAAAATCTTTTTGTTCCATTTTAAATGTCACTTTGAAAGTCTAATAAAACATTAATTTTTTTAACCAATCTTGCTCTTATCTCTTTCCAACTGATCTATTAATTACTGAAGATGAAGGGACATGAGATTGGGGAGAAAAAATACTGTGGAGAAGATAGTTAATGTTGGGACTCTTTTATTTATTACTAGTCAAAAGGGTAAATTAGTCATACATGATTAATTTTGCATAAAATTTAGGCTATTTAATAACTTAATCTTTTGTGCTACAACCTTAAATGACACTTAAAAGGGAATAGAGGAAGTACATAACCGAATAGATCATCCAATTCAAAAATCAATTTGTTATAAAAATATTTCACATTTAAATTTATATGTCACATTTGAACAATATAAAATTATTTAATTTTGATAGAATATAAAATTATTTAATCAAACAATAAAATTTATTATCATCTTTCTCTGATATTTTTATAGGTCATGTACATTAAACATAATTTAAATTATAAACTATTTTTATTTATTTATTTTCAAATTTTAGTTATTAGAGGTAAATGGGATGACAGTTGACAATGGAGACAAGTAGTAGCAAATTCAATAATTATTTGGTACGACTCGGAAAATAATTTTTAACATGTCACGATAATGGATGTACCATATGAACTAACCATATTTGAGGAAATACTTATATATAGACTCAATTTTTGGCCCTTCTTGTATATATTATGGTATGTATTAAATTTTATATAATAAATGATATTAATAAACAAAATTTTATAAAATTTGATTGTAATCACAGTATTCTCCCAAAACCTTGACTCTTTTGTTACTGTATTAGTTGAAAGCCAATAGATGATGAGGTGTAATTTATGTGATAAAACATATTTTTTTATGACATATTAGTCATGGGTCCGGTCACTAGATAGTAAGGAAGAGTGTTTTTTTTTTTTTTTTTTTTATTTTAAAAAAAAAGGTTGAAAGCCAATAAAAATACGCTACATGGCCCGGTTCATACAAACTCGATGTACCCGATACAATTGCCAAATGGCTACGGTTATTGACAGAGCAATTATTATCTAGTCAGTGCAATTTTATTTATTTGGACAAAATTACCCCCTCTTAAAGCAACACATTGTTTTATATCCCACTGCTGCTACTGCCTGCTGCTTCTCCGTCACAAGCTCAGGCATGGTTCAAAGACTCGGCTGAGTCGTAACCGGAATAAAGCTTTCTATTCCGAGTCAATTATAATATCTATAGATCAGAGATGGCAGATCGGCGTCAACTCGCTTGAACTTGGCCGATTCTCGCCGATTCAACTTACCGAGTCAAAAAATTGGTGAGAATCTGCCGAGTCAGCACCGAGTCACTCGCGTTCCACCACAAGATTATACCAAGCAATGAAGGAGAAGTGGGAGAAGAGGAATGAATAAACACGAGAGAAAATGAGTTCTTTTTGTAAGGATTCAAAAATGGTTTCACTTTGATTTAGTATTTCTTAAATCAGAGAGAGAGGGAGAAGGAAAGACTTTGAGATTGTTGGTAATGGTCGGAATGCAGATCAGAGAGAGTGAACGTGTGCCTGTGCGTCCTTCAACCGTCACGGCTCTCCATCACTTTCTCTTTCTTCTGTCTCGCTAAATGACGGAGATTGCTACTGCAATTGAAAACCCATCTGACTCTGAACTAGATTTTGGGGTTTAGTAAATTATGTGAAGATAGTATGTTATATATTTACTGCCAAATGTTTGGACAAATGGGTTTTGCTCTGTTGGTTTTTGCATTGTACTTCCAACTCCAAGACCACAAGTTCGAGACTCGGGCCATTCTTTTCACCACTTCCACCTTCTAAAACCATGCCTAGACCATTTCATTTTTTTCCCCCTTAGTCCTATTTTTATGAGGAATATATTATCATGGCTATTTCTTTCTGTCTTTTTCTCAATAAGTTTTGCCGGCATTCTAAAAATGGATATATATATTTTTTTGAGAAATTGGATTAGATGGTTCAAAAAATGCTATTTTACTTGCATAATTTTCTCATTATTTTGACAAAAAAAATATAAATTGTTTACTGTATCTATAGTGTTGGTATATATTTTTTAAATATTTTAAATAATTTTGTCACATTATCTAAGTAAAAAATGTGTAGGCTCGTCCTATTCGTGACTGATACACTACGATCGATGTGAAACTTTGATGTCCGTGACCGTGACCGCGAACGCAACTTTGAACCATGTGTACCAGTGAGAAAGAGATAAAAGGAGGGTTAGGCTTCAAAATAAGAAGATCTAGAAGAGGAGGAAAAGGTAGAAAAGAAATGCTTAAATCCTCACTGCTGAGAATGAATAAGGTAGGTTTCTGATGATCTCTAAGTGTTGAGAGGAGTTTTTTTTTTTTTGTGGCAAAAAGGCGAGATGCTTTGAGGCATACGGGAAGGTTGGGAAGGAGGGTCGGCCAAGGCTTTGATGGAAGGAGGAAGGGAAGTGGTTGAGGTCTGGGCTGGAGAAAAGAAATTGTTCAAGTATTTCAGCACAACAGTTGGGCTGTGGACTTTTATTTCCGAGGGAATATTGGGTCTTTAGTGAAATGGAACATTTTACATGATGGCCTAATTAAAAATATTTATAGTTAATTTATCTATCCAAATTTCTAAACTATTTTTTTGTTCTTTTACTTATGTAAGATTTAAGAAAATTATAACCTAATTAAAAATATTCTTTAGATGTTAATAACAGCATTAAGATTTTCATTTTATTCTCAATAAAATGAAAATAACATCCTCTGCAGATGGTAGTTTTGAAAAATTATTCAATAGAAAAATAACATCCTATTTAAACTTTTAAAATAGATATATATATATATATATATATATATATATACTAAAAATATAAATCATTCGATACGCGACTGTTACACCGCGACCGATGTGGAACGATACGTTCCGCGACCGTCACCGCGACTTTGAACCATGGGCTCAGGCTCTGCAATTTGCTTGTTCGTTTCCATCTCTCCCTTCTTATCCAGCTATTGCTATTGCTTCAAATCCAAAATCCCATTCTCATCCACCTATGGCTACTGTTTTTTTTTTTTTTAATAAATTTTTTTGGGTTCTCATTCCCACAAATTGAACAAGTCCATAGTCTGGACAACAATTATGCATATCACCAAACCGATCCTCTAATATCAAAAATGATCTCTATTCTTAACCGCAATCCTCTGTCGGATAGACATATTAAAAACTCCAATCTAACTTCAACACATTATACTAAAAATCAAATACAACTCAGCTTCAAATTCTTGAAGAAAAACTAATGAAACTGAAAAGAGAAACAAAAAATCAGTAACAGTTTTAAAACGAAAGACCCTCAATCAACCAAATACTATCTAAGGAAAGGGAAAATTTTTCGAGGCTTTCAAGAATGGAAGTCATTCAGCACACAAAGTATGAATAATTCAACATCTAACAGAAAAGGGTGTGTCGAATTGTATATTAATTGAAATTTAAATCTTATAATGAAATATAATCCTATTAGATTAACAACAACGTTAAAGGCGTCGCCAAGTTCTGAGGCTTAAAAGCCAGTGGAGAACTTGGATTTGAGAAGTAGTTGAGGCCTTTGTTGAAATAATAGCCCTTGAAATCGGACAAGTGCCTTCGACGGTTTTAGATTCCTTGAATGCTACAAATTGCTTAGAACCTATACATCCCACGGAGTTGCCGCCATTCACAGCTTCACCCCCATTGGAATATTCCAACTGAACGGAAAACAAAAATTCCAGAAGTAAGGCAAGTGAAAGAAGTCGGGGGGCTTCATATGGGATGAAAGCTTTGACTATAGGGGTAATTTTGTCCAAATAATTAAAATTACTCTGACTGGATAATAATTGCTCACTAGCCTTGCCAAATAGGCATGGATCTTTGATCAGCATTACCTCCATAAATCTAGTAAATCCATTAAAACTCTCATAAATATACTACATTTTTCTCATAACTCAACAAGAGAAATCACACAATTACATAATCCTTTTAATCAAATTATAAGGTTCCTTATAACTCCTACCGACAACGGAGAATCAAGAGTTACAACTGTTGCTGACTGACAGCAGGGAACAAAGACCGAGACAATGTTAATTTAAACAAGGTTAAATATCACTGAAATTAAAACATTGATTTTTTGGGGGTTAAATTTCATGAAGAAAACATTTATAATTTCTACTCAAGTTATTATTTATTTTTGGATGAAACCTTTAAACTTTGGATATTGAAGAAAAACAAATAAAATATCTTAGTCATTTGTGGTTTTCTAATTTTTTTTTAATCTATTTTTTATTTTTTTGCATGTTTTGAGAGTACGGGAACTAAGAAAGAAAAAGAGGAGAAGGTCTCCGAGTAGCTAAAATCCTTCATAACTTAGCTTGGAGTATTTTTTTTTTTAGAAAAATGCCAAAAGGGAAAAAAAATATAGTATAATTTGGAGAAGATTCTTTCCCTTGGGTGATAATCGAATGTGGCTTAGTTTGGTCGGTTTGTAAACCTATTAATGGTTAGACATTTTCCAAACCAAATTATGCCTTCTCTATTTTAGATCCATCTATACTATGTGTTTTCTTACGAAAATCACAAATCTAAACAAGTTTTAAGATAAATTTTAAATTAACAACCTTTTTGAAAATAGTCTCACTAATTTGATGTAACATTTTCATCATATATCACTAAAGATTCTTGTGAATCAAGTAAAAAAATTTTATTTTTTTTGAAAATATTTCATCATTTCTACATAAATATTTTTCCTTTTTTTTTCTTTTTCTTAGAGTTACCAAAAAAAATAGGCATCACTCTCAAAGCCAAGATTGTGTTTATTTATCCAGGTCCATAGCGTAAACTGGCCTGCACGGTCGGACCAAGGCCAACCCATTGTCCGAAATCGGCTGAAATGTAACTTAGCATAGGCAGAGGGTTGATAACAATGGCAAATACTTAACTAGATTCGATTTTTGACTCCATTTATAAATTTTGTGGTGTGAATTAAACTTTAGAAAATCTATGACATCAGTTGATGTAAGTAAAATTTTTTAAAATTTAATCCTGATCACAGAGCTTATGGATAAGGTAAAAAATCGAATGTACCTAAATATTTTCCGATAACAATAGCCATTGGTTGGGCCAACACAGCCAACCACTAAATTGATATGCTTTCATTTTCACACAACAAATAGCAGTAGTACTGAAAAATATTAACATACATTCGCTTTTGAATTCTACTTATATATCTTGTGATCAAAATTAACTTTTATAAAATCTTCTAGAATATTTAATTTATATCACAAAATTTATAAATGAGATTATAAATTAGATCTACCTAAATATTTCCCGTAATAATACCATTATCATCCGGTTGTAACTGCAAGTTTACCCTCCTCAATTAAAATATATTTGAATAGTCATTACTTATTATTTAAAATTTCAAATAATTGTTATAGCAATTTTAAAATGTAAACATGTAATCTTAAAATTAATTATAAAATATGTTTGAAAAATAGTTACAAAATATTTATTTTGAAAATAATTAACAAATTTTTTGGCCAAACATGGCCTTTATTACCGAGGCATGGCCATAAACTTCGTAGCAATCCAAATGACCACATATGTTTATGTACCTGACAAAACAAGTTAAGTAACAACAATATTAATGAGTACGTCGGTAGAACCAAGTTCACTTAAACCGTAATTTTTTTCCACACTATGACTGTATAGTGTCATTGGTCTCGCCAACTCAATTAATCCGCCACATATAATTAATGGGAAATTTTATAACTCCGTTGACGAAATTATTCTATTAATTTTAAGAATTTATATAATATAAATTTTTAAAATATATAGTATTGTATTGTACATGTCTTTTAAGTACAAGAGAATGATTTTCTAAAAGGTAATATAAAATTTTCCATAATTAATAGTTCTAAGAATGAAATCAATTGAAAAAACAAACTAACTGACTTGAGATACTGGAATTTAAATATTAAAAATATACCTCACACACCCAAAATTGGAAAAAAAAAAGAAAAAAATTGGTTCAACACAACAAATTCTAATAAAATTTTGTAATAATTCTTTCAACACATTTTTTTAATAATATTTTTTATTTTAAATATACCACATCTTAAAATATTACTACTCAGTTATTTTAAATAATAAAGGCACAAATAGAGCTAATGGCTTAAATAAATAATAAGGTGTATTTATGGACCATGACCTAATATATTTGATTAATACCTGACCCAACTCAGTTATATTAGGTCATGAGAAAATTGATCAGCATCCCATCTTTATATATGTACCCGATCATTTGGATACCCGCTAAAAGCAGGTGGGACAAACGGTGTACCTGATCCGATCCATTTGTGACATTTTTTTAGTTTAAAAAAATAATAAAATTGACTAGTAATTACATAAATACTCTTGTAAGTATGAAAGGAGGAGAAAATACCCATTAATATTATTTATAAAGAGCAAAATCATAAAATTGACTACGTATATAGACCAACTGAGTATCCGTTGGGTGATAGATTCTCGCCCCACTACCCAATCTGATTATCTTATTATCCAACTTGTTACTTGACCCTATAACACTTGTAGATTCGAATACTCAATTTTCATGGGTCAATATGGACCAAATTAACAAGTTTTTTAGGTGCGAACACCCCTAGTAAATGTTGTACTAAAAAAAAAGTAAATACGAAACAAGCTCAGCATTAGGTAGATTAGATATTTGATCTTACTTGTAGACCCTGTAGTGTGGATTAAACTTTAGATTATCTATGATATCAACTGATGTAAGTAAAATTTTTTAAAATTTAATTTTGATTATAAAGAATGGGATGAAAGATCGAATTTACTTAAATATTTTCGCTAAAAAAATTCATAAAGAAATACTGAGAATTGTTTAGTATAGAAAAGTGCCTGTGGAAGCCCAAGTCTATGTGACTTTCCATCCTTTGTGAAATTCCAATTATTTTTTTCCCTTTCATTTTCACCTGCTACAAAAAGCCAAACCCAAAGCTTTTCTCCACCTCGGTCCTCTCTGTCTTCGTTCATCAGTCATCCTCACAACACAATTTCTCACTCCTCTTCCCAAATTCCCCAACCCTACCAACTCAACCCAAACCCTTTGCATTTCTTGAGCTATTTCTTTATCCCAATAAATCAGAGCTTCAAAGGGATCATAGAATCAGACCCCCAAAACTCAATTCTCCTCACAAAACAGCTGCAAACCATTTTTCAGCATCCCTTTCAATTATTTTCACTAATTTTGCACAGCAAATCAAGAACTCTAGCCATGGATGCTGATTCTTGGACTGCCCGCTTGTCTTCTGCCTCTAGGAGTTATAAATCTGCTCTTCAATCTCGATCTGGTAAATCCCTTACCCAAGAAAAAAGTTTTGTTTTCTTTCTTTCTTTTTCTTATTTATTTATTTATTTTTTAAAGTTCAGATATGAATTATTGTGATTTATGTGTTATAAAGATTGGATTTTGATGATTTTTTTTTTTTTGGGGTGTGGATAGGAGGGACAAAATGGGATGGTTTTGATGCAGAAATGTTGATGGGGTTTGAGGAAATTGATGTTGCAGATGATGATATGAGGGAGGAATTTCCATGTCCATTTTGTTCAGAGTATTTTGATATTGTTGGACTCTGCTGCCATATTGATGATGAGCATCCTGTTGAAGCCAAGAATGGGGTATCTGTCTTTTATCACTTTTCTTTTTCTGTTTTAAGTTTTATGTGGGGTGTGATACGACTATTTGCAGCTGTCTTTCATAGCCATGGACTGTTATATGACTAGAAAGGAAAAAGTAAAAAAAATAATTGATTAGAGTTTTGGAGTAAGCTAGCTTGTTTCAGTAAATTTTCATGAATAAAAGGTGCTGTATCATGTTGTGTTTTTTCGGGTAGAACTCGATATTGTAGGGAACCCTTTTGAGGACAGATAGCTTACTTCTCATTTCAGTTCTCGCATCCCTAAACTTAAAGAATTACTTGCATATAAATATCTTAACTGACAATAAGGTTGCTTGGTTAATACTATGTGGTAGTTTAAGTTCTTGAATCTTTAGTGTCAACCATACTTCTAATTAACTTGGAAAACTAGTGAGCGAAATTGCTTTTAAATCTGATGACTCAACTTCCTTGATGATGAATTAACACTTATTCAGGCCTGCATCTAGTCAGAGATGTGAGAATTAAGGTGCAGTAACCTCATGTTTATGCTTATTTGTATTTGGTTTTACAGCTCCAGTTACCTATTCCGATCCCGGTGTGATGAATATTATGCGGCTATGACATCTTGCTAATTGATGTTCATGTTCTTGCAGGTTTGTCCAGTTTGTGCAATGAGGGTGGGGGTGGACATGGTTGCTCACATAACCTTGCAACATGGGAATATCTTCAAGATATCCTTTCTTATTGTTTCATATTCTGTAGCGTTATTGTACCTCTGTAGTTCCTTTTGTTGTACTTTAATATTCTTTTTGGCATTTAAAAAACCGTCATTCTTGTTGCATAATTTGCATTTCTATGCTGAAAATTTTCTCATATTCCTTTGGCAAACCTTGTTTCCTTGTAAAGGTTTTAAACTATTTGTTGCATCTTTTATCCCCTCTTCAATTTTTCGTGTTGTGCTTGAGGATATGCTATTGTATTTTGCATAAAATACACTCACCTTGCTTTAAAGGTTCTGAAAACTCATAACTGCTATACGTTCTTTACTTAGCTTAGATGTGCTTGATTCTCTTTGAAAACTTCTTTGATTATTATACTGGTTTCCCTTTTCCATTTATTAGAACTGAGTTCCTTGACAACAGATTACATGCAGCGCAAGAGGAAATCACGTAAAAGTGGCTCACATTCGACACTTTCTTTGTTGAGGAGGGAGCTGAGAGAAGGAAATCTGCAGTCTCTTTTTGGGGGGTCTTCATGTATAGTTTCTTCGAGTAGTGCTGCTCCTGACCCGTTGTTGTCATCATTTATTTTGCCAATGACTGAAGATTATGGAAGTCCTCAATCACATTCTTCTGCTGAAACAGTTTCACTGAAGAAAAGCACCAGTGAAGTTGTTGCAGAGAGGTTTCTTTCATTTTTATACTTCATATTTACCTGTTCCTTAGCAGTGTCTACACACACACACGTGTAACAATCCTGCTTTAAACTCAAAACACCAAATGTGGACAAAGTACTCAAGAAAATGAATTTGGAACTGTAAAAACCTTGATATATCGGCCTATCAGTTAACTAAGATTTATCACTATAATTGAATTATACATTCTTCAGTTACAGATACAAGGATGTTTTGAGCATAAGCTTATCATTGTTTCTAGTTTCTTTGATTGCCATCTATTTCATGTCTGATCATTGGTGAATTTTACGTGTATGACAAATCTGAGTGACACTGATGTTTGTTATATTGATTGTTGATGCTTTTTAGCTTTTATATGCCTTTTGAAATATCAGCTTGAAAATTTGCTTATCGAGGGGGTTCAGGTGGGAGGGAATCTTTCAAATGGAAGATGGTTTTGTAGCCCTTACTCTTTCGTAATGAATTTATAACTTGACGTGTTAATTTTTCTGTCCAGTGTTCTGTTCATTCAGTCAAATAGTCCTATATAATCCTATCAAAGATTTTCTTTTTGTAGTATCAACTGTTAATATGGTATTGTGATTTGTTGTGCTCTTTTGTTGTAGAAGAATATTATCCCCTTTCATCAATTGTAGTTGATGGCTATTACTTGGTTTATAGCTAAAAGTAATTTTTAAAAGCTTTTAGAAACATTCTCACGGGATTTTCTCTTTTCTTCTTATTCGGCTTGGTTCCATCAAGTCAAAATGGGTGGTCAAAATCACAATTTCATGGTTGCTAAATCCAACTCTTGGAACCAAAAAGAGTTAATCTTGGAACCAAAAAGAGTTAATGTTAGTGGCAAGATGAGATTTGTCTGTACAAGAAAAATCGGTATTGTCCGTATTCATCTTCTTCTTTTTCACCTCCAAGCCTTATTCCCCCTAGATGAGGTCGGCTGCAGAAATACATTTGTGTCTTTACTTGATGTGAGAATCACAGTTAAGATATACAACTGTTTTTTGGCCCCTTGTATTTATGCATGTGTCTCATCGGTATAAAACAGCAGCAGGTTTGAATCACATTTGTAATAATAATTGACTCAGAAACCTGAAGAAGTGAGTAGGCACTGGTTAAAAGGCATGTCATACTTGGATCAAAATGAAAGAATCATCTTATATACTATGATAGCTTCGGAAATTTTTTTTATATGGAATCCAACTTACCATTCTGTACCTGTTTATGAGGAAATTGCTTATAAATGCCTTGAGCCCTTTTGTTATTTTTAAGTAGAATACAGCTATGGCAAATTTCGTTCGTTCTAGGATATTGCAGGGTTTCCTGCCATTGTGTTTGCCAAATACTAGGAAGTAGGAAAGGTTTTGGGGTAGTGTGTTACCTATCTTTTTCTTTCTCGATACTTGTTTTTGGAACTTCTATTCTGTCTGAAGCCAAGATCTTCTGTGAGTTTAGTTGGAGGTGTCCTGGTCGTGAATGAGCAACTGCATTTGGTGAGGCTACTCGTTTCTGTACCTAATTAAGATGATATTTCTGTGCTTGATTTGACTAGGTGCACTTAATACTATAGTCAAAGGTAACAATTGTTTCATGTATAACATGCCATAGAAAAAATTTTCATTGTTACCGGATGCAGACTTTTAGGGATAGATTCTTTAATTTGAGCTGAATTAAGGGTCTCATTCTTTCTCTTTCCCTTTCTTTGTTTCAAGTTTAGGTGGAGTAGCTTAGGTTTAGGAGTTGAAAGTATCTTGTACTTCTTTGTTCCACATATGTATTTATTATCTATAGATAAATGCTAGTACATAGATGCTTTTATATTGTTATATAAGCATATGTAGGTATATGCTTTGGAAAGTGGCCTTATCTCCAAGTTTATTATGGTTAATACGGATTTTGTGACTGGAGGATCTGTGATTTTTGTTAAACTGCAAAGATATTTCCATGCATACCATCTGACAATATATATCTTTTAATTGCGTAATTGGTAAATTTGCAGAAAAAATTATGTATTTTCTTATTCTTCTGCCCCTATCAGCATTCAGCACTCATTGTGTTTGATTAAAGTTGCATTCTTGTTGATTTCAATTAGCTTAGTTCTTCGTATGTGTAAATAAACAAAATGAACTTTCTTAGACGTCCCAAATATCTCTCGGCTGCCTTTTTTCATAAATTATATGGGATTCCATTATACCTTAGCATGCATCTGAACCCTACTTTTGAGTTTATTTGGTCAACAATTGGTAAAATATTTTGTATTGTCAAAACTGACTATTAGATATTAGTCCATTTTTGTTTTCCTACCGTATGTGCAGTTATGCGTATGAGGGATAGGCCATCCATATCTATACAACATTCCATTCCATGCTTTACTATCTTTTGACGAATTCCTTTTGTGAAAGTCAGTAAGGAGGAACCACGTGTGTGATGTCATTCTGGGATATCTCAAGTACTGACTTTCTAGAAGACCAAAAAGTTTGCTCTTTTCTTCTCGAGGAGCTTTTTTCTGGAAGACAAACTATAATTGCTTCCCTTGGTTGATCTTGAGGTTTTATATGATTAGTGAGGCTATTCAGAGTCCCCCCACCCCCTGGGGTCTTTCTGTAGGAGATTACAGTGGTTTACCTAGTTTGGGAGGTTACAATAAGAGAACCCTCAAGTTAGGAGATAAAAGAAAAGAAAAGAAATTAGAATTTTCTTTTCCGTTGTTTGGGAGTTTTGAGAAGAGTGTAGAGGAGAAAAGCTTATTAGTCTATGACTTTTATGAGCTTATCCTCCTATTTGAGGTTTTATATGATTAGTGAGGCTATTCAGAGTCCCCCCCCAAGGGTCTTTCTGTTGGAGATCAGAAATTTGAAGCCTCTACAGTGGTTTACCTAGTTTGGGAGGTTACAATAAGAGAACACTTAAGTTAGGAGATAAAAGAAAGAAAAGATTAGAATTTTCTTTTCCGTTGTTTGGGAGTTTTGAGAAGAGTGTAGAGGAGAAAAGCTTATTAGTCTATGAGTTTTATGAGCTTATTAGAATTTTCTTTTATGTTGTTTGGGAGTTTTGAGAAGAGTGTAGAGGAGACCGTCTCCCGTGTCTTTCATCCAACCTAATATTGGAGAAAAATTGTATATTTTGGTGAAAGGATGGTTGTATATTTATACATTCTTATACATAAAAAAACCTTTGGGAAGAAAAGTTACGATTCGGAAGAAATTGAAAGAAAGAAAAATAGGTAGTGGGTACATAGAAGTTACAGAAATCTCTCCACTTCTTTCCTTTTCTCTCCATCTTAAACTCCCAAACGGAAGTAAACTTCCTTTCTCCCAAAATCTTTACTTTTCTTCCACTTTCTTTCCATCCTACCTAAATATAAGAGAAAACTTGCATATTGAGGTGAATTAGGGTTATATACTTGTTCACTAAAAAACCTAACACGATAACGATAATGTGTTCCATGTTAATAGCAGTTCAAATTTTAGTGTAAGCTTTTTTTCTCTCCCTCATAATGTTGCAAATATAACTGCTCTTGTTGTTTTCCATGAAATATCCCAACTAATGAATCATGTTATGTTTGTCTTGTTACTGTCTTTTACCTTGTTATTGTGCGCCTTTTTGTTTCTAGCTATTTTCTTATTGGTGTCACATATTCTATGTTGGCTGACTCCAAAAGGTTGCAGTGAATTGTTTCAAGTTGCTGGCTTTTCCTACTATTTGTTTGGAAATTATAACATGCCATCTCATAATCTTTATTGTGATTCTTTTGTCACAGGAAAGTCCAACAGCCTCCCTTGTCTATTGAAGATCAAGAGGAAAAGACAAAGAGGTCTCAGTTTGTCCAAGGACTGCTCTTGTCTACAATTCTTGATGATAACTTATGAAGTTCCAGTTGGGGCAGCTTTGGTCGTGGAAAGAAGTTTACAATAGAAACCGCTTGATTAGTGGTTCATCTTTAGTGAGTATGCCAGTGTATGAAAAAGCCAAGAGTGGAATAAGCTGTAGTAATAAATGTAATTTATGTTGCATGTAGATTTTAGTTAGTCTTGAAAGAAAATCAACTCATGTATTCATCTTTTCTCGAGTTCAGTTCATGCTTTGATAAAGAAGATGAATAAACCTTTCGTTACTGCCCTTACTTGGTGCTGGTCTGTGTTTGATTTCTTCCTTGCTGATGTCAGTTCATGGAGGTGAGCTTTTTAGTAATCACTGACAGCAGTACATCAAGTATTAATGCTCATTTACTGGGGGAGAAGCAGAAACCAAAGGTCTTAAAATTCATTTAAGACAGACTGGAATGTTGTATTGCTGTAAGGATATGAAATATGGAAGATTTCCCTGTTATGCAAACATGATGGCCTTTGTAATATAGTACTAAACTAGTGCGGATTAATCTTTTGAGTAGAGTGGAAGATATTGTTTTGAGAGTAGCTCAAAGCTACATGTTTACCAGGGAAGCTTAACAGGGATGGATGTGTTTAGAATTATAAAGTACTAAACTAGTGTGGATTAATCTTTTGAGTAGAGTGGAAGATATTGTTTTGAGAGTAGCTCAAAGCTACATGTTTACCAGGGAAGCTTAACAGGGATGGATGTGTTCAGAATTTTAGGTCAGTATTACTATAAAAAATTAATCTTATAAAACTTGTGGTGTGGATGAAATCTTATAAGATGCTTCGGATAGCAAATAATAAACTTGGACTTCAGTTCAGCTCAGTTTGAGTCTTTGAACTAAACATTGTGCACAACCTTTTCAATAAGCTCCAGCCATCAAGGAAAGCTACATTGCCGGTCCATTTGGGACCGTGATAGAACTATTACTAGCAAACCGCCTTTGGCCCCAATTCCCTCCATTTTGTAAGGATAGATGATAACAAGACACCATAAGATTTTCTACACTGACACAGAAAAAATAAACTCTTTAACTGATACTACTAACACACACAAATTCTATAATGCCATCAAAGAAACATATAGCTAGTGTAAAAATAGGCAACACTGTCCCACATTGTTAGCCAACTAGTAAGTTCATGAAAGGACAAAGCAAGTGTCAAATCATTAAATTGTCAGTGGCAAGACTCAAATTGCTAATGTTTTGTGTCGTATGGACAAGAACTGACTAATTATTACCCGAAAAAACAATTCAATAATCAATGATCACAATAAGTGGGACCCATTCCTTAATCAGTTTTTACCAACTTAAACAACCTAACTAGAAGACCCTACTCTAATCCAAAAGAAGTTGAGCAATGGCGCGCAATTGGATAGAAAGAATGGTGAACCAAGCATTATCAATTTAACTGAATCGAGCCCTAATCCTTGGATGAGAGTGCAACTCTGCTGCTCATTATCTCTTCCACTACATTCCTCACAAACAAATCGAAACAAGATGAGCACTGATCTTTGAAGGGACTAAACTGTCCACCTGCCTTTCTCTCTATGTGTGAGCAGATTAATGGTGCTTGCACAGGGTAGACTTCATTCCACCGGTGCTCAAGCCCACATGCAGCTAAAATGGTGTGTGTAGAGCTCCTGGCAATGTCCTTGAAGGTACTGTAGTCTGCAAATACGTATAACAGAATTTTCAGCCTTTAATCTTAACATTCAAGAAAGAGGAGAGGTAATGGGGATAGAAAGTAAATCATTCAAAGCTTGTAAGAAGAATTTATAGGCACTTCAAGGTAGCTTATACTTGAAAACTTGAGGGCCGGAAAAACAATCTGATTGCAATTCCGAGGTGCTAGGGCATTATTACAGATATGAGTTGCAGGATATATCGCTTTGTTACATGTTTTGTGTTGAAAAGGCACCTAAATGTTCCAATGGCTAAAGAAAAGCAGAACAAGAATCAATGGTGCTTTAACATGAGTATCACAATATGCCTGGTAATTCTGGAGGAAATAACACGTTTGTAACATCCATAAGCATTATGTGTGGTAAATAAAAATCAAGATAGGGAATCTTCATCAATCTTTTAACAGAAGAACACTTCTAGTCCATTGCCATTGTTTAGAATGGCTATGGTGTATCTCTGTCATATGTAGTTAAAACAGGATGAAACAAACTAAACATACCTAACTCCAATTCTCGAGACAAGCTTTTTAAATGACTTTTAACCATTGATTGCACGTGTTCCTTTCCAACATTAAAAGGGCTCACCTCTCTGCATTGATGAGGAGACAGACTTGCATCAGACCCAATATTCGATTTACCACTGCAGGGATGTATTGGCTGAATGACCTGATCCTGAACTGTTTGTTGTATTGAAACCAGGAAACTCATTTTGTAATAATCCACCAATAGAACCATCAGTAGATGTTGAAGCTTGACTTGGAATTACTTGCCCTCTCAAATTGGCTGGTATAGCAGGAAGAGAATCACTATTTTGCAACACATCTGTGGGATTGCCTCGCAATCTTCCCTGAAAAGGTATAAGATGAGATGCTATTCTCCCCTCCGGTGCTACTACCGCATGCTGAGGAGCTAATTCCCTAACCCGACCAAATTGAGAGCCAAAAAGGCTGTTCCCTGAGACTGTAGGTTGTGCATCATTACTTCCAGTGTCCTGTTGTCTTCTGATTGAAAAAATTTGACGTATCTGACGCTGTATTCTGCGTCTTTCATACAATGTAAAAGCCCCAGTTCCAGAAGCAGGAGAAGATGCCTGAAAATCTGCTCCTAAAAGCCTAGGGGATGGCTGTCCAGTTCCTTGAGTCATTGGGGTATCAGGTACGTATGCTCTCTCGTTAAGATCAAAAGTCTCCCTCACATTGGTTATGGGTGATGATCCACCTGAAAATATGGTACTTATTCTATGATCAGGCGTAGGATTCAGACCTTGGGGATTTGAAGAATCAAGAGCAGTTGGTCTGCAGCCTTCACAGTACCAGTTACCGTCAGGAACTTCATGTCCAAGCCCAACACAATAAGTGTGCGCAGGTGAATCACAGAGATCACAGAGAAGCATGAGAGCATCATCCCCACCGTGATGACATTCAGTACATATTACATTTTCGTACGGATCCAGATAGCCTCGAAGCTCTTCCTCTGATGGTTGATAAACCTGTCCATAACATTGACTATAAGGACAACCAATTTTATTTTTTAAATGACTATCAGAACAACACGAGTTTGGCAAGTCAAATGAAACAGCAAAGTTAGATTCTAACATCTGCTATCTCTAAAGGGTAAAGAGATTTAACAGGCTGTAAAATACCTGGTCACGCTCAGGAACCTGAATCGCACTCACAGTCCTCAACTCAAATCCGGTGTCTGAACTTGCAGGTTTACTTATTGTCACAAACCTTTGCTTACAGAGGGGGCAACGTGATTCCACCTTCGACCATTCCATAATGCAAGCAAAGCAAAAGTAATGACTGCAACAATTCAGTGTTCCTCTGACAGTTCTTTTCCCTTCTTCAGACAAACAAATTCCACAAACCTGCTTTCCTGTTTCAATCTTCAAATCCTCTTCCTTTTCCTTACCCTTTCTTCCCAGACGTTTTCTATGCGGGTAAACAGATTCGTGTTTCTCCATCGACTTCTTTACTGGAGTTGAACTCCTCAAACTGATAGTCAAACTTCCGCAGAACTCATTAGCTTCTCTAACCTGTTCTCTCTCTTCCTCTGAGATTGTGTATTCATAATCAGATAAACCAGAATTGACAAAATCTGAATCGGAATCTGTAAGCACCCTCCTTCTCCCTCTCCGTCCAGTAATCTTCTTTTTGTTTTCTAGAACACTAGTTTTACTGCCTTCAAACTGCGCGTCATTGCTACACCTTGTTTTTGTTGTCAACCAACGATTCTCTCTCTGTTTCTTTCTCACAGTCTTCTTCAAAACCTTAGTACTCCTCTTTCTCTTCAGCCCTTTAGAAGTCCTCTTTTCCTGCATCCGTGGCCTACCTAACTTTTTGTTCTTCTTTGTCTCCATCATCGCATCATCATCGTCTACTTCATCATCAATCTCATCCAGTGTAAACTCCTCATCATCATCATTCCCATCACCATCATCATCTGATTCTCTATAAGAAACTCTGTTTTTCTTTCTTGGCTTTGCAACTTCATTTTTCCTTTCACCAACAAATTCATCTGAATCATCACAATAATCATATTCCTCTTTTTCTCTATAAGAACCACCCTTCTTTTTCAGCTTAACAAATCCACTTCTCTTTCTTCCTGGCATACCCTTTCTGGGTCTACCAATCTTCTTCGCTTTCATTTCTATAATTTCCTCCTCATCATCCCTCTTCTTCCTCAAACTCACCCAAGCTCTCTTCAGATTCCTCATCGTCAAAAGAAGAAACATACTCTTCTTCTTCCGATTCATCAAACACCTCATCCTCACCCACTATATAATCCTCATCGGATCCATCCGAACCTTTATCTATTTGCGTAACCTTCCTCCTACCTCCCTTCTTGAACCCGACCTTGCCTCCCCTCCCCATCAATAAACACACCTACAGAAAACACACGAAAACAAATTTCCAATCAAATTAAACCATATACAAAAACCATCGACCAACACACCCTGAAACTATCCGTTATTGAATCAAAACAGGTAAATCCAAGATCCTATCAATTCTTTCTCCTTAGAAAATCCCACTTAATAAAACACCCGATTGCCGAGATCAAAATTTTCCAGTTTAACCCCTCGTGACTAACAAACAACAATTCTCATCCTCAAAATTTAATTTATTTCCAAATAAGCACCTTTCCATATAGCAAAGTATAGCATAAAAAGATCAGACATTGTGATTTTAATACAATAACAAATCTGGTATTTACAAGAAATGAAAATCCCAACCAAATTAAGGGAAAAAAAAACAAAATACCATAGATCCAGATAATTACTGTGCTACAGTTTACGACTTCAAGAATTCCTCAAATATCAAACACATACAAAAAAATACTAAAATCTTCAAGTAGAAAATTCAACTTCCAAATTTAGGAAGAGCCCAGATAATTATTTCAGCTAAAGAATATTTCTATTCATTTCTTGCAGGTAAAATATTCTCTTATGTACTTTTTTCAAATTAAAAAACTACAACTTTTATAGAAAATACAGAGAAAAATGAACAAAATAAAATAAAGGGCTGGGCGGGGAGGGGTTGGATTGGAAGGTTTGGTACCTTTTCTTGAGGAGAGAGAACCCTGAAGATGGAGCAAAATACACTCGATTTTTGCAAGATTTTAAATACCTCCTAATTTTCCTTAAAACATAAAATGGATTTGACCGTATTAGATACGTATTTGTGTACGTAGGAATGTGTGTGTATAGAATACGTATGGTGTATATGGTGGAGAAAGAAATGCGAGGTTTGTGTCTGGACAACGTTAAAACAAAGTATACTCCGAGGAGAGGCATCTAAATCTTTGGGAAAATTCTAATCAGTATTGCGGAATTAAATTACAAAAATGCCCTCTTGTGCCGGTTATGATTTTTTGTGTTGAATTTTCAATTGTGAGGATAGGATAGTAGATCAACAAGTGGAACTAACTAAATTACTAAAATACCCTCTCGTGCTGGTTGTTTACTTTTTATATTGAATTTTCAATTGTTAGGTTATAGTAGATCAACAAGTGGATCTAATTAATGTTTAAACAAGGGGTAATTGCTAAAATGGTGCCTCAAGTTTTCACAATTTTTTAATGTCTAGGACTATTTTATCTTTTAGCCATCTAAAACAACTAAAAAGTTCAATTCATCCTCCAAAGGCGAATATGTTTCAATGTGGCCCTTCGAATGAGAAATTTGTATTTTAAAAAACCTTTTGTTTTTTAAAATAGCTTTCTTATTTAGTGGGCCAACTAAAATTGTTTCGTATTTAGGGGCTCAATTAAATTTTTTACTAGTACATAGGAGGACTGAAAAAAATAGTCTTTATTTAGTTTATGAAGTTGTATAAGTTTAACGTGTCCGTTTGCATTGTAATCATAAAAATTTTCGTTCTTGGGCATTAAACAACGTTTAGTGTTCGTATTGTAATCATAAAATTTTCATTCTTGGACATTAAACAACGTTTAGTTTATTCAAGTTGAGTTTTTGTTTCTCTTTTGTATGCAGTTACTCAGGTTAAGTTGAAATTGGAGTTTAGTTTGTAACTTTTTTTTTATTAGTGTTACACTTTTTAGTTCCTCTCAAAATTTGAATTTTTTTGCCCTTACTATTAATATATCAAAGAAAAAAACAATAAAAGTTACATTAAATGTAATAAGTACACAATAAACAAAAAACGCACAAAAATTAAAGGCATAAACGAGTGGACCGGATCAAAGTTGAGTTTGATCTAAAACATTTCGGGAGTTCGAGCTCGATTAGTCAGATGGTAGGAAAATTAAAAAAATTCTTACATAGATCGAATCCATAATATAGTGCCATAGATCACTTGATCCAAAACATTCCACCTTAGCTCACATCACATCACTTGTTGATGTGAAGTATTTTGGACTAACGTCCACACAAAATTTTTTCGGAAAACTCTAACTTGCTAAAAAATAGGGACATTATATATATATTTTTTATTCTTTAGGCTAACACAATAAAGAAATGATATAGAAATAAACTTAAAAAGCTTGACGAGCTTTCAAAAGGAAACTTAGTTTGATTAGATGGATCAGCTCGATCCGAACACTGTCAATGCAATCTGAGTTGAGCATTAAGCATCGCGGTTCCTTGCTATCCTAACAAATACAAAACACAACCTTATTCATCCTCTTAATCAAAATTGTCAATTACGTCCCTAAAAGTGAAAAATATGTAAATTTGATGTGCAAAAAAAAATAATTTTGGCCTCTAAACTAAACTTACTTTAAACTTGTTCCTAATTCGGACTCAGTTTCAAGTTTGTTTCCTCTTTAACATCTAATGTGATATATATATAGAAAAAAAAATCTAATGTAAGATATATGCCTAGGATATTTTCACATAAACCATAGGGATGAAGTAAAAACAATTGTTAGGAGCATTTATGTCTTTTCATTATGATGCTTTTTGCTAATATTTGCATGGCTTAGAAAAAAAAAAAAGTGCAAAAAAAATTCCTATAAGTTTGAATTTGAAATTACTAAAAGGTCTCAAAACTTCTTCTATTGGTCCTACAGGCCTTTCTAAATGATTTAAACATTTAACTGTGAACGGATTTCAAATTGAAGGCTAAACTAAGACAAACTTTGTTGGCTAGAATGTCAAACCAAAACTCTCACTTTTAGAAGCTCAATTGAAAATTTTTAACTACTTTGGATCATCAAATAAAGTTTTTCACTTTTGGGAGCTCAATTGATATTTTTAACTACTTTTGAGGGTCAAAACAATATTGTAACGCTAATGTTTAAAAATGTAGCGGTTCATTCTATGGAGTTTTATAAGCTTACTTTATTAGACCGGATTGTAAAAATCTCATTCTTGGACAATAATAAGCAAACTTCAATTCCACAAGCACAGTAGATGAGTTCGTTAATCCTCGAAAATGCCACATTTGTAGACTTGTTCTTGTCACAGAATTTTTTGTCTTACTATTTGTATTAATTTTTTTATTTTACATTATATATATCTATCACGTATATTTGTCTTACTATTTGTATTAATTTTTTTATTTTACATTATATATATCTATATTCAAACATTTTATGTGTGTTTGTTGTTATTATGGTGTTTACTGTTCTGTTTCGGTCGTTTTTAAGCCAAACTTTTTATATAAGTTCATAAAATCTCAAATCAAAATCAAACATTTTATGCAAAAATCGACTATTGAATTTAAACTCGTATTGAGTCGGTTTAATTCGTTAATATGATTATTATATTTCTTACTTTTTGTCTAGGATCTGTAATAGTTTACTTAAAGTTAGTTATATTGCAATGTCTCAAGAATTTGAATAAAAATTAATAGAAATGTATTGCAAATATCATCATCTAATCAATTAAAATAAGTACAAAATGATTATTGTAGTTGTGCAGTTATAATTAATTTATATATAACTCTTTTGATCGAATTTGAATAACACATAATTTACTAAAATTAATTATGAATTCATTTCATCTATATTATGAAATTTTGAAATGGATATACATTTTTTTTAAAAAAAAAATTTCTCCAATAATACTAAAATGAATTTTTTTGATGTTCCATTAATTACAAAGGAAATAATCTCTTCACTATTCTCTTTCACGTATATGTAAAGTATATAGATTGAATAAAGGGCTTATTTCACTTTGTATTTCCTAACTTGTATCCGATTCTCACTTTGCATTATACTTATTTTTTTGGATATATTGCACTCCAAACTCTAAGAGTTATCCATTTCAATCAAATTTGTAGCACCTTTACCAAAGTTAACGGATGTTCTAACCGTGCATACCACGCGTCTAAAATAAAACATTTGTCAAATTTTTTAATACTATTAAAAATTGGACCAAAGTGAGACGAATCTAAGAGTTAGGGGTGTAATGTGTCCAAAATTTATAATTGGGGGTGCAAAGTGATAATTGATTATAAGTTAGAGATGCAAAGTGGAATTAGTGATGATTACTTCTATTGGTACAATACTCGCCTACATAAGCGTGTGGTATGCACTTAGTTTAGATTCGTTAACTTTGGTAACGACGTTAGCAATTGGGCTAAAATGGATGCAACTGAATATGAGAGTTCAAAGTACAAAAAATAAGTATAGAGTGCAAAATGAGAATTAGTTATAAATTAAGGGGTGTAAAATGGAGTTAAGCCTTGGAATAAAATCCTCATTTAGCGATAATATCTTAATTCAACTTTAAAGTTACTTTTATTAATATTTTATCTTAACCAAAAGAAATTATTTAATACCATTTATACTATAAAATAGACAAATGTACTCTATGAATTTTGAAGTTTACAAAAAAGTTCATTTTTTAAGTAAAATTACATTGATAACGATTTAGATTAAACTCTTCAAGAGTTTGTTTATATATATATATATATAATTATTTGGAAAAGGTATATACTTGCTTCTTTCTGTTTATCTTGATTTCTAACAATGAAAATCAAAACCAAACGAATAATGATCACTTTCAATTTTGTTTATTTTGGTGCAATTAACCTTCTTAAAAAGAAACCTTCTATTGATTCAGTTTATGTACGTTCGACGCATTTGTAAAAAATATATTTGAACGTGCCCTAGTCTGTGTGTATAGACTGCATGATTTCATAGAAAGTAAGCTTTTTTGTGTACTAACGTTTTGGGTATAAAAGGGAACATTTATCTGCAAATGTTCGGGAAATTTATATCTAATGTTCGGGATATTTATAAAACTAAAGAATGCTATATCTAATGTTGGGGAAATTTATATATCTGAGTGGTTATTTTACTTCAACACAATCAAAACCAAGAATGCTATACTAAAGAGAACGCAAAGAGATTACTGCAGATATAACTTACAACAAAGCATATTATAAAGCCAGCTGTGGACTTTAACTTGAATTTTCTTTTTCCATTTTAATTAGCTTTTTAATAAATATGCTTCATTGATTATACTCTCTAGTAGCATGCATTAAAGAGATATCTAATATAACAGTTATAGACTTGCAAAACTGAAAATAATAAAAAAAGAAAATGAGAAGTATTATAAAACTACTATTAAGAATTAGTAGTATTATATTATATCACTGTAATGATTAAATTAGAAAGTAGTGGTAGAAAACAATATAATGTAAAGTAGAAAGAAAAAAATTTTCACTTCATTCCATTCACCTACATCTCTATTTATAAGTTTAAGATTTACAAATGAGCAAATGTATGTTACATGAATTACATAAAATAGTGGGAGTTACATGGAGTAATGTAGAAGATCATGGGGATAATATGAGTTAAATGAATTGATATATAGATCAAGAGGTAGATCATGAAGAACATGGGTGGACATCCATTAAAAGATTCATAGCACTCTTCCTTGGATGTCCATCTTTAAGAAAAATGTCTCGTTAAAATCTTACTAGAAAAAAATCAATGGGATAAAAACCTAACGAAGGAAAAAGAGTACATTTTCTCAAATATGACATTGTCTCGCTAAAAACTTTATTAGGAAAAAAAACATTAGTTAAGGAAAAAATAGTACAGTGTATAATTACTCTCCCTCTTGAACACATCATTTGACATCTCTCAGTTGGTACATACTAAAGTCCAATCTTATGAACTAACTTTTCAAATGTCGAAGCCGGTAGTGACTTTGTGAATAAATCTACCAAATAGTCATTTGAGCAAATTTGTTGAATACTAATCTCACTATTCTTCTGAAGATCATGATTGTAAAAGAATTTTGGTGAAATATGTTTCGTTCTATCGCCTTTGATGTATCCTTTCTTTAGTTGAGCAATGCACGCAGCACTATTCTCGAACAAAGTGGTGGGAACTCATTTGTCTAAATGGAAACCACATGTTCCTTGAATATGATGGATTACAAATTTTAACCAAAAACACTCCTGACTTGCTTCATGAAATATCTCATCATGATTAGACGACGTGGCAGCTATGGTTTATTTCATTGAACGTAAAGAAATAGAAGTACCACCGCATGTGAACATATAACCCGTTTGTGACCAGGCATTATGCGAATCAAATAAATATTCAACATCTGCAAAACCTATAAGATCAAATTTGAGTGATTTATAATAAAGACCCATACATATCCACCATACCTTGAAGGTAACGAAATATATTTTTAATACCATTTCAATGCCTTCTTGTAGGTGAAGAATTATACCTTGCTAAAAATTTACGACAAATGATATGTCAGGGCATGTATGACTAGTAAGATATATTAATGCTCCAATAGCACTAAGATATAGTACTTTTGGACCAAGTAATTCTTCATTATTTTCACTAGGTCGGAAAGGATTTTTATGCACTTCAAGTGATCTTACAACCATAGGTGTGCTCAACGGGTGTGCTTTATCCATATAAAATTGTTTAAACACTTTAACAGTATAAGCTGACTGGTGCAAAAAATGCCATCATCAAAATGCTCAATTTGCAAACCAAGACAAAATTTTGTCTTTCCAATATCTTTCATTTCAAATTCTTTTTCAAATAATCAACAGCCTTTTGGAGCTCTTTAAGAGTTCTAATAAGATTCAAATCATTAACATAAACAGCGATAATGACAAATCTTGAAGCAAATTTTTTTGTAAAACATACCGCATGCATGGATATACAAGATCATTTTGATAGCCTTTTTTTAAAAAAAATAATAAATATTCACTCAGGTGATTATATTATACCACACATGTCTATCTTGCTTTAGGCCATAAAAGAGATCTATATTACTTAATCGAGTAAAGATCTCGAGAACTATGATCACGCCCTTCTGGTAATTTAAATCTTTCAGGGAGTTTCATATGAATGTCATTATCTAGTGAACCATATAAATACGCCGTAACAATATCCATGAGATGCATTTCAAGTTTTTCACCTGATGCCAGACTAAATATCGAAAAGTTGTTGCATCCACCACAATAGAATATGTCTCATCATAATCAATACCAGGTTTTTGAGAAAAATTTTGTGCAACAAGACGTACCTTATGTCACATAATTTCATTTGTGTCATTTCACTTGCGTACAAAAATTCATTTATCTCATGGGTTTTACATCTTCAGGTGAACGTATAACTGCTCTAAAAACTTTTTATTTAGTCAGTGAATTCAATTCCGATTTGAATTGCCTCTTTCTATTTTGGCCAATCATCTCTAAATTTACATTCATTTACAAACCTAGATTCAAGATCCATATTATTATCCATAATAGTATTTGCCACTGCATATACAAAAATATTATCAATATTTATTTCATTTCGATTTCATCTCTTTCTAGTTATGACTTAATTTATTAAGATCTCATGATTATCACTATTTTCAAGTACCTGAATTTCTTCTGAAAATTTATCATCAATCATGTTTGGGGATTCTTCAGGAGTCTTTAATTTTTCATTTTAACCATCTTAATTATTTGCTCCTTTTTCTTTTATGAGAAATTTTATCCTTGGAACTGATCGGTCTACCACGTTTCAGACATGATTTAGACTCATTACCAGTGGTCGTCTGTCTTTCAGGATGTGTATCTAATAGGAGCATTTAAAGCTGGTACATGAGATTTAATAACTCTCTTTGGGTTAGTAAAAACGTCTAGCAATTGATTTTCTAAATTTTGCAAATAATAGAATTATCTTTTGAACTTTCAATTTACATTCTTTTGTACGAGGATCAAAATGAGACAATGATAATTCATTCCAACTAATTTTTTTATTTGGCTTTATTTTCTCTCCACCTAATGTTGGGAAAACTTATTCATCAAAGTGATAATCAGCAAATCGAGCCGTAAATAAATCTCCAATCATTGGCACAAGATATTTAATTATAGATGAAAATTCATACCCAACGTATATACTCAATCTCCTTTAAGGGCCCATATTATTGCGTTGTGGTGGAGCAATAGGAACATAAACCGCACTTTTGAAAACTCTTAGATAGGAAATATTTGGTTCTTGATCATGAACCAATTGTAATGGGACATCTCATGATAATTTATTGGCCTTATGCCCCAGGCAGAAACTGAGAGTTTTGTTCTCATAAGTAATAGCCTAACAATTAATTGCAAGCACTTTATAAACGATTTAGCAAGACCATTTTGTGTATGAACATAAGCTACAGTTAAAAGTTTGTGAACACTAAATTCACTAGCATTGTCAAGATGAATTGTCTTAATAGGATAATTAGGAAAATGATTGCGCAACCAAATTAATTCTCCTAACAATCTCGCAAATGCTAGGTTGCGAGTTGATAATAAGCATACATGTGACTATCCTTTTGATGCATCAATCAAAACCATAAAATATTGAAATGGTCCACAAGGTGGGTAAATAGGTCCACAAATATCCCCATGTACGTGTTCCAAAAATACATGAGATTCAGTTAAATTTTTAATGGCGACGGCTTAATGATCAACTTGCTTTGAGAACAAGCAGCACATGAGAATTCATTAGATTATAATACTTTTCAACCTTTAAAGAATGACTTCATGAATTCTCAAGAATTCTTTGCATCATTTTCAACCTTTAAAGAATGACTTCATGAATTCTCAAGAATTCTTTGCATCATGATAGAATCGGAATGGGCCAATCAGTTATACCAAATAACAAATTCATCATAATTTGTAAACTTCTGGTTTACTGTCAATTACATATGATTCAACTATACTAATATATGTGTAGTATAATCCGAAACAACTTTATTTTCAATGTAGTATAATCCGGGACAACTTTATTTTCAAAAACAATATTTGGAATATATAAGTATTCAATGTTACCTTTTATGTAGTCTTAATATGATATCCATTTCAGCGAATATTTTTAAAACTCAACAAATTTCTTCAAAACTTTGAAGACAATAATGCATCATCAATGCAAAATTTTGTTCATCCAGGCAAAGTAATAGCTGCTCTTCCGGTGCCTTCAATCAATTTGGTACTGCTAGATATAGTACTAACATATATTTCTCTCATTCCTAGATAAGAAAAATATTTCTTATCTTTAAGTATGGAGTGCATTGTTGTACAATTTGCCGGATATAATTCTTTGTCATTGATCATTGAAACATCCATATTCTTCATCAAAAAAAAAAAAAAAAAATCTAAATGAGATTTTTTTTCTTAAATACAATATTTATAAAATATAAGAAACATCTTGTTGAAAAACGAATATCATCAATAAATATTTTATTAAAAAAAATCAAATCGAAATTCATTACATCAGAGTAGTTAATTAAAATAACCTATTCTTGGACATTTCGATCACTAAACAAGTGATTAGTATCACCTTCAGGGTGGTTGACAAAGAAATCAGCAACATCCAAAGAAAAAAAATCAGTAAAACCATTGCCACCAAAACTGTGGTCAACATCATTACTAATAAAATTAGTCTATATCTTTTTCTCTTTATTCTTTAATGATTCTTAATAGAGATCAACAAGATGTTCTGGCGTATGATAGCTACTAGACCAATAGCCTTTTATGCCGCATCGGTAGCACTTATTATCCTCTTGTCTTTTGTTTTGGTCTCCATCTTTCTCATCATTATTCTCCCATTTCTGGTGGTGAGTCCTGTTTTAGGCATGACCACCACAATTATTTAATCGGTTTCGATCACATCCATGTCACGACCACGGCCTCAATTTTATCTATTATTAGATTGCAAGACACTGTCACATTTGCATCAGGCAATAGAGAAGCACCTTGGATGTGCCTTATGATTTTTCAACAAAAGTTCATAATTTCATTCAATAACAAGGAGATAAGAAATTAGTTCAAATTAAAACTCTTGTCACGATATTCTTGCTGCAGGAGCATATTAGATGCATGAAAAATAGAGAATATTTTCTCTAACAACTCCTCATCAGTTACTTTTTTTTCCATATAATTTCAATTGAGAAACGGTTCAAAAAATTACTGAATTATACTCACTTATAGTTTTGAAATCTTGCAAACGCAAGGGCATCCAATCATAACAAGTTTTTGGAAGAATAATCGTCTTTTGATGTTCATACTTCTCTTTCAAACTAGACCATAAGACAAAGGGATCCTTTACCGTTAGGTACTTAGTTTTCAACCCTCCATTAATGTGGTGACGAAGAAAGATCATTGCTTTGACCTTTTATTGGTTTGCGGCTTTACTTTCTTCTTTGATGGTTTCTCCAAGACCAATTTGCATATAGATGAATTTCAGCATATTGCACCTATGATAATAATCCTTTCCAGTGATATCAAGAGTCACAAACTCAAGTTTTGCAAGGTTAGCCATAATGATAATGAAATCAAGAAAGAAAACAGAACTTACCTAATTTACCTCATAGAAGTGTTGAGAATTCCTAACAGAAGTGTTGAGAATTGGCTTAAATATTTGTGCTGATAACGTATTATAAAATTGCTATTAAAAATTAGAAATATTATGTTATATCACTAATTATAAAACTTGAAAGTAGTGATAGAAAGCAATATAATGTAAATTAGAGCAAAAGAGATTTTCACCTTTCCATTTCATTACATTCACCTAAACCTCTATTTCTAGGCTTAAGGTTCACTCATGAGCAAATGTAGGTTACATGAATTATATAGGATAATGGGAGTTACATGGAGTAATGTAGAAGATCATGGGGTAAATCATGAGATTGATGGGAGTTACATGAATTGATGTGTAGATCATGAGCGTAGATCATGGAGAACATGTGTGAGTATCTACTAAATGATTCATAACAAGAAGCAAGGATTTACCCAATAATGCTATAATTTTTTATAGTAGCATAATTGTAGTTTAACTTTTATTTGCTCTTTCCTAGAGCTTTCCCAAGTGTACCTAAAACATTTATATGGATAATTCAGAATAGAATTAGTCCCAAGAAAAGTGGGCAAAAAACTGTTGATCCGAAAACTTGCCCACTCCACTCCATCTTGAAAAATACAGGTATTTGACTGATTAACTCATTTATTAGCCAAATTAATTGCGAGTCGAGTACCCACAATTTTTGAATATGGATATGGATCACCAAATTCAAAATCCTAGAGCATCTGATCCTGAGCTATATAATTTATTTTAATATAAAAATCTAATTTCTAAAAATATTTTCCTACACCAACTGTCGATCATCCCTTCAATCCTCTTTTTCTAATTCCCCTCCTTCCTTCTTCCCAGCCACTCTGTCTCTTCTCCAACCTAGTGGTTTTGAAACTTGGATCGGATCGGCACATTCGACCTGTTAAATCAAAAACTGGCAATGATTTCGGTTTGAGTGAATATAAAAGCCGAAATTGACAAAGCCCATCGACAACCGACCAAACTGGGAGAACCAGAAAGAACCGACTAATCCGGGCAAGACCGAGTTTTGGTTTTTCTCACAAAAATCAGCATCATCATTCCAATCAAAATATATCAAAAGATCCCCAAATTTTCAAACCCAAAAGTCATACATAGATCCAAGAAATCCAAACAACATGAATGCATCCAAAGTTTAATAATTTTCATATACTTTAATTTAGGCTTTGGATGAGGGAAGAGAAAGAGATGGGGAAGAAGAAAGGGAAGATGAGATGAGGAGAAGGAGGAGATGGTGGTAGTAGTGGATATGACTTTGGATAAGGGAAAAAATTGGTGGCACTTGGTAAGGAGAGGGAGCTAGTAGTGAAAAAAGAAAGAGAAGGGAAAAGTAGTGTGATAGTGGTAGAGAGGAGAAGAGGAAGAGGAAGGTGGTAAGGAAGCGGTGGTGGCACAAGGGAAGGGTAGTGGGAAGGAGAGGGGGAGGGGGATAAGGGAAAGGAAAAGGGAAAGGGGAGAAGGTTAAGGAGAAGCGGTGGCAACGCATGGCAAAAGTAGGAGGAGGGGGAGAGAGAGGGGAGGTAGATTGGGAAGGAAATAGAAGGGAAAGGTGAGGTAGTAGTGGTAGTAATGGGAGGGAAAGGGAGGAGAGAAAGAGGCTGCTTGTCTTTTTAGAAAGGGTGTGAATGATAACTAGGGTTATTGTTTTAAACAAATAAGAAAATAGAAAAATAAAACACGAGAAAAATGGTATTTGTGGCATGGTAGGATTCGAACCAAACTGCCCATAAAATTAAGGTGGGACTTAAACCACATGGACATTGATAATCTAGATGCTTTTGAAGGGTAAAGTTTTACAAGTATTATATTTCAAACAATTAAATATTAAAAAGTATTAAACCATGTAATATGGCCGGTTATTAAAGGCGAACTAGTTGAATTGATTGAACCGCAACATGGACATGTCACCGGATTAGTGTTCGGTTCAAGTTACCAAATACTCCTCTTCGGAAACTACCATCCTTTTCCCCAGCACTTATGACCCCTCAGCTACTTTCTTTCTTGCGACAACTTTTACTCCTTCCCTACAGCCCTGTTGCGTCACATCCTAACCCCTATAATTCTAAAATCCTGTGACCAACAACCCCTTATTCTTCTTGTTCCCTTATGCCACAACCACCTAGTCCTCTTTCTATCACCTTCAACCCCCTACTACTTACTCAAGCCTCAATGCCAGTGCCCCTTATTATCCCACTACCAACCATCTCTTTTCCTCCCAATTTCCTATTTCAACGACCAACCACTCTCTTTCCTAAGTCCTCGACTTCCTAATCCTACCCCAACACCTGCGATCAAATTTTTTTGTAGTTTGTATAATGTGATACATGACTCTTTTGGAGTGTATGTGTGTTATTGTTTTTTTGTTGTGTGAGACGGGATTGGTGTGTGTTATGTGTGAGATATGAGTTGTTTTGGCTAATGAATGATAATGGGTAATGATCGAATATTAACATGCTTCAACCCTCTTTTAGTATCCGATATCAAGTATTCAGAGACATAAGAGGTATATAAGAATTAAAAAAATATTGGCCAACAAGGTACAGGGTAGATCAGTTAAAGGGTTGGATGGATGGCACTCTCCCTGTGTCAATCCCTACCTAAACTTCAATTTTTTCTTTGTATAGCCATGTGGACTTGAGCACTTCAGGAACTATTAAAACCGTGATCATGTGACAATTAACTTAAGGAACTCATGATTACTTGAAGTGCATCCATAACCAGTTAACCACATAAAGCTATTCGGGAGGATGATTGAGTAGGTGAAGCACACTCAAACAAATAATAAAATAACCCTAATCATCACCTAACCAATACCCGTACTCTTGCAAGTATACGAGGTAGGTTGTAGGTTAGCAGTGAGTGGATATTGTTCCCACGATTATAAATTTAACAATTGGACTGATGATTACTATCCATTTTGACAATACAAAAGAAGAAGGTTTTCCTACCCTATTCAAGCAAATAAAAGTTCGCAAGAAAGAGATCGCTAAATTGACCTAAAGAGCAATTAGAGCTATCATTAAGCTAGGTTAGAAAATCATAAAAAGAAACACACATATGAAAGCAATCTAGACTAAAAGAGGCAACATAAAGTGCAAGAGTAATTAAGAGTTTGGAATAAACTAAAGATTAGGTCTACTTCTATTAAAGCATGAAAAATAAGCCAAGGAATTGAATAAATTACTATCCTAAAAGAGCTAAAAGCCAAGGAATTGAACAAATTACTATCCTAAAAGAGCTAACAGGATTATGCAAAATAGGTGAATAGAGTTCTAAAATAGAAAGCATTTAAAGTGCAAACAAGGTAGACAATTAAACTAAACACTAGCAACTAAGCTAATCTACTCTACCAACTAAGAAGCCAATTAAAGACTTAGCTAAGAAAGTAAAGAAGATTATAAATAAATGAGAATAAGGCAACAATATTAAATAGTACCCTAAGAAAGCATATAAAGCATAACTAGCAAATGATTGAACAATAATTGAACAGTAATAAGGAATTTGCCAAAAATAGGAAATCCTACACTAGATGCAATGATGTTCTTCATTTTATGCTATTTTGGAAAAGAAATTGAAATGCAAGATTTCTAGGGTTAAACTAATGATTGAGCTAGATAAACTAGATTTTGTGAAAACCCACAACTAAATAAAGCTTAGAAAGTAAGAAAAACAAGATTTAAAGCAAGATTAACCATTAGAAATTAAGATGTACACAAACTATGAACTCGTAGAAGCTTGAACTAAGCTAAATTGCAAGAGAGAGAATATGAATATGGTTGAAATTGATATCAAATGAACGTTAATAAAAAGCCCAATAATTTAAGAGTGAAAGATACAATTTTTTTACAAGTAGATTAAAGCTAACAATAAAAGTTTAAGTAGAAGTAGTACAATGACAAGCCTGTTAATAGACAAAGGAGGCTCAAGTTAAAACTAAACTATACCTACTACTATGTGTTTTTAGGTGTATCTCCTAAGGTAATTTCAAAAGTCTTTTGGTCAAAGTGTTGACATTTTGTCATTTACTATGGTCACCATTTTCTCTATACAAATTCAATGACCATGCTTGTTGAAGGGATTTCGTTTCTACTTGATAACCGTAGTTATTGAATTTGCTTCTTGGATTCTTTGACTGCAGTAATTGCACCCTAAAGGTGAAGTGTTGGAAACCGCGGTTATTGATTTTTTAAACTTCTTTGACCGCAGCTGTGAAGCCATTGCCTAGACTTTGTCTTCTAATTCTAAATAATTGCGCTTAAGTTCTTGGCTTCTTCCACTTCTTCAACTGGAAGCAGCATTCCAAAATTACCTATAAAAATACACCACAACAATAAGTTGAAATGCTCTTAATATCATATTTGCCAATTAAGCCAAATTGGTTCATAATTCTACCAAAAATTCTATATATTAGTCTAAGTTCCTAAAAATCATAGCTAGGCGTAAATCATAAGCAAAAACCAACAAAACCAATCCAAATAGGACTAGAATGACCAAAATTGCATAGGGATTAAAGGCATAATAACTCTATATAATAGAGTTATCATATCCCAAAATCTAGCGTTTTGCTTGTCCCAAGTAAAATAAAGAGAAAAAAGAGCTAAGTACACCACCAATGTAAATGAAAGTAAATTGACAAGGTGAAATTGAAAGCATTGAAGCATGTGCAAATGGAGTTTTAACTTCATCAAACTAAACATATTCTCCCACTTGCATAATTTGAAAAGTAAAACTAGTTCTAGATGCATGTCTTATCTTGACAAGTGAAGTATTAAGAGAATGAAAATTTAATTCCAAGGTAATCAAGAGTAAGCATATCAAATTTCTCAAAAATTGGCTTCAAGTATAGAAAAATCTCTAAGACTTGTTTTAACGAATCAGTAAGATGCCAGTGAACATGCAAAGATATTTGTATATGGACACCGTAAGACATAGGCCATGCTTTACCCCACAAATCTCTAAGATCTTATAGCCCATATTAAGGATCATGTAGGACTTTCAAAGTTTGTAATGTAGGCTAAGGGTAAAGGTAGGATAATTTTGGAAAAAAGTGACTCAATTAACCTTAGTCGATCACAACAAAACTTTGGATCTAATCCCATGAACAAAAATCCCTACAAATCCACAAATGGACCAATCCCCACTTGAACCGGATCAATTAAATCTATGTCCATGGAGATATTTTGTACTCTATTTTATTCCAAAATTATATACAACATTTCAGAAATTAAGATAAGCAGATTTTTTTTTTGAAATTATAAAAGGCATATAAGATAATTCAACTTTATTACATCTAATTACAAAAGGATATTACGGAAAGAATACAATTAGACTTTAATTTCCTAACAATTGCTCAAAAGTCGACTTCATTCTACTATATCACTTGAACTTCACAATTAGATCCTAATTTGACCAAGGACTCATGGGACAAAGAGATGGTAAATCAAGAAAGGAGGAATGGTTGAATTGTGTGGTTTTCAAAGAATTAAGGCTTAAAGGCTCAAAGGGAGACACTAGGGATACAATGGATTTCTGGGTAGGCTTTTTAGCTCAAATGGTTCAAAGAAACACCTAGTTCATTTCCAAATCTGACTATTTGGAAAGTGGAGGATTCATACTATCTTATCTAGCATCTTAAACCAACCTTACTAGTCTATAACATATTCTATAATGCAAGTGATGTTTTCCAAACCTTATTTTGATGATGACATAAACACTTAACTATGTAAAACAAGCTTTTGCAGGAACAGATCTTTTCGAGACAGGACCGTCCGAACCAGAGGTAATTTCTCGGACGCAGTTATAGATAGTAAGGTTGGTTTAAGATGCTAGATAAGATAGTATGAATCCTCCACTTTCCAAATAGTTTATTTCCGAAAGCTCTGACGGACGAAGGACCGGACGCATTCTCGGACGTCCGAACGTAGCCTCTGATGAGGCAATAACACTACAAGAAGATCGGACGCTTCCTCGGACGCATTCAATCCCTCTCGGACGTCCGAAACCCCAACGGCTATTTTTTGTGCATTTATTACTTAGCCGTTAGGAAGTGGTTGAAACCACTATTTATTGCTCTTATAAATAGGGGCTTTAATAACCTGAAAAGATCATTTAATACATTAAATACAAGCCTTAGAAAAGAGTAATTTGAGTGCAAATTGACTTTAGAGCTTTGTTGTATTAGTGTGAAGTTGTGAGTGCAATTCAACATTGAGTGGAGTGATAATCTTGTATAAAAGTGTGGTTGTAAGTAAGATTCTTGGCTCAACTAAAAGAGTTTTAGTGTGAGCAAGAACTTCCCAGCTTTGTAAAGATTGTTGGCTCACCAAGTGTGTGAAGCATTCAAGAAATTTGATACTTCAAGCTTGCTAGCTTGGAAGTAGTTATTGTTCAAATTTATTCTCTCTTTAATTTACTATTCTATTGATTTTGTTATAACTGTTGGATTTTACTTTGAAAATCTCAATATTTTTAAAAGTATTTTTAAGAAACCTAATTCACCCCCCCTCTTAGGTTGCTTTGGGACCAACAGCAAGTCATGCCAAATGACCAATAATGCTTAAATCATTTCTTTCTTAACTATCAACCAATTTTTAAGGACTTCAACTCATTTTAACCTAAACAACTATGAAGTGAATATGACATTCAACCAATTCTTTATGTCAAAATAAAGCTTAGCATCCAAAACTAGCCAAGAAAAACAATTTGCATACAAGAGATCAAATATTCAGTAAAGTTTAAGGAGTTAAAAGCCATTTCTCAGATGTATGACAACTAAATTCACCAACTCAATTCATCCAATCTAAACATACATATTGTAAAACATATATAAAAGAACACCACTGCACTTTTTATATTATTGGAATGATGAGTACCACTGTTCAACAGCTCACCGTTGAGCATAAGAAAGAAAAAGAAGAAAACTAAGCAAAACATATAAAGAATAACTACACATCTGCAACTTGGATAAGCAAATATCCAACCAAACCTAATTAATAAACTTTTTTGACCATATCAAAATGGCCCGACGGTCACCCTTTATCCAAAATACTAACTACGTTAAGGGGTTAAAAATAAAACAATCTTCCATGAATTGAATGCTTTAACCAAAAGCATTATTTAAAGCATTTAAACTACTAAAAATCTAGTGAGTACTAAAAATCTAGAAATAATGAAAATGTAGTGAAAATGTATCTATCTGAACCAAAGAATAAATAAAAAGGAATGATGGGCGATAAAAAGCAATAAAAGAAAAAGGGGAAACGGTTTTCGTATTGGCAGGTTAGGCCTGGCTCAAAAATCTTCTCCCTCATCGTAGTCATTCTCCTTACGTTGATGTTATGCATTCCATCGCTCAAGTCCTTCTGGTTAGCCTCCACTTCTCCTTCATCTCCGTTTCCTTGTAGTAGTACTTGTAGTTCTCCATGTGGGTGGAAGAAAGGCTTATTCCGGGGAAATCCGAAAATGCCACAATGAAGGAGGATGAGAGTGGACCCACGTCTCAAGAGTGGTGGTGTGAAGGGCTTGGCCGATAAGCATTTTGTTGTGATGGAGAGCCAATTGACTATAGGTCCAGTAGGATGCAGCTCCTCCGGTTCATGATCTGTCTGTGAAGGGTTGTACACATACCCCGTTGGCCAAGTATGCTTGAAGGGGTGCTTGAGGAGGTTTGCCAAGTGCCACTCCTACTGGGTTGTGCCTTCAGTACTCATTCAGCATGTTGCGCATATATGTGCCATTGATTTTGCCCTTGGGATGCACCTCATCATCTTCATTTAGTCTAGGATAACCTTTATCAATACACAATTGTCTAACAAGACCAAAAAAAAAATGTAGGTTTTCCGAAATTAGTGTTCCTTTAGAAATCATAATAAATTGTCTTGCTCAAGTCTATGCTCAGGGTCTCCAAAATCCCCAAGACTAAGCATGCCTTGTCTTTCTGCACAGAACTAAAATTGGATGTCCCTTCAAAATATGACAACTAATGAAATACAACCAAATCTGGGGCCATAATTGCATGTGCTTTTTCTTAAATTCCTAAAATTTGGTGTTAGAATAGTTGGATTCCTGCTTTGGATCCCCTTCGCACTACGTGCCCATATTTAGGCATAGTCGGGTCTCTCACACTATGGGTTCGTTAGGTTTTCATACCCGTTACCCTTCAAATTTGGAGTCCTAAAGACAACATTGATTTTCTTGGAGCTGATATCCTTACCCCTCTTAGATACACCTTCTCGTTCTCTATAGCACACAAATTGCAGTGAAATTCCTTGTCTAAATTGACCTTACTCACAGGAGTTGTTTTATTAAAAGTTAGCCAAGTTCTTTTCTTCAATTGACGCTCAATTTCCAAACGGAAGTTCTCAAATTCCCTTCAATTTTTGGATATGTCAAAACTCTTCTCTTGAATAATGCTATGTTTATCACGATTTTTGTACAATTTTATGGCTTTGGCATTAACAAATATGTGATTATAGAATTCATTATAACTCGTACTATTACCATCGCTAATTGTACCCATTTTTCATTTTTTTATCGGCATGAGCCGTAGCAACAGCTTTACCCTTACACTTATTCTTAGCCATACGTGCACAATTAAGAAAAAATTAACACAAAAGTATGCTAAAGCGGAATAAGGGAATAACTACAATCCAATCATCAAAAATCCCAAAACAGTCCAATAATTCACCAAAAATCACCACAAAATAAGCTAAAAATTAATTGAACCAATTTCTACATTGGTAACTTGACAAAGGAAAGCACTTACAACCACGAAAGAGAGAGTTGGATTGAATTTACCATTGAACTAGGCCAATTTCAATGTCCTTGAAGATCTTCCAATGTAGAAACTTCCCAATTTTAGGCAAGAATAGATTAGAGAGATGTGAGTGGTCCTTTGAGAGTGATCTGGGATAAAAAAAGAGGTGATTTATAGTAGAAGAGAAGGTTGGGAAGGGAAAAAATCGACCGAGAAAAAAATTTGTTTGTAAGTAGGTTTTTTGAAAAAATTGCCCAAAAAGTATATATATTGAAGGGGTTGGATATCGTGGTAATTGATTTTTAGGCATAAAATTGTTGATCAAGGTATCCAGGTACAGTAGGGTTTCTCAAATTTCGCCTTATTGATCATGATCATTGACAATGGTGCTTTAATATATTCACCATGACCAATAATACTTAGAAAAAAATTTCAGAAAAGGCTTAGTTACCGTAGTGATCAAACAGCTGTCAAACTTCTAGAGAAATCCCTCCTTGATTACCGTGGTGAAAAATTTTGATCACCGCAGTTAAAAATACTTAGAACAATTTTTTGAAAGGACTACACAAACTAACCGCAATGATTAAAGTTATGCTTAGTAATCATTGACTGCAATGAAAAGTACTTAGAAAAATTTTGTTCAAACCATTGGACAATTGATCACGATGACTAGACCGCAATCAAACTTCTAGAGAGCCCAGTCACTTGATGACCATGGTTAAAAATTTTAATGACCGTGGCTTAAAAAACACTTAGAAATTTTTTTTCAAAATTTTGGCTTTGGTGATCATAGTTATCGAAACTAAGCTTTAAAAATGTTAATCGCGGTCACAAATACTTGGAAAAATTTTGACAAAAATATCCCCAGTTGATTGCGATTATCAATGTGCAGTCAAATTTCTAGAAAGTTTGTACCCTTCAATGACCACGGTTTTCAAAACCTAGTTACAACAGTGAAAATGCCTTAGAATTTTTTTTTCCATTCCAGCTGTTCCAGCTTTACTCCAATTCACCCCTTTGGCTTCCCCATTACCTACAAACACAAAAATCTGAATTTAGAGAGTCATTCCACTTACCATTTCATCTAAACAACTTCAAACTAGAATTAACCATAAAGACACTAAAATTAAGCCAATTAATCTATCTAAAATTAAACAACTAAATATAAACAAGTTAAGGAGAAGAAACTTAGGTTTCTTTCCAACAAGTACCTTTATTTATGGTCGTTCGCTCGACTTTGGAATGCGAACCTTCATGCTGTGGTGAGATGAACAATTTTTCGTTCTTCTTCCATCATTCCTCCATATGAGGGCTTTAGACGGTGGCCATTCACTTTGAAATTTTTTTCTTCCCTCTCCACTCTATTGCTCTATGTGGGAACACTTGTACCATTTCAAAGAGACCGTTCCATCTTGACTTTAGCTTGCCCGAAAATAGCTTGAGGCAGGAATTGTAGAGCAACACTAAATCTCCGACCTTGACCTCCTTTCTTGAGATATGTTTGTCATGCCAAACCTTTGTTTTCTTTTTGCATAGAGTTCTCGAATGCTTCCCAGCTCAACTCGTCAAGGTCATTTAAATCCAATAACCTTTTCTCAGAAACTCTCTTCTAATCAAAATTCAAACTTTTTATGGTCCAAAATGCTCGATGTTCTAACTCCACCGGGAAGTGAAAAGCTTTCCCAAACACCATTCGATAGGGTGACATCCCATAGGGGTTTTGAAAGTGGTTTTACAAGCCCAAAGTGCATCATCTTAATTTTCGTGCCCAATCCTTTCTAGAGTTGTAGACCGTTTTCTCTAAAATCTTCTTTAGTTCCCAATATGACACCTCTACATGTCCTGAAGTTTGAGGGTGGTATGCCAAGCAATTTTTTTGCTTTACCACGTACTTAGCCATCAAAGCTTCAAATCGAGTTTTCTTAAAATGGGATCCTCCATCACTTATAATGGCACACGGAACTTCAGAACGGGAGAAAATGTGTTTCCTGAAAAACTTGGTGAGCATCTTGGTGTCATTTGCTGGTGTAGCATTGCTTCAACCTATTTTGAAACATAATTTAAGGCCACCAAAATATACTTATTGGAGTAGAAAGTGGGGAAAGGGCTCATGAAATCTATTCCCCAGCAATCAAACACTTCAAACTCCACAATCCCATAAAGAGGCATCTCATGCTTTCTTGAAATATTGCCAACTCTTTGGCACTCATCACATCTATGAATAAATTCCCTTGAATCCTTAAAAATGCTCGGCCAATAAAAAATATCTACTTTGTAGCACCTTGAAAGAGGTCTTTTGAGCTCCATGATGTCCCCCAGTAGGAGATGAATGGCAATGCCATAAGATGTCTTCAAGTTCACTTTCCTGAATGCACTTCCTAAGAATTTGATCACTACAATGCCTAAAGAGATATAGATCATCCCAATAGTAGTGTTTGACTTTCTAAAAGAACTTTCTCTTATTGTTCACATCCAAGAACTTTGGTGTTACTCTTGCCACAAGATAGTTGGTTGTCTGCAAACCATGGATGATTGTCTTTAAAAACCAACAACTTATCAATTGGGAATTCTTCTTGGATCAGGATTTCTTCTTGAGCTACGAGTCTTAGTCTTTCTATCCTTGAGAGTTGGTCCGCAACCAAATTCTCGCATCTTTCTTGTCCACAACTTCCCAATCAAATTTCTATAAAAGAAGTATTCATCTTAGCAATCTTGATTTAGTATCTTGTTTAGAGAAGAGATACTTCAAGGTAGAGTGATCTGTGTGCAACATAAGACACAATGGTTTTAGCCCCAATAAGATTTGATCTAAACTTGTCAAATGCAAAGACTAGGGCTAGTGATAACTTTTCCATGGTAGAATAATTCACTTGTGCATCATTCAAAGTCCTACTAGCATAGTGGATAACATTTAATATCTTATCAACTTTTTGACACAAAACAACACAATTGCATATTCACTAGCATCACACATGAGTTTGAATGGGAGAGACCAATGTGGTGCTCAATAATAGGTGCATTAAAAATTCCCTTTTTCAACTCATTAAAAGCATTCACATAAAACTCATCAAAGTTGAACACATAATGAAGCAAAACACATAGAGGTCTAGAAATGTGTGAAAAGTTCCTAATGAACCTTCTATAAAATTCTACGTGCTCAAGACAACTTCTCACACCTCTCACATTAATAGGAGGAGGTAATTTTTCAATCACTTCTACCTTGGCTCTATCAACTTCAATACCCTTAGTCGAAACTCTATGTCCTTGAACTATTTCCTCTTCAGCACCATAAGTGGCATTTTCCCAACTAAGGGCCAAGTTTGTTTCCACACATCTTTTCAACCATTGGATAAGTCGGTCAAACAATCATCAAAAGACATGCCAAAAATACTAAAATCATCTATAAAAATTTCTATGCATTTTCAACCACATCATAAAAGATATGCAACGTTGAAAAGTACTAGGAACATTACAAACCATATATGGCATTTTCCTGTAGGCAAAAGTGCTATAAGGGCATGTAAAAGTCGTCTTCTCTTGGCTCTCCGGACATATAGCAGTTTACAAGTACATGGGGTATCCATCGAGGAAGCAATAATAAGCAAACCTGGCTAGTCTTTCAAGCATTTGGTCAATGTAGTGCAAAGGAAAGTGTTCCATACAGGTGGCCTCATTTAATTTTTGAAAGTCAATACAAACACGCCAATCTGTTATCACTCTAGAGGGGGAGATCATTGGTATCACTAATTATAATGGCACTGCCGTCTTTCTCAAGAACAACTTGATTGGCCTTGAGAAAGCTAGGGCTAACCCACTCACTATCACTAATAGGATAGATTATGCTGGCATCCAAGAGTTTCATTATCTCCTTTCTCACCACTTTCAAAGTGGTGTTCAACCTCGTCACTGACCTATGCCCCTCACTCAAAAAGATTTTATATATGTATATGAAGGGACTAATTCCCTTTATATCATCTATGGAGTATGCAATGGAAGCTTTATATAATTTAAGCACATTTATCAATTGATTAAGTTGTTCACTAGACAAAGAGGCATTCACAATAACTGGATATGTTTAATTCTTAACAAGATAAATATATTTCAAGTGAGTAGGGAGAGATTTGAGTTCTACCTTGGGGGTTCATTAATCAGAGACCTCCCCTTTACCTATATCCATTTTGATTTGCTTACTCGCGTTCATGTTAAACTCCTCTTTTCCCTTGTCCATGCTTTCATGCTTGTCCTTATCAAGTTCTGTTTCTTCATCTCATTGCATGAAAGCCATCTCTGTGGAGTGCTTTTACAATGAATGTGTTCCTACAAAAGTCATCAATCAATTTATCAATCAAATCAACTGTCATAACATCATCATGAACGGAAGGAAGTTTTAACGAGTCAAAAACATTAAATGAGACTATATTCTCATTGACTCTAAATTGAACATTTCCCTCTTGGACATCAATTAATGCCCTTTTGGTTGCTAGGAACAGCCTTCCAAGGATCAAAGGTGTTACAATATCTTCTTCCATCTGTAGCATGATGAAGTCGATCGGAAAGAATACTTTTCCCACTTTAACGATTATGTCCTCTACAATACCTACCGGTTGTCTAATACTTTGATTGGATAGTTGGAGTGTAACATTGGTGGTTTTCAAACCTTTCCCATTTAACCTTTTGTATGTGGCATGTGGCATAAGGTTAAGGGAGGCTTCAAGATCACATAAGCCTCTATTAACAGTTAATCCATTGATCTCACATAGAATGGAAAATGACATGAATCCTTCAATTTCGAAGAAAGAATTTTTTTCTCAATGCATTATGGCACTACATCCCTCATTCAAGCAAAAAATTTCATCTCCCATGAGCTTCCTCTTATTGGTGATAATTTTCTTCATGAACTTAGCATAACTTGCCATGTTTTCCAATGCCTCAATGAAGGGGATATTGATTTCAATCATTTTGATTATCTCCAAAAATCTCTTAAGCTGGGCCTTCTTATCCTCCTTCACTCTTTGAGGAAATGGGGCTCTTACTTGCTTTGTCAACAAAGCCGATGGATCATTTCCTTCGTGTTGTTGGGTAAGGGGCTTAATAGGTTCTTTATCTTTCTCAATCTCGCCCGTTGAAAACTCCCTTCTTTCTATGCCATTCACCAAACATCTTTCATTTTCCATTGCCTTTGAATTTGAACTCTCTTCAACCTTTTCTTCCAAAGCTTTTCCACTCCTAAGGATGACGACTTGAACTTGCACTCTTCCATAGTTATCCCTCGGATTGGGGATGGTATAACTCGGTAATGCTCCAAATGGTCTTTGATTTGATTGTCAAGTCACCCAATTAGGTCTCTAAATTTCTCGTAGAGGCTCCTTGGTTTCTTATAAAAGCTCCATGCTCTCTTTTCAAAGCTTTATTTTCTCTTCTCAAATTTTCGTACTCTCTCCTAGAGTTCTCCCCTTCTCTCCTTGATAGTTTGAGTTCCTTTCTCAATTCTGTCATTTGAGCCTGCACATCCTCTCTTTCTCTATTGAAATTTTGATTTTGGTTCAAGGGTAATGGAGGGCTACATTGTTGGTATTGAGGAGGATGAGACTGATATTGGGGCCTTGGTTGATTGTTGTGGTAGGGAGGATTTGGTTAACATTGTTGGGAATAAGAGAATGCATGATTCCTTTGGTGAGGTGGTTGATTGGTTTGGGATGATGAGGCTTGATTGGAGAAGTTTTGTTGTGGTGGATTCAAGCTAAAGGCATTGTTACTCCATGAGAAGTTTGGGTGATTCCTCCACGACGGGTTTTAGGTATTTCTATATATTTTAATATGTACTTGATATAAAGTTCACTTTTGTTGAGTAAATTTCATTAAAAATCGAATAAAGTTATATAAATTATTAAGTACAAAATTGCCGTATTTGACCAAAAAAGTCAAACTACTAGAAAAAAATTGGATGGAGAAAGTATTTTTGGTCAAATTCTCATAATTTATAGGGTACTTTTTTGTGCAATTTTTGGAATTTAATTGATTTTATTTTGAATTGTTGTATTTTTATAGTGCTCAAAGTAGGATTTTTGGTGAAATTTTTTATTAAAAATTTTTCTTTAAGGGTTTTGTGTGGCAGTGATATTTCGTAAAAGTTTTATAATTTTTTGTTGTGCATTGGTATTTTATATTTTTCCTATTTTGGGTTTAGTGTATACCAATTATAATGTAGGATTCAATAGGAGTCAAAATTTTCTCATAATTTTCACTATCGAAAACAATAATATTCATTTGTTTATAGTTTATTTTTCATAATTTTCAACAAATATCAAACCACTATAAAAAATAAATACTAGAAAATTCAAAAAGTAGTGATAAAAGCATTTTAATCATTTAACTAACTTTTCTTGATGGTGTTAGAAATTAGTAATGGATGGAGAGTAAATCTTTCATGGTGTAGAAAAATTTCTACACCATCGGGCTTAGATGCATGTTATATATATAAAAATGACTTTTGAAATTTAAACAATACATATGTGGCATACATCTAGAGCCGATGGTGTAAAAATCTTTGTACAACATTGGCATATAAAAGATTTTTTTTATACAAAGAATGAGGGATAAGTTTGGCTAAATTTTTGGTTGAGGGATCAATTTGGTTTTAATAAATAAGTTGGAGGACTATTTGGGTGGTGAATTAACACTTAAAGTATCAAATCTAGGTGAATTGACACTTTCGTCCTTAATCAATATCGGTGAAATTTCAAAAACTTATGCTTTGAGCGGCGTGCAATTTAAGGACCAAATTAGATACAAACATTTAGTTAAGGGATTAATTAAGTTAAAATTTAAATTTGAGGAACTATTTTGGTTTTAGTGAAATAGTTGAAAAACTATTAAGATAATTTTCTCTTAGACAATTTTTTTTTTTGGTTGAAATAGTTTAATTGGACACTTATTATAAATAACTCGAAATTATTTTTCGTGCACGACATGCCATCATCGTATCGTAAGATCCATGCGCCAATACATTCAATAGAGACCTCTTTTAAGCTTATGCGATTGGTGGGAGTTGATGAGGCGACGGCCATGATCGAGCCCGTCTTAGCAAGTAGGCTTGCCATTTATGGCTAGGATTCAGGCACGTCACAAGCTTATCATTACTACTATACTCAATTGCAGATCTTGGAATGATATGGGTGTCGGCTAAAACAATTGGGGAGATGGATTTGGTCCAATTTGGATGGCTTGCTAGTGGTTGGCTACTCGGTTCACACACTTCCACTTCCTACGGAAAATGAACATAACATTTTGCAATGCAGAAAATCGTACACATATTTATAATATATTTTTTAGGTTAATAAACACTTTATCCCCCTAAACTAGCAGGTAATTACACTTTGCCCCTCTAAACTGAAAAAATACACTTTCTCTCCGTTCACATTATTCATCCTTTAAATATTTTAAAATATTAAGAAAATCTATTTAAATAAATGAAATACCTTTAATATTATATTTTGATTTTTCATATATGTAATTTTGACGTTCAATAGCTATAAAAGAATTAGAAAAAATAAAATATAATAACAGATTGATATTTTTGACTTTAAAGAATGAAATGTAAGAAAATATTGAATTATATTATATCCGACATTGTAATTTGAACAGGTTAAGCCAAATATTAAAAGTGTAATATATTAAAAGACAAAAAAAATCACAAAATTTAATAAAAAATATATGTTCACACATAAAAGAAAATTTTTTAATAGAAAATAAGCCCATCTGGAAATTGTTATACCACAAGAGTCAAACATTCAAATTCAAAATACTATCAAATAAAATCCAAAAATTTTAAAAATTTGACCAAGAAATAAATCATATTGATATGAATTATATTAAAATATTATATAGTTTGTTTTTTATTATTTTTAAATAATTATCACATCACTATCAAAATTTAAATAAATAAAAAATCAAAATATAGTATCAAGAATATTTTAGTTATTTAACTAGATTATCTTGATGACTTTAAAATTATTAATAGATGAATAGTGTCAATGGGGGGTAAAATGTATATTATTTTTGTTTAGGTAGTCAAAGTGCAATTATCCACCAAGTTAAGGAGGCAAAGTATCATTAACCTTATTTTTTGGTCCCTCAAAAAATGAAAAAGAACGATTTTGATCTTTGACATCATGTTTGCCATTACTTTGAATGGAAAATGCATGATTCTCACATGTATAGTTTTTTGATCTTTACATATTCAAAAATATTTCTGTTGCACACATATTTAGATAAATACTTTTTGGTCCCTCACATACACCAAATATATTTTTTGGGTCCCTCTCATTTTTAATATTCATGTGGTTATAAACTTTGAAAATTAAAAACAGTAGTTTTAGATGAATTACACGAATTTTCGCCATGGGTGCGTCCTAACGGTTTTGGATAATTGATGGAGGTGAATAGTAAAAATATGTGAAATTTTGGATAGGAGAGTGGAGTATTTTGAAGTGAGGAAATTTGAAATGAGCTATTTTGATGGTAGTATTGAGGGTAGAAAATAGGTGTTGGTGGTAGAATGATGGAGGTGGTAAGCTAAGATAGAAGAGGTGGTGGATATGGAAGAGGTGATAAGAATAATTTTTGAGATAATGAGATGGTTTTCTTTTGGGAAGTGAGGCTATTGGTGGTGGGGTAAAATTTATTTTGGTTATTGAATAACTACTAAGTATCATAATAGTTGCTCAATAACTGAAATGAGGTGCTTATCTAGAGAAATACGACCCTCTATTTTTAATAAAGTGTACCACCAAATCCAAATGGCTTCCTCTATTTTTAATAAAGTGTACCACCAAATCCAAATGGCTTCCTCCCATTAGTTATTGAACAGTAAACTAATAGGATGTCACTAGTCACTTTATGATCACCATAAACCTTATCAATGTGGTAGTGGTGGGGATATATAGCATATTCTAGGTGGCTAGGGAAATGATAAGGGTAAGAATTGTATGCTTTTTCAATTTTACAGTAAAAAACTAGACTATTAGTGGCTCGTGTGTTTTTGTATTCCAATTAACTCTAAACATAACACTAGAGACCAAAATCACGCGTTTTCATTTTGTGGAGGACTAAAGGTCATATTTCAATGTGAAAGACTAAAAAAATATTTTTTGAATATGTAAGGGGTTATTTATATGTTTTTTCCTTTACAATAACATAAAAAATTACAAAACTTTAATTGGGTTAATTGCAATTGCACCCTTGCACTATCATCAATTTTCAATATACACCCTATACTATGAATTTGTAATACATGCTCAAATCATTTAGAAAATAATGAGTTTTGATTGTTATATTTAAATGAAAAGACTTCAGTCAGTAGATATAAATAAGAGCATATTCTATAGATTTAGTAAACAAACGCAAGTTAGAGAAACTAAAGTCTTTTTATTCAAAAGCATTAGAAAAATTTATTTGTCTTTATTTGATTTTAATAATGTGCTACAAATTGATTATATAAGATGTTAAGTGCTAAAATTATACTTTAGAGGGTATAGTGTAAATCGGTAATAATTCAGAGATGCATATTATAATTAATCTAAATCAGTCAGGCCATATGGTGTTCACCTTCTTTCGTAAAAACGCACACGTTCATCTCTCTCTCTCTCTCTTTCTTACTATCTATATATTAAAAATATTCTAATATATATAGACCATGTAAGAAAATTCTATAGTCATTTTAGGGTACCACTCATTGTGTTTAACTGTACAATATATATTTTGTACTTTAAAAACTTTTATTATACAAAATTTTAAAACAAAACAAAATGTTTGGAACTGCAGAACTTACCTAGACAAAGAGGCACTCACAATAACCAGATATGTATTGTCCTTACCAAGGTAAACGTACTTTCAAGCGAGTAGGGAGAGGTTTGAGTTCTACCTTGGGGGGTTCATTAATCGGAGACCCCTTTTCACCTACATCCCTTTCGATTTGCTTTTCCACTTCATGTTCAACTCCTCTTTCCCCTTGTCCATGCTTTCATGCTCATCCTCATCAAGTTCCGTTTCTTCATCTCTTTGCATGAAAGCCATTTCTGTGGAGTGCTCCTTAAATATGTTCCTACAAAAGTCATCAACCAAGTTATCAATCAAATCAACTCTCATAATATCATCATGAAGGGAAGGAAATTTTAAAGAGTCAAAAACATTACATGAGACTATATTCTTATTGACTCTAAATTGAACTTTTTCCTCTTGGACATCAATTAGTGCCCTTCCGGGGTTACAATACCTTTTTCTATCTTTAGCACGATGAAGTCAGTTGGCAAGAATACTTTTCCCACTTTAACGATTATGTCCTCCACAATACCTACCGGTTGTATAATGCCCCGATTGGTTAGTTGGAGTGTAACATTGGTGGGTTTCAAACCTTTCCCATTTAACCTCTTATATGTGGCATGTGGCATAAGGTTAATGGAGACTTCAAGATCAGAAAAGCCTCTATTAAAAGTTATTCCCCCGATCTCACATAGAATGAAAAATGACCCTTCGGAGAAAGATTTTACTGGATTGTGGCACTACATCCCTCATTTAAGCGTAAAATTTCATCCCCCATGCGTTTCCTCTTGTTGGTGATAATTTACTTCATGAACTTAGCATAACTTGCCATGTTTTCCAACGCCTCAATGAAGGGGATCTTGATTTCAATCTTTTTGAATATCTCCAAAAAATATCTTAAGCTTGGCTTCTTATCCTCCTTCACTCTTGGTGGAAATAGGCTCTCACTTGCTTTCTCAACAAAGTCAATGAATCCTTGCCTTCGTGTTGTTAGGTAAGGGGATTAATAGGTTCTTTATCTTTCTCAACCTTTCCCTTCAAAGACTCTCCCCTCTTTCTATGACATTCTCCAAACATCTTTCTGGATTTTCCATTGCCTTTGAATTCGAACTCCCTCTAACTTTTTCTTCCAAAGCTTTTCCACTCTTAAGGATGACGACTTGAACTTACACTCTTTCATAGTTATCCCTTGGATTGGGGATAGTATCCCTCAATAATGCTCCCAATGGTCTTTGATTTGATTGTCGAGTCATTTGACCCAATTGGGTCTCTCAATTCCTCGTAGAAGCTCTTTGGTTTCTTACAAAAGCTTCATTCATTTTTTTTTTCAAAGCATCATTTTATCTCCTCAAATTTTCATACTCACTCCTAGAGTTCTCCCTTTCTCTCCTTAATAGTTTGAGTTTCCTTCTCAATTCTGTTATTTGAGCGTGCATACCCTCTCATTCTCTATTGAAATTTTGATTTTGGTTCACAGGTAATGGAAGGGTACATTGTTGGTATTGAGGAGGATGAGGTTGATATTGGGGCCTTAGTTGATTGTTGTGGTAGGGAGGTTTTGGTTGAGATTGTTGGGGAGAAAAGGATGCAATAATGATTCCTTTGGTGAGGTGGTTGATAGGTTTGGGATGATGAGGCTTGATTAGGGAAGTTTTGTTGTGGTGGATTCAAACTAGAGGCGTTGTTACTCCATGAGAAGTTTGGGTGGTTCTTCTACGACGGGTTGTAGGTATTTCCATAGACACCAGTTGGATTTCGTGAGGTGGATGGTTGATTAGAGACATATTGCAGTTGCTCACTTGAACCGATAGAGACCTCACATTGCCTATTAAGATGGTCACCACCACAAAAATCACATGAGAGACGTACTTGAGGAACCGAAGAGATGACATTCACCATATTCCCTCTACCAAAATTTTCCATCACCCTAGTCAAGTTTACCATTGGATTCATCATTAAGCTTTGTTGAGCTAGCAATGCATCATTTTGATTACTGTTCAAGACACCTTCTTGTTAAGCTTGGGTTTGTTATACTTGTTGAGCATCGGCTTGAGCATTTAGACCATGATAGTAGTAATTAGATGACATTCTATTGTAATAGTAATGTTTGTGCTTCCTCCGGCATTTTGAAAGACATTGAACCACCTACAGAGGCATCCACAATTGATTTTGTTTCTGGAGATAAGACATTGTAAAAGGTTTGGATTTGGAGCAAAGAGGAATAGCATGATGGGGACACTTGCCCAACAATTCCTTGAATTATTCCCATTTCTCACTAAGGCCTTCACCCTTGTCTTGTTTGAACGATGTAATCTTATATCGGAGTTTTACGATCCTCGAGGGGGAAAATTGCCTTTCCAAAAATTCTGTAGCCAATTGATTCCATGAGGTAAATATTTCTTGCTCAAATGATTGTAGCCACCATTTCACTTTATCCCTCAAACAGAAAGGGAATGCCCTCATACGAATGCAATCCGTATGAACACCATTGTATTTGAATGTGTTTAGTACCTTCTCGAAGTTCATCAAGTGAGTATATGGATCCTCATTGGGGTCACCCCCGAACATGGCATGAGTTTGTAGTATTTGGATAAGGACAGGCCCTATAATGATTTCGATGTTTTTGGCTTGAAAGGGCCTACGCCCCAATGGAGTTCGTTCTCACATAATCCCTAAGAGGACGAGCATTTGCATTACCCTCATTACTATAGTTCGCAAATTCACCTCGAAAGTTCCTATTGCCATTACCATGCCTATTGTTCCACGTTACTTTTTCTTGATCATCTTGTCTCAAATTCTCATCTAGTTCCCTAGCATTAAGTTGAGGATTTGCCATTTTACTATCGTTTTGTTCTTGTTGTTGTGTCTTTGCCTTTCAGATTCTTGTTACGGTCCTTTCTATTTCCCAATCAAATGGTCTAAATGACCCTCTGCCCTTGACCATAAATTACACAACAAATAATACCAAGAAGTTAAGTCCCAATGACAAGCAACAAAAAGTAACAAATAAACAAGAATTGAAGAAACTACAACTAGTCTAAACTACGAGTAATTACTAAGGAAAAGAAAGTGTCTAATCAAGTATGACCCAATAGTCTCTAATATCACCAGACTTGTCAACTCAATCCTTGGCAACAGCGCCAAAAACTTCTTCGGGAGGGTGATTGAGCAGTTGAAACACACTCAAACAAGTAATATATAACCCTAATCATCATCTAACCAACACTCGTACTCTCGCAAGTATATGGGGTAGGTTTGTAAGTTAGCGGTAAGTGGGTATCGTTCCCATGAGAATTGGGTTGATGATTACTAAGTTTGTTGGATCGTTTACTATTTAGATAAAATGAAAGAAAAGCGTTTTCCTACACTACTCAAGCAAATAAAAGTTCGCAAGAAAAAGATCACTAAATTGACTTAATGAGCAATTAGATCTATCATTAAGTTAGGGTAGAAAACCATAAAAAGACAAACACATATGAAAGCAATCTAAACTAAAAGGCATAACATAAAGTGCAAGAGCAATTAAGAGTTTGGAATAAACTAAAGATTTGGTCTACTTCTATTAAAGAATGAAAAGTAAGCTAAGGAATTGACTAAATCACTACCCTAAAAGAGATTATCTAATAGGAATATGCAACAAAATAGGTGAATGGAGTTTCAATCTAGAAAGGATATAAAGTCGAACAAGGTAGACAATTAAACTAAACACTAGCAACTAAGTTAATCTACTCTATCAACTAAGAAAGCAAATAAAGACGTATCTAATAAAGTAAGGAAATAAATGAGAATAAGACAACAATATTAAATAATAACCTAAGAAAGCATATAAATCATAACTAGAAAATGATTGAATAATGATTGAACAATAATAAGAAATTTTTCAAAAATAGGAAATCCTACACTGGATGCTGTGATGTTCTGCATTTTATGCTATTTTGGGAAAGAAATTAAAATGCAAGATTTCTAGGGTTTGAACTAATGATTGAACTAGATAAACTAGATTTAGTGAAAAAAAAAAAAACCACAACTAAATGAAGCTTTGAAAGTAAGGAAAACAAGATGTAAAGCAAGATTAACCATTTGAAATTAAGATTTACACTTAAACTATGAACTCGTAGAAACTTGTAACTAAGCTAAATTGCAAGAGAAAGAATATGAAAATGGTTGAAATTGATATCAAATGAAAGCTAATAAAAGCCCAATAATTTAAGAGTGAAAGATAGAATTTTTTTTACAACTTGATTAAATCTAACAATTAGAGTTTAAGTAGAATTAGAAAGTAGTACAATGACAAGACTAGACTAAGGAGGTTTAAACTAAAACTAATCTACACCACTACTATGTGTTTTTGGTGTATCTCTTAGGGTAATTTCAAAAGTCTTCGGGTCAAAGTGCTGACTTTTTATCGTTTATTGCGGTCACCATGTTTTCTATACAAATTCAGTTACCGTGGTCATTGAAGGGATTTCGTTTCTGCTCGATAACCGTGGTTATTGTATTTGCTTCTTGAATTCTTTGACCGATTTAGTTGCACCTTGAAGATGATGTCATGGAAATTGCAGTTATTGATTTTTTGACTTGACTTCTTTGACTGCAGTTGTAAAGCCAGTGACTACACTTTGACTTTGTCTTAACTTCTAATTCCAGATTATTGCGTTTAAGCCATTTGCTTCTTCCACTTCCTCAATTGATAGTAGATTTTTAAAATTATCTGCAAAAACACACCACAACTATAAATTTAAATGCACTTAACACTGTAACTGCCAATTAATCCCAAATTAGTGCATAATTCTACTAAAAATCCTTATACTAGTCTAAGTTCCTAAAAATCATAGCTAGGTGTAAATCATAAGTAAAAATCAACAAAACCGATCCACCTAGGATTTGAATGACCAAAATTGTATAGAAATTAAAGGTAAAATAACTCTATATAATAGAGTTATCAAAAGTATAACGTAATAAATCATTATAATCAGGAATAGCTACCAATTACACTCAGACTCTCAGTCATTTCTTTTCTCATGATCATGTGACAATTAGTTTAATAAAGTCATGATTCCTTAAAGTGCAACCATAACTAGTTAACCACATAAAGAACAAGGTAATAAATCATTGTAATTAGAAATATGAACCACGTAAAGAATTACGCTTAGACACTTAGTCAATTCTTTTCTCATGATCATGTAACAGTTAACTTAATAAAATCGTGATTCCTTAAAGTGCATCCATAACTGGTTAACCACATAAAGAACAAGGCAAAAATAATTATAATCATGAATAGCTACCATGTAAAGATATATGCTCTAACACTCAATCAATTCTTTTCTCATGACAACGTGATAGTTAACTTAATAAAGTCATGATCCTTAAAGTGCTTCTATAACTAGTTAACTTGAAAAATAACAAGGTAATAATCATTATAATCAAGAATAGCTACTACGTAAGGAATTATGCTCAGACACTCAGTCGCTCATTTCACAAGAACCATTGGATTTCTTTATTAGTTTGCACAATCTTCAAGCCTTGAATCGGTACCAATTTATCCTTAATTTTATCCTTCATAACTTAAAATTTTCTACTGCTTATATGTCATATATATATATATATATATATATATATATATATATATATAAAATACCACTTAGGAGAAAATAATGAGTTGGGAGGAATAAAGCCAATACAAGCAAGTAGTGTTTAATTTTTTAATTAGTTTATGTTATTTTTATTAGACTATAAAGTCGAGAAGCTTAATTATGAAATGTGAGAAATTGAAACATTTAATATATGGATTCTTAAAAATATATAATATATGAAAAATGTTAAAATTGTGGTAAATTCTACCGTCCTATCATAAGCCATATTCATGTGTATTGAAAGGCCTCAAGGTATAATATTATATGTTTTAAAAACTTACACTACACAAATTTTCAATGCATGTGATTTTATTCAATCATAGGACGGTAGAATTCTCAAAAATTAGTCAGGGCTTTACTTTCCCAAATTTTGGACAATGTGATTGGTTGAAGTTTGCCTTACACAATTGATTGACTTTTTGCAAGCATAAGTCACTACCTTTAAAAATGAAAAAAAGTCAATACCTTTCACAAGGATTTTTTTTAGATATTTTTGGTGAACGGTTGACATTTTAATTACTTGAATATATAGGAACTAAATTCTAAATCCTAAATCCTGAATATAGCTTCTTTTTTTATGCTTAATCATTGTCTATGTGATTAAACAAAGGGTTCACTACAAATTATTAATAATAGGGTTAATAACACTTTGTCCCCTAAAGTACGGGATAGTTACACTTTATCCCCTTAAACTAATAAAATTACACTTTACCCTTATTTAACTACTCATTCATTACTATATACTAATACTAGCAACAAAAGTTAATTAAATACCGAAATGCCCTTATTACTATCTTTTGATTTTTTATGTTATCAACTTTTGATCATGGTGTGATAATTATAAAATAATATATGTAAAATTAAGTATAAAATATTTCAATATAATCCATATCAATATACTACCTCCGCTCATTAGAGTTGTCACTATTTTACTTTTTCGGTCAACATATTAAGTTTTCATAACTTAATTTTATATAGATTTCTTTGGCTTTTTTTTTTTTAAAAAAAAAAAAATAAATTTGTATGTGTTAATATTTGATACAAAGTTCACTTTTGTTGAATAAATTTCATTAAAAATAAAATAAAGTTATAAAAATTATTAATTACAAAATTACTCTATTTGACCAAAAAAGTCAAATCGCGACAAAAAAATTGGGATGGATGGATTAATTTTTGGCCAAATTCTCGTAATTTATGGAGTTCTTTTTTTTTTTTTAGCAATTTTTAGAATTTATTTGATTTTATTTTGAATTGTAGTAATTTCTTTAAGAGTTCTGTGTGTCAATGATTTTTCATAAAAGTTATATAATTTTTCGTTGTGCTTTGGCATTTTATATTTTTTCTATTTTGGGTTTAACGTATGCGAATTATTATGTAGGATACCATTGGTGTCAAAGTTTTCTCATAATTTTCACTGTTGAAGACAAAAATATTTATTTATTATAGCTTATTTTTCATAATTTTCATTAAATATCAAACCAGTATAAAAAACAAATACTAGAAATTTCAAAAAATAGTGATAAAAAGTGTGTTATAGTTATTTAACTAACTTTTCCTGATGGTGTTAGAAATTAGCAATGAATGGAGAGTAAATCTTCCATGCACTGTCGGTGTATAAAAAATTTTATACCATCGGGTTTAGATGCACACCGCATGTGCAAAATTTTTTTGTTAAATTTAAACAGTGCATATTTGGCATGCATCTAGACCTGATGGTGTAAAAATTTTTGTATACCGATGGTATATAAAAGATTTACTCATGGGTAAATAGTTAAATAGGGGGCAAAATATAATCTTATTGGTTTAGAGGGAAAGTGTAATTCTTTGGGGCCAAAGTGTAATTAACCCTTAATAATATGCACCAAAAAAGATAAAGATTATGGTTAATCATTTGAATAAGTATTTTCATTCGCATTAAAACAAAAGAATAAAGTTTAGGGTTAATTACACTTTGCCCTCATATAATATAGATCTTGTCTCACTTTGTCCCCTATAAAAATTTAATCATCATTTTACCTCCTAACTAACAGACAAAGTAGAACGGGTTAGAGTTAGTCAAATGGGGCAAAAAAGACTAAATTACTCTTGGAAATTTAGTTGACTATTTTTACCATTTTTGTGCCAAAAGAAATATTTATTTTTCATTATTATCGTCTATTAGAAAATAAATAACTTGTGCATGGAATGTAAATTAATAAAAAAATAGAAGGTTTAAATTGTTATACAAAAGAGGAAAAGCTAAATAAAGAAAAATCTCAAAATCTTAATTATAAAGCTCAAATGTAAGTCATTTGCTAGCACACTGCCACTTTAATATAAAATGAGTTAAAAATTATATGCATATATACTGGCCTATTTTATCTTATTTGAAGCATATATTCATTAATGCACAAAATATTTGTTTTGAATAGCTTTTATATTTATGCATGTTAGGATTTTTTTTTTTATTTCACTTTGGTTTTTCTCCTTTTATATAACAATTAATTTTTTCTTATTATCTTTTTAAGTTGCATGTTACAACATGCTAGTTTTATTTGTAATACCCAAACAAGAGTGATAATAATAGAACAAGAATGTTTTTTTTCCTTCTAAAGGGTAAAATAATCTATAAACTAAATATTAGGATTATTTTAGTTATTTATTGCCATTGACTAACGATTAAATTAACTATTTTTTTTGACTGTTAGTCGAAAGAGACAAAGTGATGAATAAATTTTTACGGAGGACAAATTGAGACAAAGTTCATGTTACAAGGGGCAAAGTGTACGTAACCCTAAAATTTAATTAGACAGTTGGGAAAATTCTCTCAATAGTCCTTCAACTATTTCACTAAAATCGGAATAGTCCTCCAACTTAAATTTTAGTCTATTTAGTCTGTCAACTAAATAGTTGTATCTAATTTGGTCCGTAAATAGCGGCGCTACCCAAAACGTTAGTTTTTAAAAATTTGACCAATATTGACCAAGGACGAAAACACCAATTCACCTAGACCTAATACTTTGTGTGTTAAATAATCACCCAAATAGTTCTCCAACTTTTTGATCAAAACTGAAATCTTATTGGTCCTTTAACTAAAAATTTAGCTAAACTAATCCCACAATTAAAAATTCTTACACTGAAGATTATTTAGAATCAAGGGATTCAGGGGTTAGTTGTGAGAAGCAGAATCATTTCTCTAGTACAGATTTAGAGGGTAGTCAGGATCCAAATTATAAGTTTTCAACCTCCAACATCCTTTGTTTGAGTTCAGATGATTATCTCCATGTGAAGTTAATCGAGGTGTTCATGATGATTTGGAGAAGAAGATGTATAAGGAGACAGATGATTATATCTCTTCCTATGTATGCAAGAATTTGACGCAGTAAATTTGATTTTTCTTTCGAATATTTTTAAACCCCTTAGACCTTTTGTCTCTTTTAAGTTCCCAACAATTGAAAAAGTTCTTACTTGAAATTTTTTTCAAATGCAAAAATCATCTTATGACTCTCTTTGAGGATAATTAGTTCATACATATAATTGAAATGACTTAGAATTAGCCATGATTTTGAAATAAATTAATCAGTCAGTCCTAGTCTAGGTTTGATGGCAATGGTTGGAGTAGGTGGAGGAAATGGTTGCTGATAGAAATGGCAGATGGTAGAGAGGGAGAGGAAATGGAGGCACATAGGGTGGATGTAGGAGGTGGTTGTTCGTAAAGGTTGAGGGGGAGGTAGAAAGGGCGGCGGCTAATGGAAGGAGAAGGAAAGGAAGGGGAGGGGAAGAAAGAGTAAAGGTTAGTTGTTTTTTTTTTTTCAATTGAGGGACTAGTTTGGCCAAATTTTTGGCTGAGGGACTAATTCGGTTTAATAAAGAAGTTGGAAGACTATTTGAGTGATGATTTAAATACTTAAAGTATCAAATCTAGGTAAATTAACACTTTTGCTCTTAATCAACATCAATAAAAATTCAAAAAACTTATACTTCGAGTGGTGTCCCATTTAGAAACTAAATTAGATACAAATATTTAGTTGAGAGATTAATTAGGTTAAAATTTAAGTTTGAGAACTACTTCGCTTTCAGTGAAATAGATGGAAAACTGTTATATGAGATAATTTTCTCTAGACAAATTTTTTTTTTTTTTGGTTATAACAGTTTAATTGGATGTTAATATAAAGAACTCGAAATTATTTTTCGTGCAGGACATGGCATCATCGTATCGGAAGATCCATACGCAGTACATTCAATAGAGACCTCTCTTTTAAGTTTGTGCGATTGGCGAGACTTGATGAGGCGACGGCCAAGATCGAGCCCGTCTTAGCAAGTGGGCTAGCCATTTATGGCTAGGATTCAGGCAGATCTGATTTTTGGCCCCACTTGTAAATTTTGGGGTGTGGATTAAATGTTATGGAATATGTGACATAAGTTGATGTAAGTAAGATTTTATAAAATTTAATTTTGACCGCAGAGTTTACATGTGAGATCAAAAATCGAATTTATGTAAGTTTTTTCCGTACTCAATTATGTGGGTTTCGGCTTGCTAGTGGTTGGTTACTCGGTTCACACGCTTCCACTTCCCATGGAAAATGAACATAACATTTTGCAATAGAGAAAGATGTGATATCGTAGTCATATTCATAATATATTTTTTAGGTTAATAACACTTTGTCCCCCTAAACTAGCAGGTAATATACTTTGCCCCTCTAAACTAAAAAATGCACATTTTCCCTATTCAAATTATTCATCCTTTAAAAATTTTAAAATATCAAGAAAATCTATTTAAATAATTGAAATACCCTTAATATTATATTTTGATTTTCATGTATTTAATTTTGACATTCAATAGTTATAAAGGAAGCAGAAAAAATAAAATATAATAACAGATTGATATTTTTGACTTTAGGGAGTGAAATGTAAGAAAATATTGAATTATATTATATTCGATATTGTAATTTGCATAGATTAAGTCAAATATTAAAAGGTAATATACTAAAAGACATAAAAAAAAATCACAAAATTTATAAAAAAAAATTATTTTCACACATTAAAGAAAATTTTTAATAGAAAATAAGGCCATTTGGGAATTGTTATACCACAAGAGTCAAACACTCAAATTCGAAATAATATAAAAAACATAAAATCCAAAATTTTAAAAATTTGACCAAGAAATATATTGATATGGATTATATTAAAATATTATAGAGTTTATTTTTTATTATTTTTAAATAATTATCACATCACTATCAAAATTTAAATACATAAAAAATCAAAATATAGTACCAAGAGTATTTTAGTTATTTAACTAAATTATCTTGATGATTTTAAAATTATTAAAGATGAATAGTGTCAATGGGGGGATAAAGTGTATATTATTTCAATTTAGGTAGGCAAAGTGTAATTACCTACCTAATTCAAAGGGCAAAGTGTTAATAAACCTATTTTTTTGGTCCCCACAAACTGAACAAGAACAATTTTGATCTTTGTCGTCATGTTTGCCATTGGTTCGAATGGAAAATGTATGATTCTCTCATGTATAGTTTTTTGATCTTTACATATTCAATAATATTTTCGTTGCACACATTTTTAGATAAATACTTTTTAGTCTCTCACATATACCAAATATATTTTTTGGGTCCCTCACATCTTTTATTTTTCGTGTGGTTATAAACTTTGAAAATTAAAAATAGTTTTGGATGAATTACCTGACTTTTCACCATGGGTGTGTCCTAACAGTTTTGGATAATGATGGGAGGTGAATAGAAAAAATATGTGAAATTTTGGATAGGGGAATGGAGTATTTTGAAGTAAGGAGTCTAAAATGGGTTGTTTTAATCGTAGCATTGAGGGTAGAAAATAGGTGTTGGTGGTAGAATGAAGGAGGTGGTAAGGTAGAAGAGGTGGTGGATATGGAAGAGGTGATGAGTACGAGAAAGATGAGAATAATTTTTGAGATAATGAGAAGGTTTTCTTCTGGGAAGTGATGGTATTGATGGTGGGGCAAAATTATTTTGATTATTGAGTAACTACTAGGCATCATAATAATTGCTCAATAACTAATATGAGGCTCTCATTTAGAGAAATATGGCCCCTTATTTTTTATAAAGTGTACCACCCAATCCAAATAGTTTCTCCCATTGGTTATTGAAACAACTAATAGCATGTCATTAGTTGCTTTATAATCACCATAACCTTATCGGTGTTGTGGTGGTGGGGATATATAGCATATTCTAGGTGGCTAGGGAAATGGTAAGGGTAAGAATTGTGTGCTTTTTCAATTTTACCCTAAAAAACTAGGCATATCAGTGGCACGTGCGTTTTTGCATTCAAATTAACACCAAACATAACACTAGAGACCAAAATAATGCGTTTTTATTTTGTGAAGGACTAAAAGTCATGTTTTAATGTGAAGGACTAAAAAAATATTTTTTGAATATACAAAGGGCTATTTATATGTTTTTCCTTTACAATAACATAAAAAATTACGAAACTTTAATTGGGTTAATTGCACCCTTGCACTATTATCAATTTGCAATATACACCCTATACTACGAATTTGTAGTACATGCTCAAGTCATTTAGAAAATAATGAATTTTGATTGTTATATTTAAATGAAAAGACTTCAATTAGTAGACATAAATAAGAGCATTTTATTAGTAAATAAACGCAAGTTAGAGAAACTAAAGTCTTTTTATTCAAAAGTAGTTAGAAAAGTTTATTTATTTTTAACTGATTTTAATAATATGCTACAAATTGATTTTATATGATTTAAGTGCTAAAATTATACTTTAGAGGGTATTGTGTAAATTGATAATAATTCAGAGATGCATATTACAATTAATCTAAATTAGTTAAGCCATAAGGTATTCACCTTCTTTCGTGAAAACACACGTTCATTCTCTCTCTATATATATATTAAAAATATTCTAATATATATAGACACTACACCATGCAAGAATATTTCACAGTCATTTTAGGGAACCACTCATTGTGTTTTAAAAACTGTACAATATATATTTTGTACATTAAAAATTTTTATTATACAAATTTTTAAACCAAAACAAAATGTCCAGAACTCCAGAACTTCGATCCATATCATGTAATACTCAAAAGATGAAAGTAAAAACTTCTCATGCTTGATTAATCAACAACGGGTGTGACAAGTGGGGGAAACTTCTCATATCTCAATAACTTGAACTAGTACTCACTTTATTCATGCAAAAAATTTGACAATTCTTTTTTTTTGGCAATCCAATTACATCTTTGTAGTTTTGCTATTTTCTACATAATCTCATTATCATTTAAAAACCTATAAATACATCCTTACACTTTCAGTGTAACTATCTAGCAGATGAAAACAACTGGTTATAGAGGGTGATTGGGAGTGGGACGAGCATAAAAAATGCTTAGTCATGATATTTTTCCAAATCCCAGACATTTTTCCAAACTTACCTTTCTGAATTACAAAAACTTTGGGTAAAACAAATTGGGTAAACAACTTTAATAGTGTTCCATATTTTATGTTTGTACTTTTTTAGTTCTCATATTTAAAATGATCCATATTTGTTGCTCACAAATTCAAAACGTACATTTTAGTCCCTCAACACAATTATGGGCATATTTTGCCATAAAATAGTCACAACTTATCACATGTTACATTTTTCAGCAGTAAAATTGGTTTTATGCAACATACAAATTCTAAACACTAAACGCTATTAGCTAAAACCTTCTTTTCCTACCACCCAAAAATTCTTACTCACCATTACCACTCCATTCCCCTCCCTTGCTGCTTCCCCTTCATAACCTCTACTCCAGCACCCCCCAAGCCTCTTCTACCTCTCCTCATAGCACCAACCCTACTCCCTTATAACCCCTCTATCATTCAGCCCATCTTTCTCCCCCTTCCCCTTTCCTCATGCAACAGGACCCTTTCCCCTTAGGGGTAGGGTGGCAACGCAATGCAACCTCCTTTCCCTAAGGGTAGGATGGAGGGGTGTTGGACTAGTCAGGTGGTACTTTGAACAATTTGGTATTTAGAATTATATGTTGTCAATTTTGCCCCTAAAAAATGTGACATTAGACATACATGTGACTATTTCAAGCCAAATATAACTGTAGTTGTGTCAAGAGACCAAAATAGTACATTTTACATTTATAAGGACAAAAATGCATCATTTTAAATGTGAGGTACTAAATGGTCCGCCAAATGTAAATGTAAAATGTGATGAATTATTATGGTTGTTTTTCCAAATGAAATTTACAAAAACTTTTGGGTAAACTTTTAAAAATAAAAAGAATGGTTTGACTATTCTTGAGGGATGGAGGTAGCGGTCCAGTGGTGGAACTGGTGGCTGGGGAGTGGCATGGGACAAGGGTTGGATTTGAGGGGAAGGATGTTAGGGGCTAGGGTAGTGGAGGGATTTGAGGGATGGAGGAGGAGGCGGATGGATGGGTTGGTGGGAAGAGAAAGGGAATGAGTGGCATGGGAAGAAGGAGAAGTGATAAGGGTTAGGGGAAGAGAGACGAGATGGTGGGAGAAAGAGCAAATGGGGAAATAGGTGGTAGGGAAAGACAGAGAAAGGGTAGGAATGGCAAGGGAAGAAGGATTGGCAGTTCAGAGTGGGCAAAATACCAGTTGATCTGCTAATCCGCCCGCTCCGCCACGTTCCGCTCAAAAAAATAAGGGTATCCGACCCTCATCTACTGATCGAATCAATTGAGGATCGGGTACCCGCTTCTGTGAGGGTCGGATATGGTTCAGGGTTTTAAAAACCTGCGGGTACCCACTCCGACCCTCATATATAATATTTCCTATAATTTTTAGTGTAAAAAATGTGAATTTTTAAAATCTTGATTTATAGTAGTATTGATTTTATCTAACTTTTCTCAAATAAATTTTATGTTAGTTCTGATTTTCTTTTTAGTTTGAACAAATTATGTGATTTTTTAAATTGAATTTTGTTAACCTTTTTTTTTAACAATCTAATATTGGATTTTTTTCCTTTATTCTTATAAATTTATATATAATATTTGTTAATCAACTTGTCACTTCTAAAAATTATTAAAAATTTGGTGTTCAAGTGAGATTAGTTTAGTTTTATTTTATTTTTTTAGAAAGTGAATGATGATATGATAAGGCCAGATACCCGCGGGTACCCGACCCTCTTTACCGAGTACCCGCTCTCCGAATACCTAGGTGGCATGAGGGTTGGATCAGGGTCACTTAAAAATGGCTGACTCGACAAGTGAGAGTCAGGTAATCCAAATCCTTTGAGGGGCGAGTACCCACCCCTACTGGCAGTAGGTGACGAGGAAAAAGGGATTAAGGATAGCGAGGGATAGGGAGAGAGGAAAAAGGGTGATAGGAGACGTTCCATAATGGAGGGTTTAAGGGTGGCGGGTGGGGGAAGTGGGGAAAGATAAGGCCTACGGCTTCTTTTTTTGAAAAACTTGTTTAAGGTTTTTATTTATTTATTTTTCACTCCATCAAATTAATTTGTTTCTTAATTTTATTCATTTTTTACTTTTTCTTTCTTGACTTTTTCCTTTTCTTTTGAGAACATTTTGTTCTTGTTTTTCCTTTTTGTTTACTCTTTCATTCCCTTAAATTTCACTTATTTTTTTACATTTTCTTTCGTAGTATTTAAAATTTTTATTTCCTCAATTTTTTTTTTCTGATTTTTGATCTTTTATTTTTTTTCTTTGATTTTTTTTTTATAAGAAAACAAGTCTGTACTCAAAAAAATCTGAAAAATAACATAGAGGAAAACTATACAATTTGTAGCGGGTATACTTGGTCCACTACTAATGTCAAAGTACAAATATTTCACATCGACTAGCATAGAGATTCTGAAACAATTAATAAGTTTTATGGGTTATTCCACTAATTACCATAGTTTTGAGAAGAAAACCCACATTCTTTAATATAGTATCAGAACTAACATCAAATATTTTCTTATACACACATGACTTGGACTCTTCTACGTATTAGGCAAATTGGAAGTTATGTGCACTGGCGAGGAGTGATCTGACACAGTTTGGTAGATTGAGCATAACTTTCTTGCCTGAGCTCTAATTGATGTGATTTCTTCCTTATTGCCACAGTTACCTTCTAAAGCAATAAATTCAACTAATTGACCGTAGTTTCCGATAGGCGTATCTATACACAAACCCCGGCTTCAAACTCATAATAGTAAACAATTATCAGAAACTAAAATCTTCCGATATTGTAAACTACCTTCTCGAATGTTGATGTATAAGAGAATTGGTAGCGTCTTTGTGATAAATCATCTGCATTATCACATGCGTGCATCTGTTAGATATCAAATCAACTTAGCAAGTCGTAAGAAGAGCAACTTGTCTGGGTCCTACAAGAGCAAAGGAGAATGAATCCATCATTTTTGATAATAGTGAAGCGGAAGATTCTTGGACTCCTCCACATGGGAGTAACTTGATTGATTGGTGAACGAACATCAAGTCGATCCACTTCGGCTTCAATTACTAAACTGCGCTTCGGACCGAAAAGGCATTTCTTTTGTTTGACCGGTCTGCATGCTGGGTCCACTCACTCCTATTCTCCCCTAAAACTCCCAATAGGTGTCTAGAAAACGATAAGTTGCACACATGAGTTGGACTCTTCTACGTATTAGGCTTGGCCTAATGCTTCTTGTCTTGTTTATGGTATTAGCCTTGATTTTATGGGTATTGATCATGTCAATACTTGTGTTTACTAGTTTTGATTAGGTGTCTAGTTCCTTGTTTCAACCTTTGACATTGAGATCATTTGTATTGATCATGTCAATACTTGTGTTTACTGGTTTGGATTAGGTATCTAGTTCCTTGTTTCAACCCTTTCATTTGTAAGTGGGGTGTTAACTCGAGTCATGTGTGAGAGAGAGTGCTAAAATACAAATATCCCACATCGACAAGTTAAGAGATCCTGAATCAATTAATCATGTTCATAAATCATTCCATTCATTATCAATTGATTTTGAAATAGAATCCCATATTTTTAACAAATAACAACACCACTAGTAGTGGTATTTTTCGTTCAACGGACAGTTGAACCAAAAAACACAAGAGGATATTTTTATGTTGTAAAATGTTAAACGGCCAAAGCACATGGTGTAAGTGCTTTTTTTTTTTTTTTTTTTAATTATGATTATTTTTTAGATAGCAATTCTTTTGGAGCAAAATTATTTAGGCATAAAGTTTTGCCTATTTTTTCTTTTTGAGACAACATCGATTACTTGCTAAGTGCGATATTATCGGTGTGCAAACTAAAATAATAATGAAAAAGATTCACAAATATCATTGATTTCCATGATTTCGTTAGCCACATTCAATGCATGTGAGTCTTTAAGAGAGAAAAAGCAAAACACACAAAAAACAAGAAAGTAAAAACATGATGTACAACTTAGATTTGATTCTGAAATTGGAACCATTCTATGAACATAATCAGTGAGAAACATTGGTTGTTTATTGGGTGGTTAGTGAACAAGAAAATGACTTCCATGTGAAGACAGTGAGAGACTAGACGTTGCAGGTTGGGTTGGTAGATTAGATCCTCAATGTGGTCAATCAATTTTGAGGCATTGACTAATGGTGAAATAAATATTGTTATTTAATTACGTAGTAGTAGAAGATAAATTATTAATATATATAAAAATATGTGAGACAATTGTAATTATAAAATAAAATACATGAGTTCTCGTATTTGAGACTAACATAAATCACACAAATATACTAACAAATATTTTGTGCTAGTTAGAAATAAATTCAAGTATGGATAACTTTCTAGTTCAGAGAAGTTAGCGATAAACAATACTTGCCATCCCAATAAGCAGAGGAAAGCAATTGCCATAATAATTTTCTTTAACGCTCTATTAACTAGCATTGATATTACACATGAAATAATTTACAATATATACTTGATAATAATAATTTTTCTTATTACTAGGACTAATATTTTGTAGCCATTTTTAAAAAGATGATACACACATGAAAACACGGAACCACACGGCAAAATTAAGATGATGACGTGGTATCTAGTGTAGTATTATTTTAAAGAAGTAGATAAGTTGGCTATTTATTATTAATTTTGCATATTTTTTTTTATCACCCCACAAATTAATATTGTACAAATCGTCAATTTATCAATGACATTCGACAGAAATGTTCATGCTTTATTTATTATTCTCAAATATGACCAAAGACCCACGAATAGAACAACTTGTCAAAGAACAAAAATGCAAACACACTATACATAAATACACAATCCGATGTTAGGCTTACTATTTGAAAATCATAATACATACACCGTACTATAAATTTATAATAAACTAAAATATGAGTTTGCATTTATTTTTCTTTATATTGGATCATATATGCTAGTTTTCAATTCTTTTGATATGAATAAAATTTAATATTTAATACATGTTACGTGCATATCAAATTAATTATGCATGGCTGTCTTAAGAATTTGATTATTTTCGTTTTGGATATAACTCAGACACACACATATATATACATACACTAGAAATGGTAGTTGTATTACGCACAATCTATGCCCAATAAAGATTTAGTTACTCTATTTAACACATAGAATTTCAATTATTTCATTTTTCATTGAATAAACTTTGGTTGTTTAAAAAAAAGAGTACAAATTTAAGCATAAAATACAGAAAATGTAATAGTAATTGTTCACTCTAATATCAATTATGTGATTATATGAGACTTATACTAATTCTGTAATTTTGAAACTAAATTTTATAATAGTAGTTGGTTGGAGTTCCACCAGAATGCTTGTGAGTGTTGATATGAGTGACTTTGAGGGTTACAAATTAGCTAAATTCTCAAATTCGAGTACTCAATTGCAATTTTGGGTCGCTTCGGCGGACGTATTTGAAATCCTCCCTTAAGTACTAAACTAAGATAATCATGAAATTTGGATTTTGTATCGTGATTGGCTAATTCAGAGCCAATTGGCAATTTGCTTTATCTCAATCCATCCAACATGGACCAAATGACATGTAGAAATGTTACAACAATTATCCGACATAGACAACTAACATCAAAAGGCAACATAATGCGTGTGGGTTTTAGTTTCTTAGCATCAAAAGGCATGGACTTGAATCAGTCAATTTCTTAACTACTGCTTCACATTTTAATTTACTGAAAAAATTGATATCTTGATGAATTGGTCCATCGTTTAATTGGCAAGTTGGGTAAGACTTGATGGACTATATACCCATTAGAGAATTAGGTAATAATAACATAGCCCAATGGAGTGATAGACAAAGACGGTCCAATATCCAAATAACCCATATAAAAGAAAAGATAGACATAGATTTAATGGAATATCTGGATTCCAGTAGATCATATAAGATTCAAGTTAACTACTACCTTTGATAACTCGTACAATTGCATGGAACTTTTATTATTATTATTATTTTTTAAATTTTTTAAAAAGATCATAAAAAGAATACCATATAATCGAATTTTGAAAGTTAATAAAAATTTAATTATTTTTTCTTGAATACAAAATACATTTTATTTAAAAAAATCAATAACATAATAAATTTTATATATTTGCCATGCCAGAAAATATGATGTGGTTGTAAATGGATGCATAAATCCAAAAAAATTTAATTTTTTTGACGAAAGTTTTTCCTCAATTGTCTATGCCACCTAGGAAAAAGAAAAAATTTGATTGAATTTATTGTCTAACCTTAATTAAATATTACACACTATTTCCAATACTTACTAAGCATGTTAATTTATATGAAAAAAATTATTGTATTGTGAAATTATCACTCATTTTTTCTTTGTAAGGATTAACATAAAACAAAAATAAATGTCTAAAATTTTTTTTAAAAAATAAAATAATTTCCCAGACAATAATACACGGGTTCAAATTTTTATCTCTAAAATAAAATAGTAAATTTTTCAAAAACCCGCCTAAAAAATTTGATATGGTTATAAATCGGTACATCTATCTAGTAAAATATAAATTATTTTACCTAATTTTTTCCTTATCTGTCCCTTCCACCTAGTAAAAAGGAAAATTTTAACTAAATTTGTTATCTAACATTAACTAAATATTAATATACTAATTCTAATATTTACTAGCAATGTTATTTTATATAGTAAAAGAAATAAATAATTCAAATAAAAAGATAAAAATTGTTATAAGACAGAGAAATAGTAATTTTTGTTTTGATAAAAGATTAGTGGGTAAATATTAGAATTAAAAATGAGTAAACCTATGACTCACTAATTCTCTTCATATAGCTATACTACATAAGAACGAGAATTGCTCTTAATTGAAATAAGAGCTTATATATATATATACTCCCATTCTTATTTATTTTACTTTAAATGAGGAAACAAATATCAATTTCAAGCATGGTTTTCAAACTGGTGAAAAATTCATAGACCACAAAAGGAGATTCTGGTATCCGAAGTCAAACAACGATATGAAGAATTTAAACAGTTTGAAGAAGAAGTAGAAGAAGAAGCAGTAGATTTAGTAGAGGACTTGAATAAAAAAGACATTATTAAAAATAGATAGATGATTACAAAAATAAGGAAAAGAAATATTGAAAATGATAAAAACAAATATTGATCAAATTCCCTTAGATCCGTGGTACAGTAACCTTTGGGATCCATGAAGGGATAATTATGTCTGTTATACTTATCATAACAAAGATAATTCAGATCTAATTTGTTAGATCATAAATGCTTAAATATCTTACCGTCTTAGAATCCACTAAGACTCTTAACAGCCCAAGGTCTTACCGTCTTTTATATATATATATATAATATATATATATATATCGCTGTCTCTTATACACATATATAAGGCTTATATTATTTTGGAAGTCACAAATACAACTATTTTGTGATACTACACTGAAATACAAGTCACAAATAATTTTGTGACATTGTAAGCTATAACCCTCATGAGAATAGACAATAAAGTATAGTTTAAGCTGGAAGATACTTTCCCTATGATCTATTGGTTATGCGTTCGAGTTACTAAGGATTATGAGGAGGCTGGTCTTAAAAAATAACCTCATGAGGGTAAAAGAAATAAAATAAAATACAACTCATATTTTAGTTTTGTGTCATTCAAATGAGAATTATCGTGTATAAAGTCATAAAATCATTTATAACAGTAAACAGATGTCATACCATTACTTGTGAATTAGATATATTAATTTTTGTGACTTGTATTTAAATGAACTATCACAAAACGGTTATGTTTGTAATTCTGAAAATAATATACGCCACAAAAAGTAAAATTTTCTTGTAGTGTAACTTGTTGGAAAAGGTTTCCTACCAATTACCGGAGGTTTGATCAAACAGTGTGTAAAGATCAACAATGTTATGACTATCTTATGTTTTGAAATGTACATCTTCTAAAGAACATTTTACAGTTCATTAGCTGTGAGTTGAAGAAAAAGTGCAATACCAAAGTTTTCATATTCTAAATAGATTGACCAAATAATTTCTTTGAAAATTTTGGTGTATGTCGGTCGTTTAAAACATAAGTGAAATAAACTTTTTGAACCTACGAATTTTGAACTATGTTGAGTGCGACTTCAACAATATGTGGGAGTTTATTTAATGAGACTTCAATAAACTTTAAAATGCCAATCATTTTGGAAGAAAAAAAATTTCACCAAACTTAGTGACTATTTTTTGTTTAAACCATTTTTTCTTATATTTTTATCAGGATGATGACTATTTTTTATTTAATCAAATGTACACTCATAGTCGTTTTATTTTCATTTTTACACTTAGTGACTATTTTTTATTTTCTCATTTTGTAGATGTAGATGTATCAACATTTTTTTTTAGGTGGTGATGTATCAACACTTGGTAAGATGTGATTTTTAATTTCTAAATTCGAGTGTTGGACTCCTTTCTCTTTTTAAATGCTTAATTAAAAATAATTTGCTTTTCACCAACATTGTGCTTTAGAAAATGTTACTGGTCTCTTTTTTGAGCATGTTGTTTTGAAAGATGGCAGAGAAAAGTTTAGAAATTAATATTGAGTTGTTCCAGTTCACTGATTAGCAGAATGGGATAAGTGCTCATGGCATCCATAAGTTTTTAAGTAGTAATAATTAGCTCAAAAAATTTTCAATTTATCACATCAAGGCCTAATCAGGGGACTAAAGGGTGTATTATAATGACTAAAGTACACTACTTACAATATGAAGAGATGGAATAAAGTGGTTTATCTCTTCATAAAATAAAAAAATAAGAGAAAGGTGTTATCAAACACCCTCCATAGGAGAGCTTTAAGCCAAGTCTCTGATTATTAAATAATTGATTAATTATAGTCAATCCTTTGCTCAATGCTAACATTATCTAGGATTAAAGCAGATTGGACTCGATTATAATTTGAGATTTTGGTATACAAAAATGATTGTCAAAGCTTTTTTTTATGTAAGAACTAGGACCATCCTCACATGTATTTATTTCCATAAGAAAATATTTTTTACCAAACATTAAGAGAATTAATCTTACCAACACAATTGGTAATTAAATATTTATTATGTGACAGTTGGCATGCATCTACATCCGCGAGTATAAAAATTATTGAAACAAAAGTATAAAAAATGTTAATCCTTGATTAAAATGACTTGAAAGTTCAACCTCTTATATTTTTCCAAGCTCTTTTATTCAATCAGAATTAATCTTTCTTGTATCATTGAAATAGAAAAATTTTCACACCAGTGTGTGCAGGGTATGCTACATAATTATTACTTAAATATGTTAATCATGATAAGTATTTCTTTTCTCTCAAAAAAGTCTTGAAGATATGCCATAAACATGGGACCAAGAGGACATACATTATAGAAATGCATGATTTGATTAGCATTACATCCGCTAAAGCGATAAATGAACTCTTAATAGTACCTTCTATTTTGCTGTTTACTGAATTTAGATTTTGCTATTTATGTGCATTTTTGTGCTCTTCTTCTTGTGATGACTTTGAATATACCAATTTGTGAGCACTTGAATTTTCAATCAATTAACTTGAACACGTCTCGTTTTGATTGCAGTTTTGCATTAAGAATTGCGTAATGCATTTAACGGTGACAGTGATTATAAAGCACCCATATTTTCTATAGAATTTGAGCTTCGGTTAGTTGATCCAAACAAGTTTATTTGGAAAATAAACACTAGGAATAATTAATTAAAACTTGGAGAACCACCACCATGATTTTTTGGGGAATAAATTCATCCACTTATTTATTTAGAAGGTGTTTGGTTCGCATTCAAAAATCAAAATCGAAATAAGAATCATAAATTCTACTATTGGTATAGGTTTATGTAATTAAACATTCCCCTTGTTTAGTTTAATTAAGAAATGAGTTTTATTATGTTGATAAGTTAATAAATTTGAAACTTATGTCACAAGGGAATAATAAAAGTGAATATTTTCCTATAAAATGATTCTCATAGTAGTTGACTAAACAACATCTATAAATATCATTAATCTTGATTTTCATTCATTCTCCTCATACCTATAAATCAAACACTTCCTCAATTCATCTTTTTTAGCTTTGGAACAAACTACTATATGATTACCATAGAAGTCTATCATACTTCATCAAATTGTTGAAAATTGAACTAATATTCCATGTATATTCTGTTGAATAAAATAAGCAGTGGATGTTGGACCTTTAGAAGTTCAAGATTTCAATAAATTCTATTCAAATGCAAAAAGGGATGGGGAAGGAGAATGAAGGGCCAGGTTGCAGTGGGGATTTAGAACTATGATGCCATTTGTTGAAAAAATATACAAAGGTGACTTTAAAAGAAATAGGCTTAACTAAATAAAAGGTTAGCTTTTTTGAAAAAATAAAATAAAGAAATGTCAGAATATAACCCATCAAGCAACTGGCCAGGGAATAGAGCTTTTGATTTTTGTCGTTTAGGACTTGGGGATAAAATATGTTTTAGAGATTTTCATTTTCATATGCAAATTTTCTTTTATTTATCACATGATCTATAATTCAAAAATCAAAAGTATGTCTCAAAGATTACTTGAATATCCATTTGGAAAAGTTTTTTTTATAAATTATTAGATAATTGAAAAATAATAAAATTTTATTACTTTTTAATCATAAATATCAATAATTATGAGATTCACTATATATTATAGAATGAATAGTATAAACTTATCCATTTGACATTCAAAATTTTGCTATACCTATCAAATTGGCACGGTTTTTTCTGTACAACAAATATAAACGTTGAATCATTTGTGATGCTCTAAATTGGCTTTATGCATTGCTATCCTCTAAATTAAAACCCTATTTGGTTCTAACAAAAAATGATAGTTCTCTACATACACTTTTGCGTACGTAGGTGCTTTAGATTTACCATTTCAGTTGTAACGAAAAACTCACCAAAATTATTGTTGGATTTTGTGACACTTGACCGAAGTCTCTGATCTATTGGCAATATTTGCATTATAAGCTGCTCACAAATTAATGAGACTTGAACCAAACTTCTTGACAAGATTCGTGAGGAAGATTTGTATATATTACCACACTTACAATAGTACAAAGATAACCTTTAATAGGCTAGAATATAACCTAACTAAGGAAATTAATTAATACCAAGAATCAAGAAATGAAATATACACTTAACTAAAATAGACACCTAAATACATGGCTTACATATATATATATATATATATATATATATATATATATATATATATATATATGTTAACATCCTCCCTTAAACTCAAGATAATTAGACACAGACCAATTTGAGTTTGGAAACTAAATCACATAAATGTCCAGGTAGGGAGTAGCTTCAAGGTGTCTTGTATAATGTGATGAAACGAACAAAATAATAATCAGTTTCAATGTACTTGGTGTACACACAAAAATATCATTGTAGACAATTTGGATAGCACTTTGATTGTCGACGTAAAGTGTAGTAGGTGACGCAAGGGAAACATCCATAGCGGATAATAACCATCTAAGCCAAATGACCTTTTGAATGGCATCTGAAATAGCACGATATTCGGCCTTCGTACTAGAGCAAAAGACAATAGTTTGCTTCTTGTTGCACTATGATATAAGAGAATCACCTAAAAAAAATAAGCAAAATCCAGTTGTAAAGCATTTATCAGTGCGATCACCTGCCCAATCAATATTAGAATATACATGCAACACAAGAGAGGGCTAAGAAGAAAAGAAAAGACTATGATACAAAGTGCCTTTGAAATAGCGCATAATACGAAGAACTACGAGGACTAGCCATAAATTGACTTACAATATGAACAACATAAGTAATATCAGGACGAGTAACAGTGAGATATATCAAATTGCCAACTAATTGAGTCGATAAAGGATGGGATTATGAAGAAGTGAACGATTGTCAAGCATGAGACGAGAATTAGCCTCAATAGGAGTGGAGGCAATCTTATTACCAGTTAAGCTAGCACGAGTAATGAGGTCAAATGCATACTTGCTTATGAGAGATAATAGCCATCAGACGTGGAAGATACCTCAAAACTGAGAAAGTAATTAAGAAGATCAAGAGCTTTCATTTTGAAATGATGGTTCAAATATTTCTCGAGTTAGTAATGCCAGCAAGATCATCTCCAGTGATAACCATATCATCTAACAGTGTTTATTCGACCGGTATTTGACTTTTTGACTTGTTTGACTTGACTTGTTTGGTTTCGATTTGAAAATCTCAAAGTCAAAGTCGAGTCACATAAACTCAAAATCGATTAAAGTTGAGTTGTTTAAATTCGACTTGTTCGACCGGTAAGTCGAGCAGGTCGAGTAATTCAAACATTTAATCTTTTTCCATTCTATATTCCAATTCTAAAATTTAAATAGGAAGTAGTACATTATCCCACAAAGTCCATATCATTCCACAAAAGTGTATTAAATTTATATGTATACAACTTATTAATGTAAAACTTTTCTTTTAATTATTCCAATTTTCACATTATCATCTTTATATTAATGTGTACAAAAATATAATTCATAATATATGTTTGGTAGTCCTAAGCCTCCTTCATTCTTGGGTGAACAAATCTCAAACCAGGCTACTTTAACATTATAATGAACCTTCTATCTTCCTGACGAGAGAAAGGCTGCTAAAAGGTTGTTGATCTTTCTTAGCACTCATTTGGGCAGGAAAAAAGTTCTAGACCAAAATACATGAATGCCATTAAGTATAGATTGTATAAGCTACAACCTTCCTGCATAGCTCAACTTCTTATTAGCCCATCTCTGGATCCTCTTCTGAATCTTAGTAAAAATAGGTTGACAATCCATGTAGGTTTGTCTAGTAGTTATCATAGGCAACCCTAGATATGTCACAAGTAGAGTTCCTTTCTAATATACATTTTAATCACATCGCACAAATTGTCAGCATCACTTTCCTCAACCCCTGAGATGATTACTTGGCTCTTCTGTAAGTCATCCTTTAATCCAAACAAAAACCCCAAACTTCTCCATAATATCACTGATAAGTTGGAAGGATTGTCTTGTTGCTTTACTAAGCACATACAAATCATTAGCAAATATCAAGTGGGATAGCTGCATCTCTTTACATTTAGGATGAAAATCATAACCTCTAACAGCAATGTTTTGTGTGAACAAGCATGTAAAGGCCTCCATTGCTAATAGAAAAAGGTAAGGAGATATAGGATCTCCTTGCCTTAGCCCCCTCTTGCTTCAGAAATATCCCATTAATGAACCATTCAGATTAACAGAAAAGTGAGTTGTAATCACGCACAACATTAACCAATCAATAAATTTTACAGGGAATTTCATTAGCTCCGTAACTTTGAATAGAAAATTCCATTGCAATGTATCATATGCCTTCATTATGTCCATCTTGATGACAAGTATTCTAGGCTTACCTCCTGCCCTATTATATCCCCTAACTAGCTCATGCATCATCAAAATATTCTCAATGATTGGTCTTCCTTATACAAAAGCATTTTGTACCTTACTAATTAGACTAAGCATCACCTTCTTCAACCTATTAGTAAGTATTTCTGAATAGTATTTGTAAACCAGGTTACAACAAGAAATAGGTCGAAATTTCCTTATATGTCTAGCATTTTCAACTTTTGGGAAAAGTGTAATGGTTGTACTATTCAGGAAAAGTACATATAGTTAGATATTAGACAGACCTTGATAGCATCAATGACATCCTCTCCTACTGTATCCCAATTAGTTTAAAAGAATTCTACTGTAAAACCATCTAGGCCAGGGGACTTACCACTAGGCATGCCAAACATCACAGCTGTAATCTTCTCATCACTCACTTCAACCTGCAAATTCTAGATCTGTCTGCATTAAGACCTTTAGTAATAGATTGCTCCAACTTCATATAATCAACTTGCTGACGTGCTCTGATTGGCTAAATAGATTCTTGTAAAATTTTATTACCATATCTTTGACTTGGTCATAATTTATAATGGTTACTCATTCATCATTCTGTAAAACCACAATTCTATTTCTAGCAGCATGGGTTTTCACCTTTCTGTGGAAAAAAGCAGTATTCCTATCAGCTGGTTGGAGCCATTTAATCCTGGATTTGTTCCTGAAAAATTCCTCTTCACTTCTCAGAAGTTCTGCAAAGTCAACTTTCAGCTGTCTTTCCAATCTTATCAGGTCTGAATCAAAGAGGTTACCTTGTAATTGTGTCTGCACTAGAGTAAGGTGATCTCTCTTCATTGCCACTCTATTAGAGATCCCACTGTATGCTTTCTTATTAAGCTCCTTCAGTTTACCCTTCAGGGATTTTAGTTTGTAACACAACTTCTAAATAGGGTTCATACTAACAGCCATGGATCATTCCACACTTCATCCAATATCCCAAGAAATTTCTCGTGTCACATCATAAAGCCATGGAACTTCTCGAAAGGTTTGGGACCAAACCTAATCTCTTCTCCTAATCAGACATTGAAAGAAGAGTGATAAAAAATCCCTAGGTTGAGAAGTTCCACATCTGTTCTAGGAAAAGATTATAGACAAGCTTCATTAGCGAATATTCTGTCTATCTTACTATAGACAATACCATCTTTTCTTTTATTACACCATGTCTAATAATAACCCCTAGTAGGGAATTCCTCCATATCCACAGCTTCTATACATGCATTAAACTCTTCCATAGCTCTTCTATCCACTTCATCACTGCCAATTCTTTCTTCAAGCACCCTAATGGCATTGAAATCTCCCATAACTACCCAAGGAAGGTAATGTTTTATAGAGCTCAAATGCCTCCATAAAGTCCTTCTTTCTTCATGCTTATTTTTTTGCATACACGAAAGTAACAACAAATACCTGGTCACTGTCTCCCTAACAACTTGACAAGTAACAGCTTGGTCATGCATAAACAACACATTACATTTTGCTATATTAGGATTCCAACAAAACAAAACTCTACAGACATGAGTCAGAGTACGATTATGAACATACTCCCATTAAGGCAAACAATTATTCATAATATCATCCATTTATTGTATCTAAGTTTATTTTCAACTATGCCTATTATAGATGGTTTATTATTAGAAAGAAATTTTCTAAGTTCTAGTTGTTTAATGGGGTCATTCATACCCCTGACATTCCAACAGGTGATCTTCATATATAATTGGAAGCAAGAAGCTTCTTACTTACTTTTTTCCTTGCTCCCCTACCAAGCTTTTCGGTTTTTTGATCATTGATTTTATTGCTGCCAACACTATTCCCTGGAATGGGTTCATTTTCCAAATTCTCCAAAGGTCCATAGACATTTCCAGTTGATATAAGAGCTCCTCTTTGTAAAATCTTAACCTGAGGCTTCCAGGAAGATTAGCCAATTGCACTACTCACCCCAGATTTCCTCCAGAGGTTAATGCAATCACCTCTTCCTGATTCTATATTGTAGTCAATCTAAGGTCCTTTCCCTTGTTCATCTCTTCAGTCCCTATAGTATCCACCACATCCTCATTTTCAGTTTGCAACTCTTGTTGCAGACCATCTCCAGCCACACCTACAACCATTTCCTTACTCTGAACCTCTTTAGCCTTCCAGACAGGAGTAGTTTTGGGTTGCAATAGACAATACTTGACAGTATGTCCAAACTTATTGCATTTAGAACAATTCGGAAGTATCCATTCATATTCAACTTCTTGATGATCCAGAACCCCAAAGTCATTAACAAAAGGAATCCTTGTAGGTCTCTGCTCCCCAACCTTCAATTCAATACACAAGCTAGTATAGGCAACTCTCTTTTGAGTTGCAATTTTTTTATCAGAGTATAAAGGTTTACCCAAGTAGCTAGCAAGTTTACTCAAACCCTCTTCTGTGTAGTAATGCAACTTTAGGAGGGGAAAACAAACCCAGACAGGCATAGTGTCAAAATCCTCCTTCTGAATATCCATCCCAGATACAACATTTTGTTTGATTAGATAGGCCAGGGAGACTATTCTAAGGCAGTCAATTTTCCAACAGAAGTCTCAAAGTTAAAAATAAAGATTCTTTAATGAGGTAACCTCAACCTGTCCCAAGTTTTTTCATCTATTTTCAACAAATTTTTTGATCACCTGGAAAAGGGCAGAATATCCCACGGTAAAACCCACTATTGCATTCTACCATTTTTCCATCCTACTCTTCATATCAGCCATAGTAACAAGCACTGGAGAGTTGTCCTCAGGAGGAACATATTTCAACATCATACCCCCATGTGTATTACCCACCACCTGCGCCCAGGATTTCTGTTCCATAGGCGTGTTTATAAACTGATCACCAAGATTCAAAGGGTGAAATTCCTCTAAATCAACAATCAACTGTCCATCACCACTCAATTCATCAGCCATGATCTTCCCAGGTTGCAATTGACTCAAATCCAGCCCTATGAGGGTTTTCAGATAGATGGAACTTTCCATCTCACCTTCAATTGACGGTTAATAATCAAGGGAAAAAAAGCATGAAACGAGAAGAAAGAAACACACTGATAGGAAAGAATCGGACAAAAAAAAGAAGGTGAAAGCTCAAAAAACCGAGCTGAGATAAGCTCAAAATGGTCAAGAATGGCGGAAGATGCGCAAGTTAGCACTATTCATGCAAGTAACTGTCATGTCTCATAATTATAGAATTCATTCGTGTAGTTTTAAGAAAAATAGTAATGGCTCTATTTGAACCAAAAGCTTATTCATTATTCTTCAAATAATATTATGTGATTATTTATCAATACGTTTTTTAAATATCATTTTATTTCACATGTATTATCTCCCAAAAGTTGTTATTGCAGTTATTCTAGATAATATTGTAAAGGGAAAAAAGACCATTTTGGTCCCTTACTTTTGGTATGCCCCGATTTGGTTCTTTGTATATCAGAACAAGTCAATTTAGTCCTTCATCTTTTAAAATGTTAGCCAATGTAACACTACTAACAAAAAAGTTGGATAAATTAAATGTGAAAACTACATAAGAGACAGCAAGTTGATTTGAATATCATGTAGCCGGTAAAACACAAACAAGTTGAGATTAAAAAGTCTTATTCCTCATTAGTCTCAACATTTTTTCCCTTCTCTCATTTCCCTAACCTTAATCCTATATTTTTCAAACAATCTAGAAATTAATGAAGCGAATTTTTTCAAATCAGGTTTTTAACTTCCAATCATTTGGGTTTAAGGACTACATGATGTTCATGTGGCCTCTGCCATTGATTTGCCTAACTTTTACATCAAAATCCTTACATTAGCCAATGTTTTGAAAATTAATGCAATACATAAGGGATCAAATTAGGATACATCTTTAAAATATAGGACTTAATTGGTTGCTTGTGATACATACGAGATCATATTGGGGCACACCTCAAAAATAAAAAATCAAAATAATTTTTTCCCTATTTTTAATAATATTTTAAAAATAATTGTCCAAATTACAGAGCCACTCCTCCCTTAATCAATTTCCTTATGTAATGTACTCCCAAATTGAAGGATATGTTACACATGATTTTAGGACACTAAAGATTAAAGTTATTTTGTTTATGACATACTTCATAGAAGTTCTAGAATTCATGATTATTCACACATGCTAACAGGCGCTGTGTAAACTCGTTGAATCAACTAGATTTTTACAATCATCAACTGATCTCATAGATATTTCATCATATACTAAGCAACGTATCAGTTCAAAGTAACAAATTTGTTAATATATCTTTAGATTCGTCAAAAAATAAATAAAATTTAAATAAATATTTAAAATTATAGAATTAGTAATTAAATATAATTGTATTATATAAATTGATTTTGACAAATAATCCTAAATTTGTAGTTTTGTAAATCATTTCTCTATCGTAAAATCAAATTGGATGATGGTTTTGGTTGCCCTTTAATTTGGCCTTGTTTATAGTAATTCGGTAGAATGTGGATATTATTCACTGAACTAATTGTGTCTTGTTAGCTAGATAGTGGATTATTTGACCATTTCCATTAACACACGTAAAATATTAAACAGGAAAATTCTAACCTGAATTAAAGACAAACTAATCTTACACGTACGTGGAATATATTTTATTAGTTTTGATTTCTGTTGTATGCTTTCTGTTCTTAAGCCAAATGTATGACAAATGCAAGAGAGTATATATACACCTCATTCTAGTCTCCATCCTAAATCTTACTTAGAAAAAGAACAATAACTAATAAAACTCAAGCCTACCAAAACTCCCTTCCAAAAAAAAAAAAGATTATTGATTTATTCTTCAATATTTTATTTCTCATGTGATGAGAATATTATGTGTTCATTTAAAAAAGATTATAGATTTATTCTTCAATATTTTTAAAACGAATTAATGTATTTTGTTAAGTAAACGCCAAAAACATGTTATTTAATTTACTTCAACTTTACAATTCGAACCATCGGATAATAATTTAGCAGAAACGCTTTAATTTGTAATGGCAAATGCGCCAATGAAAACATCTCCCAACCCTCAATCAATATTCGTAACCTAAACCTCATTAACACGTTGCCCCATTTTTTTCCTAGTAGTGGAATACACACATAACTTTCCATTTTTTTAAAATCAACTTATAAATTATTTTCTTCATTCATAAAAAAAAAAATACAAAAAATAGAATTTTACTACTACTCCTTTTCATTCGTTTTTATACAACCAAAACATATTACATTTAAAAATCATAAGAAAACTATCTTTTATTTAAATAGTGACAAAGATATTATTTGATAATGTGAAAGAATATGAGTTTTCATTTCAAAACTAATTGGTAATAAGTAGCTGACTCAGGAACTTATTAATTAGTTCAGGATCTTTTGACTAGCCGATGTGGGAAGGGTTGGACAGAACTCAAGACACGTGTAGATGGATGGAAAAACACTTAAGAGCTAACTCTCATACCATGTTAAGGAACATGAGCTTTCATCTCAAAATCAATTGGTAATAAATAGAGTGGCCTAAGAACTTATTAATTAGTTCAAGATCTTTTGACTAGTCAATGTGGGATTTATTCTTTTTAACGCTAAGATAAAATGTATTTAAATAAAATACATTTTGTTTAACTAATTTTATATTAATATGTTTAGTTCATTTTTATTTAACAGATAAAATGTATTTAAATAAAATACATTTTGCTTAACTAATTTTATATTAATATGTTTAGTTCTTTTTTATTTTAAAAAAACTAGATCTACAGTGGATCTCCACCTACCTTCTTGGTGACTCGAACTCGTGACTTAAGTCATAAGATGAGCGCAATTTTTCCATATGAGTTACACTTCATTGTCTAATATGTTTAGATCATGTAAAGCAAAATGAACAGAAAATAATTTTAAAATTCTCATTTTTGTACTTGGATTTGTAAATAAAAAATAATAATGTGTAGGTTTATTAAGAAAATGTAATAATTCATAAAAATCTCTTATGGTCATTAAATAAAAAAGAAAATATGAAATAAAAGAAGAGTAGCTTTACCCACAATTTTTTAGAGGATATTTTCATCAAACAAATATCTAAATCACCACTTTATGTATCTAACTATGTATAAGGCATAAAGCCTCCTAAATTTTAGCAAGTGTCAAATTTAATGTTTTCCTCTTATACCTTTAGTGATAATTCCTTCCACTCATGTTGTTAGTGGGAGTTTTTTCTTTTTAAGGTTTTTACTCCTAATAAACTTTAAATAATGTTAGTAACTCAAATGATTATCTACCAAATAAGTTTATGAAAATATTTTTTTATAAATAATTTATTTTTTGGTTAATTGCACGCCCATTGAGTGCGCATTAATCACTGATTCATTTTTTTATACCATTACAAGGGTTAAACTAAAACTAACCCTAAATTATATGAGAGCAATTTAATAAATTCTCACCACTCCATCATGTTTTGATTAACGGTTGACCTTGACCGATAATTGGAGGGAGCTAAATATATATAATTTTTTTTTCAAAGACAAGTCTAGACATAGACAATTTTAAAGAGCAAAGTATAATTAACCATTTATATTATAAAATGCAACAGGGTTACAGATTCAGGGTAATGTAGTGAAATTAACTTTACGATATACTTATTACATGCATAAGTATCAATATATATCTGTTGGTCAAATTTTTGAAAATATTATGTCCAATGTTTTGGAAGTTGGAAAAGATATTTAGAATTCTATAGAATTTCATATAAAATATATTTATGCTAATGTATTTTTTTTAATTAAAACCACCGATAAAGGTGAGATAGTAGACACCCATTTTATTAATTGAAATAAATGGTATAAAAAAAATCCTAACAATACAATTCAAACCAAAAATACTTGTCTTGAATGTCCTTATTTGCCATGAAATCCTCAATTTGGTTCCAAACTAGCTCACAGTTCATTGCTAAGACTTAAAAAACTCGCTGCAAATTGGTATATAATTAACATAAAAACATTATTTTCTATAGAGAAGACTCAGCTTCCAGTAGAGACCGTCCCATTATTGGCAGTATGAGTTCTAGTCTGATTTGCATTTGCATGGGGTGTGATATTGGTGCATAAATCTTCCAAAACTATGTTGGAAACCAGGAACTCTGGAACTGATTTCTAATTCCTCTAGGCCAAAATAAAATGTCTTACCGTACACTTTATAATTTATATTTATCTATATCTATTAATTTATAGATAAAATATTTTAATTTTTAATTTTTAATTTTTAATTTTTTACGTTTAGTCCATACAAAATTTTTTCAAGCTAACATGTATTGTTTGGCCCTTTAGCCAATCGTTGGGCCCCTCTTCGTTGCAAAGAAATATTTCCCGCCGGCCGCGGGCTGCCGGCATGCAAATAATTCATTTATGGGGCCCGCGTATTGGTGAAATAATACAGCAGATAGCAGTCCGAAGTTAGACCCTAGCTTCGGATCCGAACCATTTATTTAAATATTTTGTACATTGTAAATTACAATAAAGCCCCTACTCTCTAGGAATAAACACAGATAATTCAAACACTCTCATGTTTTAATTTGTTTGATGATATTTAAACAAATTTGTTATTTTGTTCAAGCTTGTATTTTATGTATTTCGAGATGAATTCAAACGAATTTTTATTGAGTCGAATTCAAATCGAAGTCGAGTGGCTTGATTTATTTTATAAAAAAAAAAAAACTTGATTTATTTATTATATAAATTTAAATTTTTTAACTTATCGAGTCTAGTTTGAACCAAATTCAAAAATTAAAAAACATTAAATTTTATTCAAATTTAATTTGATTATTGACAAATCAAGCCTTAACGAGTTCTTATCGAACGTAGTTCGATTCAAGTATCAAGTACTTTTTATGAATTTAGGCTCCAGATAGTACGTCGCTATACTTTAATATATTACTAGTAGAAAAAAAAAATAGAAGTTAAAAAGTGAAAAACTAACGTAAAAAAACTAATGGAATAGTGGCTTAGTAATAGTTATTTCTAGTGATAGGTAATTTTTAATCTCTTTAAAATTATGAAAAAATTGAAAAAAAAAATAAAAAAACTATCGTACCAAATTGGCTACCCTCCCTTTATGTATATGTTATGATATTTGATTTAGTGGTGTCAGATACATCTGTTAGAAGGCCTTTGCGTTTTGGCCAATAACTTTCCGTTATATATACATGCATTAAGATTTACTTATTATACAAGTAATACAATAGACATATGCGTTCCAAATTTGAAGAACAAGATCTAGATTTTCTTTAAGCTCAAGGACCATGGACTAGTATCAAATTTTTATTTTATTTTTTTATAAAAGAAAGTTTAGGAGAAAAATAGTAGATTATTTCTCTTTTTTCGGAGTTAGAACACACCACCTACATATATTTCAACAATTTACTATAGTTTTTACAAATCACTCACCAAAATGTACTGTATATTAACTTTTTGTCAATCAAAAACTATAGAATGGAGACATATTTGTTTAGAAAATGTTCTTTGTTGGCCAATCTCCAGCCTCAATTTTCCATGATTTTCCATATTTGTGGAGATAATCTAACATCTTTAGTTGCTATAGTGTTTGGACACCTCACATGCTGCCCTTTCCTCAATCTCATCCTCTTTCTTGGGCTGAAGGGTTTCAAAAACATTTCTGACCATATTTAGTTCTTATCCTTTCTTAATTTAGAAAAATTTTACAATCCCTTTACAAATCATGTCTTTGTATTTTAAAAACTTATACAGCACAATACTATGTGTTTTTAAATCTTATATTGTACGAATATTTAAAATTAACAAGATGATTTCTTATCGGGATTATATCCCACTAATTTAAGGTCATTTAACAAACTTCACCAAGCAATTGCCCTGACTATAGTAATTAAGAAGTTTTCTTGAAATATGCTTAATTCTTGGAATAATAACGAAACATGGCATGTGACACAAAAACAGATTGTGCAAAAATATCGATTGATATATTCTTATCATGTTTGTTCAGTGAGTTTAATGAGTGACATGAGATATATGAGGAATATTATCCTTTTTTTTTTCTTCTCAATTTTAATTTTATAAACCTGTCTTCATATCCAGAAGTGGAGAGAAATTAAAAAGAAAACTTTAGGTCCTATATGTACAGATGTGCGAGGTCCCTCTTAATGCACTTTTAACTTTTTGCTTTTTCATTGCATCTGTCCAAAGAATTTTCATGTACTTTCAATGAACACTCGAACTTTCCGAGAAGACTTTCATATGATAGAACTTATGATTAAATTGTTTGATATTCCGAATTTTGGACTATTATGAGGAAGCAACTACCCCTCTTTTCTTTTCTTTTTTTCCCCAGCCCAATTTTTTCCCTTGAAGGAGAGTGGTCTAGATTATTCTTGGTGGGGTATCCCTCTTTGATGAGTTTTCATGAATTTCATCATGGTTAGTAGGGTGTATTCGTGTTGTATTCGAATTTGAACTTAAAATTATTGATAAAGTACGAGTTTAAATAAGCTTTCAAAGGAAATCTTGAGTTCGAAAAAAATAATTAAAATTCAAATTCAATTTGAATTCGCTTAAAAACAAGTAAAACGTGTTGAATACGAGTTCAAGGTTGAGTAGCTCGACTTTTTTTTTTTTTTATAGGCAAAACTTATAATTTTTCTAAAGTATACAAGTACTTTTAGTCGTAATTTTATATATAATGAAAAATAATATTTATATACTCGAAAAGTTTGACGAATACTCGAGTAGAGTAGATATGCTTGAAATTGACTCATCAATCCATTCAAACTCAAATTAAATTTTTTGTCGAGTTGCTCGTGAACCTTTCTATTTATTTATACTCCTAATTATTAGTCCAAAAAACAAAAAATAAAAAATAATATACTATGCTTCTAGCACTTCAGACCTCAAATTCTATTTTGTGATTCTTTGCCTCCGATTTTTTGGCAAATTGATTAGATTGTATACCAAAAGAAGTATGCTTAAAAAAATCATGTCTTCCACTATTAGGACGAATCCAGCAACATTAATTTCAATATCATCCATTTGACAGGGTGCAACATTTTCATCTACATCCAAACATCTGTGATGATTTAGGTTCATATCAGAACAATAATTTAACTTTACATCAAACTACCGAAAATTGATTCCGTTGTTGAGTTGAAACTTAATTTATAGGGGAATGACTCAACCCCATAAACAAGTTAAATATCCTAATGTTTGAACTTCAAACTTTTTTGTTTATTTTAATAAATTTGTAGTTTTGTTCAAATTTTGCTTGTTTATCTTTCTAGTCAAATTAGATGAGTTCTTATCGAGATAAACTCGAATCGAACTCGAGTAAGTTGATTTTTTTATATATAGATTCAAAATTTTAAGTTGATTTTTTTATATATAGATTAAAAAATTTTAACTTATTAAGTCGATTTCAAACCGAATATAAAAATTTAAAGAACGTTAAATTTTGCTTAAATTTGACTTGATTATTAATGAATGAAGCCGAACAAACTCTTACCTTACCGAGTGTGATTCAAGTATCAAATAGGACTTCGATTTAATTATCAAATAGTTTTGTTCACTTTTCATCCCTAATCACTTCCTAATTATTTCGAGCGAATTATGCAGTGTTTTTTTTATTGTCAATCTCATGGCCTTCCAGGGCAATAAGCTATGGTATGGTGGGATTAGATGGATCTTAGACACTATTGTATAATTAGTTTGTCTAAAAAATGACTCTTATAATCATAGTTTCATGTTGAAACTTTAAATCCAAGTAAAGGCAGCTCTCTGTATCAGTAGTTGATGATGTAAACAATTGATCTTTTCCACCTTTATTGTTAGTTGCAGTCATCTAATGGTCCACATTTTCTTGGGCCAAGAAATTTAATGTTAATTTCATCTCCACACACAAAGAGAAACACAAAATAAGATTAAAAAGAACATGAAAAGAAATACCAAAGGGCAATATGGAGAATACAGAAATCTCAACCCCCCCCAAAAAAAAAATATGTCAGTCTTAAAATATGGATGCCATGTTGCCATCTCTATTTGACAAAATTTATAGTATTTATTGAATAAATATTAAGCATTTTAGTAATTTGTTCAATAACCAATTACTGTGACAGATATACATATGGCCGATGGGCAAGTGGAGGCACGTGCCCCACTGACCCAGTAAGAAATTGTCTCGTTTGGATTGTTTTTTTTTCTTATATATATATTTTACCACTTTTTATTTTATTATTCATATTTTTATGAAATATTTGTTTGGTCAGCAAAAATTTTTTTGGTTAACTTTTTTTATTTTTTTTAAAAAATATTATTCATTATTTACATAATTCAAATTTCTTTCACTATTCATTATTATTCAATCAATTATTTTATTATTTGTCTATAAGCGTATTATACTATTCACATATATTCGTATTAAAATTTTGTATACTATCCATTACTATTCATTGGTCCGAATTTTTTCGAGTAAAGAAAAAATAGAAATGTAAGTTCGGATTTCCGAACCTAGGTTCAAGAGTCCGAAATATAGGTGAGAAAATAGAATTTAAAATAATATATAAAGTTCAGACTTCCGAACTTGGGTTCAGGAGTCTGAACTATGGGCAGGAAAATAGAGTTTAAAACGGTATAAAAGATTCGGACTTTCAAATTCATGTTGGAGAATATGAGCTATGGGCAGAAAAGTATAAATTTTAAATTGTGTTTTTAGGGATTTTGTATTAAATAAATACATATTTAGCATTCGCATATGGACACATTTCGCTTTTTCAAATTCGGATTTGAAACGACGAACATTTAACTACCTTTGCATGTTGTTTTTAATACTTGATTTCATGGTATAAAAAAGAAAGTGAATGAGATTATGTATTTTGATATTCATAATTTTATTCAAATTTTGTGTACGTATTTTGTATTTTAGTGCTCAAAATACTAAGTAATTTTAAATTATATTTTTTATTTTATATTAAATAAATACATGTATGAGTATATCTTATTTTTTAAGATTCAAATTTCAAATAATGAGAAGGCAACTACGTTTGTATGTAGTTTTTAGTATTTGATTTGATGGTGTGAAAAAAAGTGAATGGAATTATATATTTTGATATTAGTAATTTCGTTCGACTTTTGAATACGTTTTTTGTCTTTTAGTGCAAAAAAACACTATTCAAACACTTATTTACAAAAAATTATTTATACTATTCTCAATCCAAACACTTACTTACAAAATTTTCACATTTTTTTTGTTATTTGCCACGTCACTCAAAAAATTTCTCAAATAATATGCCAAAATATATTCCAAATAATGCAATCTGTACCGGACATTACTTTCTAGTCATGTACTTTTACAAAATTGTATTTGTGCTTTAAATGAATTAAAAAATAATTATATGTACGCTTGATTATTATAAATATTTATTACAAACTATTAATAAAATAAATAAAAAGTGATGTGACGTTATTTTATGATTATAATTATATTACTTTTAAAGATTTTTGGCCCATTAGTGGACTTTTTATGCAAAATTTTTCATCACTTAATTTGTTGGAGTTATTAGAATTCTTATGAAAAAGAATATTTATGAATGAAACTTTATTGGTATCATATTTATATTATAATATTTGTTAAATATATGTATATCTATGACTTCCTATGTAAATATATTGTTACAACTATTTTTTAGAGAACTTAAAAAAAAAAAAAAACACTATACTTTAGAAAACATATGAATGAAATTTCTTATTATTTATGAGAAATTGATAGTAGCACTCTCATTATTTGTTAAGGCTAAGATATACTATATTTTATATAATGACAATTCAAAAAATGGAAGGGTTGTGATAGGAATATTAAAAAAAAAAAAAGGGGTATGATAATCTTTTCGGATAATTTTATAAAGTGTCATGAATAGATATATGTAATATTGTTTTTTTATTTAATTGGTGTCCCTACTGAAAAAAAAATCACTACGTCTCTAACTAGTGAAATTAATCTCTATTCGACAAAGTTTGTGGTAGTCATTAAGTAAAAGTTAGGCATCCTTGTAATTATTCAATAACCAGTGACATTAATTCATTTAGAATGAATGACCTATTTTTTTATAAAATAAAAAAATAATGTATTATCTATTTCAAATCGAAGGTTCTCATTAGTTATTAATCAATAACTAATTATCTAGGGGTCCCATCACTTTTAAGGAAATACGAGTAAATTTAGTTCTTAACTCTACTTGTAAACCCTTTAATATGGATTAAATTTTATGGAATAAATGTCATTAAAAGATATAAGCAAGAAATTTTTTTTTGTTACTCACGTTGCATTGCAGAATGAGTATTGCAAGTCGTTAGATGATTGAAAAGTATTAAAACCTTTCTATTTTTCAATCATATCAACTATTGTCATACCTACTCCGTATTATAGGGTAAGTAATCTAAACTTACTCATAAATAAAATTATTTAAAATTTAATTCTAATCACAAAATATATAAATGGAACTTTAAAACCGGGTGATCTACTTTAAAATCATTCAATGTGATACCCAGCCAGTATCACAAATGAGTACTAAAGAATTGTTCGTTTGACTGTTGTACAATGACCGAACCTAATTTCTGGTCCGTGACCAAATTAACCCTTTCCAATAAACAAGTAGGATATGAGACATCAAGGGTCCGAACCACAAGGCTAGGAAACGGCCTTGGTCTACTGTTACTTCGATACAACCTCCCATTTGCCACCTTTCGTTCAACTTCCTTTCCTCTTCCTTCCTTTCTACACAAAAGCAAAACAAGACTGTTGAGATTTGAGAAGAAGAAAGAAACAAAAACTACTAACATCTACAAAACCAATTTTTAAATAAATCTCAGTTTCTCTTTTTCTCTCTCTCCTCACTTTTTCATGCTATAACTGGCCAGCCATTTTGTTCTTCTTCCCTTGAAAAACAAACACTCTTTGTGTTTCTTGACATGAATATAAAACAATTTCAATCTTGAAAGTGATCACATAGGCATGCATTAGGACTTTTGGATTGTTTTTTTGAAGTTTTTTATCAAAAGGGTCCAAGATTTTCTGGCTGGAATTGGACGATGGTGACAGAGGAATTGCTGAATTTTTCTGTGGCATCAATGGTGGAGGATGTTCTTCAACAGAATGGAAAGAGGCTTAATGACATTGATTTGGCTTCAAGAAAGGCTCAGGAATCTTGTATGTTATCTCAAATTTCATTCCTTTTTTTTTTTCCTATTTGATTTCTTCATGTCCCTTTTATCCACATTTTAATCATCTTGAACATGTGTATCAATCTAATTTTGTTGGTTGTAATGCATATTAATTTATGTAACATGTGATGTTAACTTTTGAGTAGAAGAGTCAACAATTATTCTTATATTGTTCAGTATATCGAAAAGATTACCTATGATTACTTGTCATCTGCCTTGTCTGTGTGATCATATAGCTAATTGGGGTGTGCATTAGGCCTGAATTTACTATAATATGCATATTGTTTTGGTTTGATACTTGAGAGGATTCTAAATGGTGGTGCTTCTATTGTAGCATTGAGAAGAAATGAAGCAGCTGGATGGTTGAGGAAGACAATTGGAGTTGTTGGGGGTAAAGATTTGCCAGCACAGCCTTCAGAAGAAGAGTTTAGACTCGGATTGCGAAGTGGGATAATACTTTGCAATGTTCTTAACAAGGTTCAGCCTGGTGCTGTGCAAAAAGTAGGATTAACCAAGCTTCTTGATTGTTGGCTTATTCATACGTTATTTCACAATCTATTGGCTACGATGTGTTGATGAATTTTTTACACTTTTCTTGTTGCTTTTAGGTAGTTGAAATGCCTTGTGATTCTGTTACTATTCCTGATGGCGCAGCTCTTTCAGCATACCAGTACTTTGAAAATGTGAGGAACTTTCTTGTAGCTATAGTGGAGATGGGGCTTCCAACTTTTGAAGCCTCTGATTTGGAACAGGTATGTAGGTCAATTTTGTAGTATGTAGTTGCTACTAGTCAAAGATACATCCACATAAGTTTAGCAGATAACACGTTTGTCTAATTTGATGTAAAAGGCACACACAAATTGCAATGTCTACGCTCACGTGCTCCAAAATATCGGAGTTTCTTGGTCTTTCAACACAACCTTTCCCATGTTTTCAATGTTTAGGGAGGGAAAGCCCCAAGAGTTGTGAATTGTGTGCTAGCACTGAAGTCATATAGTGATTGGAAACAAGGTGGTGGGAATGGATTGTGGAAATTTGGAAATGTGTTCAAAGCCGCCCCATTTGGAAAGCAATTTGTACTGAAAAATTCTGAACTATTCATGAATTCAGTATCAAGGACTTCATCAATGGGTGAGAAGTCCCTTGACAGGTCACTGAGTGAGCAGATATCATACGGTGATCTTGGGTTGGAAAACGGTAACATGGTTAGTGAGCCTACCAAGTATCATATGTAATATTCACTGTTTTGTATGAGAAATATGTAAAATTCCTTCAGCATTGTATTTGCAGGGTAACTCATCATCTTTTTATATGCTTGTACGTGGACTTCTCTTGGATAAGAAGCAAGAAGATATACCCATTGTAAGTGATTATAAGAGTTTCTTAACTATTCTCATCTAAGTTCTAAGCAAATGATTTTCATCTGTTTGGTAGCTCAGGACCACAACTTTGCACTGCTTTTTTCCACTTTGAGCAACAGAAATCATTGTTAAGACGTGTGTATTCCTGATATACTTCTGTAAGCACAACTACGCTTGAAAATTTGCAGGAAATAGAAGAGCATTTCCTGAGAAAATGATTTTATGACATGTTCACATGTCAAATATTCTATCATTTTAGTTACTGTAGGATGGAAATCATCCCCCTTAGGTTGGGTGCCTGAGAGGAGAATCCTCACACTTATGGATGACAAAATTTTAAGATCAAATAATACTAGGCTAAAATCATTGGCCTTCATTCTTGACGTGATTACACCTTATATTGCTTGTTATTGAGTTTGTGAATAGTATCAATCTGTTCTAAACCGTCTTTCCTTTGACAAGCGTTCAGTGTAAAAGGACATTGATGTTATGAAGAATGGTTCGTCATGTCCTGAAAGAACTTGGGCTTTAGGGTCTTCACTAAACATGTTTTATAAAACAGAAATTAATTAGTGGTAACCCAAATAAGAAAATAATTCCAACATTAACTTTTCCATTCACTTTCCAATTCCCTGTTTTGAGACTAAAAAAAAATCTCAATTTTTTACAGATTGTGGAAAACATGCTAAGTAAAGTTGTATGGTGGAATTTGAACAGCGGTTAGCTGCACAAATTGACCAGGTAAGCTCAATTATTTATCCATGCTGCATTTCCACTGCAGATGCAATGATATTGCCATATGAATTTCTTGCTTGCATCTTTATTTGTTGTTCACTTCTTTATGTATGTGCAGTAATTGATTCCCTGTTTTTAGGTCAAATAACTTTTGATAGATTTTAGTCTTTTGGTGTTTGACAGATAAAAGGATCTTTGAAAGATATGGCTAGTCTGGGTACTAATGAATGTCTAACAAAACAATCTTCTATTGAGGTATGCTTATTGTCGTTCAGATTCAATTGAATCAGATCATTAAAATTTAACTTATCTACAGCTGCTGTTTTCTTTATGGGTCATATATAAGTTGGATCACATGTTTGTTTCTGTTTTAATAATTAAGATCGAAATTGGGGCACCTCCAGAAATTCTAAATGAAGAATGCAGCAATAACAAAGACACTAATGAGGGCAAAGCAAATAACCCTAGATCGTGAGGCAACTGATGTTGTTAGAGAAACAGCAAAGTGAGATTAAGGTATTCTGCATGACTAGATTTCACTCTGAAATACTTCTCTGAAACTGAACCAAGGTGATAAGGATGATGATATTGATTTTACATAGGTATTGAAGTCTACCATCCAAGCAACAAAAGCAGACCTGAACTTTCTGCAAATGAAGCATAACGAGGAAGTCAGGAATCTAGGTACATGGTTCATTTCACATTGGTAGTTTTTGGTGTATGAAGATCGAGGACAAAAAAGTGACTTACTGCTGCATTTTCCCTTTTAGGGACACACCTGCAAAGCCTAGCTCATGCTGCTTCAGGATACAAGAAAGTTCTTGAGGAAAATCGGAAGCTATACAATCAAGTCCAAGACCTCAAAGGTAATCATGTTGATGTCTGGACGTGAAATGGTGAAACTTCTTAACAACATAAACTAAAACTTCATGTTTGTACAGGAAACATTAGGGTGTATTGCAGAGTCAAGACCTTTACGTAGGCAAGCCAATGGACTGAGCACTGTGGATCACATAGATGAAGGGAATATTACAATAATTACACCTTTAAAGTATGGGAAAGAAGGGAGGAAATCATTCACTTTCAACAAGGTTTTTGGTCCATCTGCAAGCCAAGGTCATTAAGGTTCCGAATTCACATATTTCTTTTCATGTATATCCCGGTTATGCATTTTTTTAGCACTAACTCTTTCTTCTCTTCTCCTGGTGGTATTTTAAAATAAAATTCTGCAGGGGAAGTATTTTCAGACACTCAACCTTTGATTCGATCTGTCCTTGATGGTTATAATGTGTGTATATTTGCTTATGGTCAAACAGGATCCGGGAAAACTCATACAATGGTAAGGATTCCTTAATGGTTAATGTGATTGTGAAAGTTGATGCATTAAATGCACCATTCAGCTTATCGGTCTTTCCATTTTCTGACTGATACTAATTATTTGTTATCAAGCAGATAGGACCCGATGATCTTAACAGAGGAGACCATGGGTGTGAACTACAGGGCATTGAGCGATTTATTTATGATCTCAGAACAGAGAAAAGATATCATTTCATATGATGTGTCTGTTCAGATGATTGAGATTTACAACGAGCAAGTCAGGGATCTCCTAGTGACTGATGGTCTTAACAAAAAATATCAGTCATTGCAGCACCTGCTGAAGTCTTCAAACTATTATTATTATTATTATTATTATTATTAATATAATGTTTAACTGATATCCTTTTTGTATTCTTAACTGCAACAAACATTAGAAATTCGAAACTGTTCCCAAAAGGGTCTAATTGTGCCTGATGCAAATATTGTGCCAGTAAAAGCTACTTCTGATGTTATTAATCTGATGAACCTTGGACAGAAAAACCGTGCAGTTGGTTCTACTGCAATGAATGATCGCAGTAGTCGTTCTCACAGGTACAGATTTTATTTTCTTGTCAATCATTCAACACTGCCCATCTATTTTCCAGTTGGATGTTGAGGTCGTAACATAATCAATCTAAGAACCTTCTTGAACCTGAATATCATTTGCCCTGTTATGCGTGGAAATTAATAAAAAGGGAAAAGATTTAGTACTTTAGCTGTGTAAGTGGGCAAGTTCTAAAATGATGCATCTGACTTTGGGAGTCTTCCAATATCATATTAGATATATTAACATATGTGGGCTACCAATTTTGCAGTTGTCTCACAGTTCATGTTCAAGGAAAAGATGTGGCATCTGGTACGACACTTCATGGTTGCATGCATCTAGTTGACTTGGCAGGAAGTGAAAGAGTTAACAAATCTGAGGCAGTGGGCGAACGATTGAAAGAGGCTCAACATATAAACAAATCTCTTTCTGCTTTAGGTGATGTGATTTCATCTCTTGCTCAGAAGAATTCTCATGTTCCTTATAGGAACAGTAAACTAACACAGTTGCTACAAGATTCACTTGGTAAGATTTGAGATTTTCTGGTCTTTTTATGAAGCACCTGTTTCATCTTTCCTTGCATAAATATAGTTATGGGATATCGGAACTTCTTTAGGAGGGCAAGCAAAGACACTAATGTTTGTTCACATGAGCCCGGAGCATGATGCTATTGGAGAAACAATCAGCACCCTCAAATTTGCAGAACGGGTTTCTTCTGTCGAGCTTGGTGCAGCTCAAGCAAACAAAGAGAGAGTTGATGTGAAGGAGCTAAAAGAACAGGTTTTTATATTAACTCCTTCAACTCCTTTAGTCCTTCAATTTTTTGGGCTAAAGACTGCAAGATTAACTTGTTGCCTTTTGTCTTCAGATCGCTATCCTTAAGGCTGCCTTGGCAAGGAAGGAAGGAGAACCAATGCACCTTCAGTGTTCAGGATCTAGCAGCCCAGAAAGATCCAGGTTAAGGTCTTCTTGGTCTTCTGCTGGATCTTCACCTTCATGTTACAGTTCTCGGGGTGCCAGTTTCTCTGGTGATCATAAGCAACGGATAGACGATTTAGATAGCCTAGAGGTACAGCCATAAATGATCTTTCTCTCTGTATTGCAGTCAAAATTTAGGCTCTTGGGCTGCTTGTACATGTTCAAAGGGATTGACTGCATGTCTAGGACAAGTTGTAGCTTGATAAGTGTCTCATTTTTTGTGGGGTTCAAAATCGGAAGTCTTTATGGATGCAAGTTTTGCACAAATCGGTTTCAGCACTATTTATTTTTTTCAAAATAATTTCTATTTCAAAATGTGGATTACCTTGATTTATACATATTTGTAACCAGGGAAAGTGGATGAGAATGGAATTGAGGTTTGACAATTTGCAATCTTGTCTGCAGATTAGGAACAACTCTGCATCAAAGCAGAAAAGACAAAGCTTAGATCTCCAGGACTTACTAATGAATTCACCTCCTTGGCCACCTGTTGGAAGTCCTGGTTTAAAGGATGAGGAGAAAGAAGCTGTCTCTGGTGATTGGGTGGACAAAGTTATGGTTAATAAGCAAGATAGTGGAAGAAGTGATAACACGCTAGGATCTTTGCAACATGGGAAGAAGAAAGCAGACAGTTACCAGACACGTTTTACCAGAAACTCAATACTCGAAATCAGATAGTCACAGATGATTCTGATGAACTAGAAGCCACAACAGGTGATTCTTCTGAGCAGGACTTCCTTTGGAAACCCAATGTTCACAAAGTTTCGAACAGCTCAAATGGTTCAAATTTAAAGAAACCTAGTCCGAAGCAAGCAAAGAGTCCAGATATAAGGTATTGTAGATACTCGTTTAATGTCTATTTCCAGCCTTTTAATTTGACAACTAAAATGAGAAGGTCTTACATACTCAACAATGAAAACAATTTCCAAAAAACAAGGCATACGGTTTGGACTGCTATTATTTGGGATATTATTTGGAATATTATTGGAATAATTAATGTAACAACAGTTGAGATGTGATGTACGTGACGTAAAAAGGTAGTTGAAAAATGTGTGAGGAAATGATTGCAAAATATTATTCTGAGAATAATGAATAACTGAACAATATAGCCACCTCCGACTCATATCGTTGTTACCTTAACTCATATAGCCAACTTAAAGTGAATATGACAAGAGGCCTTCAACGGGATTGAAGACATAATAGTTTCACTTGTGTTTATGTTCTTTTGCCTTATAATTTGAATGATATAGTTTAGTTCTATAAATACCTACATTTTGATGTCAGTAGGAGTTCTATTCCCCCTCCACCATCAAGAAGACCTTCCAATGGGAGTATTTCATTGCTACCAAAGACTGGAAAGCAAGCAGTTTCTAGCGATGCAAAAAGAAAACCAGGGAGTTGCAAGTGATAAATGCAGTGTCGAATTTGGTTTGGGGCATTAGAAAGGCCAAACAGGCATGCAGTTTCTGTGGAGAGATTTGGTTTTTTTTGCTCCTTCTTTTATGTTCGTGTTCATAAGCTTTCGAGTGTGGGATGCTAGGTGCACAGGGTGAGAGAGTGAGAGATGAAGCGATGATGGCTCCGGTAACTGAAGTGTCCAGTGGTGATCTTGAACTTTTTGATGTCCCGCTCAGGAGTGTTATAGAGTTGTTTATAGTGTTGTTGATTCTTTTCTCTACTTTGTTCTTTCCGTTGTTCTTATTCGTTTGGTTGGCAAAATGGGAAAATAAACACTACAGATTCTGTCTTAGTACCTGTCTCGGCTCTGTGGATGCTTAACAAGTACACTATAGTTTATGAACTACTTCGTATTATGTCCGACTGCACGTATCAAATATATGAGGTGCGAGATTGGACATTGGTAAAATATATGAGGTGCGAGATTGGACATTTGTCTTAATAAACCTATAATTTTTTTTTTTTCATTTATAAATCCAAGTACAAAAAAAGAGAATTTTACAAGCATTTTTTGTTCATTTCTCTTTACAGGAACTAAACATATTAAATATAAATTAGTGAAATAAATAAATATATTCTATTTAAATACAAACATGTAAAGTTATTTAAATAAAAGATAGTTTCCTTACTAGCATTATATTTAATATGTTATTTAAATAAAAGATATATGTTTCCTTACCAGCATTATATTTAATATGTTTTAGTTGTGCAAAAACGAAAGGAATAGAAATTAATTGTAAAATTTTCATTTTTTATATTTATTTTTATAAGTGAAGAGAATAATATATAAATTGATTAAGAAAATTTTGATAACTCATAAAGTTCTCTTATGGTTATGAAATAAAAAAATTAAAAAGAAACATTAAAAATGAAATAAAAATGTAACTAATTTGTCCACAAATTTTAGAAGGTACTTTTGTCAAAATAAATGTCCACATCATCCTTTTGTATTAAGTTATATTATAAAATCTTTTAAAGGGGTAAAGTGTATACTATATCAAGAGAGTAAAGTGTAATACACTATTGGTGTGACACCATTTATATAAGTAATATGTGTCTTTATGATAATATGTGTCACTCATCTAAAATGTGTCACGCGAGTGTCATATCAAAAAGTATTACAGAAACCACACCCTATTGGTTATTGTTTACTTTGTTTCTTGTTGTATGTCACGCTGTGGTAGCATTAAAAGAAGACGAACATCATTAGGTAAGCTGAGTCTCTACAATATTTGGTTACAACAATTTTGCTTTCATTGGAAGGTATTGAAATTTGAACTGTTGTAAAATTGTGAGAAAAAGAAAAAAAAATAATCAAATTTCAATATGGCATCAAAGGTAAACTGAAGAGGTAATCTGAATTTGCAGTAAATATGTTGTACCAGGATTAAATGATTTCTAGAAAAGGGTTCAATTTCGTTAAAAAATTAGCAATTGAAAACTTATGCCTGCAAGAAAGTATTTTGAGTTCCAAAAAATGGTCCATTTCAAAATTATCCTCCAACAAGTACCCCTTGGTATCAAAAAATGTTTCCATGGCTCGGTTGAAGCTCTCAATTAATTCAAAGGGCTATAATTATAAGATGGTTGGATGGTAAAATTACTTTTATTTAAAACGATATTTATCTAAAAAAATTTCATTTCCTAGGGTTCTCAGTATTGAACCGTCCTTTAAAAAAAAGATGTGTAAAATATCGTAAATTTCTTTATAGTATGTCCATAAAACTCATAATTTTTGTGTTTAAAAGTATACTTTAAACCTACATGTACTTTAAACTAAAAGATTATGTGGATGAGAATCATTCGAACTAATGAATTTTACTAAAATAACTTATTTGCTCTCTTTTCATTCTTAACAGATGGGTCACTTGACCAGTAGACACAAAACCACCAAAAAAAGTGGGCTGCCCTCTCATTCCCATCCAGCATCCTCCACCAGCAATAACCACAGAGTTCCCCCATCAAATGCTCCATCTATTACATGGGAAAAATACCAAAAATCACCAATAAAGTAGATTAACCGAAACTTCTAACCAAATCAAGGATTATTTCTTCTTTTTTTTTAAAGAAAAACTTGGAATGTGAGGGGGAAGGGACTACAGCAATGAGGAGAGAAGGAAAGGAGGAGACTTGGAGAGATTAGTGGTGGAAAGATGACAGGAAAAGAGAGGGAAGGATTGAGGATGGGTGATCTATTGCTCTAGGAAAATAGAGGGAGGAAGAAGAATAAGGGGAAGGGGAAGAGGCTGCATGGGGGATGGGGATGGGGATGGGTGACGGGAAAAGAGAGGGAGGAGGAAAGAAGGAAAAAAGTAAGAGGGGAAAGAGGCTGCGAGGGGGATAGGTGATAGGTGACAGGAAAAGAGAAGGAAGAAGGGGACGGGAAGGGAAAAAGAGAGGAAGAGAGAGAAGGAGGAGGGGGAGATAGAAGGGACTACCGGTTATGGGAGGAGCAGAAGTTGCAACTGGGGATTGGAGAAAAATAAATGAGTGGTGCAAGACGGGAGGGTGCTGTTAATGGTGGGTGGTTGAGGATGTTGGTAGTGGTGGTTCTTTTTGAAAGGTGGAAAATCAAGCAGTAATTTTGTCATAAAAGTTAATATTCTTAATGGAAAAACGATAAACACTCATATGGCTTTGGTTTCCTGTGGCACTTGTGTGACATCACTTAGATAAGTGATATGTGTCTCTCATTTAATATTTATTTTTGGTAGGCATAATATGTGTCACTCATTTAAATGGTGTCACTCTCATAGGTCGTGAGTATATTTTAAACTCCGTTAAATTAAATAATTTTCGTTATTTTATCATTTAATCTAAACTATATGTGGGTTTAAGGTACATTTTGAAACACATTTCAGTTATAAGTAATACAAACATACAACATGAGGTTTTACAATAATTTACCCTAAAAAAGAGTAAATTACCGTAAACTCCATGTGGTATAGTTTTCATATCCATAAACCCCATGTATTTTGAAAATATATCTTAAATCTCTATGTGATCTGGACTGAATAGTAGAACGAACGAAAATAATTCAAATTGATAATTTTGGTTAAAATTACGTCCTTATCCCATATTTAAATTAGGATAAATTACTATGAGCCCCCATGTAGTATGACTTTAGATCCATAACCCCCATATATTTTTAAAGTATAGTTTGAACCCATGTAGTCTGGAATGAATGGTAAAACACACAAAAATTATCTAAAGTTAAAGTTTTTGGTTGAAATTTCATTTTTACACATATATAATTCAACGTCAAGGTTTATAAATAATTCATTTTCTCTATTTTAAAACATTTTAGCTTTCAATTTGTATGATGAAAAAAATGAAGCAAGTGACATTAGTTTATTGTTATAATTAAAGATCTTTAAATTAATGCACCAAAAAAAAAAGAAAAATACCTTATCTAGCCTTGTAGTTGTGATTTTTTTGTTGTAGATGATAGAAAAGTGTAGCAAATTTAAGAATAAATTTATGTGGGTAACAATAGGTTGAGCATAAAATTTTAATTTTTTTTGGTGGGAAAACGAATTTTCAAGTAACAACTCACGATATGGGCACGTGTATAGTAAACAAGATTAGTTTGAATGATTTACATTTGTTTTACCATTTAGTCCAGATCACATAGGGGTTTAGGTTATATTTACAAAAATATATAGGGGTTATGAGTCTGAGATTCATACTATATCGGGGTTTACAATAATTTATCTTAAACTTTTTTGAAAAAATATATATTTTTCATTAAATACTCGCATCAGAACGCCTGCTTTTCAAACTCCGTTGAATTCAATGATTTCCGTCCATTTTACTTCTTGATACAAACTATATAGGGACATAAAGTATATTTTCAAAACATATGAAGGTTATTAGTCAAAAGACTATATACCATATAAGAATTTACAGTAATTTACAAAAAAGAAAGATAAAATGCATTAAGTACAATGAATAAATAAAACATAAGCATATACATAAATGGAACATAATTGATAAAAGAAGTGCTTCAAATCATTCACCACAGAAAGCATTCTCGGATTATCAAAAGTTGATTTATTAACAAGAATATATTACTGAGATTCTCTTTCAAACTCGAGCATGGAAAAATTTAAATGAGATTAGAATCTATACTATATATAAAGTTTAAATATTTTTTCTATCGGTGTTCGTCACTTGATAAACTACTTATTATACCCTTATATTAAAAGATAAAAATTAGTAACTATGTTTGTATGAAATAATTACTGTTAACCTCTAATTACTAATAACTTACACACAAATTCTTTTTATTTTTATTTCTTATTAATTTTTTAAACCACACACATAGATGTGTGCCTCACACACTAGTTCTAATTAAGGTATTTTTATAAATTCTCACATACTCGTATTTTTGTCAATAGTGTTGAGTTGCAATTGTTGCCCAAACAAACCAAACTCCACATGTACCGAGTGTACTTCCACGAGAAATCAAAGCCAGCTTGATTCTAAATCAAGAGCTCTTTCAAATCAAAATATCTAGATGTGTACTAGGGGTGAAGCTAGGACCCAAAGTTAGTGGGAGTAAAAAAAAATTTAACGTAAAACAAGGACAAAAATTATGTTAATAATAAATTAAAATACAAATGATAAACTCAAAAAATTAGAACTTAATTAAATTTATGATAAACCAAGTTATAATAAATATTCATTATAGTAATTATGTATTATGAATATATTTTCAAGAACAATTAGCATTTTTTTGTTTTATGAAATATTTGTCATTGTTTTGTGATAAAGGTGAAAATAAATATATTTTAACATTTTAAGTGTCAATGTTTGGATAAAAATCAATTTAAAGAAATTTAAGGGAGACAATTAGAAGAAAATTATAAAAAATTCTAAAATGTTTAGGCTATTTTATAATTTTTTCAAAGTTGCTGGGTGCAGTTGCCTTCCCTCAACTCCCTTTAGATTCGGCCCGGGCAAAACTGAATATGAACCCCAACAGCCATGCAAGCCATTATTGACTTTCTTTTCCTTCATGAATTGACATGCACCCTATAAAGTTGGGTGTGTTCATCCGCAGTCCAACTCTCAAGGTCTCTTTTGTAATTTGTGTTGAAAAAATCTGAACCAAAGGATTAAGGGTCTTTTCTTTTTCTTTTTCTTTTTCTTTTAGAGAAATAGGATTAAGGGTTTCCTTATTTTCAGGGAACCCCAAGGAATAGCCGGTCAGCAAGCATAATATTGCAAAATAAGTATTCAGCGAATAAAATTCTATAATCTCGTTAAAAAAATCATACTGCATACTTTTAAGTTTAGTATAATACAATATTATATGTTTTTAAACTTATATTGTATAGTTTTTAAATATGTAATATAATTTCCGAATAATATAATTACTCGTATAATATTTTATATCGGGTTGCACCCCATTAACAAATGTATCATTCGTGATTGTTATCCATTAGTTGATATTAGTAGGAGAAAAAAAATCTTATAATAAAATTTTATTGAATTACTTTCTTGCTAATATTGATTTGCTGCATGAGAAAAGAAAATGAACAGGATGTAGCGCATACCTAATTCTTGTTGTTGGTGACAAGGTGTTGGTGATGTAAGGGGAGGGTTTAAAGTCTCGCATTGGTGGATAATTATGAAAGAGTCTAGTACCCAGAATTTTAACATCAATTAGTTAAAAAACTGTTACGGTTGTAAATTTGTAATATCCAAAAATGGCCCACGGTAAAAAGAAGAATTAAAAATTTTGAAGGTCATTCAAGAGAGAACTCTCTCTCTCTTCCCAGTAGAATGAAGCACCAATTCAAATAATGAAAGAAATACTTAGATGTAAAGTGGTGTTTGATCAATTCCATCTATATGATTATAGCATACAACTTTTCGCACATTTGAGGTTATTGTTATGGTATGATTAATTTCTTGCCATTCTTGTTGACAATCTTCTTTTGCGGTTTGCATGTATCTGAGTTGTCTTTCGTTTAATTGTTGCTTGTTTCTTTTGTACTATCTGGAACCCACATAATTTTCCTCAAAAAATTTCTGGCTGTTTACCAAATTTGGAAATAAACCCTCGAGCCAAATTTTTTTTTTTTAATGGGTAGAAACTTTTAGGCTTTACATGTAGCAAATTAACAGCTGCAGTCAACCCACTTGATTTTCAGATATAATGAATAGTAGTATCTAAAGATGTCCAGCACTTTGTATATTTTTCTTAGTGATAATTTCATAATACTCCACAGAGGTTTATGCTAATATCATTTAACACCCTCTAGAACTTTCAAAAATATCACTTAGAATTTTTAAGAGGATCAAAACGCTTGTATATGTCACTATAAACAAGAATTTAGAACATGTAGAAATACATTGCATATTATAATGAAAATGTTGTTGGTATTTTGTTTAGTAAATCACAAACTTATAAACTAGAAAAAAAATTAAATGTATTTTTATCGATATTAATTGGTGAAAAACATGAAAAGTAACAACACAATGTTATTTTGTTAATAATTATATTTATACATCCCAATTTTTTTTTCCTTTTTCTTCAACCACTTTAATAAATTAAAATTTTGTTACAAGGTGTAAAACAGAGATGAAAATACTTTCTTTCTTCTTAAATCAATTTTTCAAGAATGTTACAACAAAAACAGAATTAGGGAAGATAAGTGATATTTTTGAAAGTTCGAGGGTACTAAGTGACATTAACATAAATCTTAAGAGAGGTATATGAAGTTATTCCTTTTCTTAGGGAAAAGATAAATTAACATTTGCTATTTATCAATGAGAACTAGAAAAAAAACATGTGTAACACTCATGATTTGTTGAAATTTTAAATTTTTAAAAAATAAAGGAATAATCAATGAATGATAACATAAAAAACTTACCAAATATAAAAATTTTACATGTTGACATTTTTAATGAAAAGTTATAAATTTTAAATATTTTTGTTTTTTCTTAATTACTTTCACAATTTTTTTAATTTTTCTTTTTTGTATTATTATTTGTTATTCGATACCACATTATATAAAATTTATTTTCTTCTCAAATAATTAAACAAACGATTTCTTTTATGAGAACAATGTATGATATTTCATATTATTACTATTTCTTTTTTATGCACCTTAGCTATAATTTTCTATAGTGACACACTATGACATGTTCAATTATACATAAAAACTTTTTCGTAGTGTTGAACTTTTTATATCTATATATTCTTTATTATTACGAAAAGATAAAATTACTATAAAGAATCAAACATCATTTTATTAATGAAGTGTGCTGAAATGACAATATTTTTATTATGAAAAAAATATGCATTTCAAAGGAATATAAAGAACAACTTCTTATGTCCAAATTTTATAATGATTTTAACATATTGTATGACACCTATCCATAATATAAAAATATATTAGTTTATTCTGTTTAGTATTTTTATATACAAGGAAACATCAAATTTGTTTTATATCTTTGCTCTTTACATTTTAATTAAGTTCATTTTTTCTTTTTTTTTCCTCATTAAAAATGTACTTTATTGTTAGCAATTAGCAATTAATGGTTGTATTAATTGTTCAATCAAGTATGCTCTTGTATTTTAAATTATTTTTATAAATTTTCATATGCCAATACCATCTAATAACTATCTTGAGTAAAAGTATAAATTTTTGCCTCTATGCTAATGTGATTAATTGATTTTGTTACAAGATGAGGTTGTTATACTTTAGGATCAATATATAATAATTAATTAATTGTTCATTATAGCAAATAAGTTAAATTGTTGGTTTTAAATTTATTAGATGCTATTCGATACCACATTATATAAAATTTATTTTCTTCTCAAATAATTAAATAAACATTTTCTTTTATGAGAACAACGTATGATATTTCATATTATTACTATTTCTTTTTTATGCACCTTAGCTATAATTTTCTATAGTGACATAGTAATGACATGTTCAATTACACATAAAAACTTTTTCGTAGTATTGAACTTTTTATATCTATATATTCTTTATTATTACGAAAAGATAAAATTACTATAAAGAATCAAACATCATTTTATTAATGAAGTGTGCTGAAATTATTTTTATTATGAAAAAAAAAATGCATTTCAAAGGAATATAAAGAACAACTTCTTATGTTCAAATTTTATAATGATTTTAACGTATTGTATGATACCTATCCATAATATAAAAAATATATTAGTTTATTCTGTTTAGTATTTTTATATACAAGGAAACATCAAATTTGTTTTATATCTTTGTTCTTTACATTTTAATTAAGTTCATTTTTTCTTTTTCTTTGTTTCCTCATTAATAATGTACTTTATTGTTAGCAATTAGTAATTAATGGTTGTATTAATTGTTCAATCAAGTATGCTCTTGTATTTTAAATTATTTTTATAAATTTTCATATGCCAATACCATCTAATAACTATCTTGAGTAAAAGTATACATTTTTGCCTCTATTGTAATGTGATTAATTGATTTTGTTACAAGATGAGGTTATTATACTTTAGGATCAATTTATAATAATTATTTAGTTGTTCATTATAGCAAATAAGTTAAATTGTTGGTTTTAAATTTATTAGTGTTAATAGTTTATTTCCCTCATAGAATTCAGCTTACCTTTACCAAAAAAAATTCCATTCAAATTTAATATCAAAATTTAATAATACACAAAAGATTTATACATGGAATAAGAAGTACTTCAAATGAATAAATAACAATTTATACCTCAAACAAAATATTTTATCCAAGTAATGCAGGCTTGGCCGAGGTTTTGAAATTGAAAATCACCAATAATACTTTACAATTAATGAGCCGTAATATGATAATCTATAATTTATCGTCCCAAGTTTTGGTGGCTTTTGACCACGTTGGGTATTAGTGAAAATTAAAAAACATGCACAAAGATATTAAATGGGATAAGAATTACCTCAAATAAGATTGTATTATACGGGATGTTCGGTTGTGATTACGAATTTGAAAATAAGATTATCAAAATAATGAGAATGAGATGAATTGACCTGTGTTTTGATGATCAATATGTATCATTAATGTGTAATGTCTTACGTGGTGGTTATTTATTCCAATTAGTATGTGGAATGTTTTTTTTTACTTTTTTAATTCTATTTTTTATTTTTTTAATTATAGCATGTGAAATGTTAATAGTAGGAAATAAGGTTCAAGTAGGAAATGGATTCAAGAAGGAGATAGGAAGTAGGAAAGAGAAACAAATAATTAAGTATGTAGTTAGTTAAATTAGCCATACTATTTCGTGTGGGAATAGTGTAAGGGTAGTAGAATTTGTGTTTATTTTTATATTTAGGTTGGGAAGTAGTATTTGTGTTTTTTAGGAGTAAAAAACTATAAACAAAAATCAAAGTCATTAAGGTTAATATTGAAATTAAAAAAAAGAGGGAAAACTATTATATTAGTCATTCACATTACCCATTTATATTTATTTAGTCCCTCACTTTTAAAATGATGATTTTTAGTCCCTTACATTACCCATTTGTATTTATTTAGTCCCTCACTATTAAAATGATGATTTTTAGTTCCTCACAAATGTAAAATGTCAAATTTCGGTACCTGGACTAAATCCCGAGCACTTTTTGGTCTAAATTAATCGTGTGTTGTTCATATGACATATTTTTTGAGTAAAATTTAGGAACTTGTTTTTCCTTTCCAACACAAAAATCGAGCATCAGATTGGATTATAAAGTTTGGAAAAAAAAATACCACAAGTCAGATATTGAAATAATCTTAAATACAAACAAATTGCTAATCAATCACTTACTTCATATCCTTCGCACTCATAAAACATTCTATTCAGATGAACAATTTATAAATTTGTCATCGAAAAATATGTCATGTGAACAACACATGACAAATTTAGGCAAAAAATACTCAAGATTAGATTTTGGGACCAAAATTCAACGTTGTATATATGTCAGGGACATGACAAATTTAGGCCAAAATGTTTGGGATTTGATTCAAGGACCAAAATTTAATATTTTACATTTGTCAGGGACTAAAAATCATCATTTTAAAAATAGATGTTATAATTTGACTAAATAAATACAAATGTGTAATATAAGGGACTAAAAATTATCATTTTAAAAATGAGGGACTAAATAAATACAAATGCATAATGTGAGGGACTAATATAGTGGTTTTCCCAAAAAAAAGGAGAGAAATAGGAGAAATACTTGAAGGGAGAAATATAAAAAGGAGGAAAATAATTTAAATTTATATATATGTTATAGATAGATTATAGATTATATATATAGATAGATAGATAGATTGTGACTTATAAATATAGATTTGTAAGTGTGTAAGCGATATTACGTTACCCACAAGAAGTCTCACAAAATTAGAAATTACAGGTCATTGAATTGAAATGAAACCAAGAAGCCTAATTGTTAAAAGATAATTTACCAATGGAATTACCATATCCTGGAGTAGATGTTTGTAAATTTCAGTTATAATAAAGAATAATTTGCTGTTGGGAAAGCATTATCTAATTTTTTTTTGAAGATTTAAATTTATCAGTTTCAGACTATTTCAGACATTGAAATTCTTTTTCTTTTTTTTTTATTAAAAAAAAAGCATCATAAATTCCAAATACTCGTATCTGACAACTCATAAATACATTAATAATTTCAAATGCTCCTATCTGACAACTTGGATAGACATTAATAACTCCTATGTTATCTGATCTTTGATGTTGTAAAATAATAATAGAATTAGAATTCATACAAAAATGAAGTAAACCAACCTTGCAGGAATAAAGAATATACTGGCAAATTGCAATTGTTAAAGAATACGTACATGATTGCCATACATCTAAGAATGAACTGCCAAACCAAAACTTTAAAATTAAAGTAATGGGCAACTTGTATAACATTAATTACTAGTTAGACATTTCAATGGGAATAGATTGAAGATATTTAGGTTTGCAGGCGTGTTGACGAACCTTTAGTGTCAAATGATTCGGAACTACTGCACTACGCTTGTTGGTTTGGTAGATGACATGGTATGAAATATTGAGATTGTGGTGAATAAAAAAATTAGGGAATTTTACAGTTTTCTTGAGGAATCATAACTCTAAATTTAAAAGTTTGTACAATATAAATTTTTAAAACATATAGTGTTGTACTGCATAAATATTTAAAGCACACGAAAATGATTCGCTAAAAAAAACTGTAGAATTTTCCTAAAAAATTTTAGGAATTATTTTGTTAAATGTATGCAATGAGGCATCTTCCTTGTGATAGAGAAAATAAAACGATAATCAAGATTTTGAGTGTAAGAGGAGATCCAGCCTTCCAAGTTTCCATTGTCATTTAACAATTTGTTAGATGAAGCGTGGATTTGGATCCTCTAATCGCCATCTTTGCCTATATTTAAATAATTAAATTTTGATAAAACAATCTTAACATAATATTAGTTTTATTTTATTGAGTAAATTATGAATCCGAAATTCAATTCATTCGGAAGAATTTCACTGTTGAATTATGTATTACATTGGATAGTGTAAACAATTTTAAATTTTGATAAAATAGTAAAATGGTGGGATTAAGGTTTGGTTTGTTTGTGTTTTGTTTATTTATATGAACATGATTTTAATTATGAGTGATTTTTATTTTTAAAAATATTTTAAATTTTATTTTTAAGAGTAAATAGATGCTCCTCAATTTACCTTTAAATAAAAAGGATCCTTATATAGGAAGTGTAACTCAAATTAGTAATACGTTTTCCATCTAACTTATAGATAATATGTTTGAGTCGCAAAGAAAATAAATGGAGATCAAATATCGATCCTAGTTGGGAAAAAAATAATGAAAGATTTATTAGTTCATACTATGTCAGTTTTTGAAGTTGATTAGAGGACAAAAAAGAATGTCACTTCCCTTTTTCTTTTGGAAAATTCTTTAAATGGGAAGACAAAAGGAAAAAAGAAAAGAAAAACAGAATAATATTGTAAAAGATTTAACTCTTATTTCAAGATGAGAATAGCTGAATTTTTTATAAAAAAATAAAAATAAAATTGTTTTCTTAGATATGGATTATATTGCCACACATGCTCAAACATGTCGTGTTTCACACGAATTGTCTTTTGGTAATTGAAGGCTTTGTTGCAAGAGCTTGCTTTTAACATTTTCCATAACTTCATGCAATTTATTATTTAAACCCACACACTCACACACTCACATATATTCCTTAATTAGTCACTTTTCAACTTTACTTTTTACAAAATAAATAAATAATAATAATAATACTTGAACCTCTAAAAATACCCACTAGACAAATCTAAATATTAAAATAATCTTCTGGCTATATAGTTGTATTTCTGCAAAGTATATATATGTATATCTGTTTCCCTATTCCTTCAAGGGTTGTATTAGTATATTAAAGAAATTTAAAAGCTAGCTAGTTGGCTCTACTTAGTTTACATTAATTATCAATTTGTTCATCTTAAATTACCATAACATTGACAAAGATTAAAAAATTGGAAGGGGGTAATCCTGTATAGACGAGCATGGATTAACTTCTTCATTTTTGTCATTACAATGCAAAGACAAAGATAAACTTAGTGTTATGCATTAAGAAAGGTATCTTAATTATGGACAAACTGTGGAATCTATAAAAGAAAATTTTGTCGTCCAAGTGCGATTGCATAGTTCCAACCATTTTGTGTCAAAAAGCGTATCTAATTAATCTCTTCAACCAATTAGCTTCGATTGTGGTGGGAATCCATCAATTACAAAATTTACAGTACATGGCCCCAATTAGTGAATTTAGTAGGAGATTGGATAAATTTCACTTATACCCCTATGGTTTGACAATTTTACACATAATCCCCTTATGATTTAAAACCTATAAACACACCCTTGCAATCTAGAAATTTTAGTTTAAATGTCCAACTGAGGGAGAATGGTTTAACTAACGGAACTCTTAAAGTAGTCAATTATACCCCTGTGCCTTTCTTAAATTAAAAAAATAAAAAACCATAAAAATCGGAAAAGTAAAAAAATAAAATTAAAAAAAAGAGAAATTCAGGGAAAAAATTAAATAAAACAGAAAAATGGGGGGGTGGGGGGTGAGAAAAACTAGTTGGGCTGAGGGTACCGGAAGTGAGCAGAACAAAGGGATGGGGGTGACAGGAGTAAGCAGAACAAGGAAGTGGGGGATGAAACAGTGATGGGGTTGAATAGGGAAAGGATGGGGATGACGGGAGTGCGAGTGCTGGTAAGCTTGGGTAGGAGGGTTTGGGGGACGGGAGAGTAGAATGGGGGTAGGAAGGGTTTTTTGTGGGGAAGAGAAAGGATGGGTAGTGGGGAACCAAATCAGGGGGCAAGGTTGCGAAGGGATGGAGTGATCAAGAACTAGATGAGACGATAGAGATTGGGGGTGACAAAGCAGCAAATTTGGATGGGAGGGGGGCAGAAGTGCCAAGAGTGACGGGAAGTGGATAGACCTGAGTGATGGGGGTAATGATGGAGCTTTAGGGATAGTGGTTATGGCTGGTTGGGGAGGAAGAAGGGTGACTATGGTTGATGGGGGAGGAAAATGGCTTTTTTTTTTGTTTTGAATTTGACCTTAAAGTTTTGTTTAAGTTTATTTTGTTCCTTAAGTATTTTTTTATGTATAATTTTGATTTATTAAGGGTAATTTGGAAAGAAAATTGTGCAAGATACCAAAAATTTCAAAATCATATAGGTACTTCTGCACCTGGCATCAAAATTGTGTTTGTAGGTTTTTAATCTATCGGGGATTACGTAGAAAATATCAAACTATAAAGGGTATAAGTGGAATTTGCCTAAGAAATTTTATTTTCCAAAGTAGTTTATGTGCAATATGGAATTTATCAACAATTGGGACATAAATTTTATAATCACCATTCATATTTATATTTTTGTTATTATGGACTATTCCTCTCCTATTTATTGCACTTCAAATTGTTATTCAACCATTTAAAATTAGCCCGAACTCCGACCGGGCATCTCAAAGTAGAATTTGATGACTGCCTCGGGATTGTCCCATTCCATCTAGTGGACTTCTCCATCATTTCATTCACCCACCAGTACCAATTCCCTTTTTCAATTTTAATCCATCGATTATTCCAACAAAATCTCATCAAGGATCGTCCGTATAAGTCCGGTCTAGTTCATTATCTCTGCAGGTTTGGTAAGCTTACTAAAATTTTTATAAATTCAATATATTCTCACAAAATACCTCATGAGAAATTACACAATCATATAATTTTCTCTATTAATTACAAAACTGATTTAAATATTATTTAAAATGTTCCCCTTCCCTTTTTTTTTTTTTGTAAATAATCTATATTTTTTTGTAAATATGTGAGTACGACAGCAAACAAAATTTACCTGAAAAAGTTTGAAGCTGTTTTTAGGAAGTTGGCAAAAAGCGATAGTGGTTGTGCTCCTGGCCTAATTACTAAAATCTTTATTTTTACCCCACTACTTATATAATCTAGATTCATACAATCTCCAGTTTTGCGCAAAATATGAAACTCCCTTATAACATGAATCAGTGGCTAACTTATACCTTTTCTTTGTTATAAGTCCAGTATCATATAACGACTGCGCTAAATACATATATAATCCATATATATATATATATATATATATATATTTTTTTCAATCACATTCAGTACGTGGTCTGAGGAACCTCATGATGAGGAAAATCATCAAAAGTTCTCCTAACATAGAATACCCCCAAGCTAATCCACGAGATCAAACAGGTTCTTGTCTCAAGATTTCAAGTCCAGTCTTTTACACAATTTGTTATGAACTAGATAAATGTACGAAAGTTTCAAAAACCTATAGACATAGAAACTGATAAGTCGAGCATTTACTCAGTTTAAACTTAGCACAATCAAGTCATTAACTAAGGTCCATCATCAAATTAATAGAAGAGAATTTAGAAAAGAGTGCCTCCACCTAAAGAAAAGTTATCCACGTATAAGGAATGACAGAAAATTCTTACATGAATCTGATTCACGGTAGATGAAATAGATCTTTAATCCACATTCATCCGCGACATTCTAACTTATTAAAAATAAATTTTTTTAAAGTGATATGAATAAATATGGATCAAAAAATCTATTTCATTACCGTGAATTTAGTCCTCATAAAAATTTTCTAGGAAGGACGCCAAACAAACCCCCACCAAGGAGCATCTAACACATTCACCAAAGGGGCACCTATCATGGTAAGGGGCGCCTAGTGACACTCTATCTCAGAGGACGACCAGATCCTTTTCCAACTCGTTCTTCACCAAATGCTCAACTCCCCCTTCAGACTATCATTCACAAGAGACAAACTCGAAAGTTTTCTTCATGGAGATCAAGTTTCATAAAGAAGTACAATTTACAAGAAGTGCCCCCTCACCTGCGCTAACAGGTTATAAGTCAAAAACTTATCATAAGATGAGCATTGCAACCGCCAAAGGAGAAGGGGCAAGCACTTTGAAATACCGTCAAAATGTAGGCTCTTTATGATTTATTTACTTGAAACACAACTATGAGTCTAAGAGCAAGTTAAATTCAAAATTTTACTAAATTTGATTTTTCGAAGTATAGTTGTAATATTACATTTGGTGTTAACAGAACAACAACCCATTTCTTTTGGATATTCTCACAATCTTCTGAAATTCACAATTGACTTTTTAGATTAAACTGACGGATTTTTAGAGCTGTATTTGTTACATGTTTATTAACCTATTTCTTGAGGAAAATAGTCAAGCTTCTACATTATAACAATTGGAGAAGATTTGAATATTGTTCATATGTTTTAAATAGGAACGCAATAATATGCATCATTGGTTGGTTGTAAAAGCAATTACAAAAACAGTTTACTTTACTCAAAAAATTCATTAATTAACTGATGTTCGAGTGTATATCAATTTTGTCTTGTTAACTTCTCAATAATTCAAGGTAGTACTTTTATTTGACATATGGAAATTATGCCTGAATTTCAAGGGTAAGACTTTCTTAAAAAACAAGAAAAAGTCAACAAAAAAAAAAAACTTTCCTCAAGTCTAAGATTATAAATTAGATTAATTGAATGAACTTTTAAATTTAACTTTAAATATATATATCTTTATTTCAATTTAACTTGTTAATATTTAAAGTGTGCTTAAATGAAGTTTTGTTAAGTCAAATTTGACTACAATTAAAGGTACTAGTAACTTGATTCGTGTTTTCTTAATTTAGCACGAAAAACTGTCATTTTCCAAAAAAATAAAATAAACTTTTGTGTCATTTTTCAACAAATAATAAAATAAAGGAAAAACATAAATGTCCCAATCTAAATCCCCCCACACCACCCCATGCCATGTCCCTAAACCAGCCTTTCTTCCCCACTCTCTCTCTCTAGAATTTTCACCCTCCCTCACTTCAGGGTTTCCGAATTTCAACAATTCAATCCAGCTCATAAACTACTACAACTATACTAAATTACCACTAATCTGCGGCCATTTCTCCCTCTTTTCCTCTTCAATTGATTGCTTCTAAATGCATTCACCGTAAGTCTAGTCTTTCTCCCTCCCTCTTCTTCTTTTGCACTCCCACATTTTTTTTATTTATTTATTTTTTATTTTTTTCTTGTACCTGAAAAAAAAGATTTGATTTATGAAGGAAATGTAGTATATGAATTGATTTATGACTGCTTATTGAAAAAATTTAGCATCCATTGTAGTTAATTGATCGATCTGTGTGTTATTTATGGCTTAATTTCTGGTATTGTATAAATGCCTATGAATTGTTCGATGAAATGCAACGAAGAAGAAGAAGATTCAATTAAGGAGGAGAAAAGTTTTGGTTTTGATTTTGATTTTGATTTATTTATTTATTTTTTGATTAGGGTGTGGAAGATGAGGGTTTTGCATACTCGGGACGAGATATAGAATGAGTAAAGTGGAGGTTTCGATGACGAAGCAAAGGCCACCACTTGTATGTCCTCTTGGGACTTTGATTGGTCGGGAGCTAAGGAATGAGAAGGTGGAGAAGCCAACGGTGAAGTATGGGCACGCTGCTCTGGCGAAGAAAGGGGAGGACTATTTTTTGATCAAGCCTGATTGCCAGAGGGTTTTGGATAATCAGTTGGCTCCGTTCTCGGTTTTTGCGGTAATTAGATTCTTATAAATGGTCTATTTCTTGAAGGGTACTTGATTTTGGATTACTTTTTGTTATTTATTTATTTTTTGATTGGAATTGCTGAGATCGGGTTTTGTTTGATAGATATTTGATGGTCACAATGGTGTATCGGCTGCTATCTTTGCGAAAGAGAATTTGTTGAACAATGTTTTGAGTGCTATACCTCAAGGACTCAGTAGGGAAGAGTGGCTTCAAACCCTTCCTCGTGCATTAGTTGCTGGTTTTGTGAAAACTGATATAGAATTTCAGCAAAGAGGTAGGTGCCTTGTTACCTTAGTAATAGTTTTTGGAGAAATTTTCTTTGTCTTGGCTTGATGTGGATCTGTTTTTCCACCATTTGATATGTGTAACAGGTGAGACATCGGGAACAACTGTTACATTCGTTGTAATTGATGGATGGACTGTAACCGTTGCATCTGTTGGAGATTCCCGATGCATATTGGACACTCAAGGGGGTGTGGTTTCACTGTTAACAGTTGACCATAGATTGGAAGAAAATGCTGAAGAAAGGGAGCGTGTTACTGCTAGTGGTGGCGAAGTAGGAAGGCTCAATGTTTTTGGGGGCAATGAGGTACTGATGATAAGTTAGATTTTTTTTTTTTTTTAAATAAATAAATGTTAAAGGGCTTATAGCTAACATATTCAATCATAAACCCAGTAGTCCTTTCTGAGTCAAAACTTTTTTTGGTCTCTAGGTTGGTCCTTTGCGATGCTGGCCTGGTGGATTATGTCTTTCAAGGTCGATTGGTGATACAGATGTCGGAGAATTCATTGTCCCAATTCCTCATGTTAAGCAAGTGAAGGTTTGTAATCTTTTGACAAGACGGTCTTTCTTTTCTTTGTTAGCCAATTTCATAACCATCTTTCTTTGTTCGGTAGCTTTCAAATGCTGGAGGAAGACTTATAATTGCCTCTGATGGTATATGGGATGCATTATCATCTGATCTGGCTGCACAATCTTGCCGGGGCTTGCCTGCAGATCTTGCTGCAAGACTGGTTGTTAAGGTGATAATAGGAGCATTCCATGTTCCAAGTTCTAGACTTACCCATTCATATATGTTCTTTTCACTCCTACTTTTGGCACTCAGGAGGCTCTTAGGTCACGGGGTCTGAAGGATGATACAACCTGCTTGGTTGTTGATATTATTCCATATGACCATCCTGTCTTGCCTCCAACTCCTCGAAAGAAACAAACACTGCTTAATTCACTTTTCTTTGGGAAGAGATCCCAGAATTCTCTGAACAAAGGAAGTAGTAAGCTTTCTGCTGTTGGGGTTGTGGAGGAATTATTTGAAGAAGGGTCTGCCATGCTTGCAGAAAGGTACTGCAACTTCCTTTTTATGTGAACCTTTTTGAAATGTGGTGCATGAATGTTTAAAAATGGCGATGGTGCTTATTAGATTGGATGATATCAAGTTTAACTTCGGTATTGTTGTCTTGTGGGTCGCACTGCCCAATATATGCGTTCATAGTTATCCTCACCTAATTACTATGCATCGAATTTATATAGTATTTTAAACTTGATTCTTTCTTCTGAAGTTGGGTAGTGGGATGATAACTATCTATACAATTGATTCTTTGGTAGCATTATTTGTTTCTGTTATTTGAGGAGGAAAAATAGCCATTATTTTATGACTGATCTCTGTTAGGGTACTTAAATATTAATAGATTGCAAGTCATGATATGTGAATAATAGATTTGAACTTGAAGTTTCGTTGTTTTCCAATTGTTGGTACTTTTCTACTCCCCAATTGGTGGGCTTCTAAGTTTAGTATCTCGTAGAGATGCTAGTCCTTCCTCTATTATTTCTCTTCTTTACCTTCACCCTCACACCCTCCCCCTCCTCTTTCCTTTCCTTCATGCAAATCCAACTGCTTCCTCAATGCGTAACCTAGATCGTGCAGCTTTTATCAATTTTAAGTAAATGCTAAACTTTTTGTCACTTTCCATTATTGCTTGGTATGTAAGCTCTATATCTTGTTAACTGCATGCAGGTTAGGTAAGGATTTTCCTTTGAACTCAAACTCTGGACTCTTCAAATGTGCTATATGCCAAGTGGATCAGCAGCCAGGTGAGGGCTTATCTGTTAACTCAGGGCCCTTTTTTTCGCCTGCATCAAAGCCATGGGAAGGCCCCTTCCTTTGTGCAACCTGTCGTAAGAAGAAGGATGCCATGGAAGGGAAAAGGCCAAGTAGACCAACAGTAACTGTTTAATTTGGTAACTTAGTATATATAGATATATTTTTTCTGTGGCAGTGTGAGCTGACATGGTTTTGAACTGCCGTGGTTATTGTTACAATTTCGTGTAAGAAATTGTGTAGTGAGAGATAATCTAGTGAGTTGGTAGGTGTTCTGGAGAGTGGTAGAAGTTTGTCTCAATTCTGGTTGTGCCAAGCTGTTTGACTTACTGACCTGGACAGACGTACTAATACATATGCTTGTGATGATCTGAAATGCTAACAGCTTGAATTTGCGTGTAAAGGATGAAGTATGAATGATATGTCTTGCAGTTTTTTTAGCCACCGGTTTCATGCTCTTGCATTTATCTGCTAATCAAATTCACGCATGTTCAAGTAGATATTCAGAACACCATCTTTAAGCGAAGTTATATTTCCATGGGATTATCCTTTTCCCAAATAGTTGCTGCAAAAGTGGTCCTGCATGTTCATTTGTTGTTCAGACACTGTGTAGTGGCGATAAGTAGACTGTTATCGTTTTGCTTTGAACGATCATCACCATGCTTAATCAGTCGGTCTTTGTCTTGGAACTTCAAATCAAAAGAGACGCATTATTAAAATAATGTCTCCTAGACCGTCCAGAAGTTTATATCTTTTAATCGGTCTATCTAGCTGTGGTTGTGCTTGTTTGGAATCAGTTAGTCACCTTATTTTCTATGTGCTACCATCATCAGCACAACTTGTTTTTGATTTTCATGCGAATCTATCTATATCATTTAGAAGTGTTGTTCCTGCCGTGTACTCCAGCTGGATGATTCTTAGATAGAACTGTCAAGTGATTGTAGGGTTTGTCAACCCATGTGCCAGTGTCTATTTTGTATTGGAAATCAGTGGTGGTGTAGGCCCATGGACCCTATGCTTTCAAATTGGATGACTTGTTGCCAGCTTTTTAAACCTAATTTGGGTATTATTTTAGGATTCTTTCCAAGTCTGCTTGCTGGCTAAGTGTGCAGGGGCATCCTTTTTGGTTCTCATTGGGGGCCATATTGGTAGTTTAATTTCCAGATTTGATTCCAGCTCTCCTCCTCCTGAAATAATGTTAAACCTGGGTTATATGATAATCTAAGCTTGCATTGGATTTTAGGGCGAATGACCTTGAACACTTTTTAACAATTTCATTTTGGCCTTGAACTATTTTTCGTACCGTTTTGGCCTTCTGACTGTTCGAAGTGCATTTTGTTGGTCCATGTATCAATTTTTTAGCCGTTATGATTTACAGAAGCAGGGCATGTTTGGAAGCAACACAAGGACCTAAAGTTACTGTTCACTTCCTTTAACCTTTAGTTGTTTTTTTTTCCCTCGTTCTCTTAATTTCAACTAAATCATGTAGAAAGTTATTTCAATACGTCCGTACAATGTGGAAAAGATAATTTTAGCATCAGTTAAAACAGAAATAACACCAGCAGTTAGGGGTTGGCACAAACTCGGTTACATTAAATTTGTAATTGTTTTCACTTTCATATTGAAAATTGAAATTGATTAATTGGAATTCAGTTGCTTATATTGGTCCGATCGAATTTTGAAATTTAAAATTGATTACGAAATTGAAAATTGAGTTTTGAATTCGGAATTAACTGATTTTCAAATTTAATTCGATATTTGACTCTCAGTCATATACATATTTCTTGAAAAAATATATGCATAGATTTTGGAATTCAAAATCTTTTAAGGAAAATCTTTGACATTTGTCGCTAGAGCAAGTTGAAAGTTTGCAAGTTCATCTTTTTTATTAAATATATTTTTTTTATGTGGGTAAATTATCTTAAATCTTCACGTGGTATGACCTTCATACTCATAACCCCATGCGTTTTGGAAATATACCCTAAATCCTTGTGTAGTATCGACTGAATGGTAGCATAGATGGAAAGTATCCAAACTGACAGTTTTGGTTGAAATTACGTTCTTATCCCATGCTTAAATTAGGGTGAAATACTGTAAACCTTAATATACCCTAAATCCTTATGTGGTTTAGACTGAATGATAAAACAGACAAAATATCCAAAGTCACGATTTTGGTCGAAATTACATTTTTACTTCATATATAATTTAGGATTAATTACACTTTGCTCCTTTGTAAATTTTGAGAAAAAATTATATATTTTTTACCCCCATCTGACTATCAACGATCAAAACCAACAATTAGTCAAAAGTTTAGAAGGTGATGCAAATTACTAATTTGCCCTCATAAAATTTTAAAATTAGTTACAATTTACCTCCTGTAATAGTATAAAATTATATTTTACCCCCTATAATTTCTAAAATTTTCACTTTACTACTTCTAAAGTAAATAAAATGTCCGAATGAGAAATTTCATACTTTAACGATCTTTGCTATTTAGCAGTTCAATTAACATGTTATCAATTTGTCATCATTTTTACGATAATTTCCAATGAATCTTTTAAGAATTTTATGATTGAAATTAATATAAATTAATTATTTAATGAAATTGTTAATTCAATCCTTAGTCATAAATTCGAGTATGCTTGCATAAAAAATTAGATGATATATTCCTCATAAATATCCACGTCTAATATAACTTCATCCATCTCATATAGAGTCTTAAACATGATGAAAAACACGTATATGGTGAGAAATTTCTTGTGTGGAACAAGATATTTATGCATATTAGAGCTATTATGATATATTGACCATGAGTTTGAATTACTAAAAGTTAAGGAGAAAGATAGTTTAAAAAAATATATATATATATATATATATATATTAAAAAATCAGAAATTCTACAATTTATTTTAGGAAATCATTCCTTTGGCTTTAAAAACTTATATAGTACAAATTTTTTAAGCACATGGTATTGTACTGTACAAGCATTTAAAACACAAAGAAATGATTCTCTAAAAAAGACCGTAGAATTCCCCCAAAAAAATACCTATATGATATGTAATAATATATATAGTTAGGCAATGACTCAACACTTACTTTTCACTCCCAAAATCTTCTCTACTATATCTACTGGGAAAATTCTTACATGAACTGAATTTATGGTATAGTATCATGGATCCCGAAGTCCCAAACACTCCACATCACATCACATCATCACTTGTTGATGTGGAGTATTTTGCACCAAGAGATCTATGACACTATATCATAGATCCGATCTATACAAGAATTTTAGGTCTATCTATTGTGGAGTGTCCCTCAAAAAAGAAATAATTTCTATTTTGAAGTGCTCAGTTAGTGGTCTATTAATCTATGTATGCCATTTCGAGTTCACCAACAAGAACTTTCCGGTCGTTCCTAAAAATCAAATCTTCGTTAACTGAGCAGACGTGTGTCGGATTCCTAGCAATGACTATCTTGCCTACGAGGTCTTGGTTTAGTGAGAACTAAGGATGCATTTGATAAAATTAAAATTTGAATGCTGAAAATTAAATAATATTTAATTTATTGAATTTATAAATTTGTATTTGTTTGATAATTAAGTGAATTAGATCATTGTATTAAAATATTTTATCCTGTATATATTATATAGTTTGATGATAATATTATATTTTATCTTTATAGTAGCTTAATTTTTTAAACTGTACTTACAAATAAATAATTTATTAATATAGATTATGTGTATGTGAGAGAGAAATATACTTTGTATGTGAGAGAAAATAATATAATGTATGTAATGTAATATTTGTGTTTATGCGTTAGAGAAAAGGCATATAGTGTGTATAAATATGTGATTTTGTATGAAAAATAAGGAATATAGTGTATGTAAGTACGTGTTATGTGTGAGAGAAGGTAGTGTGTTTAAGCATGTATTTATATGTGAGAGAATGAATATAATGTGTGCAAGTATGTATTTATATATGAGAGATAATGAATATAGTATATGTAAGCGTGTGTTTAATTATATATAAGAAAGAAGAAATATAATGTATGCAAGTATGTACTTATGTGTGAAAGTGAAGGAATATAGTATGTTTAAATATGTGCTTATGTGTGAGAGTGAAGGATTGTAGTGTGTTTAAATATGTGTTTATGTGTGAGAGAATTAATATAGTGTAAGCAAGTGTGTATTTGTGATTTTGTTTGTATATATGAACAGTGTGAATGTGAAATTAAAAAAAAAGAAGAGTGAGTTTTACTATACTAAAAAAGAATTCAGTATATTAAGTGATAAATATTTTACTTTTTTATCATAAAATTTTGTATAGAAATTAAGTGACATTTAATGTATTCAGAGATAAGAGAATTTCGTTGTTAACCACACTTAATATAAAATGTATTTAATGAATTAAGTTTAAATACTTAATGAGGTTATCAAACACTCCCTAAGATTGGAAGTGCATGAATTAAAAAATCTAACTTTCAATCTCACTAATGTATGAGTTTAGTCTAATTTTATGTTAGTATTTATCTCATTATTTGTAAATTATTTAGTTATATTCTTGTTAAGTTATAATATATTGAAATTGATTCGTGAGTTACTTGTAATCTTGTTTTTTTTTTAAATGACATGTGGATAATGATTAATAAACACCCCAAGTGTAAATCACCGTGTAATAAGTCGCATGATTGCCATAAATACACTAGCCTATGACACATAGCAAGAGTGATATGCATCACATTTTTTTTTTTTTTGGGTATTTTTTCTTTCCTTAGGTAATCTTCTGTGAAATGTTGGTTCTAGAAGAAAGTGACCCATTCTAACAATATATTATAGAGTATGAAATAATCACTAGTATTTAATAAAAAAATTGATTCAACATTCTATTTTTTCCGTCTATTAAAAAGGATCAATGATAAATTCATAAGTATTGCTTTTGATTCAAATGCGTAATTTATAAAAGCATCTTATCAATTAAGTTTCTTTTCGTTATTATTTACTATTCAAATTATTATTATTTTTTCACCTTTCAAATTAACTCAGTTGTAACCAATTAATTTTAAGTTCAATGGACCACATAATGACAAAAAGCTGTAATAAAACAAATTCCAGCATTTTTATCCTAGTAAAATTCAAAAATAGGTACCATATGAATTAGGTCAAGTTTGAACTTATGCTACAAATAGCAACAAAATGGAGTTCTAGTAGCGCAGCGTCACACTTGGTTTGAAAACCTAGAATCGAACAAGCCCTTTTTTTCTTTTGGTTTAATATCGTAAGTAGGAAGGAAGATTGGATTAACATAGAAATTAACCGTGAGTTTGATGGTACGGAGGAATGGATTGGAATGGAAAGATCATTTTAGGCAGAATCGGTTTTTATCTGGAATAGATAAGAGTGCTCATTCTTACTTAATTGTTTGCTAGTTTAAGTCAGAATGGAATATGTGTTTTATTTCATATTTAGTATAATTTTGTTATGTTAAAGTATAATGGATTTTAAATAAAAAAAACTTTTTTTTGTTTTTGTTTTTATTCATGAGCTATTTCTATAATTAAGAAAATCTTTAAGTATTTTGTTGTTAAAACTCAAAAATTATAAAATTATATTATTATTATTTTACATTTGAATAAGTAAATTGTACAACTTAATTATTTGAATGTAAAAAATTTAATTATTTGAATGCAAATGAAAATTGAATATAATTTTATAATTTTTTAACATTATATTGTATAATCTAACTAGTGTATCTTAATGATAAAAAATTATAAATAACTTATTATGCATTCAAATAATTATATTGTACAATTTAATAATTTATCCTAATGATAAAAACTTATGACTAAAAAATGCATTTTAAATTTATTTTACATTCAAATAATTAAATTATATAATATCTTATTTATTTATAAAGCAATAAGATTACAACTAGTAACTAAAATTTGAATAAAATTTGAAAAAAATTAGATAAATTTGATATCCCATAAATTTTTCTTTTTAAATTGAAGTTAGAAAGGGCTTTCCTCAAGTTTTTTTTTTAAAGAATAGCTTTTTAGGATATAATGGGAATGAACTTTTCTTGTGGAATGGCCTTTCCAAATTAAATTTTCTATACCAAACATGAAACGAAAAGAATAAGTTAGAAAGTCTTTATATTTCAATCCTTTTCTACATACCAAACATGGGCTAATAATATTAAATTAGCAAAGAACTAGTTCTAACAATGAAATGAATTAGCTGGATATTTAAAGCAAAATTTTAATGGATAGTTGACACTTGGGTTGTTAGAGATGTAGATGGCTTTGATATCATTTAATTGGGAAAAAAAATTAATTTGGTTACTTGTTTTACATAAGGTATTGATTAATATAATCTTTTATTTATCATAAAAATCAATTTGGTCCCTCATTATTGAAAAATTTAAGAAATCTAAGGCTTGTGATTGTAATTGTGGATAAATTAACGAAATCATTAACAGTACATCTACTATAGGTTAATGATCACATGATTATCACGTGCATTGATCACATGATTATTACGTGCATACATCTACTATAGGTTAATGATCACATGATTATCACGTGCATTGATCACATGATTATTACGTACATTGCTTCGTTACGTCTATAATTTCTATCATAAGTTTTAAATTAGTTAATTTTTTCAAAAAAAGAGTCTAAATTAATCTTTTGTGATAAATAAGACACCAAATTATTTAATATCCAAAGATAATGAACTAAATTAATCTTTTTTCCTTATTTAATTTATTTATGACTCTTCGATGGGTAAAGAGTTGTGGATCCAAGACAGAACAAGCAATTTCGCCGCAATTTCGTCGCTTAATGCTATCACATACTAATTTAGCAATCCAATGGCTAAGCTACACATCCACTACCTTTACTTTCTTCCCATCTTTTAGAACAAAGGGTGGGGTTGGTATCAATTAAATATATGCATGTTTTGGTGGTTCTAAGTAAGAGGGATATGTAAATACCACACAGCAAAAGTTACATAAAGTTAAAAGTTAGGTTCTATTCATCTTCCTTTGGCATGACGTTGGAAATATGAAGGTATATTCTTGCTCAATTCATGATCATTGAGTAGTTTCGATCTCTAATTTTGCTGATTATGGAGGGGTTGACTCAAAGTTGTGGTATATTGGTTGTGGTGGCAGTGATAAGATAACCGTTTCACATTAGTCGTGGTAGTATTAAACTAGTATAAGACGATATATTTATCTAAAATCATAAAAAAAGTAAAATTATAAATTATTATTTGTAAATTAGATTTAAAAAATAACTAACAAAAATAAACTTTATAATACATATTTAATTCATATTCTAAGATGAAACGGCTTACAGTTGATATCACATCAAGGAGGCCTGTTCCAAATATGATGAATTCGGGCACAGCCGATCTATTTCTATTGTATTAATAACACTTTAATCCGCGATTATTTTTATTATTATTTTTTGGCTTAGGAGCATAATGTAAATTTCGGTAATGCATAATGCATCATCTTTTATTGTGTAGTAACAGATTCGGATTGAATCAACAAATTCATGATCAAGTAATTATTCATAACAGACATCCCTTGGTGCAGAACTGCTTGAGATGAAAATTGAAGCACATTTGCTATAAATCTCTTAGAAAGAGTAGCATGTCAATAGATCAGTTTTCACTTAGAAAGAGTAGCATGTCAATAGATCAGTTTTCACTGCCTTTCAAATATCTAGAAAATAGGTAACTTTAAACTCTTTTCACTAGCAACAGCATAAATTATTCCTAGTTGAGTTATTACTACACTCAAGCTTTTAAGCACCAAAAAAGCTTTGATGAGTTGCCAGTGATTGCATGGTTCAAAGAACTCATTTATCTTGGCGAGTCGTATTTAGAACAGCCTTTCTCAATCTAATATTGATACGCTGTTTAAGTCTATATACATCTTAAAATTTAAACGAAAATTACAGAATAAGACTTATTTTTGACTAATTAATGTCTTAAAACTAATCTAGAAGTAACTATTTATAATTTTCATCTTGGTTTTTATGATTTTAGACAAATTTACACGACTGATGTGTTTTCATCACGCAACCGCGACCTATATCACAACTTTAAACCATAAGTGATTGCTTTATTAGGATGGTTATCCAGGTTAGTTGTTTTCTGATACAAAAAGGTAAACACTGTGATCCTATGAGATACACATTTTTGCTGAAATCCACTGGAGTGAGGGAGAGTTCAAAAACTTGCACAACCAGCCATCAAGGCTTTCAAATGGCCAAAAGACTAGCACTAGTAGGTAAACAACCCACATTTAGACAAAAGGGAAAAAAAAAAAAACAACAGAAAGTATGTTCAGTATGATCACTAGTCTTTTTCACTTTATTTAAGCTATCTAATTATCATTGTGATTTGAGATAAATCAAGGATGATCCATTACCTTAGTTAATATGGAATCATCAAAATAATGCATGTTAGTAAAACCAAGGGGTAGTTTTTCCAATGTGGTGGCAAAGTGGAGGGGTACGACCAAAAATATTCAACTGACATTTATGGTTGAGATATTTCAAGCTTAAAAAAAAAAAAAAAAAGACATCAGCGAGATTGCAAGATTAATCAAGAACTAGCTTATCAGAAAGTCATGCAAGCACGCTAGGCCTTCCCAGCCTCAGCTGAAACCAAACCGTGAGGTAATGAAAATTATAGCTTCTTGCAGTAGCCTACCCAGTTTGTACATATTGGAAGCAGACATGACTAGAGCAATCCTTCCCCTGCCAGCAACAAATGGGAGTATATTAGTTATGGGGCTTCAAATATAGGAAGTGAAACTACATCATTTCAATTACAGCAGAGTGGGAAGAAATTAGAATATTCAAACAAATTGTGTACATATGCACTCAAGTAATTCTGGGCAAAGCATGAATTTCCATATTGCAGGGATAATCATATAATGCAGAAATACGTATGACAGGTTCAAGGGCACTACAAAAATTGGGTTCTTTTTTCCTCTGTCCAGGTTATCAATTTTCTAATTGCTAAAGATTCCAAAGGGCCATAAGTTGGTCTTTGAAGAGGGTCGTGGTGGCAGCAGCAATTATAAGATTAGGCAACATCATTGCTTGAAAAAATTTAAATCAGAGGAAACTTACGCAGCTCCTCAAAAGAAAAATTGCTGACACCGTCTCCTGCTTTTATTAGCCGAATCCTTCCTGCAAGAGCAAGATAAAACCCAAATTTTATCTTCCCTTTTTGCCTTATCAGTACTCCATACTTGTATTAGTATTTGATCTTTGGGTTTCTTATGCACTGTGCCTACAAGGGGACCACGGGAGGGGGATGGATCCATTTGCCTTGGTGTTTATAATGAACATGCAAGCTGATAAATTTCATATGTGTTCAGCTTGTACTAAGAGAAAGCACACTCATTGTTACTATACAAGTTGTAAAAGATCTAAAATCATGTGGCATTCCTTCAAACTGGAAGAACAAGGAGAGGCATGAGATTGTTTGCATCAAAAGTAAAGCTTAAAATATCGGCTACAAATCAACTTAATGAGATTCTTTATGCAATCTCAGCATCATTATCCTAATAAAAAGTAGGGCTGCAATGTGCAAATCACCCAAGCCATAAACTGGCAATACTGTGCTTGACTCGACTTTTATCAAATTCAAGTTCAACCTCAAGCTCGAGTGGTAATTTGAGTCAAGTTCAATCTAAATACTGTTCGTGACTCATGAAACTAGTCCAATATCTAGTGGGCTAAAAATAGATATTATACATTGGTATTGAAGTGTAAAGAAAGACAATAAATTGATATGAAATATATATCAAAATTCAGAGATTTCTTGCCACATAATGTAATAAAGATGCTCAAGCTTAAATACTTGGCATTTGGCTCAATTTTCATAGAACCCTTAATGAATGCATGGCCTAATACGCATTTCAATTACCCCTTATTACAATGAATTAGGTAATCATGTTGAAAAATATGTCGGAAAGTTTCTTCCAGAACCCCATGGTTTTTGTAATTCTAGACACATTTGAGTTATTGAGTGTTCATTGAGTAGTATCCTGCACAAACCAATCACTGTGGACAGGAGTAATTGCAGCCTTTTCTTTAGAATCTTATGGAATTAAAATGACAAATGTAGGGCACAACAAATGAAACCGCTGATGATTTCATAAAACATATATACTTGATGTGAGAAAAACTGCTTGCTTTATTAGGAAAATTATAACATGCAACGAAGAATGCAACTGAATTCTTAACATAGAGATCAAAACAGAAAGAGAATAACTCTTCAATTTCAAATCCAATTACTGTACTGGCACGGATTGGAAAATTACCCAGTTTTTGCATACCCATGTGAATGGGGATAGCTATGTAAAATGTTGCTCAGTTGAAAACATGGAAAGCTAGGAATGGGTTTCTTGAGATCACATTATCTATTTTAAATAGATCCAAATTCCAACAGTAACAAGTGGCATCTTTGTCTTACTGGAAGAAATGGAAGCTATGAGATCAGATACGAGTCAAAATCCAATTATTTAGCATGTTTTAACCTGTTTCTTTTCTTCTTTATTTAGTTTTCAAGTATGTCAGGCAGATTCTTTAGCCCCTTTAATGGTTGATACCAAATATACTGAGGCTTCAAAAAAGAGTTTGACTTTTGGATTATATTGATGAAACACAAATAAGGACATTGATCTATGCTTGCAAGGCACAAGTAGTTAAGCAGTTTGAGACAGATTAAAGTCCTGATTCTCAAGATATAAATTAAATATGAATGGTGTACCATCACGGCGCACGCATATTTCCGGAATGCTTTTAACTTCACCATTTATACTGTCGTTGTAGACTCTGGTTTCAATTTCACCCTCAACATAAACTGAAGAGCTGCAAAGAGGTCAGTTATATAATTAGGTAGAAACAAAAAATCCAGTATCCATTACATTGAAAAGAAATGAACTGTACTTTTTGGCAAGTTGTTGAACTGCGTAAGCTCCAAGCATTTCATTATGAACTGCAATGCGATGCCATTGAGCTGGTTTTGGTAAGTCTTTAGCTTCTGAAATTCTCTGATCAAACATACCCCCTGTTCCAACTGTAAATATAGTCACAGTTCGCCCGCTTCTCAATATCTTTTGGACAGGGGCTTGCCCAACTTTGCCACAAAGAATTGCCTGCCACAGAAAGAGATAACTAAAAGATGACATGATATCAAAGGTTCTGTACACTTGCAAGTAAAATTTTGAAAGAAATCACCATTCATATGTTCAACAAAAAACATAACCGTGAAAATAAATGAGCAAAATTTGTTGTTCATCTGATTTCAAAAGAAAGTAAAACATCAACAAGTAGGAAAAGAATTGTTCGGTCCTGAGCTTAATATTATACAATTCAGGACCCCATAGAAGGTTAACAAATTTTCTTCACAGAAAACATTACGATAAGCTGTTAACATATGGTTGACAAAGGACATGGTGAATAAGAAAACAAACCGAACTTTACAAAGTTGTCTATCCAGTCATGGTTACAAAATATACCATCAGTCAAGAAGAAAGATTTGTGGTTGTCCTCAGTTGCATATTGTACAATAAACAAAATCCAGATGCTTGAAAAGTTACAATTTTCAAGAATTATTACTGATTTTTGAAACAGTTGAGCAGTCACTAAACTTTTAACGAAGAAGAAAACTCCACATATAGAGCATAACCCAACAGTTCTTGTATGTATACAAACAATTTTCATTTCAAACACTGTACCTTGTGGACACCACGAAAATTCCATCCCTTTTTGGGATCCACACCCTGGACTTGTAACTCAGGCTTCTCAGAAAGAAAATCATCATCAATAATCTCTACACCTTGGTCATTATTTCTCTCACTGTCATGATCACTATCAAACGGCCCAGATCTGTTGAGTAAAACAACTTCGAGCTTCCTTGTACACCCAATGCTACATTCCACCATAAAAACGAAATAATTCCATTCAATCTACCACAAAAACTTGTACTATACAATAAACACCCACCAACTGTTCACCAAAAGTCCTCTGAGAACATCTTTGATAAAATGCATTTCACTTTGTAGAATAATGTAACCAAGATACCATTTTGAACGTAACCCGTAATTTATTAGCGGAAAATAGATCCAAATGATGATAATTAGTGATGTAAATCGCATTATTTTGACATATCATGAATGCATATTATACAGTCTATATTCTGTGTGTGTGTGTGTGTGTGTGTGTGGAAATGGGATATAAATGTAACAAGTGAGAAGTTTTACCCAACGAAGATGTGGGTTTGGAAGTAGCAGAGATTCTTAACAATTTGACGAGTTTAGAACTGAGTGAATTCATCGTCTCAAGCCGAGAAAAGTTCAGTAAATAAGGATTCTTGTGGAGAGAAACTGATGAATGAAGAATGGAGAAAGGGGTTCAAGAAGGGTTTTAGGAAGAGTTTGATTGTTGACGGGTTGATAAACGGGTCTGGTTACTCGACCCGACATTTACACGTGGCAAGGTTTTTATTTTATTTTATTTTATATATATATTAGGAGTGTCCATTTTTTACACTATACGAACACGACACGAAATTTAGAATATTTAGTGGGTTAGGGTTGGAGTTTCATGACACAAACACACAATTATGACACGACACGCTTACAACACAAGAATAAATGGGTCGACATAAAAGTAAATAGGTCAATACAATTGACACGTTTACTGTGTTGTATGTAATTATATATATAAAAATATGTTACAATATTTCAAAAATTTTATTGTAACTTTTTTATCCTTCATGTATCATTTGCTTTTTTTTATTTATTACGTTAAAATCCTCTATTATGTAAGACTTTTAAGGTTGACTTCGGAATAAAAAATGAATATTATAAACATAATACTATATTTTTATGCAAAATTATATAAATCATTCTAGGTATTTAAGATCACTAATACTTTACAATTTTAAAGAAAAAAATTATTTGTACTTGTATAAAACCTTGAGAGAGTGATTATTACATATCATAAATTTTTTTTATTGGGTTAATTTAGTACTATCAACAGTAAACATGTTAAATAGGTCAGACACGACACGACACGACACAGAAATAAACATGTCATACACGACATGATACACGATTATTAATTGGGTAGTGTTAGGGTTAAGGTTTTATGATCAGAATACGATTATAACACAATACGATAACCCACGACATGACACGATTTACACCCCTAGTGCAAGGTCTTTCTACATAAGGGTGTGCAAGTATTCGGTTATTTGAATTTGTAATCGATTTTAAATTCAATTCGATTAATAAATTCGTTTAATATTGGTTTAAAATTAGTTAACTGAATTTATGAATGTGGTTAATGAATTTGAAAATGGTAGAGAAGTTTTTTGAATTCGATTAATTGATTATCGAATTCAATAATTACAAATTCAAAATAAAATTTTATTAAAAGATATCGATATGTAAATAGTACATCACTAAAAATATAAATGCTACTGTTGATCTTCAAAAATGCTACTGAAAACCTTCCTACTCGTGGAGGAGTATTGTTGCAGCTAGGGATACTTTACACTTAGGCTGCAGGATGAGGGCGGGATCGGGCAGGCATATCGACATTTGGAATAGTCCTTGGCTTCCGAAACCTATTACTTTTAGGATGGATTCTCCATCCAAGATTCTTCCAAAAAATGCTACTGTTGATCAATTGATCAATCATTTGACAGCAACATGGGATCCTAACTTGATTGATAATATTTTCTGGGAAGATGAGGCAGCTATGATTAAAGCTATTTCACTGGGCAGTTGTTTGGATGCAGAAGACAGTTGGATGTGGCATTATTGAAGGGACGGGAGTTTTACGGTTAGAAGTGCCTACCATGCTATTTTAGGTTCGAACTTGTGCAAGGTAAACACGATCGGGAGAGACTCAACTGGAGGAGTCTGTTCAAATATGCTGTGGAACAAAATTTGGAACATGGCTGTCCTCAATAAGTTCAAACATCACTTGTGGAGGTTGGCCACAAATTCACCACCTACGTTGGATAATTTGCAGTGACCACAGGTAAGGGTAGATAAGATGTGCCCGGTTTGTAATGATGGAAATGAAGATCAGATTCATTTTTTGTTTAGTTACGCAGTGGCCACTTAGGTTTGGGCTTTGTGCTTCCTAACTAGACGCATCCAAAGCGTAGTCCAGGTATGTGCACAAGGATGGGTTCAGGATATTATTCTTAGTCTTAATCCTGAAGACCTTAGTTTGTTTTCTACATTATTGATGACATTAGAAGTTGCTCAGATCGAATAAATGGACACGTGGCAACATTTTCTGATCATTCGAATAAAATAATGTCGACATGGGACCTGAACGAACAGTCAATCCACCTGAAGGGTTCAACCCGTACACTCAATAGTTCGGATTACAAGACGTTCGGTATAAGTAGGTCGTCCTTTTAGTAATCAGTTCAGTAGCTCGGTTGGTCAGATATGTAATAATAAACTAACAACACTCCTTATGGACCCATTGACCCTTAGATACTATAAATAGTTCGTTCCCTCGCATTTGTAAGGGGCATGTAATTATCATCTAATTCTACATTCTATACAAAGAGTAATAACACTGATCGTCTTCCCCTACATACATATCTAATTATTGACTTTGTGATATTTTTATTTCTTAAGTTTTGCTCTTTCAATTCCATCCGATTGATACAGATTAATTTCCGTATCGTCAAATGGCGCCATTTGTGGGAATCGCAACAAAAACTTAAGTGTTGTCAATGATTTACACTTTCTCTCCACAACAAAAAATTCTCTCAATTTAAAATTATTTCCACTCTCTATTTACTCTCTACAAATTACTTCTAACTTGGAACAATTTTTGTATCGTCAATTATGTTGGTTGATTTGGCATAGTCAAAACAAATTATTTCATGAAGGAATTAGGGATGGGCCTCTTGACTTGGTTTTTAGATCGGCAAGGAAAATTATTAGGGATTTTCAGGTTACTAATGTTAGAGGCTTAGATTCTACCCAAGAAGTTGTGATTGAGGTATGGCATGGCCTACCTGAGAATGTGGTGAAATTTAATTTCGACGGTGCTGTATTTTCTCATTTTGGGGTTGTTGGCTTAGGAGTTGTTGGAAGAGACCACTTAGGAAGTTTCAATAAAAGGGAAGAAGGTGACAAAGCTAGAATTAGATTCTAGGAGGAGAGAAAAAGTGGAAGAACTGAGTATCAAGAGTATGTTTGATTATTTGAGTTTCGATCCCCTTTTAGTTGCACCCAACCTCCTTATTTATAGATGTACATGAGGGGCATGAGGCTATCATTATGCTAGCTCAACTGAGGCTAAATTACATAATTGCCCTTAATGAGGCTGCCACGTAGGCACTTCTTGAACAATCTAGGGAAGATGCTATGTGTCACTAATCAACATCATCAATAGTCCTCTCGGCTTGGTGCCGAGCCTCGTGGCAAGTAGGCCGAGCCGAAAACGATTGTTCGCAATCCCCAGACGATGACAACCAAACCTTTTATACCGAGCCGAGGTGCAGAACTTCGGAGCACTCTCGTACCTGCCCTTGCCAATCCGAGGCCGTAACAACTCTTGGGATCCTCGACAAGGCATAACTGCAACATTAACTCGTGGGTGACGTTTTCGCTGAGTCCCCATGCATTGAATTTTCATTTATTGCACTGCATTATTCGCTCAGATTTTGCTACAAAACGCCTCATTTTTCACGCCGTAACGCCTTGCTTTTCACGCCATAACGCCTTTCTTTTCCTGTCTAGACGCTTTTTTTCATTTCAAAACCGTCAGTTTTTCCCCCCCGGAACCATTGAACATTCTGGAAGATTGCCCTCCTATTTATACCCCCATTCTCCCCCAAATCTTTTTTTATTTCTCGTACTCATTTTACCTCATTCCTCCAACTTATTACAACTTCCTTCCTTCAACTCCTCCTTCAGTCCACACTATCTTTCGTACTTTTATCTCAACCTCCCTAAAATCTCACATACTCTCATTCCTTCACCATCATCCTCCTGCTCCCCTTTCCTCCGGCTTCAACCGTTGCTGATTTCCGACCGCTGCTCAACGCCACCACCGGACACCACTAGAAGTCCCACAAAAATTGCACTCGTTAACCAAATAGAAGACCATGGCCGGTACGTTCACTCCTACCTCTCTCATTAGCACTCCGGTTCCCCATTCCCCCCGTAGACGTCATTGACAGAATGTTAAATTCTTTTGACGAAACTCTTCTGGTAGCAGTGCCACTAAATTTTCCCCCCGATCCTCTCTTTGCCGAACCTCCTCAGAATGACCACCCAAACCTCCAAACACAAAATGTATCAAACTCTTTTGACCCCGAGGATATCAAAATGCTTAGGGATAGATACCGTTTTCCTAAGAAAATGCACATCAAACTCCCGCCCCCAAGGACCGAGGCCACTTGCCTCATCCCGGTTACTTAACAGTTTACCAGGAGCAGCTCGAGGCGGGGCTGAAGCTCCTAAATAGCACCGCTCCTCATCCATCTATCCAAACACTGGGATATTAACATATCCCAGCTGACCCCAAACGCACTTCGGCTTATTGCCGACTATTTCTTTCTGTGTAGATTACACAACATCCCTCTTTCTTTAGACACCTTTAGGATGATGTTAAAATTATCCCCTACAAAGGGATTCTTTTACATTTTTCCCCGAACCGCGGGCAAACAGCTCACTTCGGGTAACCCTTCATCCATTCATGACTAGAAGAAGTCGTTCTTTTTTATCCTGTACCTTGGACTCTCCAATGCCTCGGGGTCCGTGGAACCTTATAAAAGAAAACCTTAAATAAAAAATGCCTCTCTCCCGGACTCCATACACGCCCGGAGGCTCGTAGAATCCAACCTCAGAATAAACTTCAACAATCAACTTGCCATCCTATCCAACAACATTCTTGCCTAGGTGGGACTGTTCCCTACCCATGACATCCTCCCGAGCTACGACCCTCAACAAGGTCATCATTTTTTTTTATTTATTGTGATTTTTTCCTGATCTTTTGTCTTATGCAGAGCTCGGAGCATTTCTCAGGGGGCTAGTGTTTACCACACCTGCCACTGGTGCAGGCACTTCCAACCAGCCCACCTTATCAACAAGCGGATCCTCATCTGCCACCACAAACACGTATTCGGGGAGTGTCGAGGCTACACCCTCACCTTCGGCATCCCTGAATCAAATCGATGCCGGCAGCTCCCCGGAGAGACTAGCTGGAGAGGTAACTCTGGCTCTTGGGCCCACCGAACCCGAGCCGACTCGGGTTACAAGGAAGAGGACAAGGGAGGCTGCTAGCCTCAGGGAGGGTCCCTCCTCGGCAATGACCATCTCTTCCGAGTCATCACCCCTGAGGCCCTCCGTTCTAGTGGCGAGGGTAAGGACCCCAGAGACAGCTTCTGGAAATGTCCCTATATCAAAACAACTTATTACCTCTTATGGTAAGGACTGCCGAGCCTCATTCACTCCCACCCATTATTCTTTCTTGCCAGTCGAGAGCTGACACTTTACTTTTTTCAGGTAAAGTGATAGAAAATACACTCCTGAGGAGGAGAGGAAATCTGCAAAGTCACAGGATGTGCCCTGGGGTCGACTGTTCATCAACCGTCTTCCAGTTCCTATCACCTCGGGGAGCACTGATCTCCAACCCACCTCGTCGATTGACATAAACGATTGGGCTCAATTATCGAGAATGGCTCGTGAGTAGGCGAAGATGGTGGCTCTGCCTCAGGATGTAGCTTATGATAAGAGGCTCACCCCTCAACAGAGGCTAGACGAGCTTCACGTCAGCCTGATGAACGTAAGTCTAACTAACCTTTCTTGAAATTTCAATTTTTGCACCTCATACTTCAACTCATACTTTTGCTCTTTTGCAGGTTATCACAATCTTGCTTGCCATCGCCGATCGAGTCCTCCTTCAACTCTGCCGTTAACTCCATGAAGCAGGAGTTGGCTCACGCCAAATTCGGCGTGGATCAGGCAGTGAAGGAGGTTGTTAAGGCCAACGAGATGAAATGCAATATCGATGCGGGCAGGTGAGAAATACGATAAGTGGAAGGCCGAGCTGACCAAGGTGAGGGACAAGCTTCGCCAAGCCGAGCTAGAAAAGAAGACCCTCGAAGTGGACGTCGGCGATCGTGACAAGAAGATCGCAGATCTAGAGCAAAGGGTTCTTCAAATTCAAGAAGAAGCTCAACTGGCCGAGGCGAAATTTGCTTCTTGGGTTGAACTGGATCCGAACCTCTGAGGGTTGGAGTAGCTCGAATTTGTTTTGTGCTTTGACTGAACCTCTGAGAGTTGGCGCAGCTTGATTTTGCTTGGGGGGCTACTAAGCCTCTGCCCTCAATCATTTGCTTTTCTGTTGAACTGGATCCGAACCTCTGAGGGTTGGAGCAGCTTAAATTTGTTTTGTGCTTTGACCGAACCTATGAGGGTTGGCGCAGCTTGATTTTGCTTGGGATGGCTACTAAGCCTCTGCCCTTGAGGGAGGACTGCTAAGTCTCAGCCCTCAATCATTTGCCTTTGTGTTAAACTAGATCTGATCTACCTTTGAGGGTTGGAGCAACTTAAATTTTTTTTGTGCTTTTACCCAACCTCTTAGGGTTGGCGTAACTTGATTTTGCTTGGGGAGGCTACTAAGCCTCTGCCCTTAAGGGGGATTGCTAAGCCTCAGCATTCAATCATTTGTTTTTGTGTTGAACTTGATCCGAACCTCTAAGGGTTGGAGTAGCTCGAATTTATTTTGTACGTTGACCGAACCTCTTAGGGTTGGCGCAGCTTGATTTTGCTTGGGGGGGCTACTAAGCCTCGGCCCTTGAGGGAGGACTACTAAGCCTCAGCCCTTAATCTTTTGATTTTGTGTTGAACTTGACCCGAACCTCTAAGGGTTGGAGCAGCTCGAATTTGTTTTGTGCTTTGACCGAACCTCTGAGGGTTGGCGCAGCTTGATTTTGGTTGAAGGGGCTACTAAGCCTCCGCCCTTGATGGATGACTACTAAGCCTCAGCCCTTAATCTTTTGCTTTTGTGTTGAACTTGACCCAAACCTCTAAGGGCTTATTGGAGCAGCTCGAATTTGTTTTGTGCTTTGACCGAACCTCTGAGGGTTGGCGCAGCTTGATTTTGCTTGGGGGGCTACTAAGCCTCTGCCATTGAGGGGACTGCTAAGCCTCAGCCCTCAATCATTTGCTTTTCTGTTGAACTGGATCCGAACCTCTGAGGGTTGAAGCAGCTCGAACATCTGTCTTTTGAGAAGGGACTTTCATTACATTCCTTGATAATATTTCTTCAAATTTACAATGTTTCACATTCTGGGAACAGGATCCCCTCTTATGTGAACCAACTTGTAATAGCCCGAGGTGTGAGCTTCTATTACACGATAGGGTCCCTCCCAGTTTGGATCTAACTTTTTAGTCCCTTATACACGGCTTGCTTCATTCTTTCGAAGCACCAAGTCTCCGGGCTGCAGATACTGATGCTTGACCCTGGCGTTGTAGTGTTAGCCATGACCTGTTTGTACTTGACTTCCCGAATGAATGCGTCCAACCTCTTCTCCTTAAGTAGATCCAGAGGTTAGCTCGCAAGGCCTCATCATTTAATTCCAAAGCAAACAATGACACTCGAGCCGAGGGTAGCCCAATCTCCGCAGGAATAACAGCCTCGGACCCGTAGGTCAAGCTGAACGGAGTGTTTCCGTTAGCCGTTCAAGGTGTGGTCCTGTATGCCCATAAGACACTAGGCAATTTCTCAACCCAAGCGCCCTTGGCTCGTTCAAGTCGAGTCTTGAGTCCCGTCAGCAGGGTTCGGTTGCATACTTCAGTCTGTCCATTTGCTTGCGGATGAGCGACCAAGGTGAAGTGTTGCTTGATGCCGAGGTTTAGCGCAGAAGCTCTTGAAAGGCTCCCCTTCAAATTGCTTCTCAATATCAGAAATGAGCACAGCAGGGATACTGAACGGGCAAACAATGCTTTGCAAAAAATTTTTTCTATTACTTTTCTCGAAATTGTAGCCAGGGGCTCGGCCTTGATCCACTTGGTGAAGTAGTCAACCGTCACTACTAAGAACTCAAGCTTGCCTATCCCTCTTAAAACTGGGAAGTGGGCCCAAAATGTCAATTTTCTCTACTGAGCAAATGGCCATGGGCTTTGAATAGGAACCACGTCTGAGTCGGGTCTTGGCACATGTATTTGATATTGATGACATCCCCGTACCAAAGTGTTTGCGTCAGAGTGTAAGGTCTGCCAGTAGTACCCAGTCAAGAAGACTTTGTGAGCTAAGCTCCGGGGACCGACGTAACTTTTGCATATGCCCTCGTGCACATCTCGTAAAACATAGTTAGCTTTGGAAGGTGTGAGGCATATCAACAGGGGGCACAAGTATAATTTTTTATACAAGATTTTGTCAATAAGCGTATACTTGGCGGCTCTGTACTTGATCTTTCTAGCTTTGGTCGGATCCTCGGGGAGCTTCTCATTATTCAAATAACTTATTATGGGTTCCATCTAACCGAGGTCTGGTTGGACACAAAAGATTCTTTCAGAGAAGTCAACCGACCTGCGCTTTCGCAGTTCTATCAAAATCTCTTTCGTTAAATGCGAGTATATTGCTGAGGCTAGTTTTGACAGAGCATCAGCATGCATGTTTCTTAATCGGGCAATCTTAATGATGTCCAAATTTTTAAATTTTTCAATCCAATTTTTCACCTCGGTTAGGTACCTGTCGCACCCGCCCCAACAACCCGCGGTCTGGCCGGCACCTTTGGCACCGGCACCGTCGCCATGTGGTGCTCGTGAAATAGGTGATTAAATGGAAAAATCCTATTTACTATTTACAAACATAAATTACCTACTTACTATTACAAATTTAAATGAATCACCTATTTACTATTACATAACGGGGCTTTAAATGCGACTATGAACTGTACAAAAATAATCTAAGCTAGGGAACACAGGATTGGAGTCGCCACCCGGTGTGTTGGTACGCCGGGACACAAAAATACATAAAAATTTAAAGAAAAAATAAATACTAGTATAGATTGACTCCTAGTCCACGTAATTCAAAAAAAAAAAAAAACATGAGTTCTAGAATCCTATTGTAAAATGGGAAGGTTTGGGATAGATTTCAATTTCCCTCGGCACCCACTTTACCGGGCGTTGGACCGGTTGCATGATTTTATCGCGTTTCTCTTTTTAATTTTAGTATTCATTATTGCCGACTTTGTAGCGTACGTGTGCTTGAAATAGTTTAAAAGTAATAAAATATGTACATATTAATGAGGAAATGAAAATAAATGGTAAATAATAACATTGACAGGTGAAATCGGGCCCGGGGTCCAATTACCTTCTCTTATACACATCAGATCAGAGCCTTTTAACTACCAAGGGGCAAAACATTCATTTGTCATGCACGCCAGAGTTTACTTCTAGCCCGATTTTATATTATTGATACAGTTATTAAGTCATGGACTAAATTGAGTTTGATTCAAATATTTAATATCTAGTCGTGCAACTAAACAAAATTTGAGGACAGAAGAGTAGATTCACATCATTTAACAAGAAAGAAAAAACATAAATATTATATCGAGACCAACAAACATAAAAAATAAAGCACAAATCATCACAAAAAGAAACTATTGTAAAATATGTGCAAAATCAGAGATATTTACAAGATATACTCATAAGGGCAAAACGGTAATTTCACAATCAAAGAGTAATTAAACATATTAAAGGGTCAAATTTTTGTTCAAATTAAAGCTTGATGGTTATTGTCATTAAAAATGTAATTTAGAAGAAATTTGAAAAGAAAAAAACAGTAATATGAAAGAAAATTTCTTAAGGGCCTAAATGTAATTTAGAAAATTATTTGAGGGCTAAAATGCAAAAATCTGAAATTTGGAGGGTTAAAACGCAAATAAAATTTTTTTTGAACTTTTTTTTAAATTTTTTTTTGTGTGCCATGTCATCGATGACGTGACATCAAGTGGGCTCTGTCAGCAAGTTTTTCTCTCTTTTTTTTTTAGGAATTACCACGTTATCGCTGACGTGGCAGCCCTATGGACCCAAGGGGAAAAACTAAAAACCTAAGGAAAATGGGGGCAAGGAGATTCGAACCCAAGCCCCCATGGAGTAATACTTGCTGCTGAACCACTCTGGTCCAAAGCCATTTTTGGGTTATGGTTCAGTTTATTTTTATTTATACACTAGAAAGTTTCTCTACATTCTCCCAACTTCTTCCTCTTCTTCCCCAACAGTAAACAACCATTCAAAATTCTTCTAACACCATAACCACCCCAAAAAGTGAAACCTTCAAACCTTAACCCAAAAACTCTAAGAAAATAGCCATAAAATTCTAATTTTTACATAGATCATGAAGATATAACAATTAATTAACATAAAGAACTACATAAACATAAATCAAAGGGTGAAAGTGGGTATATGAACCAAACACAAACTTGCATAAAACATCCACAAAAATTTCGTGTAAACCTTTAGAGACACTCCAAAAATATTCTAAAGGCAATAAAAATATTAAATTTAAACATTATGAACTATAAAATTAAATTCAAAAATTAAGTCATAAATAATGTAAAAATAGTAAGATAAGCATTTTGTCACCAAAAAAATTGATTCAAAAACCCATTTAACTCACCCCCCTCAACCTCAGGAATGTGGTGGAATTGGTTATATTTGGCTTGGAATGCGTTTGAGCCAAATTTGCTTTCGGCACCTCCAAGCTTCCGGTTGATGAACCGGCCTTCTTCCATCACATTTTTCACCCACCAGATGAACGATTTTGCTTGAGATTTACAAAGAGAAGTTGTAGTCCCAGATACCTTCTACAACTTTTCTTCTTTGAATTTAGTCTAATTCCTCTTCGATCGCTTGGAATCTTGGCTCAAAGTTGGCTGTTTGGAAAATTTTCCAGACTTAAAAAAATTTCTCTTTTTTTTCTGCAGATTTTCTTGGCCACGAGCCTTCTTCTACCACGTGTTTGACCCTCCAAATGAATGATTTTGCTTGATATTTACAAAGAGAAGTTGTAGTTCCAGATACCCTCTACAACTTTTCTTCTTTGAGTTTATTCTAATTCTTTTTCAATCGTTTAGAATTTTGGCTCAAAGTTGGATGTTTGGAAGATTTTTAAACTCAAAAAATTTTTCGATTCTTTCTTTTCTTCCTGCAGAGATTTTTGTCCTCCCTTTTTTAGACTGATTTTTTTTGCTTTTAACGAAGTGGATTGAGTGTAAAAATGGTCAAAGACCATTCCTTGTCATGTTGGGAGTATGAAGCATCTGATATTTGGTGAGAATGGGTGAAAAAACACAGAGAAAAAATGTGGACAAAATAGCTCTGTCGAGCTGACTGTTCGGCGCGTGAACAGTACTGTTACACGCGATGAATTTTGATTTTTTGATATTTTTTGATATTTTAATTTTTTTAATTCTAAAAACTTGATAATATTAAAACTCATTCTTAGTATTTCAAATGCATAAAACACATAATAATTAAACACCACAAGACGAATTAAGAAGGAATTAAAGGGTAAATTGAAAGGAAATCAAAGAGCAGGTTAAGAAGAAATTAAAAGGTGAATTAAAAAGAAAATTAAGAGTTAAATTAAGAGAAAAATAGGGGACAACTTAAGGGACAAAAATAGGTGTCTACAGCTTGCCCGTCTTGTTAGCGAGAATGCCGGATAATCGAAGAGGATCGAAGAAACTCTAGGCAAAGATATAAACACCGCATGATACGGATCTAGATTCCAATCGTGCAACAAAATTTGCCACATGTCAACATTAAGCTCATGAGGTCGTGGAAGAGGAAATTCACCATCTTGACAAACACACCCGGGAGATTAGGTCTATCTATTCATCCTGAGCGGAAAAGTCTTCATTGGGGGAAAGAAGTGAATAAAAAGACGCCCAGTGAAACGAACCATAAGAGACATAAATGAAACTTGGAAACAAGAATGAAATCCCGATCTGGTGTTTATCGGGAGTGCAGGGACTTAGAATGAAACGTAGCCGTGAATGACAAAGAAAACTAACTTGCCATAACATGCAAACGCCACTGGTGATGAAACTCAGCAAACAATGTGAATTAAAAGCCCGACTTTGTACCATCAAGGCAAGGGTATGTAAACACAAATGAACACCCGACTTTATGTCATCGGGGCAAAGACATGTAAATTAAATTGATGAAAACCCGACTTTGTGTCATCGAGGTAACAAGAGTGAAATGAAAACCCGAACGGTAAGTTTGTCGGGTAATGCAAACTTGAAATGAAAGCTGAAATTCATTTATCGGTTGATGCAGAAATGCAAACCTGAAATTTATTTATCAGGTTAATAGAATGGAAACCCAAAATTCGTTTATCGGGGATGAAAATACAAACCTAAAATTCGTTTATCAGGTTATGAAAATGGAAATGAGAACCCGAAATTCGTTTATCGGGAGTGCAAATGCAAACCTGAGGTTCGTTTTTCAGATTAACGGAGATGGAAATGAGAACCCGAAATTCATTTATAGGGCGAAGATGCAAACCTGAAATTCGTTTATCAGGTTAATGAAGATGGAAATGAGAACTCAAAATTCGTTTATCGGGTGAAAATGCAAACCTGAAATTCGTTTATCAAATTCGTTTATCTGAAAATGAAACATAGAAATGAGAACCCAAATTCATTTATCGGGTAAAGATGCAAATGGTAGATGTGTATAAGAGACAGGAATTTTAGGTTCTCTTATACACATCTATTTTCACCCGATAAACGAAAATACAAATCTGAAATTCGTTTATCAGGTTAATAAAGATGGAAATGAGAACCCAAAATTCGTTTATCGGGAGTGCAAATGCAAACCTAAAATTCGTTTATCAGGTTAACGGAGATGGAAATGAGAACCCAAAATTCGTTTATCGGGTGAAAATGCAAACCTGAAATTCATTTATCAGGTTAATAAAAAATGGAAATAAGAACTCAAAATTCATTTATCGGTTGAAAAAATGCAAACCTGAAATTCATTTATCAGGTTAACGGAGATGGAAATGAGAACCCAAAATTCGTTTATCGGGTAAAGATGCAAACCTGAAATTCGTTTATCAGGTTAATAGAATGGAAACCCAAAATTTGTTTATCAGGTGAAGATGCAAACCTAAAATTTGTTTATCAGGTTAATGAAGATGGATATCCGAAATACGTTTATCGAGGATGACAAATGCAAACCTGAAATTCGTTTATCAGGTTAATGAAAATGGAAACCCGAAATTCATTTATCGGGGATGAAAATGCAAACCTGAAATTCGTTTATTAGGTTAATGAAAATGGAAATGAGAACTCAAAATTCGTTTATCGTGTGAAAATACAAACCTGAAATTCATTTATCAGGTTAATGAAAAATGGAAATGAGAACCCAAAATTCGTTTATCGAGTGAAAATGCAAACCTGAAATTCGTTTATCAGGTTAATGAAAAATGGAAATGAGAACCCGAAATTTGTTTATCGGGTGAAAATGCAATAATTATGATACATACACGGAGCCATGTCATTGGGCTTACCCATGAAATGAAGTGTAAAAGGCAACTAGTAATTAACCCTAATCATGACTGGATTGTAAACTGGGACATTAAGCCCTAAACAGTAAATGACAGCATTATTTAAACTGAGAGGTTTGACTGGGAACTCAGTGTACCATCTCCCAAGTGGCGATCACCTATGAGGTTGATTGCTTCATTAGGGGTTGGCGTGAATCACCCCTTTCAAAATGCGAAGAAAGACCGTTGGGTATCAAGACAACTCTCAGGATTAGTGTATCCCTTGTTATTTATGAAGGATATCCAATCAATAAAATTTGCCCCAGTGTCGTGGATTTTAGCATCCTTTTTATTTTCATGTACCTGCAGGTACTCAAAACAATGCGATATCAAGCAAAGAAAACTCGAATTGGTCAGTGCCAAAACATACGAAATGTCAATCTTAGCGAACATTTCTATAAGCAAGGTGACTGAGCTCGCTAAGAGCTGTATACGTATCCCACTACCGGAATCAGGTCGAACGTAGTTCAATTAAACAGATGGTTTTGACATATTTGACAACTAAAACATCAACAACAAGAAGAACAACTATAAAGACATCAAACAAACTAAATGGCAGCATGTGAGTTTGATAGAAGTACATGAATAAATAATACAGGCACATGGGAGCAATCTTAGTAAAAATCGTGCCATCACCGTATTTACACCGCTTTGATTTTCATTCCAAGTGATTTGGACCCGATCAGGCAATGCTTTGGATCCATCGATACGTGCCTTTTAAAGGCCAATGACTATGTTGAGAGAACGACATAGAGGCAACCAATAAGCCTAACTTCGGTCAACAAATTTCAGTTGAACACTTTCCCAGACTTGGACCCAGAGAAGTCGTCAACCAGACTTTGACCATTTGCTTAGTTTACCCCTTTCTCAGCGCCTTTTTAGGTTTTCACTAAGGTTTCCCTCACTTTTATTTATTATTATTTTTTCTGCATTTTTTTCGCACACTCTCCTTTTGCCTAGGCTGCCCTGTAGGGTTTTCAACCAAGCCTCTCTTTTGCTCTTTTTAAAAAAAAAAAAAAAAAAAACAAAGGTGTCCTTTCCGGGTTTTCTTACATCTATGAGGTCCAAGTAAATGGCAAAGTGTGGGAGTAAACAGAAGACGTCTGGCTAAGTAATCGATTTTTCCAATGCATGCGAACTTTAGTTTTCAAAGTTTTTCGGCATCAGTAAGGCTGCCTTCCCTATAATTGGGATAGACATGTTAACATTAATTGCCGAGACCGCACAAACTGCTCCCTTTAAGCCTATTTAGAACTTCAAAATGGGTTAAGTCGTGTGATTGGTAAAGATTGGAATTATCTTAACAAAACCTTGCCCCAGTTTAAGATGGGCGCTTTGGTTGGAAAGAACATAGCTACAAGGGATGGAAGAGCGGGTTTGTGATATGAGAAAAATTGGTTATGTCCCTATCTAAAAGTATTGCCCCAGTTTTGGGCTGAGAGTCTTACTTGAAGGCAATTGACTGAACGGGAGAAATAGATTTGAAAAAAATTGCCCCAATTTTATTTTAACAAACTGAGTTTTGTTGGGCATTTGTTTTGGTCAGCCTCTCAAACTTTTTTTTTTTTTTTTTGCCACCCAAAAACATCAATTTTCCCCAACATTGCAAATGAGTTCAGTTCCAATTTGTTTTTACAGCAAAGGATAGGGACAAAGCACAATTGAAACAAAAGATAGGCAAATAAAGAGAAGAGATATAAAAGGATTTAGTCCGGATGTGGGTGAAAAGGGAAAGAAAACAACAGGTGGAATTCTATCCGACATTCTGCAATGACTTAAAGGTTTACACGTCTGCCAAATCAGATGAAAAACTTTTTGACCATGTCATCATTTATCGGTTGGGGAAAAACCTGTCCATCCATCTACGTAAGGATAAAAGAAGACCTGGAATACTTTGTCACAATGAATGGACCCTGACAGTTCGGAGCAAACTTGCCCTTTGTTTCGTCCTGTATTGGCAATATGCGTTTCAAGATTAAATCGCCAGCTTGAAAATGTCTGGGCTTGACTTTCTTGTTGTAAGCTCGGGCCATCTTCCGTTGATAACATTGGCCATGACACACAGCAGTTTTTAGCTGTCTTTCATCAATGACTGCAAGCTGTTCATGTCTGAACCGCACCCATTCTGCATCTTCTAACTCAGTTTCCATAAGAATGCGTAGAGAAGAGATCTTTACTTCCGCTGGCAAAACAGCTTCCATTTCGTACATGAGGGAGTAAGGCGTTGCCCCAGTAGATGTCCTGATGGCAGTCCGATAATCCAGCAATGCATATTACAGCTTTTCATGCCAATCACGCTGACTGTCAACCATCTTTCGAATAATTCTCTTCAGATTCTTGTTAGCTGCTTGGTAAGTCCCATTCATTTTTGGCCTGTAGATGGTGGAATTCCGAATCTTGAATTGGGCACAAAGACCATCTACCATGTCATTGTTCAGGTTCTTGGCATTGTCGATAACGAATGTATCCAGGATCCCAAAGCGGCAAATGATGTTCTTTCGGATGAACTCCGCCACTACCTTCTTTGTTAAGTGCTTGTAGGATTCAGCCTCGACCCACTTAGTGAAATATTCAATCGCTATCAGCCTGGTAATGAAGCGATGACCATTAAAAGCTGGCGGCTCGATCAATGCAATGACTTCTATTCCCCAAATTGATTAGGGCCATGGAGTAGTGATGTTGTGCAATTCAGTTGGTGCTGCCCTTATCTCATCCCCGTGCATTTGGCACTTAACACACCTGCAGACAAATTTGATGCAATCATGCTCCATAGTAAGCCAGAAATAGCCTGCTCTCATTATCTTCTTAGCTAATAAGTACCCGTTCATGTGTGGCCCACAAACTCCCATATGAACATCCTTCATAATGTAAGCGGCCTCTTTCTTATTAACGCACCTCAGAAGACCCAGATTTATCATCTTTCGATAAAGTACATTTCTATTTAAAAAGAACTTGATTGACATTCGGTCGTAGGAACTTCTTATCTGAAGTACTAGCCCCTAGAGGATAGCTACCTTTGTCCAGAAACTCCTTGATATCATGAAACCAAGGAAGTCCATCCGATTCTGCCTCAAGAGTGAACAGTGCAACACTCAGCACCTGAATGGTAATGGGGTCTATCACTGTGCCCGTCTGGATGACTGATCATTGAAGATAAGATAGCCAGAGCATCGGCAAATACATTCCCGGATCGGGGTATGTAAGTGAATTCCAAAATATCAAATTGTCGACCTAGTTTGAGAATACTGCAGTGATATGGCATGATTTTAGAATCCCTGGTTACCCAGTGCCCCAGTGTCTGATGGACGAGCAAATCTGAATCACTAAACACAGCTAACTCTTTAATACCCATGTCCAATGCCATTTTCAGACCAAGTATGCAAGCCTCATACTCTGCCATGTTGTTCGTACACGGGTATGATAATCATTCTCCCTTGGGTTCTCAGCAAGATGATCCGCTATCGCTTGTCCTTTGACAGCCTTTTGAGTAGTGAAGATGATATCAAATTCTGCTAACAACATTTGCCATCTAGCCAAGCGTCCAGTTGGCATAGACTTTTCTAACAGATAGCTAAGGGGATCACACCTGGAAATGAGATAAGTGGTATGATCCAGTAGATAATGCCTTAGCCGTTGGGAGGTCCAAACCAATGCACAGCATGTTCGCTTCAAAAAAGAATAATTGGCTTCATAAACTGTAAACTTCTTGTTTAGATAATAGATAGCCTGCTCTTTTCTGCTCGAATCGTCATGCTGCCCCAAGACACAACCCATGGATCTGTCCAAAATCGACAGATACATGATTAATGGCTTCCCTAGCTTTGGGGGGACCAACACAGGAGGGTTCAAAAGATAAACTTTGATTTTGTCAAAAGTCTGTTGACAGTCATCATTCTAGTACATCGGTGCATTTTTTCTCAACAGATGTGGTTTGAACAAAGGTTCACAAGTAGCTGTCAGCTGAGCAATGAAGCGACCAATGAAATTGATTTTTCCCAAGAAGCTTTTTACGTCCTTCTGAGTTTTTGGCGCAGACATATCACGGATAGCTTTGATCTTTGCTGGGTCTATCTCAATTCCCCGCTTACTGACAATGAAACATAATAACTTTCCGGAAGGAGCTCTAAAGGCGCACTTTGCTGGGTTCAACTTCAGATTATATCTCCTCATTCTCTCAAATACCTTCTTAAGATTGGTCAAGTGATCCTCGGCCTTCTTGGATTTGATAATGATGTCATCGACATAAACCTCCATCTCTTCGTGTATCATATCATGAAACAAGGGGGTCATAGTGTGTTGATATGTTGCACCAGTATTCTTGAGTCCAAATGGCGTAACTCTGTAGCAGAATATCCCCTAAGGAGTAATGAATGCTGTCTTTTCCCTGTCTTCCTCGTCCACTAGGATTTGGTGATACCCAGCAAAACAATAGACAAAAGTCTCCATCTCATGGCAGGCAGCACTGTCTAGAATGATGTGAATGTTTGGCAGCGAAAAATCATCCTTGGGACTGGCCTTGTTTAAGTCTCGATAGTCGACGCAAACTCTGACCTCCCCAGTCTTCTTCGGTACTGGCACCATATTGGAAAGTCAAATAGGATACCGGGATACAATGATGATTGTGGCATTAAACTGCTTGATGATTTGTGCTTTGATCTTTAAGCTCATTTCTGGCTTAAACTTCGTTGGCTTCTGCTTTACAGGCGGGCATTTAGGATCGGTGGGGAGTTTGTGAACCACGACATCTGTTAAATGCCAGGCATATCATCATAAGACCAGGCAAAGACATCTTGGAACAAAATCAAAAATTCTATCATCTCTTTCCTCTGCCCTCTAGTCAAAGGTATGCTGATTTTAACCTCTCTTACGTCCGTGTCTGTCCCAATGTTTATCGTTTCTGTTTCTTCCAAGTTAGGCTTTGGTTTTTTTCTCGTGTCGCCCGAACACTTGTACCTCACCACTCTCAGACTGTGTAAAATCAGGGTCGGGTGTGATATCGAAATTGCACTCATCGACCTCATAAACTGTAGTATCCGAAGGATCAAAAGCATTGCTTTTGCACATCTGGGAAAAATAAAGCATGAAATGAAAGAAAACAAAATGAGCTAAAACATCTTGAAGAAAAAGTTCTCATTAATCGAAGATTTGTACAAGTGATCCTAGAGAACATAAACTTAACATTCATTGGCCATGAATATAAAAATCAATTGTCTTCAGGATTCACCTCCAAAATAGATGAATAAGATGAATCATGAAGGCAATATCATGATTGTACTTGCCTTACTAATCAAATTATTTTCAAGATTCATCTCCAAAACAGATGAATGAGATGAATCATGAATACAATGCCGTGAATGCACCTACTTCTTGACTAGATGGCATAAACAAAATGACTTAAGAAGTACAAAACATACATACGAAAATGAAATTAAAAGGAGTAAAACTAAAAACAATATCCATCTAATCTTTCAAATTTATCGAAACTCCCTATGACTAGGGAGATCATCAGATGTCCAGTTGTGTAGTTGGTCGATCTCAGCAAATGGCACTCAGTGTCATCCTTCTCCCTCTGCTCTTGAATAATTACCCCCGCAAATAATTCGGCTACCCTTTGGATAAGATTCTCCTTTTCAACCTCATCTGCATTAGGAGCCATAATGGCGGCAGAAGGTGGGAAAGTAGTCTTAAGAGGTGGAATGACCATAGGCAATGCTTGACCTTCATTTTCAGCTATCTTCAGCTCCTTAATCTCCCTCAGCTGGCATTCGGGCGAAAATTGAGCCCAAATGTATTCATCTGTGTTGGTAGCTCAATAGGGTGTATTTTGCCTTGCAAATTCATCCTCAAACCTTGGCCGATGCGATATCCTCCACGCAGGCCTCGGCTGACAGAGACCACATCATAAGCTAAGAAAGGCACCGGAGTGTCACTGCTCTCCCCAACTTCCCCCTTGGCCATCATGGCGTGGTCATCTTGACGACAAATACAGTAATCAGCTTAAACTTATAAATGAATTTAACCCTTTGATGCAAAGATGATGGAATAGCCCCAGTAGAATGGATCCAGGGGCATCCCAGCAGCAAATTATATACCTCAACAATTGGAAGAACCTGGCAAGTGACCTGATGAGCAGTTGGCCCCACTTCCAAAATAAGGTTTATCTCTCCGGTGGCTTGTCTTCGAGCCTAGTCAAATCCTCTGATCACCATGGATGAATTCCTGACCAGGTCATGAGAGATTTCCAGTTTATCCAATGTCTTCAAAGGACAAATATTTAAAACAGACCCATTATCAACCATGACCCTAGGCAAATGCTGCCCCTCACATCTAACCGAGATGAATAGAGTCTGGTTGTGGTCGCTCCCTTCAGAAGTTAAGTCATCATTTGAAAAACAAATTTGGTTTGATGCCAGCACACTGCCCACTAACCCAGCAAGTTTGTCAGTGGGAATATCACAAGGCACACGAGCCTTACTCAAAATCTTCATAAGACTGCCTCCCTGTGTAGCTCGGATGTTAAAAATAAACTGAGCATAGAAATTTGTGAGGGCATCTTATTTAGCTACTCAACTACTGAATATTCACTTTTTTTGATCAATCTTATAAAGTCCTCCACATCTTTGTCTGCTACAGCCTTAGGGGCTCTTTACCTTTATTGGATTGTCCGGCCTCAAAACTGTTGTCATTTGTGATTCGGCCAGACCTTGTGACAGCGGACACTTCCTCCTCAGAAATTAGCCTTCCACCGACTATCACAGCTGAGGGTTTATAATTCCACGTCACTGCATGTGTGCTCTTAATTGGCAATTATATTGGCAGTTCAATCATAACGGGTTCTTGGGATTCTACCTCAAACGGATCCATGTCTATGATAAAAGACTCAGATGACTCCAAATCCAAATAAAACGGTTTGGTTTGAGTCATTGTCACTTCTTTGACTGCTCATTCTTCCTCTTCCATCTCCGCTTCTATACAAACCATCCCAACATGAGGTCTCATACCGTGGCAGCAGATTAGTGTTTACTTCAGGAGCTCTTTTTTTGGCCTCCTAATGACAATCTCACGTGCATCGATCATATCCTACACCTTGTTCTTCAACGTCCAATAATTAGCCGTGGAATGCCCTGGGGCTCCAGAATGATAGACACAGCGGGCATTGGCGTCAAACCTATCCGGAACTCTCCCCGGATACTGAGGAGGAGCTATGGGATTCAATCTCCTTGCTGATCTCAACTGCTCCTATAGTTGCTCAATGGGCCGTCCCAGGTTGGTAAAATTGTGGGGTGGTCTGCCATGTGGTCTGGCTTGGTTGGAGTTTGGTGGACGGAATTTGTTTGGCTGGTTGGGTCTTTGATTGTTTGGGGGTTGTGGTCTTGGATTATAATATGGGAGCTGTGGATTAGGCACGGGCATTTGTACTTGTGTTTGGTATACGGGTTGAGGGTAGTATTGAGGTGGTAGTGGAGGTGGTGCATAAAAAGATTGTGGGTTAGGTCTTTGGTATTGATGAAAATTACGTGGTGGTTGGCGGTTGGGTTGGTTGAAAATAAAAGTCACTTCTTCTTCCTTCTTGTCAGCCTTCTTGCTTAGGGATTTCTTAGCCACAGACGTGCTCCCCTGCATGGACTCTATCTGAAGTTTAAAGGTCGTCATGTCAATAATTTTTTGGCTTTTCAAGCCCCTTTCAACAGCCTCTGCTTGCTGGATGATTTCTGAAAAGGATTTGCCAATAGACCCGGTCAACTTTTCATAGTAAGGAGGTTCTTGCGCATCAATAAAAAGTTTGACCATCTCAGTCTCAGTCATAGGTGGGCTTACTCTGGCAGCTAACGCCCTCCATCTTTTCACATACTCACGGTAATCTTCTGAGGGCTTCTTCTTTCAGTTCATCAGAGCAAAACGGTCAGGCTCTAGGTCGCAGTTAAACTCATACTGTTTCACAAAAGTATTTGCCAAGTCCGTCCAATCCTCCCAAACTGACGTAAGACCCGGAAAGGCATGTAGGGAACATGGCCTTCATTTCACCCTATCAAGGGTATGAATGGAAGGCTAGCAGATTGCAGACTCGGTGCATGACAGGGTACCCATTCTAGAACCCACTGTATCTCTGACTCATTCAATGAAGACAACCATCGAATGTACTTCTCCTTGTCTTTCAGCAACTTCGCCCGATTGATGCGTTGATTGTGACTTTGTACCCAATTCACTATATCTCAGGAAAAATCATGACGAACAATCTTTCGGCGCCCAAATGTTCCATGAACCAGACTTGCAACAAAAGGCTTGAACCCTTGAAAAATTTGACTCTGTTCTGACAGTTTGTACATGCCACCAATATGTCAGCTAGAATAGTAGCGATTATGGTAAGGTCTTGACCACCGACGCCATGTATCAAATCGGCTAACATCTGTACCGTCTTAATGCTATCTTCCCATCCGGCCTCAAAAAAGGATATGCGCTGGTCAGTGCTAGAGCAAAAACCTGGACTTACTTCTGAGCCCAGGACTCCTCAGTGGGATGCAAAAAATGAGTCTTGTTAGGTACCTGTGAAATCCCTATTTTGTGCCGAAGTGCTCGTGTAAAAATATCAAAGTAACCGAACTGTCTCGGGTCCCCTTGGTATCGCAGCCTCTGATATGCTGGTGAACAAAGAGAAGTCCCTTGTAGTACCTAGGGACGGTAGTATAACAGCCCGGTCCTTGAAGTCCAGTCCGAGAAATCCTGCGATTGGGACCTCTAGTGTGGGCACCATTTCAAACTTCTAGAATCTGAACACAGCTGCCTCACTGTCCCAAACCTGTATCAAAGCGTCTACTATGGTCTGATCTGGCTCAATATCCGGCAGACATACTAGGTGACCCAAATAACCAGCTATTATATTCAGTTCTGACAACTGCATGTTTCGTTCCCACTCCTGTAGCAAATAGGGCACTTTGATCGCCTTTTCAATTACTCGAGCGGAACTCATCTGCATGAAATACATGTTAGCCTTACCTGAGACTTGTACCCCTTCAGAGCCTTTATAAAATGAACACGCAAGCTTGTAAATCCCATTGTAGGTTTCATGTACCTAGGGATAGGTATGCAATTCTATACACAGGGTATCCCTTCTACGGCTAATGATATGCAATAAGTAGCCTACGGTAGCCCTACAAGAAAAAATAAAACTTTGGAAACATGTCGCGGGGGTGGGTCTCCTATTTGGGTCTGGCAACCATATGACTTTGACCCTACCTAAGGCTTATGCAATGCAAAAATCAAAATTTACTCTTTCTTACGGGAAGTAGATACAAATTACATGGCCAAAGTAAATCATACGAATCAGAAAAACTAATTACTATTACATAACAAAATTGTAAAGCTATTAACTATTACAAGCCAGATAAATGGGTGGGTCCTACCACCTCGTGTCTAGTGTCCTAAACAAGGTCCACACAGTTCTGCCCTATGGTTTAAGCTATATGAATATGAGGCTTGGCTTACTAATACAATCTAGATGGGCTTGGTTCCCGAACCTTCAGACTATGGGCCCAAAAATAAAATCTGTTAATTCTGATGGGCCTGTATCGTCGGTGGTCAGGTGATCACCACAGATACCATTACGTGCACATTGTGTCACGACCGCATATCTGGGTAGATCGTCTTAATTCCTACAGGGAATGCGGGAACAACACCCACAAAAATAGGACATGTAATAAATGAGACAAGCGTTATGCTGTGTTCACTTGGAGGCGGTAAGATTCACACATTTTAGTGCGTTTGGCTCTAAAGGTTTGATGCACCCCAACACCCCAAAAATTGCCCCCAAATTAACCACAAATAGGTATAATAGCAAAATATATTAAAACATGTACAATAAAGCAAGAACAAATCACACCATAGGCAGACAGGGTATGGCATGTAAAACGAGACCTAAATTGAGCAAACGGGTACTCAAGACAGCAAACATAGTGAAATATAGTAAAACAAGTGTAAAATAATTTGAAAAGAACATATAAAGTAACACATAGCATGTGGCACATAAAACGAGACCCAAAATCCATAAACCAGCACACAAGACAACAAAAGTATGGTGAAATACGGTAAAATAAGTGTAAAGTAATTGAAAAAGAACAATTAAAGTAACACGTAGCATGTGGCACGTAAAACGAGACATAGAGCCGGTAACATAGCACACAAAATCGGTAAAAATTAGTCGATTTATAATGAATGGGGTAAAATTGAGAGAAACGCGTTAAAATCGTGTGCCCGGATTCTCAAAGTCCCCAGTGGAGTAGCCACGTTGTCGCACCCCCACCACAACCACTGTCTGGATGTGCACCTTTGGGACCGGCACCGTCACCATGTGGTGCTCGTGAAATAGGTGATTAAATGGAAAAATCCTATTTACTATTTACAAACATAAATTACCTACTTACTATTACAAATTTAAATGATTCACCTATTTACTATTACATAACGGGGCTTTAAATACGACTATTAATTGTACAAAAATAATCTAAGTTAGGGAACACAGGATTGGAGTCGCCACCCGGTGTGTTGGAGCGCCGGGACACAAAAATACATCAAAATTTAAAAGGAGAAAATAAATCCTAGTCTAGATTGACTCTTGGTCCACGTAATTCAAAAAAAAAAAAAACATGAGTTCGGGAATCCTGTTGTAAAATGGGAAGGTTTGGGATAGATTTCAATTTCCCTCAGCATCCATTTTACCGGGCGTTGGACCGGTTGCATGATTTTATCGCGTTTCTATTTTTAATTTTAGTATTCATTATTGCCGACTTTGTAGCATACGTGTGCTTGAGATAGTTTAAAAGTAATAAAATATGTACATATTAATGAGGAAATGAAAATAAATGGTAAATAATAACATTGACAGGTAAATTTAGCCCGGGGTCCAATTTAAAGTCGCACACATGTAGCTTGTAGTGCCTTTTAACTCCCAAGGGGCAAAACAGTCGTTTGTCATGCACGCCAGAGTTTACTTCTAGCCCGTTTGATACAGTTATTAAGTCATGGACTAAATTGAGTTTGATTCAAATATTTAATGTCTAGTCGTGTAACTAAACAAAATTTGAGGACAGAAGAGGTAGATTCACATCATTTAACAAGTAAGAAAAATTAATGGCAGATTCAGACCCTGTCATCTTGGTGGCATCTACAAACTCTGTCTCAAGAGACACTTACATTAAAAATATGTGCAAAATCAGAGCCTATTTACAATTTAATACTCATAAGGGCAAAACGGTAATTTCACAATCAAAGGGTAATTAAACATATTAAAATGTCAAACAAAAATCAAATTAAAGCTTGGTGGTTATTGTCATTAAAAATGTAATTTAGAAGAAATTTGAAAAGAAAAAAATAGTCATATTAAAGAAAATTTCTTAAGGGCCTAAATGTAACTTAGAAATTATTTGTGGGCTAAAATGCAAAAATCTGAAATCTGGAGGGTTAAAACGCAAATAAAATTTGTTTTGAACTTTTTTTAATTTTTTTTGTGTGCCATGTCATCGATGACGTGGCATCAAGTGTGCTCTGTTAGCAAGTTTTTCTCTCTTTTTTTGTAAGGAATTGCCAAGGAAAATGGGGCAAGGAGTCATTCGAACCCAAGCCCCCATGGAGTAATACTTGCTGCTGAACCACTGGCCCAAAGCCATTTTTGGGTTATGGTTAAGTTTGTTTTTATTTATACACTTGAAAGTTTCTCTACATTCTCCCAACTTCTTCATCTTCTTCCCCAACGGGAAACAACCAATCAAAATTCTTCCAACACCATAACCACCCCAAAAAGTGAAACCTTCAAACCTTAACCCAAAAACTCTAAGAAAATAGACATAAAATTCTAATTTTTACATAGATCATGAAGATATAACAATTAATTAACATAAACAACTACATAAACATAAATCAAAGGGTGAAAGTGGTGGGCATATGAACCAAACACAAACTTGCATAAAACACCCACAAAAATTTCGTGTAAACCTTTAGAGACACTCCAAAAATATTCTAAAGGCAATAAAAATATTAAATTTAAACATTATGAACTATAAAATTAAATTAAAAAATTAAGTCATAAATAATGTAAAAATAGTAAGATAAGCATAGCAATTTGTCACCAAAACAATCGATTCAAAAACCCATTTAACTCACCTCAACCTCAGGAATGTGGTGGAATTGGTTATACTTGGCTTGGAGTGCGTTTGAGCCGAATTTGCTTTCGGCACCTCCAAGCTTCCGGTTGATGAACCGGCCTTCTTCCACCACGTTTTTCACCCACAAGATGAACGATTTTTCTTGAGCTTTACAAAGAGAAGTTGTAGTCCCAGTACCTTCTACAACTTTTCTTCTTTAAGTTTAGTCTAATTCCTCTTCGATCGCTTGGAATCTTGGCTCAAAGTTGGTTGTCTGGAAAATTTTCCAGACTTGAAAAAATTTTTCTTTTTTTTTCTGCAGATTTTCTTGGCCACGAGCCTTCTTCTACCACGTGTTTGACCCTCCAAATGAATGATTTTGCTTGATCTTTACAAAGAGAAATTTTCTTCGTCCCTTTTCTAGACTGATTTTTTTTTGTTTTTAACGAAGTGGATTGAGTGTAAAAATGGTTAAAGACCAGATACTTCTCTAAGACTTTCCTTGTCATGTTGGGAGTATGGAGCATCTGATAATTGGTGAGAATGGGTGAAAAAATGTAGAGAAAAATGTGGACAAAACAGCTCTGTCGAGCTGATTGTTCGGCGCATGAACAGTACGCGTGGTACTGTTCACGCTCTGAATTTTGATTTTTTGATTTTTTTAATTCTAAAAACTTAATAATATTAAAACTCATTCTTTGTATTTCAAATGCATAAAACACATAATAATTAAACACCATAAGACCAATGAAGAAGGAATTAAAGGGTAAATTGAAAGGAAATCAAAGAACAGATTAAGAAGAAATTAAAAGATGAATTAAAAAGAAAATTAAGAGGAAAATAGGGGACAACTTAAGGGACAAAAATAGGTGTCTACAATACCTTTTCAAAATCACACCTCGAGAGTCGTAATTTCCCTGGCTTTGATTCACAACCAGCTGAGAATCTGAATGTATCTTTAAGGTTCGGGCTCCCATCTGGTAAGCCATTTCCATCGCACAGATGAGGGCCAGAAATCATACTCAGCTTCTTTGTTTGTTGCTTTGAATCCGAGCCTCAGGGGATAAGTGAGATAGTCCCCTTATGGGGATCGGATTATTATCCCTGCCCCGACTTCGAATTCGCACGAACCTCCGTCAACATGAAGTTCCCATGCGAGATCTTCCCTCATTTTTTGTTCTTTTGCTGGATCAGTAGCCGTGATGAGGTCAACCTTCTCGATGTCACAGTTTTCTGTAATGAATCTGCGAAAGCCTGAGCTTTGATTGCTGTCCGAGGCCTGAATTCTATGTCAAACTCAAACAGCTCCACAGACCACTTTAGCATTCTGCCTGAAGCATCTGGCTTGCTTAAGATATTTTTCAAAGAAAGATTGGTCAAAATAATTATCTTATTACCATAAAAATAAGGCCTTAGCTTCCGAGCCGACACCACCAATGAGAATGTTGCCTTCTCAATAGGGATGTAGTTCCTTTCTGGACCTTAAAGCACTTTGTTTACAAAATATACAGGGCATTGGTTGCCTTGTTCATCCTGCCTCAATAGAACCGAGCTGACTGCCAATTCAGTGATTGAGATGTACAGGTTTAGCGGTTCTCTCTTTTGTGGAGATGAGAGCTTCGACAAGTTGCCCAAGTATTCTTTAAGCTCTTCAAAGGCTTTACGAGCTTCTTCAGTCCATTGAAAGCCCTCAGTCTTCTTTATGAGCCAGAAGAACGGCAAGCCTCTTTCTGCTGATTTGGACAGGAATCGATTCAGGGCTGCCATTCTACCGGTGAATCTCTGAATCTCCTTTACTAAGGTGAAAGTTTTCATATTAATTATGGCTTGCACCTTTTCAGGGCTCGCCTCAATTCCCCGGTGAGAGACAATGAATCTCAAAAATTTTCTCGAGGGGACCCCAAATGTACATTTTTTGGGATTCAGCCTTACTTGGATGAATCTTAATGTCTCAAATGTTTCCCTGAGATCTTCCAGGATTTCCTCATAGGTTCGGCTCTTGACCACCATGTCATCAATGTATACCTCCATGTTTTATCCTATTTAGGATTTGAAGGTTTTATTGACGAGGCGTTGATATGTAGCTCAGACATTTTGAGTCTGAAGAGCATCGTAGTGTAGCAATATGTGCCTCGGTCAGTGATGGAAGATGTTTTCTCTTCATCTTCTCCGGCCATGTATATTTGATGGTAGCTCTTGAATGCATCTAAAAAGTGCAAGATGTAAAATCCAACAAATGAATCTATTATCGTATCGATCTGGGGTACGGGTAACTGTCCTTTGGATAGGCTTTATTAAGATCAGTAAAATCTTGACACATTCGCTAAGAAGAATCTTGCTTAGTTACAAGGACTGGATTACAAAGCCAAGTGGGATACAATACTTCTCTAATCAATCTTGCCACTAAGAGTTTATCCACTTCGACTTCGATTATTAAACTGCGCTCTGGACCGATGAGGTACTTCTCTGCTTCACTGGTTTGTATGCCAGGTCCACTCCGAATTTGTGTTCGATTATTTTTTGAGGGACGCACGGCATGTCTTCGACGGTCATAGCAGGCGAACACGTCCTTGTACTCAGCTAAAAGCCTGAAGAGAAAGGCTTTGAACTCCGCTGGAAGGGTAGCACAGATCTTAATTTTCTGATCGGGGAGGCTCGGATCTAGTGGTACCTCCTCAATGGGGACCTTGTCTTGGGGCTCAATCTTTGCTTTGCCCTTTCCCTTTGGTTTGGGAGGCTCGGGGTTCTCAGTATTGCTTCTTTGAGGCTTCACATTTTCTTTCCCCTTCCTTTGACTTGTCAAAGGCTCTTCGAGGCCATCCCAGGTGGATGAGGCATCAAAAGTTTACAAGTAAGCCTTATCAGCAATGGACATCGTTTGCAACTGGGACCGCAAGGACATCATATAGCAGGTTCGGGCCTCCTGTTGCCTCCCAATGACTGTTCCCTCAGATCCATCCCTCAACATGAATTTTATCCCAATATGGAACACGAAGGGAAGAATTCTGTAGGTATATTGTGTGGGTCGGCCAAGGATCATATTGTATGAATTGTTCCTTTTGACGGTCTAAGATGACAAAATTGGTCATCTCAATTCTGTGCTTCGGGAGAGTTCCAAGGCACAAGGGGAGCATTATCTGGCCCTCAAGCACGACCGAGTCTCCAGTGAAGACAACCAAAGGGGTTTTAAAAGGCTTTATCAAAGAAGAATCCATGTGCATTTTGACCCAGGCGTCCCAAAAAATTATGTCCGCCGAGCTTCCGGTGTCGACGAACACGCGGTGCATTTCATATCCAGCCACATTTACGTGAATTACCACAGGATCGTTGTGTGGCATTCGGCTAGGAACGGGGTCCTCGGAAGTGTATCTGAGGCTCATGAAAGCCTTCAGTCTCTTCTCCCGATCCTAGCCTGAGGGAATGTTCCAGGCGTATTTTTTTCCTAGCATTGTTAGAGTCCCCGATCGCCGGCCATTCGAGATGTGATGTGTTTATCACCCCGGCTAAACGGATCTGTTCATCTCGATTTGTCGGGGGATTGTTCCTATTTTGGCCACCTCGGTTCTGTTGACGAGGCCGGCGAGGTTGTCAGAATGCCGGATTTTCTCGATTGGCAGTATTTCTTTGGAACTTTACAGCAGCTCAGCTGTTGAACTGCTGTAGGTGTCTTTCTTGAATGGCCCTCTTGATTTCAACCTTCAGATGGTTGCAGGCCTCGGTATCATGGCCGTGTTGACCATGAAAAGCGTAGTACTTTGCCCTGTCTCTTTTATCCGAGGCTGACACCATTCGATCTGTTCTTTGATCAGAGGCCCAGATGCTGTACTTGGTAAAAAATTTCGCTCATCGATGTATTGAGAGTGTGAAGTCAGTATCTGGATGGCTTCTTGTTTGCGGGGGTCGGTTCTCGATATTGTTGCCCGGGTAGACCACCCGGTGTGGCTCTAGAATAGTTCAACCTATCTGTGACCCTCAGTTTTTTAGAGGATGAGGGGTTAGAGTCTTCAGGACCTTTTCTCTTTGTGTATCTTAAAGTTCTCTTTTTGTCATATTTGACTCTTCGCCCAGTATGAACTCTGATGCTCTTTCGAGGAGTTCAGAATAGGAGATTCTCGGCATCCTTTTGGCCAACTCAGCATTGAAGGTGCCTGGTTGGATACCGCTGCAGAAAGTAGCCACCAAAATTCTTTGATCAACATTTTTGATTTGGACCACCGCATCATTGAAGCGGTCCACAAATTTATTAAGCGACTCATTGGACCTCTGCCGAATGTTTATGAGGTGCGACGTGTCCTTTTGTAATATTGATTTGCTCCTGAAGTGGCCAAGGAAGGTTTTCACCAAGTCATTAAAAGTGGCGATTGAGTTCATCGACAGCTCCTGGAACCACTTCTGTGCCGGACCTCGAAGAGTGGTGGCAAACAACTTGCAGCGGGTAGCGTCACTGTAGCCATAAAGGCTAGTGATCTCTACCACGTGGTGAAGGTGATATGATGGATCAGATTCTCCCTTGTAGCGGTCTAGGTCTAGTAGCTTGAATTGCATTAGAAGAGGTTCAATCTTGATGGAGATTGTGAATGGATCTCTATCAATCTCTGTCATAGCAGGAGTATTCAGAAGTACTCAATTGTTTTTCCTCAAAATCTCTTGAATCTTATTTTCGACGCTTTACTCCTCGAGCTATTTTAAAACAGCCGAAGAGGGTTCTCTTGAATCAGATTTTTTTGAGGAATGTGCACCGAGTCTCTCACGCATTGGTAATTTCTTTGATCCGCTCGTCGATGAGTGTGACTCATCAGATTGTTCATCTGAGCATGACTTTGTCAATTTATGGCGCAGGTCGGTTGGGCTCATGGCATCAACCGGCTATTTTCAGACCGTCGGCGGGGGCGCGTTGCTGTTCGGCTTGTGGAGTGACTGCTCGGTCCAAGCGGTTAGATGGAGTTTGGCTCTCGTACTGCTCTACAAACGCTAGAAAAGACTCAAAATAATCAACAATGTAATTCAGGACATCATTCTGCTTTTGTTGAGCCTCGGCTGGTGTACCTACATTTTCTGGCTCGTCGGTATGCACCACGAGGTGTTGATTGTTAGTCTCTGCTTCCTTGCTAGCAGTTCGGCATATTCCACTATTCTTCATCCTCCTCAAAGCTTCAAAAACAAAGAACTCAGATGACTGAGAAGTTTGAATACAAAATATTGAAAGAGTTTCAAAATATTTTAGTTTGAATACAAAAAATCGATTCTCGTAGACGGCGCCAAATGAGCGATGTGTTGTTTGAAGGAGACTCTTCTTAGGTTGTAAATTTTATCAAAAGAGATGAAGGGTCTTGGGATATTCTTTGGGTTAGAAGGAGCGATTCCGTCGTAGACTCAATCTAGTAGTCAGTACAACCATTTTTGGAAGGATTCTCCACCTGATTCTGTAATAGACTCATTGTTATGTGATGTACAATTAGTTGAAAATTTTGAAGGTTTACCTCAAAAAAAGGTACTAAATTGAAATAAAATAATTAATAATTTGATCTATTTTTTAATCAAAAGGGGGCCAATTTGTAGATCAACACACCCCGCCAGTCTGTGGACCTAGAATAGGAATTGTGTCCAGGCTAAAGAATTCCAATTTTGGCTAGCCTGCCTCAACGACCAAGCCCGTCCTGTGAACGCAAGGCGCCACAGGCCTTAACTACCACGCTTTAGGCACGGCTTGGCCTAGATTGACCCATTTCCATTCCTAACTCCAAGCAAAATTTATATCAAATATTAACTGAAAAGTTAAAAAAATTTTTTATATAAAATTGATTTTTAAAACTTGATGTGTTCACCCAAAAAATAAAACAGTGACAATATAAATGTAATAGAGATAGTATTTTATTTAACAAAATATAAACTGTTCGGATATCAATTAAGGAAGTTGGGATCCAGAAAAATGTTTTTCTTGTATTGTTCAAGAAAGAAATGAGAGGTCCCTAGTATATCCAATTTTTTAGTTGTTTGTTGTCAGAGAATAGGAACACAAAATCTTGTCACATAGTTCCGCTGATGCTAATTAGTAACACTTGGCACTTCCCCTAGATTGTTCTAGAGGTGCTTACGTGGCTGCCTCGTTAAGGGCAAATATGTAACTTACATGTAGGTTCATTTAGTAGAATTGTAGCCAAGCCCCTTCATGTACATCTCACTATAAATAAGGGACTTGGGTGCTAAAGGTTGGGACCTCTTCACTTGCCTTGTAAGCTCTTCACAATACAACCCCCAAGTTCTCCTTGACTATCTACTTTCTTTCTTTATAGATTCTGTCTTCATCAATTTGGCGTTGTCTGTGGGAATCTGAGCAAGAAGTCATGCCTTTTCCCTTTCTATCTCTGAGCTATTCTTTATGACGAAGAAGAGATTGCACAAAAAATTATGACAAAATGAAGCCGAGCAGGACAAGCTTAGCTACACTATCAAAAATCCGAATTAAGGAGATTTCAATTTTCGCAAATTTTCGTTAAGCTTTAACCTCCATCACATCTCAATCGAATGCGATCTACTTGGCATAAAAGCTACGATCCATAAGAGTCAAAAGGGGCAGAAAAATAAAGCAACTCAGCTGCTCTATCAAAGAAAAATGCTTGGAAGTAGCCGATTGTAGCTTACCAAAGCTAAAAATTAAAGAAATCCAAGCTCGGGTACGCCGTCCTCACTAAATACACAATACTTTGATACAAAGGGAAGGCCAAGCTCGCCTCATGATGTTGGAAGCAAAAAAGGGTCAGCTTCGTCGTATGCGAGATGAAAATAAGGATAGCTGAAGCAGACTAAAACAATTTATCATAACAAATAAAGAGGAGCCAAAATGGAGGGTTTCGAAGCAAAGCTGTAACAATCGATTGGTAAGAAAATTCCTGAGCAAAGTTGCTGCAATTGAAAAGTTCCGAGGCAAAAATGCAATTACTGTGGCTTAAGTTGATTTCTCAATGAACTCAACAAAATAATATCGAGTAGAAGCCGAAGTCGAAAAGCATAAAAAAAAAGAGAATAATTTGAAGTTGACCAAGCCAGAATAGCTTCATTGACAGACCCAAGGAAAAATAATGAAGCTGAAATGAAACTAAAAAGCAACGCTGTACTTCGGATAAAAAGCTAAGTATTCAATTGTTGTTTTAAGAAATAGGAGAAACAGAATCAAAAAGATAAGTCCGAAGTCATCCACCCGAACTAAAAGATGACACACGGACTAAGAAAAGAAAGATATAAAGCGCTTTCATAACTTTGATGAGCTTGAAAGTTGAAGCTTGAAGTGAATCATATTCTCATGATAGATTAAAAAAAAAAAAAAAAAATTTAGAAGCGGAAAAAGTCCGAGGACAAAATATGAGAGCTGAGGCTCTAGAAAGTGAAAAGGCCGAAAACATTGCAATTGGGCCGAGGTGAAGCAAAACTAACCTAAATTCTTCTAACTTGGTTCAGCAAGACCACGAGCTGACTACTGCAAAGGGCCTTTATTGGCAAAGGACTAGATTATTGAAGGCTAAGGACAAACAGGGTGATATTTCATCTCCGGAATAAAAAGAAAAAGGGCCAAGACCTGAGGGTCCCCCTAAAGCTGCCCTGAGACCCGTCGATGTGATTAAGTGGTTAAGGGATCAAGCTAAAGAAAATTAAAATAAAGCTGCCCTAAGCCCGCTGATGTGCTTAAGTGGTGAAGGATCAAGACCAAAAAAAAAGTCTGAGATGCAAACAAGGGAAAAAAAATTGAACCGCTCCTAAGAGGTCTGGTTCAAGTTCAAGATGAAACAAATTTAGAGGGCTGAGGCTTAGTAGTCCATCCTCAAGCAAAATCGAGCTGTTCCAACCCTAAAAGGTCCGGTTCAAGTTCAAGATTAAACAAATTCAAAGAGTTGAGACCTAGTGGTTCCCCCTCAAGGGCCGAGGCTTAGTAGTCCCCCCTCAAGCAAAATCGAACTGTTCCAACCCTAAGAGGTCCAGTTCAAGTTTAATATGAAACAAATTCAGAGGGCTGAGACCTAGTGGTCCCCCCTCGAGGACCGAGGCTTAGTAGTCCCTCCTTAAGCAAAATCGAGCTGTTCAGACCCTAAGAGGTCTGGTTCAAGTTCAAGATGAAAATAGAAAAGATTGGGAGGGCTGAGACCTAGTGGTCCCCTCTCAAGAGAATCAATTCGCTCTGATCCATCGAAATGCTAAGGTTTGGACCAGGTTCAATTAAAAAAAAAAAAGAGAGAGGAGGAATTGAGTTGAAAAGACTGAGGCTAACGTAAATCAACAGATGCCAAAGAAAATTCCTTCGAGACTAAACAATCAATCCTAAGCACAAAAATACAATTCCGAGGCACAACACCAAAGAAGTGGCTACTCAAAAGTCATAAGAAGCCAAAGGACAAGAACAAAATCACTTGGCGGGGACTTGTACTGGAATGACGTGTGTGTGGCCACGTGAAGTGTCACAACAGAGCCTCAGGAATTGTTTAGCAAAAATGGAACAAGATGCTGAGCATTAAATTGGTGCAGTTGGTTCGAACGCACATTTAAACTTCAGATACAAGAATCGCTTCGGACAAATTCTACTTCGATGATCGGACGAGCTTTAGAATAAGCTAGGTTCAGATTAACTCATATCTACTATGACAAAGTTAAAGAACAACAAGCACGAAGAAAAAGTTATAGTTTATCTTCAGACATTGCAAACAAAAGTGGTCGAAGCCAGTCCAATATATGAGGTGGGTCGAGGTTCGACACACAACAAAAGATCCTGAATTTCAACTTCGGAGTTCAAACACTTCAACATCAGAGTCCGGAGAGTTTGACCTTCAGAGTTCAGCAGCTTAGTTTCGGAGTTAAACATTTCAACTTCAGATTTCTGATAATTTTATCTTGAAGGTTCGGGCAATATCAGAGTTTGAAAAATTTGATCTTCAAGGTTTGGGGAGGTTAGCTTCGGTGATCGGACATATGCTAAAACTACTCCGGGTGTAGTGATATATTAAAGAAATGAGCAATAACTTCAGGGCGACGATTGATATTTTGAATTCCGAGCTTAAAAAGGAAAAAAATCCTAGCTTCCAAATCACGCACGGGGTCTCAAGGCTAACAATAGAATTCAAGGCTTCAAGCAAGAGAATAAAGATCACTTCAAACTCAGTGGACCGTAGAGATTCAGATTTGAGGACTTGGAGTGAAATTGTGCAAATTTCTAATCCATTCGCAAAGAAGCAACTTGGAGTAAAAAAAAAAACAACAAATTTTCTTGGGAATTTATTTGGCTCATTGGGGAAGTTACATTTCTAAGTTGCAGAAGCAAGATGGGAAATTAGGGTCAAAGTTAAGTGGGATTAAAATAATTGGCATCGAAAAACTTGCCAACTTGCCTAGTTTTGACTGAAGCAATTCAATTTTGTTTGAAGCCAAAGGCATTCCCTTATTGATGCTGAAGCAAGTAGTTGGAAGTCAGTCATTCAGCTTAAAGTGTGAGAATACACAAATTTCATGAGCCCAGTTAATTCATGAACTTATTGATGAAATAAATACACCCACGTGTTTTAAAAGGCTCAGGATGAATACCATTGGGCAAGGACTTGCATGGGAACTTTCATGGGAATCGTATGCAAAAGTTTAAAAATAAGGGACTCACCAACATAAATACAAGAACGCGAGCCTCGGAATTGGGCTTAGAGCAACCCAAAAATGCACAATCATGTACTGAGGTGCAAAAGGTTATCATAACAAATTAAGAATCATAACAAATTGAGGATATGATGCATTTCGGTTCGATTTAAAAATTATAAGCAAAGGAAATCGAATTTTGAGGTTCTGGCTCAGAAAGAAGTTATGGGGACTTTGGTAATTATTATTGGCTCGACCCCAACCCTGAAGTTTGGCGCCTAGCCGAGGGGACTAATGATGATGCTAATTAGTAACACTTGGCACTTCCCCTAGATTGTTCTAGAGGTGCTTACGTGGCAGCTTCATTAAGGGCAAATATGTAACTTACGTGTAGGTTCATTTAGTAGAATTGTAGCCAAGCCCTCTCATGTACATCTATAAATAAGGGACTTGGGCGCTAAAGGCTGGGACCTCTTCACTTGCCTTGTAAGCTCCTCACAATACAACCCCTAAGTTCTCCTCGGCTATCTACTTTCTCTCTGTAGATTCTGTCTTCGACCACTCTTGTTTGCATCTCTGAAGTGAGGTCCAGAGGCACAGAGGGTGTGGTTTCGGCACCCTCCGAGGGTGCACTGGTAGTTGCAGATGAGGACACGACTGCACTAGATGATGAATACGGGTTGGCTTGAAGGGCCTGTACTGGTGGAAGGAGCAGGGTCCGCATCGGGGGAAGGACTGGTAGAGACTAGTCCCCTCAGAAACGCTCCAAGTTCTGCAAGAACCAGAGAATCAGCGTCAGTATCAATTCCATCAGCCTACAAACAAGATCGAGCGCAACCTCGAATTACTTCCCTTAAAAAAAGTAATTGCTATGGCATTGGATATTAATCGTGGTATGGGGTACATTCACACACAAGGCATCATTCATAGAGATTTGAAACCGGATAACATACTCATCTCCGAAGATTTCCACTTGAAAGTGCTGATTTTGGATTGGCGTGCGACGAATCACAGTGTTGGCCTCTTACTGACATCGCGCAGACTTATAGATGGATGGCCCCTGAGATGGTCAAGGGGAAGAAGTCCTACAATAGGAAGATAGATGTGTATAGTTTTGGATTGATCCTGTGGGAATTGGTTGCTGGAACTGTTCCGTTCGATTCCAGATGACACTAGAACAAGTGGCTTTTTTGCTGTAGTAAACAAGAATCTTCGGCCTCATGTCCCCGAGCGTTGTCATCCTACAATGAGAGCTCTAATAGAGCAATGCTGGTGTTCCAAACCCGAGAAGAGGCTTGAGTTTTGGCAGATTGTGGAGACATTGGAGCACTTGGAGGCATAGATCATGCAATGGGATGAACAACATTATAATATTCACGGATCCTTATTTTGTCAATTATTCAATTGTCTTCGATTATTAATGCATTGTAAGGATTCTTTACTAATTCTCTTTTTGTAAAATTCTCAAGATTTCTAGAGTAAAGTATTTTACATCGGTTACATTTATGTTATTTCATCTAAACATCTAATCATATTCTTATAATTGTATTATAATTACTTATTTATAACCAAAAAAAAAAAAAAAAAACTTATTTTTGCACAATTTGACTATTGTTCAATACCTATATTGTCTTTTTAATCTTAGGGCTTTGCCTCCGCCTCTGAACTAAAGTTTATGGACAAATGGGTAACTTACCATCAAATATTTCCATTCATGCCCCTGTTCGAGTCATATAAGATGCACATAATTGGCCTCTATTAATTCCAAAATTAACGGAATTTGGCTCTGGATCTTTTAAAACCAAATGTCAAAATTAAGGTATTTAATATAATCTTTTGAAATATAAACAACGAAATAGGGTCAGGAGACAAAGTTAAGGGACAAATAGAATTATTTATCCCAAGTTTTATGATAATTAACTACGTGTATCAGGTTGGGTACTTACGGGTTCTTGAATTTTGGGATCTAGAAAAAATTCTCATTTGACCCGTACAATAAGGCTTTTTGAGTACTAGACTATTTTCATATCGGAGACGAGTCGGGCAGATTATTTTGTCCAACCCTATTCTATGTAGTCAAAATAGATTTGGCAAAAACTTACACAAAGTCGATCTACAACTCCACTTATAAATCATAATATGTAAATTAAATTTCATTGGATAAGTTGAACAAGTGATGTAAGAAATATTATAGTATAAATTAGGCGAAAATTCTATATTCTCGTTGGAATACCATATCTTTTTGTTTTAAAAGTTGTATTATACAATCATTCAAACCATATAGTGTTTACTGTACAAGTATTCAAAACAAAAAGGTATAGTACCCGAACAGCACCACATAATTGTTCTCAAATTTAACTTTCATTGGTGATCGTCTCTCTCTCTATATACTTGTGTGTGTGTATATATATATATAAATAAACTAAATTAAATTTGGCTTCATTTGGATAGTTATTTTTCGTGATATTACTTAAAATAATTACTATAGCTTATTTTTAGATTTGATACATGTGAGATTAAAAAGTAGTTAGAAAACATGTTATAAATTGTTGTAAAATATTATTTAAAAAATAATATATAATTTACGATATTTGAATAGGACAGTAATGCTATTAGGTTCTATAATACTATAAACTAAAAAAAATTAAATAAAAGTAACACAACTCTCGAATGTACTCTTAAAAATTTTCAAACTTCAATGCTGCAGAAAAGATTAATCTAGAAAATTAATTATACAAAATAAGCATTAACTATATGAGATTTATATATGATAGTGACCTATATATTTAACTTTAATACTTGTATATTTTTCTGAACGTACGTACATTCTTGTTACTAATCAACTTTAAATCCAAAAATACTAAATATGTAAATTTAATAATTTTTATTTTGGACTTCCAATTTCAATTTTAGACTTTTTGTACCCTAATTTTCAAGTTCCTCTAATTTCAGTCTAATTTTTAATTAATACTATTACTAAAATTAACGGACAGTAGATTCAGTGAGATACAACAATATTGAGACAATATTTTGGGTGCATAAACAAAGATTTCGTTAAGTTTGGTGACAATGTTAAAAATAGATTGAGGTTTGACAGATTTCAAAGTTAAGGGTGCAAAATATTCAGGACTAAAATTAGGGTGTAAAATGAAAATTGAATATACAATGAAGGGTGCAAAATTGAATTAGTCCTATATTTTTATCATATATTTGTCACACACTAAAATGTTATTTATTCAAAAGTATCATTGAATTTTTAGTTTATATATATGATCTATTTTCTCTACCCAACGTATGAGTAAAAAGGATAAACGTTAATATCTGTACAAGAATAGAACTCCAATATTTACCGAACCTCCAAAACTTCTTAACTTACACCTACATTAGTTAGTTGATAATTTATGCTATGTAGGAAAGATAAATGCATACAACTTATAGAAAAAAATGATATTAGTGGAATGTTTGTTATTCGGATCCTTTTAATTAACTGAGTAATTATATATAGTAAGTTCTACATCATCATAAACTAAATAAAGAAACAAAGAAGACAATTAAGTAACTTGATTGCTGATGTGCAATTAAAACTATTATGTTGTCTTACAAAAATTTATTATCTCCCAAATTTTGTTTAAACTTTTTTATTCCTCAAATATTTTAATGTGTCACAAAGATTCCTCAAGTTTTTTTTTCTCTAACAAAGTTGTCATCCAGCTATAGTACTGGAAAAATCAATTTTGAGGGACAAAAGAGGTAAGTCAAAAGATGTAAGGTTTGTATGAATTATAAAAATAATTGAGGGAATAAATATTTAGAAAAAATAGGGGATATCTATTGATTTAAAGAATATTTGAGGGGGAAAAAATTTTAAAAATAGTTTGAGAGATTTTCATATGGTTTTGAAATATTTTCTTGACTAAATTTGCAATTCTTCCTTATCTATTTTTTATAATAGTATTATGATGATCTAATTAGTTAGCAAGGATAATATTACTTATATATAATTAGCTTACTTCTCTTTCACTTTATTAGGAATAAGCTTTTAAATAGTGTGTATCTAAAGTGTTCCAAATAAATAAAATATTTATCCTCCTAACTCATTATAAACAACATAAATTTATATTTAACATGTATTATTAATTATAAGTGATATTTATATAATACTGCATATATAACAATAGTTTTATAACTATTTTCAGGAAAAAATAATCAATTATAAATATATGTATAAATTGAGAATCTTTGAATAAATAAAAGTAGTTAAAAATAAGATTTAGGTGCATTAATTTCAATTGAAGGAAGTTAGTTAACTATTTTATTTTTACTGTTACTATTTACTACATAGATTTCCTACATCTACAATATGCCACATGTCCGTTTATAACTTGCTCACTGTATTTTTTAAAATAAAATTTATTTGGAACACTTTAATTTGTAAATTTAAGGTATAATTATTAATAATTAAATTAAAATTTATTGTTTATATATAATTACTATGACATATTTTTAGATTCGATACATGTGAGATTCAAAAGTAGTTGCAAAACATGTTATAAATGATTGTAAAATTTTATTTTAAAAAATAATGTATAATTTACGTTTTTCAAATGGAACCGTAATGCTATAAAGTTCTATAATACCATAAACTAAAAGAATATTAGATACACAGCAATAAAATTCAGGAATCCTATTAAAGATGTGTATAAGACTTTAGATGTAGAATCTCTGAAAATTAATTATAAGAAATAAGTATTAACTAAAATATGAGATTTATATATGATAGTAACTTACATAATTATAAATATCCTATATTTCTACATCACCATAAACTGAATAAAAAAAATAAAAATAAAGAATGCAATTAAGTAACATGATTGTTAGATGTGCAATTAAAACTATTATGTTGTCTTATAAAAATAACATTATCTCCTAAGTTTTGTTTAAACTTTTTAGTCCTTAAGCCGATTCTCTCAAAGTAGTCATCATATTTTGAGGGAGAAAAGAGGTAAATCAAAAATTTATGAATTATAAAATTACTTGAGGGACAAAATGTTTACAAAAAAGGGGGTTTCTATTGGTTTAAAAAATATTTGAGGGACAAAAAATTTTAAAAATAATTTCAAAATTTTCATGAGATTTTGAAATTTTTTTAATAAATTTGCAATTCTTCCCTGTCTATTTTTTATTATAGTATTACGATGATCTAATTATTTTGGAAGGATGATACCACTTATACATAATTAGGTTACTTCTCATTCACTTTATCAGGAAAAATAAGCCTTTGAATATTATGTACCTAAAATATTCTAAACAAAAGAAATATTTATCCTCCTATTATTACAAATAATATATTTTAAACCAATTAATGCACCTAAATCTCATTTTTAACTATAAAATTGTACATATACAACAATACTTTTGTAACTCTTTCAAAAAAATAATCAATTATAAATGTATGTGTAAAATGAGAATTTTGAATAAATAAAAGTAGTTAAAAATAAGATTTAGGTGCATTAATTTCAATTGAAGGAAGTTAGTTAACTATTTTATTTTTACTGTTACTATTTACTACATAGATTTCCTACATCTACAATATGCCACATGTCCGTTTTAAACTTGCTCACTAAAAACCCATTTTATAAAAGATTATGAATTTTAAATATGAAATATGTAAATTTAAGGTATAATTCTTAATAATTAAATTAAAATTTATTGTTTAATAGAATTACTATGACATATTTTTAGATTCGATACATGTGAGATTCAAAAGTAGTTGCAAATAATGACATGTTATAAATGATTGTAAAATTTTATTTTAAAAAATAATGTATAATTTACGTTTTTCAAATGGAACCGTAATGCTATAAAGTTCTATAATACCATAAACTAAAAGAATATTAGATACAAGCAACACAATTCTTGAACGCACTATTAAAAATTTTCAAACTTTAATTCTGTAAAATGTCTGAAAATTAATTATAAGAAATAAGTATTAACTATATGAGATTTATATATGATAGTAACTTACATAATTATAAATATCCTATATTTCTACATCACCATAAACTGAATAAAAAAAATAAAAATAAAGAATGCAATTAAGTAACATGATTGTTAGATGTGCAATTAAAACTATTATGTTGTCTTATAAAAATTTATTATCTCCTAAGTTTTGTTTAAACTTTTTAGTCCTTAAATATTTTCTCTGTCAAAGTAGCTACAAAATGTTTACAAAAAGGGGTTTCTATTGGTTTAAAAATATTTGAGGGACAAAATTTTAAAAATAATTTCAAAATTTTCATGAGATTTTGAAATTTTTTAATAAATTTGCAATGTCTATTTTTATTATAGTATTACGATGATCTAATTATTTTGGAAGGATGATACTTATACACATCTAGATGTGTATAAGAGACAGTCTCTATAATAAGCCTTTGAATAAGAGACAGATTTTGAAGTGTGTTAACTAACTTCCTTCAATTGAAATTAATGCACCTAAATCTTATTTTATATTGAACGTGTATTGTTAATTATCAGTGATATTTATATAATTGTACATATACAACAATACTTTTGTAACTCTTTCAAAAAAAATAATCAATTATAAATGTATGTGTAAAATGAGAATTTTGAATAAATAAAAGTAGTTAAAAATAAGATTTAGGTGCATTAATTTCAATTGAAGGAAGTTAGTTAACTATTTTATTTTTACTGTTACTATTTACTACATACAGATTTCCTACATCTACAATATGCCACATGTCCGTTTTAAACTTGCTCACTAAAAACCCATTTTATAAAAGATTATGAATTTTAAATATGAAATATGTAAATTTAAGGTATAATTCTTAATAATTAAATTAAAATTTATTGTTTAATAGAATTACTATGACATATTTTTAGATTCGATACATGTGAGATTCAAAAGTAGTTGCAAAACATGTTATAAATGATTGTAAAATTTTATTTTAAAAAATAATGTATAATTTACGTTTTTCAAATGGAACCGTAATGCTATAAAGTTCTATAATACCATAAACTAAAAGAATATTAGATACAAGCAACACAATTCTTGAACGCACTATTAAAAATTTTCAAACTTTAATTGTAAAATGTCTGAAAATTAATTATAAGAAATAAGTATTAACTATATGAGATTTATATATGATAGTAACTTACATAATTATAAATATCCTATATTTCTACATCACCATAAACTGAATAAAAAAAATAAAATATATAAAGAATGCAATTAAGTAACATGATTGTTAGATGTGCAATTAAAACTATTATGTTGTCTTATAAAAATTTATTATCTCCTAAGTTTTGTTTAAACTTTTTAGTCCTTAAATATTTTCTCTGTCAAAGTAGTCATCCAGTCATGGTACTGAAAAATTTTTGAGGGAGAAAAGAGGTAAATCAAAAAATTTAGGGTCTGGATGAATTATAAAATTACTTGAGGGACAAAATGTTTACAAAAAAGGGGGTTTCTATTGGTTTAAAAAATATTTGAGGGACAAAAAATTTTAAAAATAATTTCAAAATTTTCATGAGATTTTGAAATTTTTTTAATAAATTTGCAATTCTTCCCTGTCTATTTTTTATTATAGTATTACGATGATCTAATTATTTTGGAAGGATGATACCACTTATACATAATTAGGTTACTTCTCATTCACTTTATCAGGAATAAGCCTTTGAATATTATGTACCTAAAATATTCTAAACAAAAGAAATATTTATCCTCCTAACCTAGTTATTACAAATAATATATTTTATATTGAACGTGTATTGTTAATTATCAGTGATATTTATATAATTGTACATATACAACAATACTTTTGTAACTCTTTCAAAAAAAATAATCAATTATAAATGTATGTGTAAAATGAGAATTTTGAATAAATAAAAGTAGATAAAAATAAGATTTAAGTAAATTAATATGAATTGAAGGTAGTTAATTTGCTATTTCATTTTTATTATTTCTATTTACTATGCAGATTTCATATATCTACAATATGCCACATGTTAGCTTTATAAACTTTCTCGCTAAACACCCCCCTCCCCACACACACATACACATATATATAATGATTCTTCTTGGGCATTTTAGAAACTTCCGAAAGGAACTACTCTTACATATCAAGTTGACAAATATGTTATTATTGACTCGAATTTTAGTTTTCACCTCAATCTATTTAATAAACACTCAATTGCCTTTTGCATGTTTTGAAACAAAATTATCTTGTTATTTTAGTTAAAATTATTATTTTTCCATCTCCTTTTTCCTTTATTTATTTTCTCTCACTTGTTTTCCTTTCATTCATTTTCCTATCAAAAGTATTAATTAACTTCTTAGTAGTGGTAAGAGAGAAATAGGAAAAAAGTAAGCGGAAGAACAAGAGAGACAAAAGAAATAGAAGGGTAGAGAATAGGAAATTAGAAAAATGAACATAATAAAAATAACAAGGTAATTTTGTCCAAAAGCAAATGAAAGAGCGAGTTAAATACTTATTAAATAAGTTGAAAGGTGTAAATTGTATTTATAGTAAAAGTTCAAAGGGAGTTTTCTGCATTTAACCTATTATTCATTCAAAAGAGTACCAAAGAAAAATGATGAAGAAGAAAAAGTGCATGATTTCTTATGGCCAAGTGATAAGTATATTACCAACCACCTAAAACAAAAAGAAAAAATAAGAAGAAAAGGGAAAAGATCATTTTGGTCTCTTATCTTTGAGGTGTGCCTCGATTTGGTCATTTACATATCCTATCACAACAAGTCAATTTAGTTTCTCATCTTTTAAAATATTGGCCAATATAGGAATTTTGACGTAAAAGTTAAACAAATTAATAGTGAAAGCCCCAGGGTGTCATGTGACATTCAAACACAAATGGCTAGAGATTGAAGACCTGAAAAGTAATTGAATCTGCTTTATTAGTTTCTGTCATTGAAGGTTGCTTGAAGAATATGGGATAAAATTAAGGTCAGAAAAATGAGAGAAAAGAAAAAAATATTAGAGTAGTGAGGATTAAGAAGTTTTAAACTTTACTTGTTAGTATTTTAACACAAACGTGATATATATTACGTGATTTTCATCGTTAATTTGTCCAACTTTTGATTCAAAAGTCCTACACTAATATATTTTAAAAGATGAGAGATTAAATTAACTTGTTCTGATATATAAGAGACTAAATTAGAACACACTTCAAAATAAGAGATCAAAATAATCTTTTCCCTAAGAGTTAAATACAGGTACATTCAAACTATTGCGGCAAAGATAGGTCATGCTAAAATTAATAAAGGTTATTTTTGGCTAGATAAAATGATCTAGTTTGAACCGTGTCGAATCTTTAGAATGCTTTACTAAATCATTCTTCACGTGCAGAAACATAAGAAGCATCTCACCATACAAAAGAAATATATGAAGCATGTGTTTGCATTCCCTAATTTATACTCATTTTTACTTTTACACCTTATACATATTTTTTACATATTGCACTATAAATTCTTAAATTTATCCAATTCAATCAAAATTTTAACACCGTTATTAAAGTTAATGGATGTTTTAACAGTGTACACCACACACCTAAAATGAAAATTCGTTAAAATTTTAACAATATTAAAAATTTGACCAGAGTGGTACGATCTAAGAGTTAGGGGTACAATGTGTCCAAAATTTAGAATTCGGGGTGCAAAGTAATAATTAATCATAAGTTAGGGGTGCAAAGTAGAATTATCGTGACACTTCAACTGGTGCAATACCCCCGCAAACAAGTCGCGTAGTATGCATATGCTTAAAATTCTTTAAATTTAGTAACGATGTTAAAATTTGGACTAAAATAGAATAAATATGCGAGTTTAGGGTGCAATATGTCCAAAAAATTTGGATGCAAAGTAAGAATCGGCTACAAGTTAAAGGGTGCAAAGTGGTGTGAGGCCTAAGTATTTTTTCGACCAGTTGTAATTAAGGCATTTTTTCAGAATATTTGCTTGCTATCCAAAGTTTTCTCTTTTCAGATCTTCTCTCCTTCCTGTACCAATGGTGTATCACTATTTGGATATTTTCCACGTGTATTATAACTTACAACTATATAATCTATTAGAGTACACGTGACAAACATACAATAAGTGAGATAAGAGATTAGCATAGGAGGTACGATAGAAGATCCTATAGCAATTTTTCTAGGGTATCACAATATGTTGTTGTCTAGTTTTTCTTAGTCTAGCCAGTCCCAAGCCTAGGTAAAGGAGGAGGTTGCTTTAGGTTGACAGCCAGTATATCAAATTTTTCCAATCTTATGAGATGAATCTTGTGTAGTATCTATTGATAAGAAGATGAGAGAAACATGTTTAAGGTGGTTAGGTCATGTGTTAAGACGACCAGTAGAAGCGCTTGTCAGGCAAGTAGATTTTAGAGAGAAAGAGGGGTAGGTGAAGACCGAAAAAGACTTAGTGGGCAACTTGTAAGAAAGATATAGGCCATCTATGAATTGAGAAGGACATGATTCATGACAGAGCACAATAGCGTAGTAGGATTCATGTAGCCAATCCTACTTAGTGGGATTGAAACTTGGTTTGTTTGTTTATTTTATCATAATATGTTGTTGTCCCTATGTTCGAAACCTAGGTACACATATTTATTACTTGGGATAGTACTCCAATTAACGATAAAATAAGGATGGGACTAAAAAAATATGTTCGAATTCCACTGGGTCATTTTTAGGTTACAACATTATATTTCTCTAATTTCCAATGACCTTAATTATGCCAATCAGATTATTAGCATGCACAATTAACTATTATTACATATATTATGTGTTTTTCTATTTTAGCAAACATGGAGATATACCTACCTTAATTTGGCCAACTGAGGAATCATGAGTTTTAGTTTCTTGAACTTTCTTCACAGCTAATCCTTGAGGTTGGGTGTTTTTTTAATTAATTTTTTTAATGGGGAGAGGGTTGCTACTGGACCTCTCATGCATTCCCTTAGTGTATGCACTATTACCTCATCCCTGACGCATACCTCCAAAAAAAAAAAAAAAAAAATTCATGAACAACTTGACAAAAAAAAAGAGAACAATTTATCAATACATAATTGGCCAATTTTTTTAAAAATCAACAAATCATTTTAGCTTAAAAAAGAACGTCAAGGGTGCTTTTTCCTCAAGTTTTCGAATTGGTATCCGTTCTATTAGTTAAGTATCCGATCTGATCTGGTTATACCAGATCAACAGAAAATCAAACTAATACCCAGTTCATACACTTAGGTTACCTGTTAAAAGAGGATTGTATAACTAGATACACTCGACCAGTCCAATTATGATATTTTGCGTTAAAAAATAAAAATGTAACAAACTTATTTAGTAATTAAACAAATAACTTGGTAATTGAAGAGGGAATGTAAAATCTTACTATTAATAAAGCGAAAAACCCAGATATCACAACTAGAAAAACTGCATTTAGTGATAGCTTTAGTAATGGATATTTGCTAAAAATCGATTGCTAAATGATTTAGCAACAGATTTTCTAACGAAACCATTCATTGAGAAATATCTAGCCGATAAAATAAAATAATAGATTTTTTGATGAAAATTCAGCAACAAACTTGTCTGTCAAAAAATTGGTTGCTATATTTGGTTCTGAAACATTGTGGAACCCATTATGAGCACTGAATTTTTCGCTTGTTAAATTTAGTGACCAAAAAACCCGTTGCTAAGGATACTAGTAGCAACAAAAACATCTGTCGATAATTAAATTTTAAAAACATAAAAAATATTAGCGATGGAAAAATCGGTAGCTAATTTAAAAGTTAAAATAAAAAAAAATAAAAAATACCAGTAAAGTCCAAACCTACCCATAATAGCAATCAGAATACCATCAAATTCCAAATCTAACAGCAACTAAATATACAAAATATGCATTCAACATGTATATAACAACCAGGAATCAATGACTATAACAAGAAATTTGCTATGAAACCAAATCTCAACAACAATGGTAAAAGTAACAAAATATAAGTAAATAAATACAAAGTTTATCAACTAGTTTCCAATGATAATGTGTAAAAGTCACTCGTCGTCACTCTCTTTCTCCCCATCATTATCGTCCCCACCACTACCATCTTCCTCTTCAAATTTATGTATAGGACGTGGTGACTTTGGTTTTTTTTTCACACCACTTCCACCAGCATAAGAAACCTGATGCATCATAGAAAACTAAGTAAACCCTTGGAGGCAGATAATATGGCAGGAAATGGCTCAAAACTTGACTAGGATACTGAAAGGTCATAGAACTCAACCCTTTTAGACATCATTCTTTGTTCAAATACTTCCATTTTTTACTTTAAGCTGCCAACTGTATCTATGAGTTGATTATTACTTGTCTGTAGGTAGCTAGTTGAATCACATCCATCATTTTCATTGTGTCCAATTCTTCTGGACTTACATTAAACATGAGATTCGAAATAGTAAGAACAAAAGTAGGAAGTCTCTAGAGAAAAGTATGCCTCACACATAGAGTCTCTTGGATGGGTTCTATTTTTAACCATACATTTCAAGTCATGTAGAAACTTGAATGTTAATTAAACATACATATTAAAAGTTGCTTCACAATAATAGGTTATTAGCCATGCATTACAAACTCATTTTAAAATTTTTTTTGTACCATGTTTTAAGTTTACCTCTCAAACAAATACATCCATCTACATTGAACGGATCCTTCAGATAGTGCTTCATATGGCAAGTGTATGGGTAGCTGCTCCATCACGTCAAAAATCCTGGTGTAAATATTTGATCGAATTTAAAGAAGATTATAGGATTTTTTTTTTCCATCTATTTTGAGAAACATATCTTCTCGCAACTCAGTGCAACACAAATCCCCAAAAAGAAGGCTCAACTTAGTGAGATGCTTCTATATTGATTCAGGCGATTCATTAAATGCAGTAGAAAGTAGCCGTTCCATAAATTCAAGACAGTCACGACTTTTCATCCCAAGTAACTTTCCTCCCAATGGAAAAAAACTCCATATTGAGCCCCTTAATCGGTAGCTCAACTTGACACTAAACTTCTTAATTGTGGTTCGACTCAATAATGAGATCCTTAATCGGCAGCTCAATTGAATAAACTTTTGAAAAGTAGATGATACTAGTGAATCTTATATTGACAAAACCTATTCGATTTTGTTTGAAAATGAACAATGTTTCGAAAATCTTCTTCATCCATCTAGCAAAAATAAAAAAATTCATGCAACATGACCGTCCCACATCGAAAGTGGAAAGTGATATTGTATTATTTGTAACACCTTGGGTTGTGGACTACTAATAACTTGGCTTAAGCATATATTGAGTTAGTTGTTTCCGTTCAAAAGTTATTGGACTAGGCTTGGGCCCGGGTTGTTACAGTTGGTATTAGAGTGAACCTCGTATGGTCTTTGCACGGGCTAAGACTGGGCCAGTGGTATTGGGTTATACTACACAGTGTATGTGGCATGTTATTGGGCCCTAACTTGGGTTTTGCCAGGACGCAAAGTCTAAAGAAGGGGTGTCCCGTCCCACATCGAAAGTGAAAGGAGATATTATATTATTTATGACACCTGGGGTTGTGGACTACTAACAACTTGGCTTAAACATTTTGAGCCTGTTGTTTCCGCTTAAAAGTTATTGAGTCAGCCCATTACAAATGTGATAGACTCTTCTCTTGTTTCTCAAAACTATTGAGTACCCATGATTTCATGCATTAAAGCAAAATTGTTGATAAAAAATAGATTTTGATGATGAATTATTAAAAAGAAAACAAGCATGATGGAACAGGTGCAATTGAAAATTTTTTCACAACTTTGCTTCTTTTTTATTATTTTTTTGACCCAGTCTTGTTCTTTCAAGAACACTTTGGGAAACTAAAACTTTTGAATTGGATGTTTGGGAATGGTACTTGAACTTTGATTTTGGTTGGCCCAGTTTGCAGTTTATTCCCCTTCAGATACAATTTTGAGTTATCCTTCTAATGTCATTGCAATTTCAAGTCGCCTTCTAAAATAAATGAAATGAAATGTAATTATAAAGACAAATCATGTTTTTATTTCAAGGAAATATAAGCTCATATTGAGAATAAATTTGATTCCAAAAACACATCTTTGAAAATACTGTGTTTAAATTCTCATAAACCAATTGCTTCCTTTGTCCAGTCAAAGTGGACCTTGGGTTGATGTGATTAGAGATTTCAGAGAAATGAAATAAATGATCAAAATATATTAAGTGAACTGAAAAATAATGTGATCACCTTTTTGGAAAGGCACATACTAGACAAAACACACAAAACTTTCCCTTTTTTAATTTTTTTTTCCTTGTTTTCCTTTTTCTTTTTACCATCCTCATTTTTCTTGCTTTTTCTTTCTTTATTTTTTCTTTTTTCTTTCTGATTATTTTATTTTTCCTTTTTTTTATTATTATTTTTAAAAAAAAATATTGTATGAAAACAAAAAAGGAATATCCAATTTTAATGTTGGGTTGACTGTCAACTCGACTAAAAAATTATTGTATTTACAAACCCTTTTTGTTTTTGTTTTTTACAATGAGTTTCAAACTTTACTCAAACTAACTCAACTGACATCAAGGTATATTTGCTCCAATATGAATTACAAAATAAACCGATATAATCTTCCCAGTTACAGACTACTATACTAAAAGTAATGTGACCTCTAAATTTGCCCTAGTATGGGGCACAGAAACTTTGTCCCCATATAGGTTTCTAGACTAAAAATGACATTAAAAAAATTGCTCCAGTACAGATAATAATAATAATAAAAATTGATCCACAAAACTTGTCCCAGTGAGGTTCTAAATTCTTTCAAAAATTTCCACACTATGGGGTGTGATCATCAAGATAGGTTTAAATTATGAAACAAAAAATCTTTTTGAAGGCTCTAGAGTATTAGCAAAAGATAAATAGTGTTTGGATAGCAAAATGACTCACCTTCTTATCATTCTTAGGAAATAATAAACTCTTGAGAACTCTTATCCCATTGTTGTGAATTCGTGCATGGAAGCATTTGTAAGATTAAAACTTATGAGATTATTATCCTTTTAACAAAACAAGAATTTTCAACATCCTTACAATTGCTTCATTAATGTTACAAATGACAAGATTGTATCAGTAGGAATCCCTCTTGATTCATTTGGATCAACTCTTTTAAAAATTGAACTTTGAATCTGATGAAATTTGAGATTTTGTGTTTGAGATGATGCACTTATTCAACAATGTGGAAAACTTTTCTTGGCAAATTCTTGACATTTTAGGATTAGAGAGAGAACATTGTCTAGCTATTTCTTTGGGATGAATTTTGAAGATTGTTTTGGTACTTATGATATGGAAGAAATTGTGCTCCAGATTGGAAAAGATGGATTCAAAAGAAGTTGTCTCTTTTCTTTTCTTTTTTCTTGAACTGAAAACTCTCAAACATTAAATAAGATGTAAAATATGCCAAACTCATGCAAATGAATGTATGCATGTGCAAATTTAATGCAATATATGCTAAGGAAAAAAAGAAAGAAAAATGAGTTAGTAACTATATTAGGAAAAAAAATAAGATACATGCCCTATGAAGTGCCCTTTTATGCAAAGGGTTTACCTAGTATGATGATATCCTTGTGAGTAGGGTAACATACTCTACCTGTTGATTTGCTTTAAGATTGAATGCTATATTTGATGCATCAAGCTATTACTTTACCTTGTACCCTTTCACTATTGACAAAATTTAAACTTGCAATTAAGGGTAATCTATTAGTTTATCCTAAAATAAAATCAATGAAATTATTTTATATAACGTTCATGAATGTAGTGATGATTTTTTCTCTTTTTTTTTTTTTTTGATTTTTTCTGTTGCGAAAAAACAAAAATGCATTTACAAAAATAAGTTTTAATTTTTTTTATTTTAAAAAATTAAAGAAAAATGCATGAATTACTATTTTTTTTTATTATGCAACAAAGAAAAAAAAAAGTAATGTAGGTATGAATTTTTTTATTTTTTATAAAAAATGCCTTTTATTTTTATTTTTTTATATGCTATAAGAAAAACAATATAAATTCAAAATATGTGGAATTACAAAGATTTAAAACTGCTTCGGAATGAAAAAATAGACATCATTTGACTACATGCACAATGAGCTTGAGGTTCACTAATGCACTTATTCTAGATTCAATTGGTTTCAGTTCCCGAACCTTCAGACCGAGGAACCCAAAAGTAGTGTTTCCATCAATTCTAAAGATCCTAGGTTGGTGGTTTGAGTTAGACCTGTTGGACACGAGTACAGGCACGTCGCATCCCATACCCACGCGTCTACATGAGGTCCAAATCCTAAAGAAAAAAAAGGGACGAGCCCATAAGATTATGTAGATGAGTGATACATGAATCGTCTCTTGAAGGCGAAATAATTTAAAACTGCTCAAACAAGATATTTACATATAATGATTAACAAACAAAAAAGAGAAAAATATTTGGCTAAATAAATAAAATGGAAATAAAACATAAAGCACACACAAAAAAAAAAAAAATCAATTCAAAAGGTCTTAACATTAATAGAATAAGTAGAAACATTGCTCGAACTCTCTAACATCTCTAGTGGAGTTGCCAAGCTGTCGCGTCCCTTTTTTTTTAACAAAAGTAGATTATAATTAAAAAAAAATTAAATAAAACAATAAAAGAGATAGGGGGCCCAAAATGGGATTGAGAAAAATTTGATAGTATGCCCAGTTAATAAATCTAGGAAGATGTTGAATTTTTTGGTGTACCGAATCAACAAGATTGGATAATTCTCATACAAAAATATAATTGAGAAAAATAAGTAAAAGGGCAACCAAAAAGAAATACCAACAAAATCAAAAAAGACGGAGACCTGAGCATGTGGTGGAGGATGGTAATGAAGGGTAGAGGAGGCATGACTGGTGGGGTTGAAGGAGGACTATGATGGCGACTTGAGAGGTGGAAGGAAACCGGAAGAAAGAAGGAAGAAGAAAGAAGAGAGTATGTTGGGGGATAGAGTTGAAGGAGGATGGTATGGAGGATAGAGGATGGTGGTGGAGGGTAGAAGCTGGTGGCATTGGAAGGATTTCTATCTAATAAGGAAAGAGGACAGCAGATATTGGAGGCTTGGAGAGGGTAAAAGCCTGAAAGGAAAGGGGTTCAATTAATTGGGGATCTGATGAGGGGTATATAGATCTCAATACTTTTCAACCCATTTTTCAGTTGCTAACTTTTATATTTATTTTTTAAAAAAACATAACAATGGAAATATCCATTGCCAATCAATTATGTTGATCTATCACTAATTTTTTTTCTCCAAATGGTAGTGACGGAAATATCTGTTGCTAAATATTGCAACAACTAAATCTGTTAGGACAGTTTTTTTTTTTTTTTTTTTAAATTCCCAACGAAAATTTCCATTGCAATTATTTTGAGTAGTAGATAAAATTTTTTTAGTCAAAAATTGGTTGTTATTTTGGTTGCAAGTAGCCGTGAATTTATTTCATTGCTAAATTACATTACTAAATAACATTTTTTCTATATATGCCAAATTTAAAGTTATTCCTAATATGTACTTAGTAAATTACTACATAACTCCCTATATTACAGTAACTTCCCTCCTTCTTACTGTCTTCTAACTTCTTCACCTTATTCATTATTATTTTTTTTTATTAACTTAAATTTCAAGAATATTTTTTCTTCTTCAATTAAAAAAATCAAGAACTGAATAATGTAATATACTATATTTTATGTTATTACTTTTCACAGTAGATGTTTATACGCCTTCTTAATTGTGTAGCCATAGAATGTGCCAAAATCACTAGTACTTATAAAGCGGAAGGCTTGGTGTAATGCACTTTACTTGGGTATAAGGTTGAGATTTAGAATCCCCACATTATATTCTTAAGGATAGAGGTTAAATCTCTTATCCCATGTCCCTGTTAGGCTTAATTTTAGAGCATTCCCTTCCTCTTACTAACAGATATAATTAGATAAGAGTATGTTAGACTGTTTCCATTGGAAAAAAAAAGTACGGCTTGGTGTAATATCCAAATTAATATACTTCCTAAAATAAGAATGTTTCCATTGGAAAAAAAGTACGGCTTGGTGTAATATCCAAATTAATATACTTCCTAAAATACCTCTTTAAATTTATTTAAATTACCAATCATTTCACCCACTTTCTCTCCTCCATCTCATATATCGGCTTTTCAGTTGTTCCTTGTTAGAGAATTCTAAAATTAGGAACATAAAATCTTATCACACGGTTTGGTCAACACATTGGCCCCTACTCATTCGACTATCAAATCGCAACGGAATCAAAATGCTTACGTTCTTAAAACAAAATTTTTAGCCGCCAATTAAATCCAAATCCTACTCGGAACATGCAGATGCTAAAGAAAAAAGCAAATATAAATCCATTCTACCCCGAGACTCTTATACTATAAGACGCCAAAATTTCTTATTAAAATTATTAACACCACATCCACAAAAATCTAAGCAAGGGTTCTGCAATCCATCGAGGTATTCCATTCCACTACAAAGAATACCTGTAAGCACAAAATTAACTGAAGTTTCAAAGTTTCCATTGAATAGTTTAAGTACGCAGTTCTCATCAATTATGAAGGTTTATATTAAGTCCAATACCAAAAAAGATTTAGCTTGGGCCAAGTTTTTTGGTCGCAGAAGATCAAGAAAGGTGACATTTATAGTGGAAACAACAGGCGATGATGATATTGATAATCAGTTGATGGTGGATGACCTTTCCAGCTTGTTTCTTGGGCCGTGTTTTGCTCGCGGGGCTCAAGGCAAACTTCACCTTGGCACTTACAAGGATCAATCTGTTGCGGTGAAAATAAGTCCAATTCTAGACGATTTCCACAAATTCTCAGACTTGGCTGATAAGATAGAGAAGCAATTCCATAGAGAATTCACTTTCCTGTCTCGTCTGCGCCACCCGAACGTTTTACAGAGTTCGTAGGAGCCTACAAAAAGCCACCGATTCTTGGTATCATCACAGAATATGTATCTAGAGGTTCTTTGGGGTCATTCTTAAACAAGATCGATTACGGCCAAAAATTTCTTCCCTTAAAGAAAGTAATCGCTATGGCATTGGATATTGCTCGTGGTATGGCGTACGTCACCCACAAGGCATCGTTCATAGAGATCTAAACCCGGATAACATACTCATCACCGAAGATTTCCACTTGAAAGTTGCTGATTTTGGATTAGCGTGCGAGGAATCAGAGTGTCAGCGTCTTGCTGATGGCGCGGGGACTTATAAATGGAAGGCCCCTGAGATGGTCAAGAGGAAGAAATCCTACAATAGTAAGATAGATGTGTATAGTTTTGGATTGATATTGTGGGAATTGGTTGCTGGAACTGTCCCATTCGAGGATATGACACGTGAACAAGTTGCTTTTGCCGTATTGAACAAGAATCTTCGACCTCCGGTCCCCGACCATTGTCATCTCGCTACAATGAGAGCTCTAATAGAGCAATGCTGGTGTTCCAAACCTGCGAAGAGGCTTGAGTTTTCGCAGATTGTCCAAATATTGGAGCACTTGGAGGCATAGATACAGTGGAATGTACAACAATATATTGCTATAACATCCACGGATCCTTACTTTCTTTTGTTAATATCTCAAGTATTCAATTGTCTTTGATTAATGCATTCTAAGGATTTTTGCTAATTCTCTTTTTATAAAATTCTCAAGATTTCTAGAGTATAACATTGTACTTTGGTTTCATAATGTTGTTTCAACTAAAACATTTTATGGTATCCTTATAAAAAAATTAATTTATAAAGTCACAAATTCATGATTATTTGACAAAGCAATTTCACGTGGTAAAATCATATCGAATCACCACCCCTAATTTTAGATTCTTGACAGGATTTGGTTCCTTCTTTCCCAGATCAAGTGACATATCAGTAATTTTTGTCACTTTGTCATTTGTCTAGATGACTAGTTCTTATACATTAATTGTATGTAAAACAATTTATTTTACAAAAGAAAAAAAAAACTTGTTTTTGCTTAATTTGACGATTGTTCAACACCTATTTTGCCCTCTAACATCAGGTCCTGACTTTGGCCCTGATTCGGTTCTAAAGTTAACGGGTGAATGTGTAACTATTCCATTTATGCCCCATACTCGAGTCGCGTGAGATGCACAAGACTGACTTGTGTTAATTCCAAAACTAACAAAATTTGGTTCAGGACCTTTTAAAGCTAAATGCCAAAATCAAGAGACTTAATAGGATCTTTTTAAATATAGAGGACGAAATAGGATATTATACAAACTTAAGGGACGAATGGTGCTATTAACCTCAAAGTTTATGATAATTAACTGCCTGTATGGGATTGGGTATTCGTGGATTCTTGAATGTGTGATCTCTACATCAAACCCTCATTTGATCACACAATAAGGCTTTTCGAGTCCTCGACTTTTTTCAGATCAAGACGAATTGGACAGTGTAGGTAGGTTTTCGAATAATTTTATCCACCCCTACTTCTATGTAGTCAAAATAGTTATGGAAAAAACTTACACAAACTCAATCTACACGACTCCACATATGATATGTGTGTGTATAATTTTTGTTAGGCATTTCGGAAACTTTCAAAATTAAGAAAATACTCTTAAATATCAAGCTGACAGTATTATTATCAAGGGTTGAGTAAAATAAATCCCCATAATGTTCACCCGAATTTTAGTTTTCACCTCAATCTATTTAGTAAGCATGGAATTGCCTTCTCAATGTTTTTAAAAAAAATTACCCTTTTTATTTTAATTTATTTTAAATTTTTTTCATCTCCTTTTTCCCTTCGTTTATTTTCACTCCCTTGTTTTTTCCTTTCATTCATTTTCCTATCAAAAGTATTGAACTTTTTAATAGTGGTAAGACATACTAGGAAAAAAACTAAATGGAAAAACAAGAGATACAAAAGAAATAGAAGGGTAAAAGAAGAGAAAAAAGAAAAACAAAGATACATAAACATAACAAGGTAATTTTGTCCAAAAGTAAATAAAAGAGCGAGTTAAGTGCTTATTAAATAAGTTAAGGGGTATAAATTGTTACTATAGTAAAAGTTCTTAGGTGGTTTTCTGCATTTAACCTTTTATTCATTCAAAAGAGTAGAAGAAAAAGTGGATGATTTCTTAAGGACAAGTGATAAGTATGTTACCAACCATTTTTTAAAAAAAAAGAAAAGAAAAATAAAAAATAAGAAGAAGAAAAGAGAAAAAGATGCTTTTGCTCCCTTATCTTTGAGCTGTGTCCCGATTTGATCCCTTACGTATCACAATAAGTTAATTTAGTCTCTCATTTTTTAAAATATTATCTAATGTAAGGATTTTAACGAAAACTTGGATAAATTAACAGTGAAGGCCTCATAAACATCACGTGGCATTCAAGCACAAATGGCTAGAGATTGAAAACCTGAAAAATAATGAAATTTGCTTTATTAATTTCTGACATTGTAGACTGCTTGAAGAATATGAGGAACAAAATTAAGGTTAGGGAAATGAGAGAAAAGAAAAAAAAATATTGAGGGTAATAAGAAATAAGACTTTTAAACTCAACTTCTTTGTGTTTTAACAGGCACTTGATATATATTTATGTGATTTTCACAGATTTAACTTTTCAAATTTTTTCTTCAAAAGTTCTAAATTGACTAATATTTTAAAAGATAAGCGACTAAATTAGCTTGTTCTAATACATAAGAGACCAAGTTATAGTATATCCCAAATATAAGGGACCAAAATGATCTTTTTCCTAAATAGAAAAAAAAGGTGATGTTTTTATGGATATTCAAACTATCTGGTTGTTCGTCACGTATTCTATAACTTACAACTATAAAATATACTAGAGAACATATGACAAATATGAGAGGAGTGAAATAGGAGATTAGGTTCTATAACAATTTTTCTAGGGTGTTATAATTTGTTGTTTTCCCCATGTATACATATTTATTACTTGGTATTGTACTCCAATTAACGATAAAATAAGATTAAAAAGATGGGACTAAAAATATGTTAGAATTCCATTGGGGTCATTTTTAGGTTAAAGCGTTATATTTATCTAATTTCTAATGAACTTAATTATGCCAATTAGATTATTAGCATACTATTATAACATACATTATGTGTTTTTCTATTTTAGCAAACATTCATATATAGCTACCTTGATTTGGCCAACTGAGGACTCATGATCTTTAGTTTCTTCATAACTAATCCTCGATATAGGTGTTTTCTTTCTTCTTCTTTTTTTTCATGTTTACTCAGCGAGGAGACTCCATCATGGTGGGTTGCTATTGGGCCTCTCACGCGTCACCTTGGTATTACACTATTGCCTCGACCTAATGCACATCTCAAAAAAAAAAAAAAAAAAATTGGATTGTTTCAAGAACACTAAATCTTTAACCATCACATCATCACTTCCATCAATAATTCAACTTTTGACTACACAATACCTATGCACCATAGAGAACTTGCTTTGGATTGTTTCAAGAACACTAAATCTATACTTTAAGGTTGTAGTAGAAAATTTTTTATCTTGCGTTTAGCTGTAGTCATGGGATCTTCTATCATACATCTTATTCCACCCCTATCATATTACCAAATAATTTGTCAAGATTTTGTAGTGTAATTTTAGTGAAGTAATCTTGACTGTTCATGTAGTAGCGTGACAAGGAGTGGAATAGGATATGGAATAGAAGATCCTTAATGCTAATTGTATGTCACATCTACCTTGTTTAATTTATTTTCACATAAATTAAATATTGGTTTGGTAACTATAGGCTGCCCGGGAACCTTACAAAGTAAAGTTAGAAAATATAAAATAGAATGAATCTCTTATTCCCTTATGCTTGAAGTCTCCCATAGACCTGAATGGCTCTGGAATTAACATATCTAAACTGTTTTATATCAATTAAACTTACTATGAGAACTGTAGCATATTGATCAAATCCAAAGTTTAAACTAACATATTTCTGATATACAGGATCCTCTCATAAGAGGCAAGTACAGACTGCATACTCTATGCCTTTGCGGAAAGCATATTAGACATATTTTTCAATACCTTCAGAAACTTTTAAAGAAAATAAAATTTTAGAAAGCCTTAAGGATGTAAGAACAAGGTTATTATTTATTCAAAACCAAGGATGCCTTACAAATGAGAGGCTTCCGGACTTTAACAATGGATTCCAAAAATCCAGCTTCAAACATGGATTTAAAATAAAATTACATACAGATTTCAAACTTGGACTTGACATAAAATTACATACGGACTTCAAACTCGGACTAAAATAAAAGTACATACGAATTTCAAACTTGGACTTGATACTAATTTTAACGATATGTGGGGATATACCCACATCTATATAAAAAAACTTATTGGGACACATTCCCACCTTTATTGTAAACAAACAAAGTATCAAACAAATCATTACAAGATTGGAGGATCTCGTCATGGTGAATTATGATACTGGTAATATGCTTAAGAATGAGGGACATCCCAATAGAGCCATACTCATCACATGTACCTCTAATGTATGAAATAGTCATCTGAATAGTTGGGATCTTAAGAATCAACGAACATGTCATTCGGGTCAAACTCGATTGAGTAGGATTTTCTTCCTGATCTGATTCTGGATCTGTTTGGGTGGCTTTGTGTTTCTTTGAAGAACTCATATAGGTAGATTAAAGATATCCTGATGGAATTTTAAAAGAAATTTGGTTACTGAAAGAAAGATGTTCGATAAGGAGTTTCTATTCTTTTCCATCTCTGAGATATTTTGTGAAAAAGACTTCCAAACAGAGCAGGATGGCACAGGTCTTGAACTATTCATTGGTCCTTGAGCATAAGGACAATGCATCACGAAGATTGTCTTGATATGTTCATCTTCATGTGTATTGATTTGGTCCATGCATAGTTCATACCACTGTTCTGCTCTGTAATACCATTCTAGGAAAGTCTATAGTAATGAGCTCTGGATGCTAGGCACAGATAAGAAGGCTATCAGATTAGAAGTAGTAAACTAGATTGGGAAATAATTCTAGAAGAACTCCTAGCCACCAGAAATGCCATAAACATTCTTCAGAAAATGGAGTCTTTATATTGATTTGGACCATGTTGCTGAAATGGTGGTCTAGAAAGAAAAGGTCTCGGTTGAGATTGGTATGGTTGATCACCATAAACTTAGCTAGAAAAGAAAGGAGATAATTTGTAGCATAAACTTAATATCAGAAATATTCTCAAAAGGCTTGTCTCTTAGGGGAAAAGTTTTGAAATGTTTTACTTTGAATGTAGAATTAACAGGAGGAATTGAAGAGGCCATGAAGATAATAGGAATGGCTTTGGATTTGGAAATAAGATGAATTTTTTTTTGGTCTAAATAGAAGTATGGGATCAGGTTGGAGTCTCTTTTTATATGCTGAACATTGAATTATTATTTAGAAAACTAGTCCTTCAACCTCAATAATTGTGGTTCCAGAATTATTTTATTTTTGAAATCCATTTTTCTTGGGAAAGATGAATTATCCATCCTCACAGTAAAATTGTGACACGATAAGGTGGAATTCAAAATTTTTGATTCCATATTTTACAGCCAGAATTTCTTTGTTGACAGTGTGGTAATATTTCTCTGCCTCTTTAAACTGTCCACTTATATGACCATAGTAATGTAATTTCTTGTCAATCTCTTTAATGCGTACGGCTCCCCAATATTCATCATTGGCATCTGTCTACAAGATCCTGTGTCATGTGCTGGGAATCTTTAAAGGTGGTAGATTCTGACAAATTTGTTTTAGCTTTTGGACAGCTCTGGTCTTTTCTCCAAGTTGGGGGCTTTCTGTCTCAACATTTTAGATAGATGGCTTGTGTATTTGGTTGCTTCCGGAAGAAAATCTTTAATATAATTTACAATTCTAAGAAATTATTGTATTTCTTTAATAGAAATATTTTCTTCAGGGAATTTTAGAAGTTCTTGGGTAATATGAGGACCTGGTTGATATTTTGCTTCAGAGAATTTCATACCCAAGAATTCGATATTGGGCTTCCAATGAAGCCTTTTTTCTCAGATAATATGCAATATAATTCCATAGTCCTTAACTAGGCCCAAATTTTTTTTCAGGAGTTGTTGATGTGACCTTCTGTCTTTAGAGAATAGCAAGATATCATCAATATATATTAATGCACTGTGCATTATAGGATCAAATATTCTCACCTTTGCTTTTTGAAAGATTGTCGGGGCAACATTCAATCCAAATGGCAAGACGATCCGTTGATATTGGGCCGTAGGAATACAAAAAGCCGTCTTATTCCTATCTTTTGGATCAATGTCCAGCTTCCAAAATCCTGCCATTAAATCAAAATTTGGGAATACCTGGGCTTCAGCAACATGGGAAAACAACATCTGTATTTTGGGCAATGGAAATTTATCATCTTGCAAGAACCTATTGAGAGGCTTATAGTCAATTACAAGCCTTTTCTTTCCTCGAGACTGTCCTGACATTTTGTTAACATAGAATGATTGAAAAGCCCAACTTGATTTTGTGGGTTCGACAGGCCTAGCTTTAGAAGTTGGCTGCACTCATTGCCTTACGAGATTCAAATCTTTTGACATCATTTCCGGGTGTGTTGTCTTAGTTGGTTTAATGTCTTCATTTAGCTTAAAAGGCAATTGAATGAGGAAATCTAAATTTTTCCAAAGTGGAGAAGGATGATGAAAATCAGCATAAGATTCGGCACAGAAATTCTGCAATTCTTTTGCTATCTCTTGAAAATCTTCTGGAGCATCTAAGATGGAAAACATTTTCTCAATCTTTGTACAAGGTTGAAAATTTATTTTCCATCTTATTCCTTCAAGAAGGGCTCTGAGGAATCAAGACTTTCGATAGAGATCAAAGCCAATAGGCATATCCTTATTTGGTAGATCATATCCTAGGATTTTTGTTCATATGACACAATCTGAGAAGAATTGAATTCCAATTTCTTTCTTTCTAGTCCATTTTGAATGGAAGATTTTTCCATCTGCTGCTCTGAAAGATTGTATATGAGGTATCCATGAGTCTGAATGTAATACTATAGGATTCAGCATAGGATTTCATTAAACCAGTATCTATGAAACCTATTGTTGGAATAGGTTTGCCATATTTGAAGGTAAAACTTTGACCTTCATATGGGGAGAATTTGCAATATCTTCTTTCATGGATGTTTTTTGAGCTTTGAGACATATAGATAGGAAGGATTTCTTCAGCATCTAAGTCTGTATATGAACTTGTTTCTTCTGAGCTGGAGTCTTGAATGGCAAAAATTGTGTCAGAAGTTTGTTCTTCTTATTCAGAATAGAAGGATTCTATATCAGAATCATATTCAGTTACTTGAAGAACTTGAGAAATAAGTTTAGCGTACTTTTCCTTTTTATTAGGGCAATTTTTTGCAAAATGCCCTTTTCCTCCACATAGGAAATTTTTGTTGGACTTCTTTCCGTTTCCAAACTTTCTTTTGAAAACCTCAAGGATTTTTCTTCTTGGACGACTTAAACCTTCTTTTATATATTCTCTTATCTTTTTTATCACAAGAGAAAGACTTTTCCTAGTGTTTGATTGTTTCAATGCCTGTTTTTTGACACACCTTCTGGAATTTCTTTTTATGATCCATCATCTGTTTGAACATCTTTTGTTGTTCACAAAGCTTTCTTAATGCAGCTAGGGAAAATTTATGGATTTCTCCTAATCCATAACTTTCTATATTTCCATCATTTGCTTGTGTCATCCCAAAAGTTTAGGCTGAAGCTCTTTAGGTAAAGATGAGGCAGATACATGCTTGAAATTTGGATCATTTACTCCATTGTGGCAGTAGTATAATTCGGACATTCTCTTGAAATGATAATCCAAGTCTTTTTCTTTTCAAAAAACAACATTTATGTCAAAGAAATCCTAATGTTTTTTTTTAAGGATCAGTGATTCATTTCCAATGAATTCTTCATAGATTTACCCAAAGGCTAGAGCTGAGCTTGCATGTCTAAAAAATTGCATCTACATGTATTCTCCCAAACTCATAAACCAATCTTTGAGAATGCCAGTGAATCGAGATGCAAATTCTCTTAGGATATTAGGCAGCTCGTGATATGCTTCTTCCTTTGTTTGTTGTAGGTCTAGCCATGCCACAAAGGTAAGCATTCTTTCCCTTCTTTTGTTGACAAGGATATCATCAAATGTAAACCATGGTCCACTTGATGGCTTGGTTGAGGTTGTTGGTGTTGTTGCTAAATCCCTAGTTTCTATTTCTGGAACAGATTTTATATCAAATTCATCAGAATTTTCCATCCTTCTAGAGCTGGATTCTGCTCTATATGCCATCATCATTGTGAAAATATTTGTAAATTATTTGACTCTCATTCTAAAGTCCATTTTCATGGGCTTCTGATTCTGATTGGTCAGTTCATGTGTCTTCTTGGAATGGGTGACTGTAAAAAATGGATAATTGAGCCGTTGGAAAAGTGTCATCATCATCTGGCTTGGAATCCTTTTCTTCTGGTTCTTTCATTATTGGCTCCTTCTATTTTCTTTTTTGGGTCACTTTCTTTGTAGATATCTTTTTAAATATATTAGGATTCGTGGTGATAGGAAATTGTGGCGGAGACACATGTTGTCTGGAATATATACTTGATGCAAAAGAAGAAACCAAAGTAGTTTCCCTTTTTTCTGATTCAATCTGAGTTATTTGTCTCTTAAGCCTCCGAATTTCTTCTTCTTTTTGGTTGAATTCAAATCCGAATTGGTTTCTTACAATTAAGGTTGTGAGATCTTCGTCCAAAGAGTCTACTTTTTGAAGCATACCTTGGTATATCTTTGTCAATTCATCTATCTTGGCATCCGTTTTGTCGACTCTTTCTATTCGAGGTCTACCTTGAATTCAACCTTTGTGAGAATTTTATTTTGGGCCCAGACATTTTTTGTTTTCCAGTTCATCACTTATTCTCCTTGGGTTAGCTGTAAGGTCCTTCCTGTGGCAGGGGTTGTGGCATGGGATTGGTCAAAGGAATCACTTCTGTTTTGCACATCCTTGAGTTGCCCTACTGTTTTGATAGATAATCAAACCACTCCTTATAACATGATAGTGGTTTAACTCCTGGTGGATCTAGTTCTGGATCTTGAGATCTATAACTTCTACGGGTAGATCCTCCCACTTGTTTCTTTTTTCTTCATCTTCTGAATCCCATTCATCACAAGAACATTCAGGGGGATGGATCGATATCCTAGATAAAATGTCCATCTATTTTGTCACTATAGGCCTATGATCTATCTAAGGTAGAATGAATGGACGGGGATCTTATCCTTTTCATCTCTGGCTTCTCCCTGGGATATCAACAGTTGTTTGAAAATTGATTTGGATGGTTTTTCTTCTTGTTGGACATCAAAAAATGTCTTTGTTTTTCTATCTGACAATTTTTTGAATTATGCATGGATTGCTTTTACAGGCTGTTAAGACTAATGCTAGTGGGGGGTTTCATAATTGGTGATCCATTCTATTGGCATGAGTTTTACAATGTCTGACCTACTTAATTGTCTTGGAATTTGGACAATAGTAGGTACCTTTTTACCAAAATGCAAGAACCATAAGAGCATCTGGAGTACCACAGTTTTGTAGGTCCATCCAGGAGAGTGATTTTGTAGTCGGTATACAAGTTGGTGGTGCAAAGTTTCCATGATGACAGATAGAACTTGCTCTACTCCCATAATCTGGACTTGCACTTTAATAGCAGTGGATAAATTGATATCTTTCAGGGAAATAGATCAATTTGGAAAGAAAGTCAGCACAACACTCCCCGAATTGAGGGTGGTGAGTATAGTGCCAATTACTGCATTTTGATATTCCAAAAATCTAGTGTCCAAGAGAGCAACTATTGCAGTGATTGGAAGATCTCTTCTTCCATGACATAATAAAACGAGTCTTATTGCTCCAAAATGAAGGTGAGTATATCCTTTGCTTTCCAACTGGTAATAAACTCCTGAGGAATAATGATGATTATGTACTGTTCTCCCTCTGTGGAGGGGAGATCACACTGGTCAAGCCTGGAAGACTGGTCAAACTCTTTGACTTGGGATCGGGTTGTGGATATAAGGCATCTAATACTTCTGATAAGATTTCTTTTTTCTATAAATATTATATGGCGGGCTTATAACTAGCGGGTTGACTATTCGACTACAGCATCGTGGGGAATAGTGGAGTATTGTACAAAATTTTCTATCTTATTGGAAGAATGACGAGATAAGGATAAGGCAGAATTAACAGGTTTAAGATGGGGAATTGAGTTTAGATCTTGGTTTTCCATTGTTTTTAGCAAAATTCTTCTACTCATTTCTTCTGGTACATGAAAAACTTATCTAATATACTTACCGGGTATTACAAGACTGTTTGGCTCTGATACCATAGGCTGACTCTGATACAATTTAATTAAGAAAAAGAAAATAATTGATTTTGACCGTTGATTCAAATAAAGGGTAAATCTTGATCGTTAACATCATATATAAAGAAAAGTTAAATATCCAAATCTTTTACTATGTTGAACCTTACAATTTTTATAAAAAAAAATCTTGAACCTGACTTTTTTTAATAAAAAATCTTGAACCTCACATTTTTTTAATAAAAAAAATCTTGAATCTCTCAATTTTTTTTTTTTTATCATGATTATAAATATGGATTCAATCTGAAAAGTGTGAGGGAGTGATTAGAGAACATAGGGGCAGAAATTCGTACACCTTTGATAATGATCACCTAATATCTACAGAGTCTTCATAAGAGAGTTATAACAGAGTCAGTTAAAGGTGAATTGAGTTTATTGAATGATCTGCTTGATATTTTTCTTGACCAAGAGGACACGAAGTGGAGACAGAGGAGCAAGGCTCAATGGTATAGAGAAGGAGATCGGAATACGGCGTTTTTCCATGCTAAAGCAATAGAAAGGAAGAAAACAAATACTATAAGCAGTCTCAGAAATAAGTACGGTGTTTTATGTGAGAAAGAAAAGGACATTGAGGACATTGTTGTTTCCTATTTTAGTGAGTTGTTCACTTCTTCAAACCCATCAAAAGTTCACCTGAATGCTGTTTTAGATAGGGTTCAGTGTAGAGTTACTCCAGAGATGAACGAACACTTGCTTCAACCTTATGATGTAAAAGAGGTGTAGTTGGAGCTCTTGATCAAATGCATCATTTCAAATCTCCAGGTCTAGATGGTATGTCTCCAGTACGTTTTCAATCCTTTTGGCATATTGTTGGTCATAATGTCATTAAGACTGTTCATTCTTTTCTTAATTCTGGTTCTCTCCATGCAAATTTCAATTTTACATGGAGTAGTTATGATTCCCAAATGTTAATCTCCTGAGTCCATTATGCAATTTAGACCAATCAGCTTATGTAATGTGGTTTATAAAATTGCCTCTAAAGCTGTAGCTAATAGTCTTAGTCCTCTTATGTCTTCTATTATTTCTAAGTTTCAGTCGGCTTTTGTTCCTGGTAGACTCATTACTGATAACGTGTTGGTTGTATATGACGTTCATCATTTGTTGAAATGTAGGGATTGTGGTCAGGAGGGTTCAACGTCTATTAAACTAGATATGTGCAAAGCGTATGATTGAGTAGAATGGACTTTTCTTTGTAAAATGCTGTTAAAGCTTGGTTTTAACAAAATCTTTGTGGAGCGTATTATATCTACTGTTGCTTAGTATTTCTTGCTTAATGGATGTGAGGTTAGAAAGTTTTCCCTAGGAGTGGTATTCGTCTGGGCGATCCACTCTCACTATATTTATTCTTATTATGTGTGGAGGCGTTTCTTGTCTTTTTCTGGAAGCTCAGATTCGTGGAAGGCTCTAGGGGATATCGATGGGAAGGAATGGTCCATCTATCTCTCACTTGCTCTTCACTGATGATACTCTACTATTCGGAAAATGTGAGTGTCATGGAGACCAAGTTCTTTATGGAAATTATTCACCTTTACGAGAGAGCCTCGGGACAGCTTATTAACCTTGAGAAATCAGTGGTGGCTTTTTGCAAAAATGTCCCCCAACAGTTAAGGGAAGATATCTCCCACATTTTGAACGTCGCGGTGGTGGATAGACATGATAAGTACTTGGGTCTTCCATCTATTGTAGGAGCATCCAAAGCGGAGGTTTTCAACTCTTTAAAGGAGAAAAGGTTGTGAGCAAAGTGAATGGATGGAAAGAGCGGACCTTATCTAGAGCAGGTAAAGAAATTTTATTTAAAGCTGTCATCCAAGCGATTCCTAGTTATGCCATGCCGTGTTTTGAACTGCCGAACAAAATTTTGAATCACATCAAATCTTTGACGGCTAATGATTGGTGGGGATAGAAAGAGAAACACCATAATATCCATTGGGCTAGTTGGGACAAATTGTGTATGGCAAAATCTCAAGGAGGCATTGGATTTCGGCATCTTAAGGCATTCAACCTCGCAATGTTAACGACACAGGCATGGCGAATTTTGGTATTCCCAAATTCACTACTTGCTCGAATATTGAAGGCCAAATACTTCTCAGAGAAGTCCTTTTCTGAGGCCAAGCTTCGGGGAAAACCTTCCTACTCGGGGAGGAGTATTGTCGCAGCTAGGGATATTTTACAGTTAGGCTGTAGGATGAGGGCGGGATCGGGCAGGCATATCGACATTTGGAATAGTCCCTAATCCTTGGCTTCCGAAACCTATTACTTTTAAGGTGGGTTCTCCATCCAAGATTCTTCCAAAAAATGCTACTGTTGATCAATTGATCAATCATTTGACAGCAACATGGGATCATAACTTGATTGTTAATATTTTCTGGGAAGATGAGGCAGCTATGATTAAAGCTATTTCATTGGCCAATTGTTTGGATGCAGAAAACAGTTGGATGTGGCATTATTCAAGGGACGAGAGTTTTACGGTTAGAAGTGCCTACCATGCTATTTTAGGTTCGAACTTGTGCAAGGTAAACACGATCAGGAGAGAATCATCTGGAGGAGGTTCAAATATGTTGTGGAACAAAATTTGGAGCATGGATGTCCTCAATAAGTTCAAAATCATTTGTGGAGGTTGGCCACAAATTCACTTCCTGCGCTAGATAATTTGCATCGACCACAGGTAAGGGTAGATAAGATGTGCCCGGTTTGTAATGGTGGAAATGAAGATCAGATTCATTTGTTGTTTAGATCATTTGTGCGGTGGCCACTTCGGTTTGGGCTTTGTGCTTCCTAACTAGACGCATCCAAAGCGTAGTCCAGGTATGTGTACAAGGATGGGTTCAGGATATTATTATTACTCTTAATCCTGAAGACCTTAGTTTGTTTGCTACATTACTGATGACACCACAAGTTGCTCAGATTGAATAAATAGACACGTGGCAACATTTACCGATCATCTGAATAAAATAATGTCGACATAGGACCTAAACGAACAGTCGATCCACCAGAAGGGTTCGACCCGTACACTCAATAGTTCGAATTACAAGACGTTCAGTATAAGTAGGTCGGTCTCTTAGTAGTTCAGTAGCTCGATAGGTCGGATATGTAATAATAAAATAACAACACCGCTTATGGGCCCACCGACCCTTAGATACTATAAATAGTTCATTCCCTCGCATTTGTAAGGGGCATGTAATTATCATCTAATTCTACAATTTGTACAAAGAGTAATAACACTGATCGTCTTCCCCTCCATCACATATCTAATTATTCACTCTGTGATATTTTTATTTCTTAAGTTTTGCTCTTTCAATTCCATCCGATTGATACAGATTAATTTCCGTATCGTCAAATAGTGCCGTCTATGGGAATTGCAACAAAAACTTAAGTGTTGTCAATGATTCACACTTTCTCTCCCCAACAAAAAATTCTCTCAATTTAAAATTATTTCCACTCTCTCTATTTGCTCTCTACAAATTACTTCTGACTTGGAACAATTTTTGTATCGTCAATTATGTTGGTTGATTTGGCATAGTCGAAACAAATTATTTCACGAAGGAATTAGGGATAGGCCTCTTGACTTGGTTTTATCGGCAAGGAAAATTATTAGGGATTTTCAGGTTACAAATGTTAGGGGCTTGGATTCTACCCAAGAAGTTGTGATTGAGGTATGGCATGGCCTACCCGAGAATGTGGTGAAAATTAATTTCGACGGTGCTGTATTTTCTCATTTTGGGGTTGTTGGCTTAGGAGTTGTTGGCAAGTATTCAGGGACCACTTTCGAAGTTCAAGGTGGCACTAGCTGAAAGGAAAGAAGGGATTATTGACCCATTACATGCAGAGATCTTAAGTTTATAGCAGGCTAGGGGCGAATCATTAGGGTGGGGAGGGCGGCCGTCTTCAAAATTTTTAAAATTATATTTTTTTTCCTTTAAAATTTTTTAAATTATTATTATACGATTATAAAAATTAAACTTTGCACACTCAAAAATTTTAGAGAATATAAAAAAGTGTTTCCTATGTATATATTTATACAATCTTAGCCACCGATTCAGAAATTGTACTTTGGGGGGCAAAAACTATAGATACATATTATTAGAAAGACAGTTTTATAATTTTAGCAAAATTTTACAGGGTAAAGTCTAATTTTTTTAAAGGGAGCTATTGAAATTTTTAAAAAATATCAAGAAATATTTTTGAAACACTTAGGGAATAAGATTGTATAAATACATACATTGGAACACTTTTTTATATTCTCTAAAATTTTGGAGGGGGGCAAAGTACCTAATTTTTATAATAATATAATAATAATTTAAAAAATTTTAAGAGGAGAAAAACATAATTTTGAGAATCTTGGGGGCGGCCGAGAATGTGCCTATGATCTGTCCTGGTCCCCAAGAGTTTCAAAAAAAATTTATTTTTCTTGATATTTTTAAAAAAATTCAATAACTCCTTTTAAAAAAATTAGACTTTACCCCGTAAAATTTTGCAAAAATTATAAAACTCTCGCTCCAAGAATATAAATGTATAGTTTTTGCCTCCCCAAAGTTCAACTTCTGGATCCGCCCTTGTAGTAGGCGATTCGGGTGGCCAAGAAAATTGGGGCAAGAGATGTGGTGTTTGAAGGAGACTCTTCTCAGTTTGTGAATTTTATCAAAAAGGGAGGTTTTGAGTTCTCTCACTTTGGCTCTCTACTGAAGGCATCAAACATTAGTTGCAGCAGTTTCGGTCTAGGGATATTCTTTGGGTTAGAAGGAAAGCGAATTTATTGGCTAGGTAGACTCAATCTAGTACGTCAGTACAACCTTTTCTGGAAGGATTCTAATTTGAAATAAAATTATTAATAATTTGAAATAAAAAAAGTACTAATTTGAGAGGTCCCTAGTATATCCGATTTTTTAGTTGTTTGTTGTCAGAGAATAGGAGCACAAAATCCAACTAATTTCTGGTTATAGATCAGATGCATACACTTTGGTGATTAGCCCCATTTTACAACTTAAGCTAATACAAAAAATTACCTAATGTCTGGCAATTTTTAAGACGGCAATATAAATCCAACTTAAATCCAAATCGTACTCGGAAACAGCAGTATAAATCCATCCACTGACATAATTTTTAAGACGGCAAAGCTTGTTCATATAAGAACCACCACAAAGATTTAGGTAAACAGAAGACATATTATTAAGGCTCAAAATTTCCTTTGAATAGTGCGTAGCAGCACCTTAACTTACGTAGTTCATATCAATTACTAAGGTCTATATGAAGTCCAATCGCATAAGGGATTTCGCCTGGACCAATGGTATTTTGGTCACGGTAGATCAAGAAAGGTGACATCTATGGTGGAAACAGATGATATTGATAATCAGTTGATGGTGGATGATCTTTCAAGCTTGTTTCTTGGGCCAAGTTTTGCTCGTGGGGCTCATGGCGAACTTCACCGTGGCACTTACAAGGATGATTCTGTTGCTGTGAAAATAAGTCGAATTCTAGACGATTACCACAACAATTTAGACTCAGCTGATAAGATACAGAAGCAGTTCGATAGAGAATTCACTTTCTTGTCTCGTCTCCACCACCCGAACGTTTTGAAGTTCGTAGCAGCCTACAAACAGCCACCAACTTTCATGATTATCACAGAATACGTTTCCGGGGGTTCTTTGAGATCATACTTGAACAAGATCGAGCGCAACCGCGAATTGCTTCCCTTAAAAAAAGTAATCGCTATGGCATTGGATATTGCTCGTGGTATGGGGTACATTCACTCACAAGGCATCGTTCATAGAGATTTGAAACCCGATAACTATACTCATCTCCAAAGATTTCCACTTGAAAGTTGCTGATTTTGGATTGGCGTGCGAGGAATCACAGTGTCGGTGTCTTACTGACATCGCGGGGACTTATAGATGGATGGCCCCTGAGATGGTCAAGGGGAAGAAGTCCTACAATAGGAAGATAGATGTGTATAGTTTTGGATTGATCCTGTGGGAATTGGTTGCTGGAACTGTTCCGTTCGAAGATATGACACCAGAACAAGTGGCTTTTGCCGTAGTAAACAAGAATCTTCGACCTCATGTCCCCGAGCGTTGTCATCCTACAATGAGAGCTCTAATAGAGCAAAGCTGGTGTTCCAAACCCGAGAAGAGGCTTGAGTTTTGGCAGATTGTGGAGACATTGGAGCACTTGGAGGCATAGATCATGCAATGGGTTGAACAACATTATAATATTCACGGATCCTTAGTTTGTCAATTATTCAATTGTCTTTGATTATTAATGGATTGTAAGGATTCTTTACTAATTCTCTTTTTGTAAAATTCTCAAGATTTCTAGTGTAAAGTATAGTACATCGGTTACATTTATGTTATTTCATCTAAACATCTAATCATATTCTTATAATTGTGTGTAAAATTACTTATTTATAACAAAAAAAAAAAAAAGATTATTTTTGCTCAATTTGACTATTGTTCAATACCTATATTGTCTTTTTAATCTTAGGGCTTTGCTTCCGCCTCTGAACTATAGTTTGTGGACAAATGGGTAACTTACGAAAAAATTTCCATTTATGCCCCTGTTCGAGTCATATAAGATGCACAAAATTGGCGTCTATTAATTCCAAAATTAACGGAATTTGGTTCTAGATCTTTTAAAACCAAATGTCAAAATCAAGGTATTTAATATGATCTTTTGATATTTAAACAACGAAATAGGACCATGAGTCAAAGTTAAGGGACAAATAGCATTATTTATCTCAAGTTTTATGATAATTAACTACGTGTGTCAGGTTGGGTACTTGTGGGTTCTTGAATTTTTATCTAGAGGGATCTAGAAAAAATTCTCATTTGACCCGTACGATAAGGCTTTTTGAGTACTAGACTATTTTTAGATCGGAGACGAGTCGGGCATATTATTTTGTCCAACCCTACTTCTATGTAGTCAAAATAGATTTGGCAAAAACTTACACAAACTCGATCTACAACTCCATTTATAAATCATAATGTGTAAATTAAATTTCATTGGATAAGTTGAACAAGTGATGTAAGAAATATTATAGTATAAATTGGAGAAATTCTATATTCTTGTTGGAATACCATATCATTCTGTTCTAAAACTTATATTATACAAGCATTCAAACCATATAGTGTTATACTGTACAAGTATTCAAAACAAAAAGGTATAGTACCCAAACAGCACCACATAATTTTTCAGAAATTTAACTTACATTGGTGATCGTCTCTCTCTCTATATGTGTGTGTGTATATATATATATATATATATATATATATATATATATAAATAAACTAAATTAAATTTGGCTTCGTTTGAGATAGTTATTTTTTGTGATATTACTTAAAATAATTACTATAGCATATTTTTAGATTTGATACATGTGAGATTAAAAAGTAGTTAGAAAACATGTTATAAATTGTTGTAAAGTATTATTTAAAAATAATATATAATTTACGATATTTGAATAGGACAGTAATGCTATTAGGTTCTATAATACTATAAACTAAAAAAAACTAAATAAAAGTAACACAACTTTCGAATGTACTATTAAAAATTTTCAAACTTCAGTCCTGCAGAAAAGATTGAAAATTAATTATACGAAACAAGCATTAATTATATGAGATTTATATATGATAGTAACCTATATATTTAACTTTAATACTTGTATATATTTCTAAACGTACATACATTCTTGTTCCTAATCAACTTTAAAGCCAAAAATACTAAATATGTAAATTTAATAATTTTTATTTTGGACTTCCAATTTCAATTTTAGACATTTTGTACCCTAATTTTCAAGTTCCTCTAAGTTTAGTCTAGCTGTATTTTTAATTAGTACTATTACTAAAATTAACGGACAGTAGATTCAGCGAGATACAACAATATTGCGACAATATTTTGGGTGCATAAACAAAGATTTCGTTAAGTTTGGTGACAATGTTAAAAATAGATTGAGGTTTGACAGATTTCAAAGTTAAGGGTGCAAAATATTCAAGACTAAAATTAGGGGTGTAAAATGAAAATTGAATATACAATGAAGGGTGCAAAATTGAATTAGTCCTATATTTTTATCATATATTTGTCACAGACTAAAATGTTATTTATTCAAAAGTATCATTGAATTTTTAGTTTATATATATGAACTATTTTCTCTACCCAACGTATGAGTAAAAAGGATAAACGTTTATATCTGTACAAGAATAGAACTCCAATATTTACCAAACCTCCAAAACTTCCTAACTTACACCTACATTAGTTAGTTGATAATTTATGCTATGTAGGAAAGATAAATGCATACAACTTATAAATGCATACAAGAATAGAACTCTACTCCAATATTTACCAAACCTCCAAAACTTCCTAACTTACACCTACATTAGTTAGTTGATAATTTATGCTATGTAGGAAAGATAAATGCATACAACTTATAGAAAAAAATGATATTAGTGGAATGATTATTATTCGGATCCTTTTAATTAACTGAGTAATTATATGTAGTAAGTTCTACATCATCATAAACTAAATAAAAGAAACAAAGAAGACAATTAAGTAACATTATTACTGATGTGCAATTAAAACTATTATGTTGTCTTACAAACATTTATTATCTCCCAAATTTTGTTTAAACTTTTTTGTTCCTCAAATATTTTATTGTGTCACAAAGATTCCTCAAGTTTTTTTTTTTCTCTAACAAAGTAGTCATCCAGCTATAGTACTGGAAAAATTTTGAGGGACAAAAGAGGTAAAACAAAAGATGTAAGGTTTGTACGAATTATAAAAATAATTGAGGGAATAAATATTTACAAAAAATAGGGGATTTCTATTGATTTAAAGAATATTGTTGGAGGGGAAAAAAAATTTTAAAAATAGTTTGAGAGATTTTCATAAGATTTTGAAATATTTTCTTGACTAAATTTGCAATTCTTCCTTATCTATTTTTTTATAATAGTATTATGATGGTCTAATTAGTTTGCAAGGATAATATTACTTATATATAATTAGGTTACTTCTCTTTCACTTTATTAGGAATAAGCTTTTAAATAATGTGTATCTAAAGTGTTCCAAATAAATAAAATATTTATCCTCCCAACTCATTATAAACAACATAAATTTATATTTAACATGTATTATTAATTATAAGTGATATTTATATAATACTGCATATATAACAATAGTTTTATAACTTTTTTCAGGAAAAAATAATCAATTATAAATATATGTATAAATTGAGAATTTTGAATAAATAAAAGTAGTTAAAAATAAGATTTAGGTGAATTAATTTCAATTGAAGGAAGTTAGTTAACTATTTTATTTTTACTGTTACTAGTTACTACATAGATTTCCTATATCTTCCCTATAATATGCCACATGTCCGTTTTAAACTTGCTCACTAAAACCCATTTTATAAAAGATTATGAATTTTAAATATGAAATATGTAAATTTAAGGTATAATTCTTAATAATTAAATTAAAATTTATTTTTTAATATAATTACTATGACATATTTTTAGATTCGATACATGTGAGATTGAAAAGTAGTTGGAAAACATGTTATAAATGATTGTAAAATTTTATTTAAAAAAATAATGTATAATTTACGTTTTTCGAAAGGAACTGTAATGCTATAAAGTTCTATAAAACCATAAACTAAAAGAATATTAGATACAAGCAACACAATTCTTGAACGCACTATTAAAAATTTTCAAACTTTAATTTTGCAAAAAGTCTGAAAATTAATTATAAGAAATAAGTATTAACTATATGAGATTTATATATGATAGTAACTTACATATTTAACTTTAGTGCTTGTATATTTTCCCAAACGTACATGCATTCTTGTTCCTAATTAACTTTATAGGCCATTCAAAAAATACTAAATATGGATATTTAACAATTTTTATTTTGGACCTTCAATTTCAATTTTACATATTTTGCACCCGAATTTTCAAGTTTCTCCAATTTCAGTCTAATTTTTAATATCGTCACCAAATTGGCGGACAATAGATTCAACGGATATACAATAGTGTTGCGACAATATTTTGGGTGCATAAATAAAGATTCCATTAAGTTTGGTGACAATATTAAAAATGGATTGAGGAATGACAGATTTCAAAGTTAAGGGTGCAAAATATTCAAGACTAAGTTTAGGGGTGTAAAATGAAAAGTAAGTATACATTGAAGGGTGCAAATTAAATTTGTCCTATATTTTTATCATATATTTGTTAGGGACTAAAATATTACTTATTCGAAAGTATCATTGAATTTTTAGTTTATCTATATGATCTATTCCTCTACTCAAGGCAAGAGTAAAAAGGTAAATGTTAAGATTTGCACAAGGATAGAACTCCAATACTTACCCTAGGTTACAAAACCTTCAAACTCACACCTACATTAGTTAGTTGATAATTTGTGCTATGTAGGGAAGATAAATACATACAACATATAGAAAAAATAATATTAGTGGAACGATTATTGCTTGGACCTTCATAATTAATCGAGTAATTATCTATAGTAAGTTCTACATCACCATAAACTGAATAAAAAAAAAATAAAGAATGCAATTAAGTAACATGATTGTTAAATGTGCAATTAAAACTATTATGTTGTCTTATAAAAATTTAGTATCTCCTAAGTTTTGTTTAAACTTTTTAGTCCTTAAATATTTTCTCTGTCAAAGTAGTCATCCAGTCATGGTACTGAAAAAATTTTGAGGGAGAAAAGAGGTAAATAAAAAAATTTAGAGTCTGGACGAATTATAAAATTACTTGAGGGACAAAATGTTTACAAAAAAGGGGGTTTCTATTGGTTTAAAAAATATTCGAGGGACAAAAAATTTTAAAAATAATTTCAAAATTTTCATGAGATTTTGAAAATTTTTGTCCAATAAATTTGCAATTCTTCCTTGTCTATTTTTTATTACAGTATTACGATAATCTAATTATTTTGGAAGGATGATACCACTTATACATAATTAGGTTACTTCTCATTCACTTCATTAGGAATAAGCCTTTGAATATTATGTACCTAAAGTATTCTAAACAAATGAAATATTTATCCTCCTAACTTATTATAAATAATATATTTTATATTTAACGTGTATTGTTAATTATCAGTGATATTTATATAGTAGTACACATACAACAATAGTTTTGATACTCTTTCGAAAAAAATAATCAATTATAAATGTATGTAGAAAATGAGAATTTTGAATAAATAAAAGTAGATAAAAATAAGATTTAGGTAAATTAATATGAATTGAAGGTAGTTAATTTGCTATTTCATTTTTATTATTACTATTTACTATGCAGATTTCATATATCTACAATATGCCACATGTTATCTTTATAAACTTTCTCACTCAACACCCCCCTCCCCACACACACACATTCGCACATGTATATAATGACTTTTCTTGGGCATTTCAGAAACTTCCGAAAGGAACTACTCTTACATATCAAGTTGACAAATATGTTATTATTGACTCGAATTTTAGTTTTCACCTCAATCTATTTAATAAACACTCAATTGCCTTTTGCATGTTTTGAAACAAAATTATCCTTGTTATTTTCGTTATTATTATTTTTCCATCTCCTTTTTCCTTTATTTATTTTCTCTCACTTGTTTTCCTTTCATTCATTTTCCTGTCAAAAGTATTAATTAACTTCTTAGTAGTGGTAAGAGAGAAATAGGAAAAAAATAAGCGGAAGAACAAGAAAGAGGAAAGAAATAGAAGGGTAGAGAATAAGAAAAAAGAGAAACGAACATAATAAAAATAACAAGGTAATTTTGTCCAAAAGCAAATGAAAGAGCGAGTTAAATGCTTATAAAATAAGTTGAAAGGTGTAAATTGTATTTATAGTAAAAGTTCTGTTGAACTCCAGTTATGATAATCATTTCTATGTTTTGATGATGACCAAATCATACTAATGGTTTGCAAACAAGTGTGCAGAAAAACAGGAAGGATCGGATGAAAATGATCATCCAAACACAATCAAGAAAAACAACCAAAAGTTGAACAACACCTTTCGGACGATGAAAAGCGTCCGAAAGAAAGGAGATCAGACGCAAGGAAGCGTCTGAAAAAAGGAACTACTACATTCAATACAAACACTTGTAAGAGCTATTTGGGGAGAAATAGGCTAAAATATTGTGGGTTGTATTGGTTTGAGTAGTATAGTTCTCTTGGCTCAACTAGTGGGAATTAGTGTGAGCAAGAGTAGACTAGTGAGTGATCTTCAAGTGTGAGAGTGGAGGGATAACAAGTGTACAAAAGTGAGGTTGTAGTGTAAAACCCTTTGGCTCAACTAGAGGAACTTAGTTGGTGCAAGGGTGAGCCTACTTTGTGTACAAGAAGGTTATTGCCTCACCTTCTTTGAAGAGGCACTACTAGTGGATGTACTCATTTTCAAGCTTGAGAAGCTTGGGAGTTCGGTTTAATATTCTTTATCTCAATCTTTTATTTGTTCTTTAAGCTTTAATCGCTAAATATTTATCTTTGATCATTTGTGCTTGAGTATTCATTTGTTGCACAAAGTTTGTATTTTCATTAAGCACTTCAAAAGATTTGTTTTTTGAGACAACCTAATTCCCCCCCCCTCTTAGGTTGCTTTGGGGCCAACAATTGGTATCAGAGCATTGGTCTCTTTATTTTGCTTAAATTGCATTAGAGTAAAGATCATGGCAACCAATTATGCTTTGTTTTTTGAGGGGCATTCTATCACTAGACCTCCCATGTTTAATGGCATTAATTTTGTTTTTTGGAGGGACAGAATGAAAATTTTTGTTCAATCTAATGATATTGATTTATGGTATATTATTTGTGAAGGTCCTTTAGAAGCTCATATTTTTATGAAAATACTCATAGATTAAGGCCTAAGACTAGATATGAGTTAAATGCACAAGATAAAATAAATTTCTATCTTTAAATGCTAAAGCCATTAATATTTTGTATAATGCTTTGGATGCAGATGAGTTCTCTAAAGTAAAAGGTTGCATATCGGCCAAGGAGATATGGGACAAATTGAAAGAAATCCATGAAGGAAGTGAAGATATTAGAGAGCAAAAGAAGTCACTTCTTGTGGCTAAATATGAATCCTTCAAAATGGAACCTCATGAGAACATTGACAAGATGTATTTTAGGTTCAATGATATGGTAAAGGATTTGGAAGGTTTGGGTAAAGAATATTCATCTATATGTGTGTAAGAGAAAAATTTTGAATGCCCTACCTAAGGAATGGGAACCTAAATCCATTGCCATAGAAGAGTCTAAAAATTTAAATTCTATGCCTATTGATTCATTGATCAATTCTCTAACCTCATTTGAATTGAAGTTGAAATACAAGCTACAAGATGAGGAGGCAAAGGGAAAAAGAAGCATAGCATTTAAAGCTTCATCAAAAAGGAGAAAAGACTCAAGGAAGTTTGCCTTACTTCAACAACTTCCAAATCACTTGGGATGATTGCAATTCGGATGGCGAGGTTGAAGAAGAATATGAAGAGGCTCAAATGGCTTTTATGGCACTTGGCAATAATGAGGTATCCTCTAGTTGTGATTCTTGTGATGATTCATGTGATAATGATAATGATGATGTTGAATCATTTATTTTTAAAATGCATGAATGTTTGAAAGAATCATATGCTAAGAACAAAGAGTTAAAAATTAAAATTAATACTTTATTGAGTGCCAACTCAAAACTTGTGTATGAAAATAATTCTTTGACAAAAGAAAATGACGTTTTGAAAGAAAAATTTGTTGGAAAAACCAAGATCATGGAAGAACAAGCTTCATTAAAGAAGAGATTAGATGATCTTGATGATAGTTTGAAAAAGAAGAAAGAAAATGTGTTTGAAAACAAAAGAACTAGAAATATGTTTTTGAACAAAAATTTTATCACCTTTAGAAAAAATGATTTGTGCTTTGTTAATAATCTAAATCTTGTTTTTATGGCAATAAGAACATTATTTGTAATTATTGTCATCAACATGGACATATAAAGAAAAATTGTTATGTTAAAAGAAATGAAAAATTAGGAATAAATTCTATTTGGGTGATTAAGCATGTTACTAATCCAATTGGACCCAAGAAAGTTTGGGTACCAAAAGTTGTTACTTAACTTTGTATGTAGGTATGCTTGGAGAGCACCAAGGAATTCAAGATAGTTTATCTATGAAGGGTGCTCAAGGCATATGAGCTAAGATCATATTGAAATGGGTAACATCTAAAGTTTTGTGTGCTTTCATTTATCAAGTTGAACTATGTTCTCTTGAATATTACTCATCTATATGTTCGAATTTGTTTAGAATGCTAGGAAATTTGTATCCTCAAATTTTGTCTATAATAAGTCACTACTTGCAAAAGAAAGGGGGAGCATTCTCTTTTTTTTTAAATGGATTTGTTTTTGCAAGAAATTGCATCACACATGCTTCATGCAATGTTTTGATGATGGTTTTTGGTAAGGAATGAGCAAAAATTGTTTTGATCCTAATTCTTTGCATGAATTCCCTCATATCTACTTGAATACATATTCTTGAAGGAAGAATCATTTTGCATAACTTGACTTATTCTCCATGTACTCATATTGAATTATATTCACCTTTCAAGGGAGGGATTAAACTAAGGGGGAGCTTAAATTGCATTATCTTTCTTATGTTTTGATGATGCCAAAAGGGGGAGAAAATAATGGACAAAACTTCTTGATTGATGCATCATATTTTATGATTGTTTTTAGAATTGTCCAAATGATTTGTCATCATCAAAAAGGGGGAGATTGTTGAACTCCAGTTATGATAATCATGTTTTGATGATGACCAAATCATACTAATGGTTTGCAAACAAGTGTGCAGAAAAATAGGAAGGATCGGATGAAAATGATCATCCAAACACAATCAAGAAAAACAACCAAAAGTTGAACAACACCTTTCAGACGATGAAAAGCATCACCCGAAAGAAAGGAGATCGGACACAAGGAAGCGTCCGAAAAAAGGAACTACTACATTCAATACAAATACTTGTAAGAGCTATTTGGGGAGAAATAGGCTAAAATATTGTGGGTTGTATTGGTTTGAGTAGTATAGTTCTCTTGGCTCAACTAGTGGGAATTAGTGTGAGCAAGAGTAGACTAGTGAGTGATCTTCAAGTGTGAGAGTGGAGGGATAACAAGTGTACAAAAGTGAGGTTGTAGTGTAAAACCCTTTGGCTCAACTAGAGGAACTTAGTTGGTGCAAGGGTGAGCCTACTTTGTGTACAAGAAGGTTATTGCCTCACCTTCTTTGAAGAGGCACTACTAGTGGATGTACTCCAAGCTTGAGAAGCTTGGGAGTTCGGTTTAATATTCTTTATCTCAATCTTTTATTTGTTCTTTAAGCTTTAATTGCTAAATATTTATCTTTGATCATTTGTGCTTGAGTATTCATTTGTTGCACAAAGTTTGTATTTTCATTATGGAAATCATAAAATATGACTAGCACTTCAAAAGGTTTATTTTTTGAGACAACCTAATTCACCCCCCCTCTTAGGTTGCTTTGGGGCCAACAAGTTCAAAGGGAGTTTTCTGCATTTAACCTATTATTCATTCAAAAGAGTACCAAAGAAAAAAGATGAGGAAGAAAAAGTGCATGATTTCTTATGGCCAAGTGATAAGTATATTACCAACCACCTAAAACAAAAAGAAAAAACAAGAAGAAAAGGGAAAAGATCATTTTGGTCTCTTATCTTTGAGGTGTGCCTCGATTTGGTCATTTACATATCATAACAAGCCAATTTAGTTTCTCATCTTTTAAAATATTGGCCAATATAGGGATTTTGACGTAAAAGTTAAACAAATTAATAGTGAAAGCCCCATGGTGTCACGTGACATTCAAACACAATGGCTAGAGATTGAAGACCTGAAAAATAATGGAGTCTGCTTTATTAGTTTCTGTCATTGAAGGTTGCTTGAAGAATATGGGATAAAATTAAGGTTAGAAAAATTAGAGAGAAAAGAAAAAAAATATTAGAGTAATGAGGATTAAGAATTTTTAAACTTTACTTGTTAGTATTTTAACACAAACGTGATATATATTACGTGATTTTTATCGTTAATTTGTCCAACTTTTGATTCAAAAGTCCTACACTAATATATTTTGAAAGATGAGAGACTAAATTGACTTGTTCTTATATATAAGAGACTAAATTAGAACACACTTCAAAGATAAGAGATCAAAATAATCTTTTCCCTAAGAATTAAATACAGGTACATTCAAACTATTGCGCAAACATAGGTCATGCTAAAATTAAGAAAGGTTATTTTTAGTTAGATAAAATGATCTAGTTTGAACCGTGTCGAATCTTTGGAATGCTTTACTAAATCATTCATCACGTGCAGAAACATAAGAAGCATCTCACCAAACAAAAGAAATATATGAAGCACGTGTTTGCATTCCATAATGTATACTCATTTTTACTTTTACACCCTATACATATTTTTTAAACATATATTTGCACTATAAATTCTTAAATTTATCCAATTCAATCAAATTTTTAACACCATTATTAAAGTTAATGGATGTTTTAACAGTGTACACCACGCACCTAAAATGAAAATTCATTAAAATTTTAACAATATTAAAAATTGGACCAGAGTGGTACGATCTAAGAGTTAGGGGTATAATGTGTCCAAAATTTAGAATTCAGGATGCAAAGTAATAGTTGATCATAAGTTAGGGGTGCAAAGTAGAATTATCGTGACACTTCAACTGGTGCAATACCCCCCCGTAAACAAACGCGTAGTATGCACATTGTTAAAATTCGTTAAATTTAGTAACGAAGTTAAAAATTTGACTAAAATAGAATAAATATGAGAGTTAGGGTGCAATATGTCCAAAAAATCAGGATGCAAAGTAAGAATCGGCTACAAGTTAAAGGGTGCAAAGTGGTGTGAGGCCTAAGTATTTCTTCGACCAGTTGTAATTAAGGCATTTGTTCAGAATGTTTGCTTGCTATCACAAAGTTTTCTCATTTCAGATATTCTATCCTTCTTGTACCAACGGTGTATCACTATCTGGATATTTGCCACGTGTATTATAACTTACAACTATATAATCTATCAGAGTACACGTGACAGACATACAATAAGTGAGATAAGAGATTAGCATAGGAGGTACGATAGAAGATCCTATGGCAATTTTTCTAGGGTATCACAATATGTTGTTGTCTAGTTTTTCTTAGCATAGCCAGTCCCAAGCCTAGGTAAAGGAAGAGGGTTGCATTAGGTCGACAGCCAGTATAAAATTTTGCCAATCTTATGAGATGAATCTTGTGTAGTATCTATATGAGAAGATGAGAGAAACATGCTTAAGGTGGTTAGGTCATGTGTTACGACGACCAATAGAAGCGCTTGTCAGGCAAGTAGATTTTAGAGAGAAAGAGGGGTAGGGGAATACTGAAAAAGACTTAGTGGGTAACTTGTAAGAAAGATATAGGCCATCTAGGAATTGAGAAGGACATGATTTTCTCATGACAGAGCACAATGGCGTAGTAGGATTCATGCAGCCAATCCTACTTAGCGGGATTGAAACTTGGTTTGTTTGTTTATTTTATCATAATATGCTGTTGTCCCTATGTTCGAAACCTAGGTACATATATTTATTACTTGGGATAGTACTCCAATTAACGATAAAATAAGGATGGGACTAAAAAAATATGTTCGAATTCCGCTGGGTCATTTTTAGGTTACAACATTATATTTCTCTAATTTCCAATGACCTTAATTATGCCAATCAAATTATTAGCATACTATTATTAAATATATTATGTGTTTTTGTATTTTAGAAAACATGCAGATATACCTACCTTAATTTGGCCAACTGAGGACTCATGAGTTTTAGTTTCTTGAACTTTCTTCACAGCTAATCCTTGAGGTTGGGTGTTTTTTTTTAATTAATTTTTTTTAATGGGGAGAGGTTTGCTACTGGGCCTCTCACGCATTCCCTTCATGTATGCACTATTACCTCAGCCCTGACGCATGAGATACCTCCAAAAAAAAAAATCACGAACAACTTGACAAAAAAAAAAAGAACAATTTATCAATACATAATTGGCCAATTTTTTTAAAAATCAACAAATCATTTTAGCTTAAAAAAGAATGTCAAGGGTGCTTTTTCCTCAAGTTTTTGAATTGTTATCCGTTCTATTAGTTAAGTATCCGATCTAATCTGGTTTTACCAGATCAACAAAAAATCAAACTAATACCCAGTTCATACACTTAGGTTACCCGTTAAAAGAGGATTGTATAACTAGATACTTGACCAGTCCAATTATGATATTTTGTGTTAAAAAATAAAAATGTAACAAGCTAACTAGTAATTACACAAATGTCTTGGTAATTGAAGAGGGAATGTAAAATCTTACTATTAATAAAGCGAAAAACCCAGATATCACAACTAGAAAAACTGCATTTAGTGATAGCTTTAGTAATGGATTTTTGCTAAAAATCGGTTGCTAAATGATTTAGCAACAGATTTTCTAACGGAAACCATCGAGGGTCATTGAGAAATATCTCGCCGATAAAATAAAATAATAGATTTTTTGATGAAAATTCAGCAACAAACTTGTCTGTCGAAAAATTGGTTGCTATATTTGGTTCTAAAACATTGTGGAACCCATTATGAGCACTGAATTTTTGCTTGTTAAATTTAGTGACCAAAAAACCTGTAGCTAAGGATATTAGTAGCAACGAAAACATCTGTCAATAATTAAATTTAAAAAACACAAAAAATATTAGCGATGGAAAAATCGGTCGCTAATTTTAAAAAATAAAAAAAATAAAAAATACCATTATAGTCCAAACCTGCCCATAATAGCAATCAGAATACCATCTAATTCCAAATCTAACAACAACTAAATATACAAAATATGCATTCAACATGTATATAACAACCAGGAATCAATGACTGTAATAAGAAATTTCCTATGAAACCAAATCTCAACAACAATGGTAAAAGTAACAAAATATAAGTAAATAAATATAAAGTTTATCAACTAGTTTCCAATGGAGATAATGTGTAAAAGTCACTCGTAGATGTCTCTTTCTCCCCATCATTATCGTCCCCACCACTACCATCTTCCTCTTCAAATTTATGTATAGGATGTGGTGACTTTGGTTTTTTTTTCACACCACTTCCACCAGCATAAGAAACCTGATGCATCATAGAAAACTAAGTAAACCCTTGGAGGCAGATAATATGGTAGGAAATGGCTCAAAACTTGACTAGGATACTGAAAGGTCATAGAACTCAACCCTTTTAGACATCATTCTTTCAAATACTTCCATTTTTTACTTTAAGCTGCCAACTGTATCTATGAGTTGATTATTATTTGTCTGTAGGTGGCTGGTTGAATCACATCCATCATTTTCATTGTGTCCAATTCTTGTGGACTTACATTAAACATGAGATTCGAAATAGTAAGAACAAAAGTAGGAAGTCTCCAGAGACAAGTACGCCTCACATAGGAAGTCTCTAGAGACAAGTACGCCTCACATATAGAGTCTCTTGGATGGGTTCTAATATCTTTAACCATACCTTTCAAGTCATGTAGAAACTTGAATGTTAATTAAACATACATATTAAAAGTTGCTTCACAATAATAGGTTATTAGCCATGCATTACAAACTCATTTTAAATTTATTTTGGTACCATGTTTTAAGTTTACCTCTCAAACAAATACATCCATCTTGAACGGATCCTCCAGATAGTGCTTCATATGGCAAGTGTATAGGTAGCTGCTCCATCACGTCAAAAATTCTAGTGTAAATATTCGTTTGAATTTATGGAAGATTATAGGATTTTTTTTTTCCATTTTAAGGAACATATCTTCTCGCAACTCAGTGCAACACAAATCCCCAAAAATAAGGCTCAACTTAGTGAGATGCTTCTATATTGATTCAAGCTATTCATTAAATGCAGTAGAAAGCAGCCGTTCCATAAATTCAAGACAGGCATGACTTTTCATCCCAAGTAACTTCCCTCCATCCCTATCCACATATCTAGCCAAATTTGAAGTACATCAATAGACGTGGCATTTTTAATCCTTCAACCAACCACAAATTTGTTGTCACTAGTCTAATGAGAACATGAAGTTAATTTTGGTTTTGCAAGTTTCCCATTATTTAATGTTTTCAACTCCAATTCACGTCACCTGCAATAAACATTCAAATCCCTTCATGCCTTTGCATTGTATTTGGTCTTGTCTTTATTATCCATTACAATATGGAGCACAATGCTGAAAACATTTTTTTCGATATGCATGACATTTAAGTTCTGATGAATTAAGTTATCCTTCTAATAAGGTAAATCTCAAAAGATACTCCATTTTGGCTAGTTGTGTGTCACCCTATATCCATCCAGTATTTGATGTTGAACCTTTAAATTTTTATTTTCGGCAAGGTACTGACTCGCTCCCACAATTCTTTGTTATCTCGCAACTCGATTATTATGAAAAGTATCTCTATTCCTCCTAAACACATCATCCTCAAGCAAGAATTAACAATGGCAATCAAACCAAGAATTCTTTTTTCCAAATTTCATCCTGAATGCTTTGGTTTGCTCTATACAAATGGAGCACGCTAATTTTCCAGTTGTACTCCACCTTGATTACATGCCATACGCAGGATAATATTTAATAGTCCACATCAATGCTGCCGTAATCTTAAAGTTTTGTTTCATGAAAATGCTATATGTAGGGACTCTCTCTAACCATAATTGTTCTAACTTGTCAATCAAAGGTTGTAAGTATACATCAATTTGGCGTTTCTAGTTATGTGGATCGAGAATCAAGCAAGTTAAAAACATATAAGGAGCAGACATGCACATTTTAGGTGGAAGATTATATGGAGTTATAATAGGCTAACTTGAGTAAGGTTTGTCGTTATTGCTGAAAGGATTAAAGCCATCTGCACACATATCAAGTCTTACATTTTTTGGATCTAATACAAATATAGGTGTTTTCGATCAAAGTGTTTCTATGCTTTGTCATCCAAGGGGTGGCATAAGCCATCGGGATCTCTCATATTCTCAGCATGAACCATCTCATATGTTCTGCTGATCTAGGAGAGGCTTATAGCTTGTTAATTCTTAGTATAATGCATCATCCTAAAAGGAACCAGTTTACTCTTTCCACCCTTCTGTTTGGATGGTTTAGGTCAAGTATGCTTACAATACTTTCAATCAGTTCTGGTACTTTTGTAATAAAACAAGCACCCGTTTATGAAGCAGTCATACCTAATAGCAGATTTCCTAAAGATTTCTTTACTTTCTGATTTGTTACTCTGATCTCTCATTCAACTTATCTTAATTAGTCTCATACATATATAGTAAAAATGATACCAAAACTGCACTAGACTCGCTACTTAATTTAGAGAAAGAGACTGAAAGTGACTATACTGTGTGTAGTTTTGTCGTGGCTAGGTTACTAGTAGTACTAGACTAGCATCAGTAATCTCAAATCATGATGTCGCGCCCCATTTTTTTACAAAAGTAGATAATAATAAAGAAATTAAATAAAGGAAGTCAAAGAGAAAGAGAGCCCAATGAATGGGGTTGAGAAAAAATATGATAGTAGGTCCAATTAATAAATCTAGAAAAAAGGTTTCTATACAAACAGGAGTCGCCACTCGAAATTGGATTTTTTGGTGTACCGAGTCACCAAGATTGTATCATTCTCATATACTTAAACCCATACTTAGATGATTCCTGGTCTTTTGAAAAACTAAAGATCTGGGTTCAGGAGTCCTATTGAGGAAAAGCAAGGTTAGACTACTCTACAAGTAATTTAGGTACCCTTTTACCCTTAGTGAAATCAGTTACGAGTTTAATTCAATCTTTTAATTTTAAGGTAAAAAATTGAGTTGATTTATGCTTGATAATTAAAGAATAAGAAACTAAAAAATAAAGTAATAAAAGACAGAGTAAAAATAAAACAATTACATAGTCTTAAGTCCCAATAATGGCCTCACATGAATTCTATATAAAACCAAATAAATGAAGAAACAAATACACTAGCAAAATTAAAATGAGTTTTTGCAAATTCACAAACTCAACTCTTTGTATGCAAACATACAAAGAACATATTTATAAGAGAATTTAGAACATGTCAAGAATCGTATAAAGTCACATAAATAAACAATGATTTCACCTCATATCATAAACATTTTACAAAAAATAAATAAAAACTAAAAAACTTTTGACGAATTTAGACAATACAAATAGCAAGATCTAGACTTTAAGGATGATGATAATGGTAGCTCCTTCTTTTCCTCCTTACGAAAATCGTGGAGTCTTTTTCCGGCTGAAATTCTAACCAAACTTGAGTATTATATGTGTTGTGTGATTATGAGAGTGAGTGAGTATGATATTGAGAAAGAATATGTTAATGCTCCCTGAAGTAGAAAGGAGTAGTAAGATATTTATAGGGATTCTAGGAACTAGAGATAGAGTTAATAGAATGGGACTAAAGGTGAAGATAGGAATGAACACGATAGTGATAGAGATAGCGAAGAGAAAAGTAATGATAGAGTAGAATGAGGTGGTGATAGATATGATGATAAGAAAAGTAGGATAAATATATGGGAGATAAATATAATTTATTTTTAAATTTATAAAAAATGTAAAAAAAAATAAGTGTCTACAGTTTACCCCTCTTCGTCGGGGGTGCCAAACGGTCTAGATAAAGAAGTAGACACGGACAAATATATTGAGAATTAGAGGATTATTAGAAAGAGAAGGAAGTCTCACCATGTCTAGAGGATCTTGCTATTGTCATTGCCATTACCATCGTCTTTCTCTTTTCCTATCTATTACATCAAGATAAAGAAAAATTACAAGAGCAATCTATGCTACACTTCCCAGCTTGGAAGCTTTACTAACACCAACTTTGCTTAAAATGAAATGAAGTCTTTTGCTTGTCCTTTGACCAGGATGTTGTTTTGACTTCAAGAGGAACTCTTCTTTGGACCTTTGGTTAATTCTTTGACATTAATCTATCTCATGATGCTTGAAAAATAAAACACAAATTTACCCTTGTTTCTTGCAAAAGACATCAGTACAAATGAATGAACCCCATAACCAGATAATAGGAAATATATGCATTGAAATTTAAAAATATTAAAATTACAAATTTAGTAGTTTTAAATGAACAATGAACCCCTTTATCGGCAATTCGACTCAATGATGAGCTCCTTAATCAGAAACTCCAAATAAAAAGAAATGATTTGAGACACTGTCCTCCCAATTAATGGACAAGTGGCTCCATATTGAGCACCTTAATCGGTAACTCAACCAAACAAATGAACCCCTTAATCATGATTCGATTTGAACATGAACCCCTTATTTCGGTTTAACTCAATAATGAGCCCTTTAGTCATGGCTCGACTTACAACGAGTTCCTTAATCGAAAACTCCAAATAATGAAAATGATCTGGCATACTGTCCTCCTAATGGATGAGGGATACTATTCTCCCATTAGACAAAAGACTTCTTGTTGAGCACCTTAATTGGTAACTTGACTAAACAAATGAATCCCTTAATCATGGTTCGACTCAAACATAAACCTCTAAATTATGGTTCGACTCATGCACAATAAGGTCCTTAATCTGGAACTCCAAATAAAAAATATAATATGAGATGCTGTTCTCCTAATAGATGAGGGATATTGTCCTTCTAATGGACAATGACTCTATATTGAGCAACTTAATCAGTAGCTCGACTTGATAATGGAACCACTTAGTCGAGATTTCAACCTACCATGAACACTTAATCACAGTTCAGCTCAACCATGAGCTCCTTAGTTTGAAACTCCAAATAAAAACTTGATCTAGGATACTGTTTTCCCAGTAGATGAGAGATATATACTGTAACCCTGTCAATGGGTCGGGTTGTCAGGTTATCGTGTCGTGTCAGGTGTGAACCATTTCTTATCGTGTCGTAATCGTGTTGTGTCATATGGGGCCCGTTTCTTATCGTGTCATGTTCGTGTCTGACATACTTGGGTTCGTGTCATGTTCGTGTCTGACCTGTTTACTATTGACAGAGAGTATCAACCTATTTGACAAATTAAAAAACTTGCGATCCGTTAAAGTTAAAATCTCTCAATAAATTTTAATTATTTAATAACATAAACAATTATTAATACTAACCTTGTTATCATAGTAGTTTAAAACACATATTTAAAATTATAGAAAATTTTTAGATAATATTTAAAATAATTATTATGTTTAATTTAATAATCTAATATCCACAATCTTAAAATATGCTATATTAAATTATAATAAAGAAAAAATTTCAACAAAATCTATTCATACAATAACTTGACAGGTTATCGAGTCAACCCACTGGTTGACCCAACCCAACCCAACTCGTTTAATTTCATGTAATAAACGGATTAACCGAATAATGACCCGATAAATTTCAGGTCATGTCATAACTTGTTAATTTCTATATCGTGTTATCGGGTCGTGTTAAAAATTTCCAGTCTTGATATACTGTCCTCTCAATGGACAAAAACTCCATATTGAGCCCCTTAATCGGTAGCTCGACTTGACACTAAACTTCTTAATTGTGGTTCGACTCAACAATGAGATCCTTAATCGACAGCTCATATTAATTGAATAAACTTTTGCAAAGTAAATGATACTAGTGAATCTTATATTGACAAAACCTATTTGATTTTGATTGAAAATGAACAATGTTTCAAAAATCTTCTTCATCCATCTAGCAAAAATAAAAAATTCATGCAACATGACCGTCCCACATCGAAAGTGGAAAGGGATATTGTATTATTTATATTACCTTGGGTTGTGGACTACTAATAACTTGGCTTAAGTATATTGAGTTAGTTGTTTCCATTCAAGAGTTATTGGACTAGGCTTGGGCCTGGGGTGTTACAATTGGTATTAGAGTGAACCTCGTATAGTCTTTGCAGGGATAAGACTGGGCCAGTGGTATTGGGTTATACTACACAGTGTATGTGGCATGTTATTGGGCCATAACTTGGATTTTACGAGGACGCAAAGTCTAAGGAAGGGGTGTCCCGTCCCACATCGAAAGTGGAAGGAGATATTATATTATTTATGAAACATTGGGTTGTGGACTACTAGCAACTTGGCTTAAGACCACATTTTGAGCCTGTTGTTTCCGCTCAAAAGTTATTGAGTTAGCCCAAGGCCTGGGGCATTACAAATGTGATAGACTCTTCTCTTGTTTCTCAAAACTATTGAGTACCCATGATTTCATGCATTAAAGCAACATTGTTGATAAAAAATAGATTTTGATGATGAATTCTTAAAAAGAAAACAAGCATGATGGAACAGGTGCAATTGAAAATTTTTTCACAACTTTGCTTCTTTTTTATTTTTTTGACCCGGTCTTGTTCTTTCAAGAACACTTTGGGAAAGTAAAACTTTTGAATTGGATGTTTGGGAATGGTACTTGAACTTTGATTTTGGTTAGCCCAATTTGCAGTTTATTCTCCTTCAGATTCATTTTTGAGTTATCCTTCTAATGTCATTGCAATTTCAAGTGGCCTTCTAAAATACATGAAATGAAATGTAATTATAAAGCCAAATCATGTTTTTATTTCAAAGAAATATAAGCTCATATTGAGAATAATTTTGATTCCAAAAGCATAAATCATCTTTGAAAATACTGTGTCTAAATGCTCATAAACCAATTGCTTCCTTCGTCCAGTCAAAGTGGACCTTGGGTTGACGTGATTAGAGATTTTGGAGAAATGAAATAAATGATATAAAGGCTCAAAATATATTAAGTGAACTGAAAAATCCTGTGATCACCTTTTTGGAAAGGCACATACTAGACAAAACACACAAAACTTTCCCTTTTTTTCATTTTTTTTTCCTTGTTTTCCTTTTTCTTTTTTTTTTTCTTCTTCTTCTTTTTTTGTTGCTTTTTCTTTCTTTCTTTTTTCTTTCTGATTTTTTTATTTTCCTTTTTTTGCCACAAATTTTCTCTTTTTTTTTTTTTTTAAAAAAAAAAATTTTTGTTTGAAAACAAAAAAGGAATATCCAACTTTGATGTTGGGTTGACTGTCAACTCGACTAAAAAATTATTGTATTTACAAACCCTTTTTTTTTGTTTTTTACAATGAATTTCAAACTTTACTCAAACTAACTCAACTGACATCAAGGTATATAAAAAATTTGCTCCAATATGAATTACAAAATAAACCGATATAATCTTCCCAGTACAGACTACTATACTAAAAGTAATGTGACCTCTAAATTTGCCCCAGTATGGGGCACAGAAACTTTGTCCCCATATAGGTTTCTAGACAAAAAATGACATTAAAAAAATTGCTCTAGTACAGATAATAATAATAAAAAATGATCCACAAAACTTGTCCCAGTGAGGTTCTAAATTCTTTCAAAAATTTCCACACTATGGGGTGTGATCATCAAGACAGGTTTAAAAAATGAAAAATCTTTTTGAAGGCTCAAGAGTATTAGCAAAAGATAAATAGTGTTTGGATAGCAAAATGACTCGCCTTCTTATCATTCTTAGGAAATAATAAACTCTTGAGAACTCTTTTCCCATTGTTGTGAATTCGTGCATGGAAGCATTTGTAAGATTAAAACTTATGAGATTATTCTCCTTTTAACAAAACAAGATTTTTCAACATCCTTACAATTGCTTCATTAATGTTACAAATAATGACAAGATTGTATCAGTAGGAATGCCTCTTGATTCATTTGGATCAACTCTTTTAAAAATTGAACTTTGAATCTGATGAAATTTGAGATTTTGTGTTTGAGATGATGCACTTATTCAACAATGTGGAAAACTTTTCTTGGCAAATTCTTGACATTTTAGGATTAGAGAGAGAACATTGTCAAGCTATTTCTTTGGGATGAATTTTGAAGATTGTTTTGGTATTTATGATATGGAAGAAATTGTGGTCCAGATTGGAAAAGATGGATCAGAAGAAGTTGTCTCTTTTCTTCTTTTTTTCTTGAACTGAAAACTCTCAAACATTAAATAAGATGTAAAATATGCCAAACTCATGCAAATGAATGTATGCATGTGCAAATTAATGCAATATATGCTAAGGAAAAAAAGAAAGAAAAATGAGTTAGTAACTATATTTGGAAAAAAATAAGATACATGCCCTATGAAGTGCCATTTTATGCAAAGGGTTTACCTAGTATGATGATATCCTTAGAAAATGTGAGGAGGGTAACATACTCTACCTGTTGATTTGCTTTAAGATTGAATGCTATATTTGATGCATCAAGCTATTACTTTACCTTGTACCCTACCCACTTGAATATTGACAAAATTTCAACTTGCAATTAAGGGGAATCTATTAGTTTATCCTAAAATAAAATCAATGAAATTATTTTATCTAACGTTCATGAATGTAGTGATGATTTTTTTCTCTTTTTTTTTTGGGCGAAAAAACAAAAATGCATTTACAAAAATAAGTTAATTTTTTTTTATTTTAAAAAAATAAAGAAAAATGCATGAATTACTCCTTTTTTTTATTATGCAACAAAACAAAGAAAAAAAAAGTAATGCAGGTATGAATTTTTTTATTTTTATAAAAAATGCCTTTTATTTTTATTTTTTTATATACTATAAGAAAAACAATATAAATTCAATATATGTGGAATTGCAAAGATTTAAAACTACTATGGAATGAAAAAATAGACATCATTTGACTACATGCACAATGAGCTTTCTAAGAGAGGTTCACTAATGCACTTATTCTAGATTCAATTGGTTTCAGTTCCTGAACCTTCAAACCGAGGAACCCAAAAAGTAGTATTTCCATCAATTCTAAAGGTCCCAGGTTGGTGGTTCGAGTTAGACCTATTCGACACGAGTACAGGCACGTCGCATCCCATACCCACGCGTCTACATGAGGTCCAAATCCTAAAGAAAAAAAAGGGACGAGCCCATAAGATTATGCAGATAAGTGATACATGAATAGTCTCTTGAAGGCGAAATAATTTAAAACTGCTCAGACAAGATATTTACAAATAATGATTAACAAACAAAAAAGAGAAAAATATTTGGTTAAATAAATAAAATGGAAATAAAACAAAGCACACAAAAAAAAAAAAATCAATTGAAAAGGTCTTAACATTAATAGAATAAGTAGAAACAGTGCTTGAACTCTCTAACATCTCTAGTGGAGTCGCCAAGCTGTCACGTCCCTTTTTTTTTTTTTAACAAAGGTAGATTATAGTTAAATTTCAAAAAAATTAAATAAACAATAAAAGATAAAGGGGGCCAAAATGGGATTGAGAAAAATTTGATAGTATGCCCAGTTAATAAATCTAGGAAGATGTTGAATTCTTCGGTATATCAAATCAAGAAGATTGGATCATTCTTATACAAAAATATAATTGAGAAAAATAAGTAAAAGGGCAACCAAAAAGAAATACCAACAAAATCAAAAAAGACGGACCTGAACATGTGGTGGAGGATGGTAGTGAAGGATAGAGGAGGCATGACTGGTGGGGTAGAAGGAGGACTATGATGGCGACTTGAGGGGTGGAAGGAAACCTGAAGAAAGAAGGAGGAAGAAAGAAGAGCGTATGCTGGGGGATAGAGTTGAAGGAGGATGGTATGGAGGATAGAGGATGGTGGTGGAGGGTAGGAGCTGGTGGCATTGGAAGGATTTGTATCTAATAAGGAAAGGGGATAGCGGATGCTGGAGGCTTGGAGAGGGTAAAAGCCTGAAAGGAAAGGGGTTCAATCTTCTTGCTAATTGGGGATCTGATGAGGGGTATATAGTAGATCTCAATACTTTTCAACCCATTTTTCAGTTGCTAACTTTTATAGTTATTTTTTAAAAAAAACATAACAACGGAAATATCCATTGCCAATCAATTATGTTGATCTATCATTAATTTTTTTCTCTAAATGGTAGTAACGGAAATATCTATTGCTAAATATTGCAACAGCTAAATCTGTTAGGACAGTTTTTTTTTTTTTTTTAATTTTAAACAAAAATTTCCATTGCAATTATTTTGGAAAATTTTTTTACTCAAATTGGTTGTTATTTTCATTGCAAGTAGCAGTGAATTTTTTTCATTGCTAAATTACATTACTAAATAACATTTTTTCTATATATGTCAATTTAAAGTTATTCCTAATATGTACTTAGTAAATTACTACATAACTCCTTATATTACAGTAACTTCCCTCCTTCCTACTCTCTTCCAACTTCTTCACCTTATTCATTATTTTTTTTTATTAACTTAAATTTCAAGAATAATAGGTTTTTTCTTCTTCAATTAAAAAAATCAAGAACTGAATAATTTAATATACTATATTTTATGTTATTACTTTTCACAGTGGATGTTTATACGCCTTCTTAATTGTGTAGCCATAGGATATGCCAAAATCACTAGTACTTATAAAGCGTAAGGCTTGGTGTAATGCACTTTACTTGGGTATAAGGTCGAGATTTCGAATCCCCACATTATATTCTTAAGGATAGAGGTTAAATCTTTTTTCCCTTGTCTCTGTTGGGCTTTTCCCTTCCTCTTACTAACAGATATAATTAAATAAGAGTATGTTAGACTGTTTCCGTTGGAAAAAAAAAGTACGATTTGGTGTAATATCCAAATTAATATACTTCCTAAAATACCCCTTCAAATTTATTTAAATTACCAATCATTTCACCCACTTTCTCTCCTCCATCTCATATATCGGTTTTTCAGTTGTTCCTTGTTAGAGAATTCTAAAATTAGGAACATAAAATCTTATCACACGGTTTGGTCAACATACATTGGCCGCTACTCATTCGACTATCAAATCGCAATGGAATCAAAATGCTTACGTTCTTAAAACAAAATTTTTAGCCGCCAATTAAATCCAAATCCTACTCGGAACATGCAGATGCAAAAGAAAAAAGCAAATATAAATCCATTCTACCCCGAGACTCTTATTCTTTAAGACGCCAAAATTTCTTATAAATCATCCACATCCACATCCACATCCACATCCACATCCACATATATCTAAGCAAGGGTTCTGCAATCCATCGAGGTATTCCATTCCACTACAAAGAATTCCTGTAAACACAAAATTAACTAAAGTTTCAAAGTTTCCATTGAATAGTTTAAGTACGCAGTTCTCATCAATTATGAAGGTTTATATTAAGTCCAATAGCAAAAAAGATTTAGCTTGGGCCAAGTTTTTTGGTCGCCGAAGATCAAGAAAGGTGACATTTATAGTGGAAACAACAGCCGATGATGATATTGATAATCAGTTGATGGTGGATGATCCGCTCATTTCCAGCTTGTTTCTTGGGCCATGTTTTGCTCGCGGGGCGCAAGGCAAACTTCACCTTGGCACTTACAAGGATCAATCTGTTGCGGTGAAAATAAGTCCAATTCTAGACGATTTCCACAAATTCTCAGACTTGGCTGATAAGATAGAGAAGCAATTCCATAGAGAATTCACTTTCTTGTCTCGTCTGCGCCACCCGAACGTTTTACAGTTCGTAGCAGCCTACAAAAAGCCACCGATTCTTGGTATCATCACAGAATATGTATCTAGAGGTTCTTTGGGGTCATTCTTAAACAAGATCGAGCACGGCCAAAAATTTCTTCCCTTAAAGAAAGTAATCGCTATGGCATTGGATATTGCTCGTGGTATGGCGTACGTTCACTCACAAGGCATCGTTCATAGAGATCTAAAACCGGATAACATACTCATCACCGAAGATTTCCACTTGAAAGTTGCTGATTTTGGATTAGCGTGCGAGGAATCAGAGTGTCGGCGTCTTGCTGATGGCGCGGGGACTTATAAATGGAAGGCCCCTGAGATGGTCAAGAGGAAGAAATCCTACAATAGGAAGATAGATGTGTATAGTTTTGGATTGATATTGTGGGAATTGGTTGCTGGAACTCTCCCATTCGAAGATATGACACGAGAACAGGTTGCTTTTGCCGTAGTATACAAGAATCTTCGACCTCCTGTCCCCGAGCATTGTCATCCTACAATGAGAGCTCTAATAGAGCAATGCTGGCGTTCCAAACCCGCGAAGAGGCTTGAGTTTTCGCAGATTGTCCAAATATTGGAGCACTTGGAGGCATAGATACAGTGGAATGTACAACAATATATTGCTATAATATCCACGGATCCTTACTTTCTTTTGTTAATATCTCAAGTATTCAATTGTCTTTGATTAATACATTGTAAGGATTTTTTCTAATTCTCTTTTGATAAAATTCTCAAGATTTCTAGAGTATAACATTGTACTATGGTTTCGTAAATGTTGTTTCAACTAAGTAGGATCAAACATCTTAGGGTATCCTTATAAAGAAATTGATTTATAAAGTCACAAATTCATGATTATTTGACAAAGTAATTTCACGTGGTAAAATCATATCGAATCGCCAACCCTAATTTTAAAATTTTGACAGGATTTGGTTCCTTCTTTCCCGAAAAAAATAACACATCAGTAGTTTTTGTCACTTTGTCATTTGTATAGATGACTAGTTCTTATAATTAATTGTATGTAAAACAATTTATTTTACAGAAGAAAAAAAAAAAAAAAACTTGTTTTTGCTTAATTTGACAATTGTTCAACACCTATTTTGCCCTCTAACATCAGGGTCTTGACTTTGGCCCCGATTCGGTTCTAAAGTTAACGGATGAATGGGTAACTATTCCATTTATGCCCCATACTCGAGTCGCGTGAGATGTACAAGACTGACTTGTGTTAATTCCAAAACTAACAAAATTTGGTTTGGGACCTTTTAAAGCTAAATGCCAAAATCAAGAGACTTAATAGGATCTTTTAAAGATATATAGAGGATGAAATAGGATATTATACAAACTTAAGGGACGAATGGTGCTATTAACCTCAAAGTTTATGATAATTAACTACCTATATGGGATTGGGTATTCGTGGATTCTTGAATGTGTGATCTAGATCAGACCCTCATTTGATCACACAGTATACATAAGTGTAGGATCCTTGACTTTTTTCAGATCAAGTCGAATTGGACAGTGTAGGTTTTCAAATAATTTTATCCACCCCTACTTCTATGTAGTCATAATAGTTTTGGAAAAAACTTACACAAACTCGATCTACACAACTCCACATATGATATGTGTGTGTATAATTTTTCTTAGGCATTTCAGAAACTTTCAAAGTTAAGAAAATACTGTTACATATCAAGCTGACAGATATATTATTATCAAGGGTTGAATACAATAAATCCCCATAAAGTTCACCCGAATTTTAGTTTTCACCTCAATCTATTTAGTAAGCGTGGAATTGCCTTCTCAATGTTTTGAAATAAAATTATTCCCTTCTTATTTTAATTTTTTTCATCTCCTTTTGCCCTTCGTTTATTTTCACTCCCTTGTTTTTTCCTTTCATTCATTTTCCTATCAAAAGTATTGAACTTTTTAATAGTGGTAAGAGAGACTAGGAAAAAAACTAAACGGAAAAACAAGAGATACAAAAGAAACAGAAGGGTAAAAGATGAGAAAAAAAGAAAAGAAAAACAAAGATAATAAACATAACAAGGTAATTTTGTCCAAAAGTAAATAAAAGAGCGAGTTAAGTGCTTACTAAATAAGTTAAGGGGTATAAATTGTTACTATAGTAAAAGTTCTTAGGTGGTTTTCTGCATTTAACCTATTATTCATTCAAAAGAGTAGAAGAAAAAGTGGATGATTTCTTATGGACAAGTGATAAGTATGTTACCAACCATGAAAAATAAAAAGAAAAAATAAGAAGAAGAAAAGAGAAAATTCTGATTTTGCTCCCTTATCTTTGAGCTGTGTCCCAATTTGATCCCTTACGTATCAACACAATAAGTTAATTCAGTAAGAGTTTTTTAAAATATTATCTAGATGTAAGAATTTTAACGAAAACTTGGATAAATTAACAGTGAAGGCCTCAAAAACATCACGTGGCTTTCAAGCACAAATGGCTAGAGAATAAAAACTTGAAAAATAATGAAATTTGCTTTATTAATTTCCGACATTGTAGACTGCCTGAAGAATATAGAACAAAATTAAGGTTAGGGAAATGAGAGAAAAGAAAAAAAAAATTGAGGGTAATAAGAAATAAGACTTTTAAACTCAACTTCTTTGTGTTTAACAGGCACTTGATATATATTTATGTGATTTTCACTGTTAATTTTTCAAACTTTTTCTTCAAAAGTTCTAAATTGACTAATAGTTTAAAAGATGAGCGACTAAATTAGCTTGTTCTGATACATAAGAGACCAAATTATAGTATATCCCAAAAATAAGGGACCAAAATGATCTTTTTCCTAAATAGAAAAAATAGGTGATGTTTTTATGGATGGTCTCATTCAAACTATCTGGTTGTTCGTCACGTATTCTATAACTTACAACTATAAAATATATTAGAGTACATATAACAAATATGATAGGAGTGAAATATGAGATTAGGTTCTATAACAATTTTTCTAGGGTGTTATAATTTGTTGTTTTCCCCATGTATACATATTTATTACTTGGTATTGTACTCCAATTAACGATAAAATAAGGATGGGACTAAAAATATGTTAGAATTCCACTGGGGTCATTTTTAGGTTACAACGTTATATTTATCTAATTTCTAATGAACTTAATTATGCCAATCAGATTATTAGCATACTATTATTACATACATTATGTGTTTTTCTATTTTAGCAAACATTCATATATACCTACCTTGATTTGGCCAACTGAGGACTCATGATCTTTAGTTTCTTCATAACTAATCCTCGACCTTGGTATTACAATATTGCCTCAACCTAATGCACATCTCAAAAAAAAAAAAAAAAATTTCTTGAATAACTTAACCATGAAAAAAAAAAAAACAAAAACACAATTTATCAATAGAATATTTGCCAATTTTTTAAAATGTCAACAAAGCATTTTACCTTAAAAAGAATGTCAAGGGCACTTTTTTCTAGAAGTTCATAGACCGAATAGCCAATTCATTAGCTAAGTATCTGATCCACTAGGTCAGAAAAAATAACCTGATACCTGATCCATATACTTAGACTACTCGCTAAAAAGGAGTCAGATAACTGAGCACCCAATCCAGTCTAATTATGATATTTTTAGTTTTAAAAAATTGAAAATGTAAAAAAAATTGACTAGTAAGCATAAACTGCCCATGTACATGAGGATGGAATGGTAAAATACACATGAATATTAGGCCACAAAGAATAAAATTATAAAATTAACCTTGTATATGAATGGGTTGATCAGGCACCGTCTGGGTTGCAAATTACTTGCCAGGGTCCTAGTAATCGCAATATCTGATCCGCTACATGACCCTCTAATATTAATCGGTTCAGATATCCTACTTTTGCAGATCCAATTAAACCGAGTCAATAGATTTTTTGGGTCGACGGGTCAATATGAAGAGCACTAGTAAAGATTGTTTTCCGAGTGAGTGAGTGAGGGAGACGGAAAGAGGGATTCTAGAAAGATTGCTAATTTTTCTCGACCAAATATAAACTGTTTGGCATCCGAATTAAGAAACAGTGACCTCGACTTTGAAGAAAAAAAAAAGGTAGTATTTCTTGTATTGTTCAGGAAGGAGGATATATAAGTTTCTCATATATCAGGTTTTTTCAGTTGTTTCTTGTTAGAGAATTCTAGGATTAGGAACACAAAATCTTATCATTGGAATTGGTCAACACATTGGCCACATGATATACAGAGTATTCGCTTAATAAAATAGTGACATGTGTCATATAATATGAGTAGTAATTCCATTAAGGATAATTTTGTAAGAGAGCCACTAGCAGACATGTAAAGGCGATTTGACCTAATATAGGTTGGGAGTTCCGACCATAAGACCTAAAACCCCTCTTATCATTTGTAGTCTTTGCCTATAAATGCACATGATATTAGACATAAATGGAAGAGGCAAACAAGTAACACAGCAATAAAACAAGACAAATATTCGATACATTAAGTACTCTCCCTCCTTATCTTTAGAACCCTTTAAGAATCATCACTATTCATTCCACTATCAGATTGCAAATGGAATCAAAATGCTTACTTTCGTACAAAAACTTATCTAAATTTTTTAGCTGCCAATTAAATCCAAATCATACTCAAACATGCAGATGCAAAAGAAAAAAAGCAATATAAATCCAATCCACCCCGAGACTCTTATTTTTTAAGACGCCAAAATTCCTCATATTAGAGTATCATGAGCACCAACCACATAAACACAAATCTAAGCAAAGGGTTCTGCAATCCATCGAGTTATTCCATTCCACCACAAAGAATTCCAGTAAACACAAGATATATAATTAAGCTTCAAAGTTTCCATTGAATAATAGTACGTAGTTCTCATCAATAATGAAGGCACATATATATATGCCAAGTCCAATAGCAAAAGGGATTTAGCCTCGACCAAGTTTCTTGGTCACTGTAGACCTAGAAAGGTGGCATCTATAGTGGAAACAACAGCCGATGATGATACTGATAATCAGTTGATGGTGGATGATCTTTCCAGCTTGTTTCTTGGGCCAAGTTTTGCTCGCGGGGCTCATGGCAAACTTCACCTTGGCATTTATAAGGATCAATCTGTTGCTGTGAAAATAAGTCCAATTTTAGACTATTGTTACAAAAACTTAGATTGAGCTGATAAGACAGAGAAGCAATTAAATAGAGAATTGACTTTCTTGTCTCGTCTCCACCATCCGGACATTTTAAAGTTCGTAGCAGCCTATAAAGATCCACCAGCTTTCATGATCATCACAGAATACGCATCTGGAGGTTCTTTGGGATCATACTTAAATGAGATCGAGTACGACCACAAATTTAATCCGTTAAAGAAAGTAATCTCTATGGCATTGGATATTGCACGCGGGATGGCATAGACCTATATTCACTCACAAGACATCGTTCATAAAGATCTAAAACCTGATAACATACTCATTACCGAAGATTTCCACATGAAAGTAGCTGAATTTGGACTAGCATGCGAAGAAGCACAATGTAACCGCCTTATACATGGATGGCACCTGAGATGGTCAAGAGAAAGAAGTCCTAAAATCGGAAGATAGATATGTATAGTTTTGGATTGATCTTGTGGGAATTAGTTGCTGGAACTGTTCCATTCGAAGATATTACACCAGCAGAGGTTGCTTTAGCCGTGCTAAAGAAGAATATGAAACCTCCTGTCCATGAGCATTGTCATCCTACAATGAGAGCTTTGATAGAGCAATGCTGGTCTTCCAAACCCGAAAAGAGGCCTGAGTTTTGGCAGATTGTGCAGATATCGGAGCAGTTCGAGGCATAGTTACCAAAAAAAAAAAAAGCAGTAGGTTAACTAATTATCACAACCTTTCTCAAAGTGATAGAAGACAAGACAACTAAATTTGTAGTAAGATTTGTTTTGAATTCAACAAAAGTAACACAAACCCAAGTACCCTATGTATATATCTTTTGTTTTTGTAGTCTAAAAACAAATTGAAAGAGTGTATTATTCACATGATTACCATTCTCACTATTTATCATAAGTGATACATAAAATAACATAGAAAATATTTAGGTAAATTTGGTTTTTAGTCCAACCTGTAGAGCTTGTGGTGTAGAAAATATTATAAAATCTAGGACATTATCTGATGTAAGTAAAATTTTATAAAATTTAATTTAAACTATAAGATCTATAGGTGAGAGTTAAAACGGAATCTATGTTAGTATTTTTCAAAGAATATTGGAACGACTAAACTTTAGAAGAAGTTGATATTTGAGTATAGTAATATATTTGTTTAGATAGTGATTTGTACATATTATTTTTCAATTATTCGATAATTTAGATACAAGAATAATTATTGGGCAAATAATGATGATTTAGTTCCAAAAAAAAAAAAAAAAATCTGAAGTAGGTCTAGTAGGGCCGTTTAAAAATCACTTAAGTCGAACGATTGAGTTGAGTTAAATCGAAAACAAAAATTGACACTACTTGTTCGACTTTGACTCGATTTTAACTTGAAGTCAATTAACTAAGTGACTTCTAAGTTCGATTTTGACTTCAATTTCTAAATCAAATTACCGATTATTGATATACAGATTGACTGGTTTACTAGTTGAACTAGTCATTCGATTTTGTCGATAAAGTCAAATAAGTCGACTAATTATATTCTTTTGATATTTCAACATATATTATAATAATATATTAATGTATTTGTATACATAATGTTTTATTCATAGTATTCTTAATTCTTAATAATCAAATATATTACTAACTAATTTTTTTTTTCTTAACAGCTAAATCTCTTTTCTATAAATAATTGTTGGAGTTATCAATATACTACTTCGCATTATGTACAATTTATATACTTATATATTAATATGAATGTATAACTTAGTAATGCAATACTTTTGTCTTAAACAACTAATTAAATGGATTACTAAGTTCCTTTCAATACATTTAGATATTAGAGTTAAACAATTATATATAATTTAACATTTATGGATATATATATATATATATATATACACACACACACACATACATGTTTATGATATTCATATATTAAGATTCATATAACTTATACATGTAATAAAAAATGTGTTTTACATAACATTTAATTTATATATTTATACTACATAACTTAATTATTAGTGTAGAATTGACAATTCACCACTCTTGATACTTTCTTTTGTTGAATGTTGTAATTGTAATTTGATTATATATATATATATATATATATATATATGTATATATATATATATATATATATATAATATTATCTATGAAATTATATTTTAAATTTATGAAATTTGTATTATCTTGTATATCTACTATGTGATATTTTGAATTGCGGAAAGATATGAAATTTGTGGAATGATATATTAAATTTTAGAATTAAAATATAGAATAGAAGAGGATTATATATTCAACTTAATCGATTTATTAGTCGAATAAGTTAAATTTAAATGCTCGACTTTAATTGATTTTAATTTATATTATGTATAATGGATCAGGAGGGCAAAGTCACAGAATAGTCAACGTTAAGAGCCACTTATGCATGTAAACCAACTGCCGATCTTTCTAAGCATCGTTCTTACACATTGAGTTAAGACATTGGAAAATAATTAGGTAGACTTGGTTTTTGACCTAACTTGTAGACCTTATGATTAGAATTAAATATTATAAAATCTTACTTATATCAGCTGATGTCATAAATTTTATAAGATTTAATTCACACCACAAGTCTACAAATGGGGTCCCAGATTGGATTTACTTAAATATTTTCCTAAAAAAATAGATCCTGACAATACACCACCCAACACAAAGCAAGCAAATATTAGCTCCTTATAATCCATTTTAAGTACCAGATTCAATCTTTTAACTTCAGAACATACAAAATAGTACGACGCCTAGTATCTATCTCATTGCATGCTCAATAGGACTCAGTGCTAGTAAATCCCATCCAAAACACAGTTAGCGGTAACAACTATAACACATGTAGGATTTATGGTCATAACTTCAAAGGTTTAAGATCACCTATATCTGACACAACATCCAGGCATCGGTGCGTAAAAACCACATCCAAACATGCAATAACATGTATACAACACATTGCCTCAAGTCCATCATCCTTATTCTCTTTCTACTTCTTTGGCTCATGCAGAGTGCTGCTATTATTATTCAGGTCCCTTGCCACGCCTCCTAGGGTTGGCACTGCTACGAGCATGTCTTTTACAACGCTCGTCATCATGAATAATAGTAAACTTGACATTTTGTCACACTGCCTCAAGTTCAATGTCCAGGCATAACCATTACATCATCACTTCCATCAATAATTCAACTTTTCACTACACAATACCTATGCACCATAGAGAACTTTCTTTGGATTGTTTCAAGAACACTAAATCTTTAAGGGTGTAGTAGAAAATTTTTTATCTTGAGGTCTAGCTATAGCCATAGGATCTTCTATCACACATTTTATTCCACTCCCTATCATACTACCAAATAAACTGTCAAGATTTTGTAGGGTAATTTTAGTGAAGTAATCTTGACTGTTCATTTAGTAGCGTGACAAGGAGTGGAATAGGGTATGGAATAGAAGATCCTTAACGCTAACTGTATGTCACATCTACCTTGTTTAATTTATTTTCACATAAATTAAATATTGGTTTGGTAACCATAGGCTAGCCAGGAGCCTTACAAAGTAAAGTTAGAAAATATAAAATAGAATGAATCTCTTATTCCCTTATGCTTGAAGTCTCTCATAGACCTGAATGGCTCGAGAATTAACAGATCTAAACTGTTTTATATCAATTAAACTTACTGTGAGAACCGTAGCATATTGATCAAATCCAAAGTTTAAACTAACATATTTCTGATGTACATGATCTTCTCATTAGAGGCAAGTATAGAGCATACTCTATGCCTTTGGGGAAAGCATATTTAGACATGTTTTTCATTACCTTCAGAAACTTTCAAAGAAAAGAAAATTTTAGAAAGCCTTAAGGATGTAAGAACAATGATATTATTTATTCAAAACCAAGGATGCCTTACAAATAAGAGGCTTTCGAACTTTAACAACGGATTCCAAAAATCCAGACTTCAAACATGGATTTAAATAAAATTACATACGGATTTCAAACTTTGACCTGAAATAAAACTACATACAGACTTCAAACTCGGACTAAAATACAATTACATACTGATTTCAAACTTGGACTTGATACTAATTTTAAATATATGTGGGGATATACCCACATCTATATAAAGAACTTGTGGTGACACATTTCCACCTTTATTGTAAACAAACAAATCATCAAACAAATCATCACAAGATTGGAGGATCTCGTCATGGTGAATTATGATACTGGTAATATGCTTAAGAATGAGGGACATCCCAATAGAGACCATACCCATCCCAATCTATGAAATGGTCATATGAACAGTTGGGCATCTTAAGAATCAACGAACATGTCATTCGGGTCAAACTCTGATTGACTAGGATGTTCTTCCTGATCTGATTTTGGATCGGTTTGGGTGGCTTTGTGTTTCTTTGAAGAACTCATATTGGTAGATCAAAGATATCCTGATGGAATTTTAAAAGAAATTTGGTTTCTGAAACAAAGATGTTCCATAAGGAGTTTCTATTCTTTTTCCATCTCTGAGATATTTTGTGAAAAAGACTTCCAGACAGAGCAGGATGGTACCGGTCTTGAACTATTCATTGGTCCTTGAACATAAGGATGATGCAGCACGAAGATTGTATTGATATGTTCATCTTCATGTGTATTGATTTGGTCCATGCATAGTTCATACCATTGTTCTACCGTGTAATACCATTCTTGGAAAGTCCAAAGTAATGAGCTCTAGTTGCTAGGCACAAATGAGAAGGCTATTAGATCAGAAGTAGTAAACTGGGTTGGGAAACAATAAAGAACTCCTAGCCACCAGAAATCCCATAATAATATGGTATTTACATTCTTTAGGAAATGGAGTCTTTATATTGATTTGGACCATGTTGCTGAAAGGGTGATCTGGAAAGAAAATATCTCGGTTGAGATTGGTATGGTTGATCACCATAAACTTAGCTAGAAAAGAAAGGAGATAATTTGTAGCATAAAACTTAATATCAGAAATACTCTCAAAAGGCTTGTTTCTTAGGGGAAAAGTTTTGAAATGTTTTGCTCTAAATGCAGAATTAACAGGAGGAACTGAAGAGGCCATGAAGATAATAGGAATGACTTTGGATTTGGAAATAAGAAGAAAGAAGTCTGGGGTCAGGTTGGAGTCTCCTCTTATATGCTGAACATTGAATTAGTATTTGGAAAACTAGTCCTTCAACCTCAATAATTGTGGCACTAGAATCATTTTATTTTTGAAATCCATTATTCTTGGAAAAGATGAATTATCCATCCTCATAGTAAAATTGTGACCGATAAGATGGAATTCAAATTTTTTGATTCCATATTTTACAGCCCGAATTTCTCGTTGTATATAGTGTGGTAATAATTCTCTACTTCTTCAAATGGTCCACTTATATGACCACAGTAATGTAATTTCTTGTCAATCTCTTCAATGGGTACGGCTCCCCAATATTCATCACTAGCATCTATCTACAAGATCCTATGTCATGTGCTGGGAATCTTTAAAGGTGGTAGATTCTGACAATTTGTTTTAGCTTTTGGATAGCGTCTGGTCTTTTCCCCAAGTTGGAGCTTTCTTTCTCAGTATTTTAGATAGATGGCTTGTGTATTTGGATGCTTTCGAAAGAAAATCCTTAATATAATTTACACTTCTAAGAAATTGATGTATTTCTTTGATAGAAAGATTTTCTACAGAGAATTTTAGAAGTTCTTGGGTAATATGAGGATCTGGTTGATATTTTCCTTCAGAGAATTACGTACCCAAGAATTCGACATTGGGCTGTTCAATAAAGCCTTTTTTCTCAGACAACATAATTCCATAGTTCTTGACTATGCCCAAAAAATTTTTTTAGGAGTTGTTGATGTGACCTTCTGTCTTTAGAGAATAGCAAGATATCATCAATATATATTAATGCACTGTGCATTATAGGCTCAAACATTCTTACATTTACTTTTTGAAAGATTGACGGGGCAATATTCAATCCAAATGGCCTGACGATCCATTGATATTGGGCCATAGGAATACAAAAAGATTTCTTATTCCTATCTTTTGGATCAATGACAAGCTTCCAGAATCCTGCCTTTAGATCAAATTTTGAGAATAGTTGGGCTTCTGCAACATGGGAAAACAACATCTGTATTTTGGGCAATGGAAATTTATCATCTTATAGTAACTTATTGAGAGGCTTATAGTCAAACCTTTTCTTTCCTCGAGCCTGTCCTGGCCTTTTGTTAACATAGAATTCTTGACAAGCCCAACTTGATTTTGTGGGTTCGATCAGGCCAAGCTTTAGAAGTTGGATGTACTTTTGCCTTGCTAGGATCAAATCTTTTGACGTCATTCCCGGGTGTGTTGTCTCTGTCTTATAGTTGGTTTAATGTCTTCATTTAGCTTAAAAGGCAATTGAATTAAGAAATCTGAATTTTTCCAAAGTGGAGAAGGATGATGAAAATCAGCATAAGATTCGGCACAGAAATTCTGCAATTCTTTTGCTATCTCTTGAAATCTTCTGGAGCATCTGAGATGGCAAACATCTTTCTCAATCTTTGTACAAGATTGAAAATTTCTTTTCCATCTTATTCCTTCAAGAATGGCTATGAGGAATCGAGACTTTCGATAGAGATCAAAGCCAATAGGCACATCCTTATCTGGTAGATCACATCCTAGGATTTTTGTCCATATGACACAATCTAAGAAGAATTGAATTCCAATTTCTTTCTTTCTAATCCATTTTGAAGATTTTTCCATCGGCTGCTCTGAAAAATTGTATATGAGGTATCCATGAGTTTGAAGTAATACTATAGAATTCATCATAGATTTCATTAAACCAGTATCTATGAAACCTATTACTGGAATAGGTCTGCAATATTTGAGACATAGGATCTTAAGGTAAAACTTTGACCTTCATATGGGGAGAAACTGCAATATCTTCTTTCATGGATGTTTTTTTAGCTCTGAGACATATAGATAAGAAGGATTTCTTCAGTATCTGAGTCTGTCTATGAACTAGTTTCTTCTAAGCTAGAGTCTTGAATGGCAAAAATTGTATCAGAAGTTTGTTCTTCTTGTTTAGAATAGAGGGATTCTATATTAGAATCATATTCAGTTACTTGAAGAACTTCAGAAATAAGTTTAGCAGATTTTTCCTATTTATTAGGGCAATTTTTTGCAAAATGCCCTTTTCGTCCACATAGGAAATATTTGTTGGACTTCTTTCCTTTTCTAGACTTTCTTTTGAAAACCTCAAGGATTTTTCTTCTTGGACGGCTTAAACCTTCTTTTATATTTTCTCTTATATTTTTTATCACAAGAGAATGACTTTTCCTTGTATTTGATTTCAAAGCTTGTTTTTTGACACACCTTTTGGAATTTCTTTTTATAATCCATCATCTGTTTAATGAGAACATCTTCATTTGTTCACAAAGCTTTCTTAATGCGGCGAGGGTGAATTGATGGATTTCTTCTAATCCATAACTTCCTATATTGCCGTCATTTGCTTGTGTCATCCTAAAAAGTTTAGGCTGAAGTTCTTTAGGTAAAGATGAGGCATATACATGCTTGAAATTTGGATCATTTACTTCATTAAGGCAGTAGTATAATTTGGACATTCTCCTGAAATGATAATCCAAGTCTTTTTTTTTTTCAAAAAATAACGTTTCATGTCAAAGAAATCCTGCTGTTGTTTTTTAAGGATCAGTGATTCATTTCCAATGAATTCTTGGTAGATTTGCCTAAAGGCTAGGGCTGAGCTTGCTTGTCTAAAAAATTACATCTATATGTATTCTCCCAAACTCATAAACCAATCTCTGAGAGTGCCAGTAAATTGAGATGCAAATTCTCTTAGGATATTAGGCAGATATGCTCCTTCCTTTGTTTATTGTACGTCTAGCCGTGCCACAAAGGTTTTTTTTTACTTTAAATCTTTGGCATTCTTTCCCTTCTTTGTTGACAGGGATATCATCAAACGTAAACCATGGTCCACTTGATGGCTTGGTTGAGGTTGTTGAGGTTGTCACTAAATCTCTAGTTTCTGTTTCTAGAACAGATTCTATATCAAATTCATCAAAATTTTCCATCCTTCTAGGGCTTGATTATGCTCTATCAGCCATCATCATTGTGGAAATATTTGTAAATTATTTGATTCTCCTTCTGAAGGTCCATTTTCATGGGTTTCTGGTTTTGATTGGTCAGTTGATGTGTCTTCTAGGAATGGGTTACTGTCAAAAATGGATAATTAAGCCATTGGAAAAGTGTCATCATCATCTAGCTTGGAATCCTTTTCATCTGGTTCTTTCATTATTGCTACTTCTGTTTTCCTTTTCGGGTCACTTTCTTTGTAGAGATCTTTTTAAATATATCAGGATTCATGGTGATAGGAAATTGTGGCGGAGACACAGGTTGTCTGGAATATATACTTGATGCAAAAGAAGAAACGCAAAGCAGTTTCCCTTTTTTCTGATTCAATCTAAGCTATTTGTCACTTAAGCCTCCGAAATTCTTCTTCTTTTTGGTTGAATTCAAATCCGAATTGGTTTCTTACAATTAAGGTTCTGAGATCTTTGTCCAAAGAGTCTATTTTTTGAAGCATACCTTGGTAGATCTTTTTCAATTAATCTATCTTGGCATCCATTTTCTAGACTCTTTCTATATGAGGTCTACCTTGAATTCAACTTTTGTTAGAATTTTATTTTGGGCCCTGGCATTTTTTGTTTTCTAGTTCATCACTTCTTCTCCTTGGGTTAGCTGTAAGGTCCTTCCTGTGGCATGGGATTGGTCGGAGGAATTACTTCTGTGTTTGCACATCCTTGAGTCGCCTTATTTTTTTTATAGATAATCAAAGCACTCCTTATAACATGAGAGTGGTTTAACTCCTGGTGGATCTAGATCTGGATCTTGAGATCTATAACTTTTACAAGTAGATCCTCCCACTTGTTTCTTTTTTCTTTAATTCGTCTTTCGGCAGACTCATCTTCATCTTCTGAATCCCATTCGTCACAAGAACATTCAGGATCACACATGGATGGATCGATATCCCAGATAAAATGTCCATCTATTTTGTCACTATAGGCCTATGATTCATTTGGGTAGAATGTATGGATAGGAATCTCATTCTTTTCATCTCTGGCTTCTCCCCGACATGTCAACAATTGTTTGAAAATTGGTTCGGATGGTCTTTCTTCTTGTTGGACATCAAAAATTGTCTTTGTTTTTCTATGTAACAATTTTTTGAATTATGCATGGACTGTTTTTACATTCTGTTGAGACTAATGCTAGTGGGGGGTTTCATAATTGGTGATCCATTCTGTTGGCATGAGTTTTACAACGTCCGACCTACTTAATTGTCTTGGAATTTGGACAATAGTAGTTACCTTTTTCTCAGAATCTGCAAGAACCATAAGAGCATCTGGAGTACCACAATTTTGTATGTCCAAAGAGTGATTTTGTAGTCGGTATACAAGAGTTCTAATGGTGGTGCAAAGTTTCCATGATGGCAGATTGAACTTACTCTGCTCCCATAATCTGGACTTGCACTTTAATAGCTGTGGATAAATTGAAATCCTTTAGGGAAATAGAGAAATTTAGAAAGAAAGTCCGTACAACACTCCCCGAATTGAGGGTGGAGAGTATAGTGCCAATTACTGCATTTTAATATTCTAAAAATCTAGTGTCCAATAGAGCAACTCTTGCAGTGACTGGAAGACCTCTTCTTCCATGATATGATAAAACAAGTCTTATTGCTCCAAAATGAAGGTGAGTATATCCCCTGCTTTCCAACTAGTAACAAACCCCTGAGGAATAATGATGGTTACGTAATGTTCTCCCTCCGTGGTGGGGAGATCACACTGGTCAAGCCTGGAAGACTGGACAAACTCTTTGACTTGTTGTCGGGTTTTGGATATAAGGGATTTAATACTTCTAATAAGATTTCTTTTTCTGTAAATATTATATTGGCTTAAAACTAGCGGGGCTGACTACTCCAGCCCTTCGACTACAGCATTGTGGGGAATAGTGGAGTATTGTACAAAGTTTTCTATCTTATTGGCAGAATGACGAGATAAGGATAAGGCAGAAGTAACATGTTTAAAATAGGAAACTGAGTTTAGATCTTGGTTTCCATTGTTTTTAACCAAGTTCTTCTACTCATTTCTTCTGGCATATGAAAAACTTATCTAATATACTTACCGGGCATTACAAGACTATTTGGCTCTGATACCATAGGTTGGCTCTGATACAATTTAATTAAAACAAAGAAATTAATTGATCTTGACCGTTGATTCAAATAAAGGGTAAATCTCGATCGTTAACATCATATCAAAAAAAATTAAAAATCAAAATCTTTTACTACGTTGAACCTTACAATTTTTTTTAAAAAAATCTTGAACCTGACTTTTTTAATAAAAAATCTTGAACCTCACATTTTTTTTAATGAAAAAAATATTGAATCTCTCATTTTTTATTTTTTTTTTATCATGATTATAAATATGGATTCAATCTGAAGAGCCAAATGCGAGGGAGTGATTAGAGAACATTGGGGCAGAAATTCGTCCACCTCTAATCATGATCACCTAATATATAACATTGAGCAGTGTAAGATTGGCCTTGTTAATTGGAGTTGGCATTCTTTTGGCAACATCAAGGAAAAAACAGAGGCGATCAAAAGGAAAATACAGAGTCTTCGTAAGAGAGTTATAACTGAGTCAGTTAAAGCTGAATTGAGTTTATTGAATGATCAGCTTGAGACTTTTCTCGACAAAGAGGACACTAAATGGAGACAGAGGAGCAAGGCTCAATGGTATAGGGAAGGAGATCGAAATTCGGCATTTTTCCATGCTAAAGCAATAGAAAGGAAGAAAACAAATACTGTAGGCAGTCTTAGAAATAAGTACGGTGTTTTATGTGAGAAAGAAAAGGACATTGAGGACATTGAGGACATTGTTGTTTCCTATTTTAGTGAGTTGTTCACTTCTTCAAACCCATCAAAAGTTCACCTGAATGCTGTTTTAGATAGGTAACCTTATGTATAAAGTTCGCGGTAGAGTTACTCCAGAGATGAATGAAGACTTGCTTCAACCTTATGATGTAAAAGAGGTGGTTAGAGCTCTTGATCAAATGCATCGTTTCAAATCTCCAGGTCTGGATGGTAAGTCTCCAGTACGTTTTGAATCCTTTTGGCATATTGTTGGTCATAATGTCATTAAGACTATTCTTTCTTTTCTTAATTCTGGTTCTCTCCTTGCAAATTTCAATTTTACATCATGTAGTTCTAATTCCCAAATGTTAATTTCCTAAGTCTATTATGCAATTTAGACCAATCAGCTTATGTAATGTGGTTTATAAAATTGCCTCAAAAGCTGTAGCTAATCGTCTTAGTCCTCTTATGTCTTCTATTATTTCTAAGTTTCAGTCGGCTTTTGTTCCTGGTAGAGTCATTACTGATAACGTGTTGGTTGTATATGACGTTCATCATTTGTTGAAATGTAGGGATTGTGGTAAGGAGGGTTCAATGTCTATTAAACTAGATATGTGAAGATGCAAAGCGTATGATTGAGAAGAATGGACTTTTCTTTGTAAAATGCTGTTAAAGCTTGGTTTTAATGAAATCTTTGTGGAGCGTATTATATCTACTGTTGCTTATTATTTCTTGCTTAATGGATGTGAGGTTAGAGAGTTTTCCCTAGGAGTGGTATTCGTCAAGGAGATCCACTCTCACTATATTTATTCTTATTAGGTGCAGAGGCGTTTTCTGGTCTTTTTCAGGAAGCTCAGATTTGTGGAAGGCTCTGGGAGATATCGATGAGAAGGAATGGTCCGTTTGTCTCTCATTTGCTCTTCACTGATGATACTCTACTATTCGGAAAAGCGAGTGTCATGGAGGCCAAGTTCTTTATGGAAATTATTCACCTTTACAAGAGAGCCTCAGGACAGCTTATTAACCTTGAGAAATCAACGGTGACTTTTAGCAAAAATGTCCCCCAACAGTTAAGGGAAGATATCTCCCACATTTTGAACGTCTCGGTGGTGGCTGGACATGATACGGATAAGTACTTGGGTCCTCCATCTATTGTAAGGGCATCCAAAGCGGAGGTTTTCAACTCTTTAAAGCAGAAGGTTGTGAGCAAAGTGAATGGATGGAAAGAGCAGACCTTATCCAGAGCAGGTAAAGAAATTTTATTTAAAGTTGTCATCCAAGCGATTCCTAGTTATGCCATGTCGTGTTTTGAACTGCCGAACAAAATTTTGAATCACATCAAATCTTTGACGGCTAATTATTGGTGGGGACAGAAAGAGAAAAACCATAATATCCATTGGGCCAGTTGGGACAAATTGTGTATGGAAAATCTCAAGGAGGCATTGGATTTTGGCATTTTAAGGCATTAAACGTCGCAATGTTAGCGTAACAGGCATGGCGAATTTTGTTATTCCCAAATTCACTACCTGCTCGAGTATTGAAGGCCAAATGCTTCTCAGAGATGTCCTTTTTTGAGGCCAAGCTTCGGGGAAAACCTTCCTACTTGTGGAGGAGTATTGTTGCAGCTAGGGCACTCCTAGATGTTTTACACTTAGGCTGTAGGGTGAGTGCGGGATCGGGCAAGCATATCGGCATTTGGAATAGTCCTTGGCTTCTGAAACATATTACTTTTAAGGTGGGTTCTCCATCCAAGGTTCTTCCAAAAAGTGCTACTGTTGATCAATTGATCAATCATTTGACAGCAACATGGGATCATAAGTTGATTGATAATATTATCTGGGAAGATGAGGAAGCTATGATTAAAGCTATTTCACTGGGCAGTTGTTTGGATGCAGAAGACAAGTTGGATGTGGCATTATTCAAAGGACGGGAGTTTTATTGTTAGAAGTGCCTACCATGCTATTTTAGGTTCGAACTTGTGCAAGGTAAACACGACCAGGAGAGACTCATCTGGAGGAGGTTCAAATATGCTGTGGAACAAAATTTGGAGCACGGATGTCCTCAATAAGTTCAAACATCATTTGTGGAGATTGGCCGCAAATTCACTACCTACGCTGGATATTTTGCATTGACCACAGGTAAGTAGGGTAGATAAGATGTGCATTGACCGCAAATTCACTACCTACGCAAAATCATTTGTTGTTTAGTTGCGCAGTGGCCATTCAAGTTTAGGCTTTGTGCTTCCTAACTAGACTAATCCAAAGCGTAGTCCAGGTATATGGACAAGGATGGGTTCAGGATATTATTCTTAGTCTTAATCCTTAAGACCTTAGTTTGTTTGCTACATTATTGATGACACTAGAAGTTGCTCAGATTTAACAAATGGACACGTGGCAACATTTACCGATCATTCGAATAAAATAACGTCGACATGGGACCTGAACGAACAGCCGATCCACCCGAAGGGTTCGACCCATATACTTAATAGTTCGGATTACAAGACGTTTGGTATAAGTAGGTCGGCCTCTTAGTAGTTTAGTTGCTCGGTAGGTCGGATATGTAATAATAAAATAACAACACTCCTTATGGGCCCACTAACCCTTAGATACTATAAGTAGTTCGTTCCCTCACATTTGTAAGGGGCATGCAATCGGCTATCATCTAATTCCACATTCTATACAAAGAGTAATAACACTGATCGTCTTCCCCTACATACATATCTAATTATTCACTCTGTGATATTCTTATTTCATAAGTTTTGCTCTTTCAATTCCATCCGATCGATAAAGATTAATTTTTGTATCGTCAAATGGCACCGTCTGTGGGAATCGCAACAAAAACTTTAAGTGTTGTCAATGATTCACACTTTCTCTCCCCAACAAAAAATTCTCTCAGTTTGAAATTATTTCCACTCTCTCTATTTACTCTCTAAAAATTACTTCGGACTTGGAACAATTTTTGTATCGTCAATTATGTTGGTTGATTTGGCATAGTCAAAACAAATTAGTTCACGAAGGAATTAGGGATGGGCCTCTTGACTTGATTTTATCCGCAAGGAAAATTATTGGGGATTTTTGGGTTACTAATGTTAGAGGCTTAGATTCTACCCAAGAAGTTGTGATTGAGGTATGGCATGGCCTACCCGAGAATGTGGTGAAATTTAAATTTCGATGGTGCTATATTTTCTCTTTTTGGGGTTGTTGGCTTAGGAGTTGTTGGAAGGGACCACTTTGGAAGTTTCAAGGTGGCACTAGCTGAAAGGAAAGAAGGGATTATTGACCCATTACATGCAGAGATCTTAAGTTTATAGCAGACTAGGGGCGGATCATAGGGGGTGGGAAAGGGCGACCGCCCCCAAAATTTTTAAAATTATGTTTTTTTTTTCTTAAAATTTTTTAAATTATTATTATACCATTATAAACATTAGACTTTGCTCTCTCAAAATTTTTAGAGAATATGAAAAAGTGTTCCCTATATATAGATTTATACAATCTTAGTCGCGGATCCAGAAATTGTACTTTGGGAAGGCAAAAACTATAGATACATATTCTTGGAAAGACAGTTGTATAATTTTTGCAAAATTTCACAGGGTAAAGTCTAATTTTTTTAAATGGAGTTATTGAAATTTTTAAAAAATATCAAGAAAAATAAAATATTTTTGAAACTCTTAGGGAATAAGATTGTATAAATACATACATAGGAATATTTTTTTATATTCTCTAAAATTTTAGAGGGGGACAAAGTCTAATTTTTATAATAATATAATAATAATTTAAAAAACTTTAAGGGGAGAAAAACATAATTTTGAGAATCTTGGGCCCCTCCCCACCTATGATCCGCTTTCAAAAAAATTTATTTTTCTTGATATTTTTTTAAAAATTTCAATAGCTCCTTTTAAAAAAATTAGACTTTACCACGTAAAATGTTACAAAAATTATAAAACAATCTCTCCAAAAAAAAAAAAAAAAAAATCTATAGTTTTTGCCTCTCCAAAGTTCAACTTCTGGATCCACCCCTGTCGTAGGCGATTCGGGTGGCCAAAGAAAGTGGGGCAAGAGATGTGTTGTTTGAAGGAGACTCTTCTCAGGTTGTGAATTTTATCAAAAAGGGAGGTTTTGAGTTCTCTCACTTTGGCTCTCTACTGAAGGCATCAAACATTAGTTGCCGCAGTTTTGGTCTTGGGATATTCTTTGGGCCTATTAGAAGGAAAGCGCATGGTGTTGCACATGTATTGTCTAGGTAGACTCAATCTAGTAGTCAGTACAACCATTTATGGAAGGATTCTCCACCTGATTTTGTAATAGACTCATTGTTATGGGATGTACAATTAGTTGAAAATTTTGATGGTTTACCTCGAAAAACAAAGGTACTAATTTGAAATAAAAAAATTAATAATTTGATCTAATTTTAACCAAAAGTGGGCTAATTTGTAGATCAACCCATCCCGTCAGTCTGTGGACCTACACTAGGGATTGTGTCCAGGCTAAAGAATTCCAACTTTGGCTAGCCCGCCTCAACGACCAAGCCCGTCCTGTGAACGCAAGCCATGGGCCTTAACTGCCAGGCTTTGGGCACGGCTTGGCCTAGATTGACCCATAGCCATTCCTATGTCCAAGCAAAATTTATATCAAATATTAACTGAAAAGTTAAAAAAAAAAAATTATATAAAATTGTTTTTTAAAACTTGATGCTTTGATCCAAAAACATTTATAAAGCAGTGACAATATAAATGTAATATAGATAGTATTTTATTTAACAAAATATAAACTGTTCGGATCCCAATTATGGAAGTTGGGATCCAGAAAAATGTTTTTCTTGTATTGTTCAAGAAAGAAATGAGAGGTCCCTAGTATATCCGATTTTCTTGTCAGAGAATAGGAACACAAAATCTTGTCACATAGTTCGGTTATAGATCAGATGCATACACTTTGGTGATTAGCCCCATTTTACAACTTAAGCTAATACAAAAAATTACCTAATGTCTGGCAATTTTTAAGACGGCAATATAAATCCAACTTAAATCCAAATCGTACTCGGAAACAGCAGTATAAATCCATCCACTGACATAATTTTTAAGACGGCAAAGCTTGTTCATATAAGAACCACCACAAAGATTTAGGTAAACAGAAGACATATTATTAAGGCTCAAAATTTCCTTTGAATAGTGCGTAGCAGCACCTTAACTTACGTAGTTCATATCAATTACTAAGGTCTATATGAAGTCCAATCGCATAAGGGATTTCGCCTGGACCAAGTATTTTGGTCACGGTAGATCAAGAAAGGTGACATCTATGGTGGAAACAGATGATATTGATAATCAGTTGATGGTGGATGATCTTTCAAGCTTGTTTCTTGGGCCAAGTTTTGCTCGTGGGGCTCATGGCGAACTTCACCGTGGCACTTACAAGGATGATTCTGTTGCTGTGAAAATAAGTCGAATTCTAGACGATTACCACAACAATTTAGACTCAGCTGATAAGATACAGAAGCAGTTCGATAGAGAATTCACTTTCTTGTCTCGTCTCCACCACCCGAACGTTTTGAAGTTCGTAGCAGCCTTCAAACAGCCACCAACTTTCATGATTATCACAGAATACGTATCCGGGGGTTCTTTGAGATCATACTTGAACAAGATCGAGCGCAACCGCGAATTGCTTCCCTTAAAAAAAGTAATCGCTATGGCATTGGATATTGCTCGTGGTATGGGGTACAAATGGATGGACTTTCACTCACAAGGCATCGTTCATAGAGATTTGAAACCCGATAACATACTCATCTCCAAAGATTTCCACTTGAAAGTTGCTGATTTTGGATTGGCGTGCGAGGAATCACAGTGTCGGTGTCTTACTGACATCGCGGGGACTTATAGATGGATGGCCCCTGAGATGGTCAAGGGGAAGAAGTCCTACAATAGGAAGATAGATGTGTATAGTTTTGGATTGATCCTGTGGGAATTGGTTGCTGGAACTGTTCCGTTCGAAGATATGACACCAGAACAAGTGGCTTTTGCCGTAGTAAACAAGAATCTTCGACCTCATGTCCCCGAGCGTTGTCATCCTACAATGAGAGCTCTAATAGAGCAAAGCTGGTGTTCCAAACCCGAGAAGAGGCTTGAGTTTTGGCAGATTGTGGAGACATTGGAGCACTTGGAGGCATAGATCATGCAATGGGTTGAACAACATTATAATATTCACGGATCCTTAGTTTGTCAATTATTCAATTGTCAGATTTGATTATTAATGGATTGTAAGGATTCTTTACTAATTCTCTTTTTGTAAAATTCTCAAGATTTCTTGTGTAAAGTATAGTACATCGGTTACATTTATGTTATTTCATCTAAACATCTAATCATATTCTTATAATTGTGTGTAAAATTACTTATATATAACAAAAAAAAAAAAAGATTATTTTTGCTCAATTTGACTATTGTTCAATACCTATATTGTCTTTTTAATCTTAGGGCTTTGCTTCCGCCTCTGAACTATAGTTTGTGGACAAATGGGTAACTTACGAAAAAATTTCCATTTATGCCCCTGTTCGAGTCATATAAGATGCACAAAATTGGCGTCTATTAATTCCAAAATTGACGGAATTTGGTTCTAGATCTTTTAAAATCAAATGTCAAAATCAAGGTATTTAATATGATCTTTTGATATTTAAACAACGAAATAGGACCATGAGTCAAAGTTAAGGGACAAATAGCATTATTTATCCCAAGTTTTATGATAATTTTTCAACTACGTGTGTTAGGTTAGGTACTTGTGGGTTCTTGAATTTTGGGATCTAGAAAAAATTCTCATTTGACCCATACAATAAGGCTTTTTGAGTTCTAGACTATTTTTAGATCGGAGACGAGTCAGGCAGATTATTTTGTCCAACCCTACTTCTATGTAGTCAAATAGATTTGGCAAAAACTTACACAAACTCGATCTACATCTCCACTTATAAATCATAATGTGTAAATTAAATTTCATTGGATAAGTTGAACGAAATATTATAGTATAAATTAGGGAAATTCTATATTCTCGTTGGAATACCATATCATTCTGTTTTAAAACTTATATTATGCAATCATTCAAACCATATAGTATTATATTATACAAGTATTCAAAACAAAAAGGTATAGTACCCGAACAGCACCACATAATTTTTCTCAAATTATTAGTAAGATTTTTTAAATACAATACCAGCAATAAATGCAGCCTCCAAACTCTGCTAGAAGCAGAGAAACAAGAACAACATTACTAATATATTAAATTAGAAAATTGAAGTTCAAAGTGATGCCAAAAGGACAGAAGAGCGGCAAATAACCTTGACTATTGCAACAATTACTTCTTACATCAATTACTTGTCTAAACAAATTTCTTATGACGTTAAAATAGTAGTAATTACTCATTGTACTATGAAATATCATAGAAGTACATTTATTCTCAGAAAGAGAAAACAATTGATGGAAGTTACAGGTCAGGAGATGTTAGAAAACTAAATTAGCATCGTACAAATGCCAATTGTCTAGTACCAATGAAAGATAAATCAACAAATACGTTGAAAAGAACTTGTGATAGTAGTAATTTAACATTTACATGGTCAATCAATTTCTCAGAGTTAGCAGCCATTGAGCCAAACAATTCTCTTGATCTCCTGAAATGGCGTGATTCTTGAAGAATACACAATGGTTAAAGATAAACAATATACTAATCTAGTAATTACTTTTCCTTTATACTAATGAAGCAATCCCCTTAGCCTATTTATAATGTAGTAAATTTGAAAACCAGCAATTAGTTCTCCTTTATATTGATAGGCGTTTAAAGTGTGCACTCCACGTGACCAGCAAACAACCAACTTTGTAGGGCTTTTAGTAGTAGCAATTCATCCACGTGAGTAGTAAGTGGCATTTTGGCGGGAAATTGAGGCTAGATCAAATGCTTTCCCACGTTATCAATTATTTTATCTTATCATATATATAAAGCATGAGGGTTGGTGTAATGTCAAAATTAGTGTAATTCTAAAAATATCCCTCTAAATCTATTTGAATAACTAATTACTTTACTCACTTTCTTTCTTCCATATTTTTTAACCACCCACTTTCTTTCATCTTTCACTTTTAATTCCTATCTCCTATTTGTTAGCGCACTCATTAAGTGTGCCCAATGACTAGTGTTGATAATGGATCGGGAGGGCAAAGTCATAGAATAATTAACGTTAAGAGCCACTTATGCATGTAAACCAACTGCCAATCTTTCTAAGTATCATTCTTATCACATCGAGTTAAGAAAATAGATCCTGATAGCACACCACCCAACACAAAACAAGCAAATTGAGCTCCTTATAATCCATTTTAAGTACCAAAAATCTTAACTTCAGAACATACAAAATAGTACTACAACACCTGGTATCTAACTCAGTAGGACTCAATGCTAGTAAATCCCATCCAAAACCCAGCTAGCAGTAACAACTACTCTCTCCGCTCCATAATTTTTGTCCTTTGAATCCAACTTATTAAAAATAGTATATTGATAGTGATAATTGTTTAAATTTTTCCCATTTTACCCTCTAAAATTCCAATTTTGAATGGTGGAATATTTGTCTCCACAAAAGACAAAGGATAAAAGTAAAAAAAAAAAAAAAAAAAGATGTATAATTGTGTTTTAACCATTTAAAACATAACAAACATTTTGGACAATGAAAAAAATGAGAAATATGACACTTTTAATGGGACGGAAGAAGTATAACACATGCAAGTTTTATGGTCATTACTTCAAAGGTTTGCTCAAGATCACCTATATCTAACACAACATGTGACATCGATGCTTAAAAAGCACATCCAAACATGCAATAACATCTATATAACACATGCAGGTACAAAGTTGCATAATTATAGTAGCTTCAAAGGCTTCAATATCCAAGGAATGCATGAATCCTGTTTGCTTCAGCAATCTTTGGATATGGATGGTCAATACCATCATCCTTCTTTTTCTCCTTCTCTTTCATCTTCTTTAGCCCATCTCAAGTGCTACTATCATCAGATCTTTCACCACACCTCCTAGGGCTGCCACTGCTTTGAGCATGTATTTTATGACGCTCGTCATTACGAATAATACTAGTAAACTTGGCATTTTGTCACACTACCTCAAGTCCAATGTCCAAGCATAACCATCGCACCATTACTTTCATCAATGATTCAACTTTTCACTACACAGTACCTATGCACCTCAAAGGACTTGCTCTGGCTAGTTTCAAGAAAAAATCTTTAAGGGTGTAGAAATTTTTTTTACCTTCATTTGGTCTAGCTGTAGCCATAGGATCTTTTGTTCTACATCCTGTTCCACTCCTTGTCACATTACCAAATAAAATGTCAAGATTCTATGGAGTAATTTTAGTAGAGTAATCTTGACTGTTAATTTGGACTGTTCATTTAGTGTGATAGGGAGTGGAACAGGATGAGGGACAGAAGATCTTTAATGCTAATTGTATGTTACATGTGTCTTGTTTAATTTTTTTCACATAAATTAAATATTGGTTTAGTTTTCTCACAGATATAAATACTTTTAACTTTTTTTGAAGAAAATTTAATTAAAATAAAGAAAACAATTGATCTTGACCGTTGATTCAAATAAAGAGTAAAACTCCATAGTTAACATCATATCAAAAAAGTTAAAAATCAAAATCTTTTGCTATGTTGAACCTTACATTTTTTATTAAAAAAACCTTGAACCTCACATTTTTTTTAATAAAAAAATTCTTGAATTTGACATTTTTTTATCATGATTATAAACATTATAACATAACCCAGTTATAATTACAAATTATCACAAATTTTGTAGTGATTTAGTTTCATATAGTTAAGGTTTGAATGCTTGTAAGATAAAACATAATGTGTTTTAAATAATTGGACAATACAAGTCCCTAATAGAATCATAGAGTTCTCCAAATTTTATCCCAATTAGAACGGTTGTAAATTAGGTAAACCCTATCGTTATTTCTACTCGTAAATCTTATGATTAGAATATTTATGGATATTATTTATTCCGTATGATTGAACCAACTATACAAATGTACAAGTGGGTGGGTCTACTGAATATTTACCTTCCGTTCATAACCATTAACTAGTCTTTTGCCAACAGGGATTGGTTCAGACGGTAAATAAGGTGACCAGACAAACAAAAGGTTTCAGATTCGACTCTCACTATCCTCAATCGCCTATTAATAGTTGATTTATAAGAACCACTATAATCAACTAAAATAACAATTAATGTACCATTCTCTTAAACTTTTTTAATAAAATAAAAAAAACCTAGTCTTTTATGAGTGTCCCTCTTTTTCAATTTTATTGTTTCAACAGTTAAAATAAAAAATCATCCAAAAACTCTCTGTAATCCAATAGTAGTACCATGATTCAATTCCAATCTCTACTTGATACTTAATATTCTCTCCTTCGTATTTTATTTGACATGATCAAACTTGCACACACTTTTGATCAAACTTGCACATACTTTTAAAATAGTTGATCTTTGACCAACTAGTAAAATACCTTTTCATAATTGCCCCTCAATTCAAATTCAAAATTTGTTAGACGATTTTAGAATTTCAAATTTGAGATGCTTTGTATATGATAAATCATGACTTTAATGCTATTGTTTTGGGACTTTTATCAAGGATAAAATAGGCAAATGGTATTTATATATTTTCCATTTTAATGAGTGACAAATAATTTACGACAAACTAAAATAATAGAAAGAGTGACATATGGGATGGACGGAGTAGTTGATAGCATAATAGGAGAAAGGAATAGTCAGGTCAGGTAATCGAAGGATAAAGATATATCCAGAGCACAAGTATTCGAATCCTCTACCGTAGACTTGTAATCCCAATTCCCAAAGCTCAATCATCAAGAAGTAGAAATCCCGCAAATTCAATGGCTAATCAGCTCCTAATTTTTCCCTTCACATACCATCATCTTCACTATCCGATGCATTCACTTTCCTAATTGTTATGAACTTGATTTTGCAGAGAAATTAGAAATTTTGAAAGGTAGTTAAGGGAGCTAATTGGGAAATTAGTGGAATCTGACATGGACAAAAGAGGAAATAAAATGATGACATTTTAATTATGAAGAGGTAGTAAATAATCTAGGGCTTGATCTGGAAAAATTAGGGAAGAAGGCATCCTATAAACGGTGTCATTTTGCTCAGCTGTAGGGAAGATTTACTGATATCCAGAAGAACACGTGGCTTGAAGAGATTGGCCCAGAAGGAAATATTCCTTTTCAACTTTATATATCTCTTGTTTTGCAAAATTAGTTAGGCTTGAGCTTTTGTGCAATCACTTAGGCGTTTCTCTTTCTTGTCATGCTCGTTTGAGCTGATATTTCTCTTTCTTTCAGTTCTATCTCCTTCTTTCTCTCTCCATCTTAATCCTCTCTATTTTGTTTTTCATTCTAGTTATCAATAGAAATGGCATCAAATTCTCTAATTGAGTTATTATTTATTTAATTTCTTAATTAATTAAGGGCCTTGCTACAAGTGGTATCACAGCATCTACCATTCTTATTGGGATCTTGTTGCTACTGTTGAATGGTCAGAATTAGAAATCAGAGTATAGAGGATAGCTTGAAGAGAATAGACAAGGAAGTGGTTGAATTAGGCAACCTAATCAAAGGAGTTAGCTGTAAAAATGAAGGGTTGGAAGATACTATTCGAATCATGAAAAATCAGCAAGAATCTGTGGAGAAAATGGTTAAAGATCTTCATGAAAAATATGATCATGTTGTGGGTAATATGACTCAAATTACACAATCAATATCAAATCTGAGTAAGGAGAAAAATTTAGATTTAGAAGAGAGCCCAAGGGTTCTAGAACCTAATCTGAGTTTCATAGGAAGTAGAAATGAAGAGTCATCCAGAACAAATCAGGAGAGAATGGAAGGGAGAAATGCTGGGAAGATTCCATAGATTGATTTTCCATATTTTGAAGGAGACGGACCCTGGGAGTGGATTAGAAAAGCAAACAGATATTTTCAAATCCATGGAGTTAGTGAGGATCAGAAAACAAATATTGGAGAAATGTATCTTAAAGAAAGGGCTGATATTTGGTTTCAAGGCTATTCTAATGGAAGATTGGAAGTTCCTTGGACTGAATTTTCTACCCAGATTTGAAGAAGGAGGATCAGAGAAGGCTGTGGAGGAATTTATTAAAATTTTACAAACTAGATCTGTGGAGGAATATCAAGAGAAATTTGAAAATTTAAAAGCTATGGTGATGCCTCTATTGCCAGCTATGCAAGAATCATATTATATTGCTATTTTCATGAGTGGTTTGAAGGATGAGATTAAAAGCATGGTAAACCCTGAATTAGTGAAGCCTGTGACCCTATCTGAAACCATGAAAGCTGCAAAACTCCAAGAGAAAACAGTAAATGCCATCAAACAATACCAGAAATCCAATTCAACTTTTTCTTCCACCCAAAAACCCTATGTTGAAGCGTCTACCTATTCTAAATGGGAACCTTTCTTACACAATGATAATGACCTTCCAAACCCACCAAAACCTATCAACTAAACTGTCAAACCAAAAAAATTCCAGAAATTACCACCCAATTTCAGAAAAATTTCACCAACAGAGTTCGCTGAGAAGAAAGCTAAAGGGTTATGTTTCAAATGTGATGAACCATACACATTTGGACATATATGTTAGAAGGGCCACCAGAATTTTATCCTAGCTGAAGGGAATGAGGAAATTGTAGTGGAAGAAGAGCACGATGATGATGAATTTAGTGATTGTGTGGAAGGGGCTTTGCAAGAGGAGGTGATGCAGATTTCTATGTATGCTCTGGCTGGAGGATCAAGACACAAAACTACATCAGGGTTAAGGGCAAAATCAAGGGAGCTGACGTGTCAATTCTGATTGACAGTGGCAGCACTCATAGCTTTGTTGATGAGGAATTGATCAAGAAGCTGGAATAGAAGATTATACCAACTCCTGATATGATGGTGGCAGTGGCCAATGGTGAAAAATTATATTCAAAAGGAATTTGTAGACCTCTTATTTGGAGAATGTAGAAGTATGAATTTCAACACCCAATCAGGACTTTGAGACTAGGAGGCAGTGACTTAGTCTTAGGGATGGATTGGCTGGAAAAATATAGTCCTATACAGATGGACTTCAATAAGCTGAGGATCAGCTTTTCCCAAGGGGTAGATGTGGTGACTCTTGAGAGAGAAAATGATGAACCTCAATTTAAACTGATTAGAGGAAGCAAAGTGAAGAAATGGTTAAAGAATAATCATTATAGAGTGGCAGCTCAATTAGAAGTTGTGAAAGAGCTTGTGGATGAAAAAGAAGTAGTTCCAAAAAAATTTCAAACAAAAATCTTGGAGGAATATCTAGATGTATTCAAGGAGCCCAAAGGACTGCCACCTTCAAGAGCTCAAGATCATCAAATTCCTTTGAAGAATGGAGCACAACCATTTAAGGTTAGACCTTATAGATGTCCATTTTCCTAGAAAATAGAAATTGAAAAGCTAGTACAGGAGATGTTACAATCTGGTATCATTCAACCTAGTAACAGCTCATTTGCTTCCCCAGTTTTGTTAGTTAAAAAAAAAAGGGAGTTGGAGGTTTTGTGTTGATTATAGGCAGTTGAATGAGTTAACAATCAAGGATAAATTTGCCATGCCTTTAATTGATGAGTTGATGAATGAATTGCATAGAGCCAAATGGTTTTCTAAAATTGATTTGAGAGCTGGTTACCATCAAATTAGAGTAAACAAGAGTAATGTTTATAAAATAGCTTTTAAAACTCATGAGGGTTTATACGAATTCAAAGTGATGCCCTTTGGTCTCACAAATGCACCTGTTAATTTTCAGAGTCTTAGCTATGAATGAAGTATTTAAGGGACAATTAAGGAAGTTTGTACTTGTGTCTTTTGATGACATTCTGGTGTACAGTCTAGACTTTGTTTCTCATCAGGATCATCTTAGGCAAGTTTTTGAACTACTAAGATCTAATCATCCGGTAGCTAAAAATAGTAAGTGTTCTTTTGCACAAAGACAAGTAGAGTATTTGGGGCATGTGATCACTACAGAGGGGGTTACTGTAGATCCAAGGAAAATTGAATGCATGGTGAAATGGCCAAGGCCAGCTAATCTCAAACAACTTAGAGGGTTCCTTGGATTATCTGACTATTATAGGAAGTTCGTCAGAGGCTATGGAGCTATTGCTAGGCCCTTGACTGACTTATTGAAAAAGGACAACTTTCATTAGAATCCAGCTACTGAGGAAGCCTTTGAAAGACTCAAGTTCACTATGAGCACTACTCCTTTGTTGGCATTAATTTTACCAAGAATTTTGTAGTAGAGACTGATGCTTGTTATGGGAGAAATGGGAATAGTTGTGTTGATGCAGGACAAAAGACCACTTGTTTACCTCAGTAAAGTCCTCAACGAAAGAAACCTTGGGTTATCCATTTATGAAAAGGAATTGTTGGCCCTAGTAACAACTGTTAGCAAATAGAGGCGTTATCTAGAGGGTCATCACTTTATTATCAAAACTGATCATCAGAGCCTCAAACACTTGCTAGAGTAGAGGATTACAACCCCTATGTAGCAAAAAAGGTTAACTAAGATGCTAGGGTTAAATTATGAAATCCAGTACAAGTCTGGGATGGAAAATGTGGTATCTGATGCTTTATCTAGAAGGGAAGAATCAGAAGAGCAATGTGCTGCAATAACTCAAGTGGTTCCTACTTGGGTAACAGAAGTGGTTAGTAGTTATGAAGAAGATGGGCTAGCTATTCAGAAAAGGAATGAATTGTTGTTGAATTCAGAATCAAATTCAAAATGGAGTTACCAAGATGTTGTGCTTAGGCACCAAGGAAGGTTGTACATTGGTAATAACTGTAAAAGAGGAGGAATAAGGACTAAACTCATAGATACCTTGCACTCTTCTCAGCTAAGAGGGCATTCTGGGATTCAAGTTAGATACATGAGAGCCAAGCAACTATTTTACTGGCCAGGAATGAAAAAGGAGATCACAGAAAGTGTGCTCAGTTGTGAGATGTGCAAGAGATGTAAAGATGAACATAATCTTTACCCTGGCCTATTACAACATTTACCTGAACCTCGACACTTTTGGTGGACTTCATTGAAGATCTTCCAAAATTTGAAGGCAAGGAAGTGATCTGGGTGGTGGTGTACAGATTCACTAAAAGTGCATACTTCTTTGGGTTAACACATCCTTATACTGTTGCATCTATAGCTAGGATGTTCTTGGATAACATCTACAAGCTACATGGAATGCCACAAACTATAGTAACTGACAGGGATAGAATCTTTGTTGGTCAATTCTAGAAAGAATTGACTAGACTTGTGGGAGTTGAATTGGAATTAAGTACAACATATCATCCCCATGGATATGGTTATAGTAAACGAATGGTCAAAGTGAGAAATTGAATCAGACCCTGGAAATGTATTTGAGGAGCATGGTTTTTCAGAAACCAAAGACCTGGCACCAGTGGTTATCACTTGTTGAATGGTGGTACAATACTAGTCATCACTCATCCATTCAGATGACCTCTTTGAAGCATTGTATGGGATCAAACCTCCTCAGCTAGCTTTAGGACCCTACATTCAAAGCAAGGTAGCCATAATGGAAGAACTAGTCCAAGAGAGACAGCAGATGGACAAGACTTTGAAGGAAAACTTGGCCAAAGCAAGGGCTAGAATGAAATCATGTGCTGATAAATATAGAAGTGAAAGAGAATTTGCAGCTGGAGATTGGGTTTATTTGAAACTCAAACCATATAAGCAGATGACTGTTGGTAGGAGGAGCAATGAAAAACTTGCAGCTAAATATTTTGGGCCCTATTTAATCTTGCAGAGAGTTGGAAAAGTGGCCTATAAATTGAAACTATCTGAAACAGCCAAGATGTACCATCCAGTTTTCCACGTGTATTTGTTGAAAAAAAAAATCAGCGGCAATGCAATTCCTATCCTAGATTTGCCGTGGGTGGAAGAAGGACATGAGAAGAAGAAGACATTTCCCATGGCAGTGCTAGACAAGTAATTGTCCAAAAGAGATAATGCAGCAAGAGTCAAATGGCCAATTCATTGGGCAGGAAAAGGAATGGAAGAAGCTACTTGGAAATGGGCTGATGATATAGAAAAGAGGTTTCCAGATTTTGATCCTTGGGGACAAGGATGTAATTAAGGGGAGAGCATTGTTATGAACTTGATTTAGTAGAGAAATTAGAAATTTTGAAAGGTAGTTAAGTGAGCTGATTGGGAAATTAGTGGAATCTGACATGGACAGAAGAGGAAATAAAATGATGACGTTTCAATTATGAAGAGGTAGTAAATAATCTAGGGCTTGATTTGACAAAATTGTGGAAGAAGACATCCTATAAACGGTGTCATTTTGCTTAGCTGTAGGGAAGATTTGTTGAATATCCAGAAGAACATGTGGCTTGAAGAGATTGGCCTAGAAGAAAATATTCCTTTTCATCTTTATATATCTCTTGTTTTGCAAAATTAGTTAAGCTTGGGTTTTTGTGCAATCATTAGGAGTTTCTCTTTCTTGTCATGCTCGTTTGAGCTGATATTTCTCTTTCTTTCAGTTCTATCACCTTCTTTCTCTCTCCATCTTAATCCTCTCTGTTTTGTTTTTCATTCTAGTCACCAATGGAAATGGCATCAAATTCTCTAATTGAGTTATTATTTATTTAATTTCTTAATTAAGTAAGAGGTTTGATACACTAATTCTCCCGATTCAGGTACTCTGCGAATTCAGTGTCGTCTTTTTTTTTAAAATAGTTTATTGACTTTATTTTCTAATTGTAAATAGATGTAGAAATTGAATTCCTGACGTAGTACAACTTTTGGATCACAATGTATAACATGCAAATGTATAATGGAGTAATATTTTTAAGGGTGAAAACATGTCCAACACTTGTCAAACAGAACACTTTCAATTTCGAGCTTGTTTGTTTGATTATTTTAAGGAGCTTGTAAAATGCATTCAACTTGACTTGTTTATGTTTAGAGCTAAATTCAAATGAACTTTTATTGATCTGAACTCGAATTGAGTTCGAGTAGCTCAAAATTTACACTATAAATTTGAAGTTTTAATCTTATTGATTCAACTTCAAGAAGTAAGAAATACTAAATCTCACTAAATCTTCATGCTTGGCTTGATTACTGATAAAGAACCTTGTTCAATTTTAGCATAGAGTATCTTGGTTCACCTGTAAGCCCTAAATAACTAATATAAATAAAAAAAGAAGTGGAAATTGGCACGTGTGGCATGGTGCAATCTTTTGATCATTACTACAATTGTATAAGCGCAATAATTAACTTATGTGAGATATATGGATGTGTGGTTTTTATTTTAGAATTGAAATAAGTTTAGAAATCAAATTTAAAAGGAAGGTATAGTTTTTGAAGCATAATGTACACCATCCTTGTTTCAAAAAAGTTGTTTTTTTTTTTTTTTTTTGGAGCAGATGATATAAGGATATTGGTAATAGGGGCCTTGATTGCAAACAATAAAATAATCCAAACCTTAATCCTATTAAGTAGGGTCAGCTGTATGAATCCTGCTACACTATTGCGCTCTATCATGAAGCATATCCTCCTCAATTCCTAGATGGGTTATATCTTTTTTACAAATTATCCACCAAGTCTTTTTTTATCTTCCCCTACCCCTCCTATGTTGATTACTCTCACTAAAATCTACTCGCACGCTTCTACTGGTCATCTTAACACAGACCTAACCATCTTAAGCATGTTTTTCTCGTCTTCTCATCAATAGATGCTACTCCAATCTTCTCATGAATAAGCGTGTTTCTCTCATCTTCACATTAATAGATGCTACTCCAATCTTCTCATGAATATACTCATTGTGTATCTTGTCCATCCTAATCTACCCACATATCCATCTTAACATCTGCATTTATGCTACTCTCATCTTTTGAACTCATGTATGTAATTCACTGTCCAACACTCAGACCACGGGCCTAAATTGTTGTAATATAGAATTTATCTTCAAGTAGTAAAGGAAGTTTATAGTTGCATAATATTTTTCGATGTCATTCTCTATTTAGTTCAATCCGTTTGTATCGAATAACTAACATCTCGATCTATACTACCATCACTCAGAAGATCACGTAAATATGATGACCAAAACTTCAATAGTTAAACATACTGATAATGCCTAAAAATACAATCCAATGAGTCACGGATACATGGCCTGTCAGTCGTAGCTGTCAAATGTACGGGAGGATATTTTGGTAATTTTTATTTAAAATCAAGGCATGAAGGTTTCAATACATTCAAGGGCCTCATAGGCCCAATAATTATTCCTAAGCCCATGAACCAATCAAGCCCATCCTAGAAGAGTTTAAATAGTAAGTTGGAAGGTAAACAAAGGATTCTAGAATTTCATTCTCTCAACTCCACACTTTACCAATCCTTGCTTTAGGATTTCATTTTACTCTCAATTCTCTTCCTATCACCAATTCTGACTTGAGCGTCGGAGCTTCCCCTGGGGAACATAGCCCCGCCGTTCTTTTTACGCAGGTTATCGCTTTGTGGGTTCGACGCGCGTCAATACCTTTGCTTGGGAGTATTTTTGTAATTAGACTTTGGACTATAATTTTTATATTTTGATGCAAAGATTTTTCTCGCATCAACATTTGGCGCCGTCTGTGAGAAACAAACAAGAAGTCATTTTGTGTCTTTACCTATGGCTCCTAGCACGCGCAACACCACCGCCACAATCTAGACAGAGAAAAAGATATTATATCCCAACACTAGTCAAATCATCAATTAGAGTATTTGATCGATTGGAGGGGCAAGTTGGGGATCCTGCTTTCCGAACAAATGATAGAGAGGCAAAGATACAATTGCTAAGGCAAGAGAATGCCATGTTAAAGGAGTTACTCATGAAACATCAACATGAGAAACAAGGTGGTGAAAGAGGAATAGAATATAGTCGCATAATTCTAGTGGCAACTCCGAGCTTGTCCACTCTACACATCATAGCCCCTTTGATGAGAAACACTCTCGTGTAATCTATAGAGGGAATCAAGGAGGAAGAGATGTAACTCCAGTCGGGTCCGCTCAGAAAGAGCATGAAGGCCGGTCTGCCCGGCATGAGTCTAGAAGAGAAGCTTCCTCCAGGCCAAGTGAAACTAGACCGAGGAGCCTAAGTGAGGCGGCCTCAGTAGCAAGGGAGAGAGGAAGACCTCGTGAAAGGGAGCAAAATTTATAGCGCATACTCGAGCCAAAAGAAGAGCCAAAAATAAAATTGGAGAAGTTCCAAGCTTGGGTAGACAAGATAGATGACAAGGAAGGGATAGCTACAAGATACAAGTACTCCTTGCCATTCACTGATGAAATAATGCAAGAACCCCTTCCCAGATGTTGGCAAATACCTCATTTTGACTCGTACGATGGAAGTTTGGATCCGTGGGAGCACTTTGATGCTTATCGATCGAGGGCCAAAATGTGTCTACAAGGTGCTTCAGACACTATTCTGTGCAGAGGGTTCCCCAAAACCCTCAAGTGCGCAATTTCAGATTGGTTCAGAAGATATAAAAAAAGGGGACATAAGAAGTTTTGATCAACTTGTAGACCTCTTCTTGAACAAATTTGGGAACCAAAAGAGGATTCTATAAACAAGGACTTGCTTACTATTAAGCAAAGGTCAGAAGAATACCTTCTCGACTACGTGGATCATTTCAAGAAGGAAATCATTAGGATTCAAGGAGCTACAGAAGATATGCAAATCATGGCGTTCCAAAGTGGGGTAAAATCTGGAAAGTTCTCATTTGATCTTAATTTGAGGTCACCCTCCATCCTCAATGAACTTTTTTGTAGGGCCAAAGAGTTTTCTCAAGCAAATGAAAGGGAAAGGAGAAAAAGAGAGTCTGGGGGTGAAAATGGGAATAAGAGAAAAGTAAATGAAGGAGTTAGTGGAGCGAAACCTCCAAAGAAGGTTAGTGTGAGGGATTGGAATAGGTTATCCATAACTGTTCCTCATAGGAGGAGTCTCGATCCTCCTAGAGTTTATACCCCACTCAATACATAACCTTCATGCATGTCGTCTATCATAAAGAAAGAACCCTTTGTCAAGTGGCTTGGGCCTATGAGGAGTGACCGAGAGCGGCACAACAAGAACAAATTGTGCTATTTCCACAAAGATCATGGACATGAGACTAACGATTGTATTTGCCTCAAAAATTTAATTGAAGACTTGATAAGAAGGGGTTACCTTAAACAATTTATCCAAGGGATGGATAGTGGAAAATCGCCCCAACGCCAAGCACAAAACCCGGACAAAGGAGATCGAGGTCTGCCTCGAGGAGAAAAAGTAGAGGGAGTGGAAATCTAAGGGAGAATCATCATTCATACTATCTCTGGGGGGACAACAAATGGTGACTCTAGCATCACGCAAGACCTATGCTCATCAGATTAATTTAGTCCAATCCAACTAGAAGAAGCCTTGGTTGTGTCAAGCGTGTATAATTTTGACCACAGAGGAAGTGGCTCAAGTGATTCCCCTCATAGCGATCCTTTAGTAGTGACCTTACCCGTTGCAAATTGTGATGTAAGGAGGACTTTGATAGCTAATGGAAGTTCCATAGATATTCTTTTCTATGAAGCCTTCAAACAGATAAAATTGAAAGAGAAATATTTGAAACCAGTGACTTCGCCATTGGTTGGGTTTGCTAGAGAAGTGGTTGAACCTTTTGGATACATTACTCTTCCTTTCATGTTTGGTACACCCTCTCAAAATGTTCAACTCATGATTGATTTTGTAGTCGCCAAAGCCTCTTTGCCTTACAATATCATTATTGGCAGACCTACGATTGGAGCGCTTGGAGCTATCCCTTCTTCCCACAACATTAAGATGAAATTTCCAACAGAAAATAGAGTAGGCGAGATAAAGGGAGATCAAGTCACAGCGAGGCAGTTCTATATAGCTTGAAAGGGAAGGAAGTTGTTCCTAGTTGCAATGTTCTTCAACTCTTAGAAGAAAAAGAGGAACTCAACCCAAAGGGAGAACCCGCTGAAGAAATTGAAAATGTGCCCTTAGATGAAAACGATCCCTGTAAAGTTGTGAAAGTAAGAAAGTCCTTCCTGGGGAACATCAAGGAAGACCTCATTTCTTTGCTTAGGGAATTTAAAGATCTATTTGCTTGGGATCCCAGGGATTGACCCCGACATTGCCATGCATTCTCTCGATGTAGATCCAAGTTTTAAACCCGTCATCCAAAAGAAAAGAAATTTTGAAAGGAAAAGAAACCAACCTGTAGAGGTGGAAGTAGACAAGTTCTTGGATGCCAAGATCATAGAAGAAATTCAATACCCCGAATGGCTAAGCACTGTAGTCATGGTGCCGAAATCAGGGGCTAAGTGGAGGATGTGTGTGGACTTCACAAGCTTGAACAAGGCTTGTCCCAAAGATTGCTATCCTACACCCCACATAGATACCGTGGTAGATTCCACTTTCGAGTGTGAAGTTATGTCTACGAAAGTGTTTTTGGATGCATACAAAGGGTATTACCAAATCCTTTTGAATCGCAAGGAAGGGCAAAGACCGCTTTCATCATCGACTCCGGTACTTACTATTTTCAGGTAATTCCTTTTGGCTTGAAAAATGCCGGAACCACTTATCAAAGGACGGTGGACAGAATGTTTGCCAATTAATTGGGCTGAAATATGGAAGCTTACATAGATGACATGCTTGTCAAAAGTAAGTTGAAAGAAGATCATGTGGAGGACCTCCGGGAAACCTTACTACCATGAGAAAGTTCAAGATGAGACTAAATCCAGAAAAATATGCTTTTGGAGTTTCCGGGGGTAGATTTTTGGGATTCATGGTGATTCAAAGAGGCATTGAGGTTAACGCCGAAAAAATCATGGCCATTCAAGATGGAACCTCCTAACTAAGAATTAAGAAATTCTAAATCAAGGCCATTCCAGGCCATTCAAAGATTTAAGAAATTCTATGAATTCTCAATGGACAGAGGAATGTCAAAAGGGGGGTCATTTGAGGAATTAAAGGAATACTTAGATTCTCTCCCGCTAATAACTAAGCCTAAACCCGGAGAGACCCTCTACTTATATTTGGCTTGTTCATCTGCGGCGGTGAGCGCTGTTCTCATCAAAGAAGTAGATAAGGTCCAAAAGCGGGTATACTATGTGAGCAAAGTGCTAAGTGATCTGCAAATGCGGTATCCAACCATTGAAAGATTGGCTTTAGCCTTGGTGATGGCGGCAAGAAAGTTCAGGCCCTACTTCTTGAGTCATCCGATTTTAGTTCTTACCAATCACCAACAAAAGTCCGTCCTCTTGAAGCCCGAAGTCTCAGAGAGGTTGGTAAAATAGGCCATCGAGCTAAAGTGAGTATGACATCCATTTCCAACCAAAGGCGGCAATCAAAGCACAAGCTTTAGCTGATTTCATTTTGGAAGGGTTAGAAGAGAAAAACTTAGAAGATCTAAGTAAGGAGAAAATTCAAAAGTAGGCTACCCCTTCCGAGGGGCAAATCGTAGACCCATGCACATCTATGGAAGATGCATGTGGATAGAGCGAGCAATGTCGAATGGTGTGGCACGGGTATTGTTCTTACCTCTCCGGAGGGTTCAAGACAAGCTACACCTTAAGGTTTGAATTTCAAATGAGTAACAATGAAGCGGAGAATGAAGTCTTAGTTTCCGAACTTAGGCTAGTTAAAGAGTTGAAGGTTAGAAACTTATTGGCAAATATAGACTCGAACCTTGTAGTTCAACAAGTTAAATGAGAGTATGAAGCAAGGGAGCCATCCCTACAATTTTACTTAAGCAAGATGAAGGACTTGATCTCACACTTTGAAAAATATGACATAGTCCATGTAAGTCGAGATGAGAACAAGAAAGCCGATGCCCTTTCAAAAATTGCAAGCTTAATGCATTCCAATGTGTTGAAGGAAGTGTTCTTGGAAGTTCTAAATGAAAGAAGCATAGACCACGGGGAGGTCATGGATATCGATTTCACTCCAAATAGGATGACCCCAATCATTCAATCTATAGATTTGACTTGAAAAAAGGAAAATTACCTGACAATAAGATTGAGGCTCAAAAGGTAGAAAGAATGTCGGCCAAGTACTTGTTCATTGATGGAAATTTGTATCGAAGATCTTATTCAATGCCTTATCTTCGGTGTCTAAATCCTAGTGAAGCTCAATATGCTTTAGGTGAAGTACATGAGGATATTTGCGGACACCATGTTGGAGGAAGAGCTCTAGCTCAAAAGGTGCAAAGGCAAGGTTATTATTGGCCAAGAATGTTAGAGGATGCCTTGAATTATGTGCGGACATGTGATAAGTGCCAATTTCAGTCCAATCAACCTCGCCATCCAGTCGAACAATTTACTCCAATTCTTAGTCCATGGCCCTTTGCTCAATGGGGCATAGATATCTTGGGTTCTTTTCCAATAGCTCCAGCAAAAAAAAAGTTTGTGGTGGTAGCCATCAACTACTTTACTAAGTTGGTAGAGGCTGAAGCCTTGGCAAGCATTACTCATCAACAAATCATACAATTATGCCTTATATCTTTTGGAAGAATATTATATGTCGTTTTGGAATACCCAAAGCACTCACCTTGAACAATGGTTTGCAATTTCAAGGAGCACCCTTTAAAAAGATTTACCAAGACTTGGGTATAGAACGATGTTTCTCTTCAGTGAGCCATCCTCAAAGCAATGGCTTGGTTGAAATGACTAATCGCACCATTCTTGAAGGTAGTAAGAAGAGGCCTGATGATGGTAAGGGAAAATGGGTTGAAGAGCTCCCAAGTGTTTTGTGGTCATACCCGCACGACCTACAAAAATACTACCGGAGATACTCCTTTCAACCTCACTTATGGGACCGAAACACTTATACCTGTGAAAACTAGTATGCCGGGTTTTCGTGTTTACAATTTCAACTTGTAGAAAAATGAAGAAGGGTTGAGGTCTAACCTCGACTTACTTGAGGAAGAAAAGGATAAGGCATATTTCAAAATGCAAGAAGACAAGCAAAGGTTTGTTCGCTATTACAATCGGCAAGTTCGAAAGTAGGAGATTTTTAGTAGGAGATTGGGTAACAAGAAAGGTGGAGGTGAGCCAACCCCAAACTTCTGGAAAGCTCTCGCCAAATTGGGAAAGTCCTTACGAGGTAATTGAAGCATACTCTAATGGTGCCTACAAGTTGAAGACTAAAGATGGAAAGCTCGTGCCTCGCACTTGGAATGCACAAAACTTTAAAATGTTCTATTTTTAAACTTTCTTTATTTTGCCTTTGTTTTTTGAAATTCCCTAAGCCAAGTGACATCTTCTGAGGTGAAACAAGCTTGTGCAACTTATAAATATTCGCTTTTGCTATTAATGAAAATTTTTAAGTCTTTCGCCTATGTAATGGCTCAATTCTTTGTTTAAGAATAGTGATCCTATCCTCCACCCAACCTCCAAGTGCAAAACCATGACTCTCCTTGGTCACTTATTCCCTCCGGGGAACAAAATCAAAGACCAATCTCTGGAGTCAGCATAACCACTCCGAGGATGAAAATAAGCTTATTCTTAGAGAAGTAGTTCATTGGTTAAGTAGGCTCAAAAGATCGACCATAGCCCTTCCGGGGGCAAGAAGAAAAATTTTCCTAAGAGATTTGTGCCAAAGGTAACCTTAGTACCAACACTAAGGTTTTACTTGGGAGATTTGTGCCTAGGACAACCCCTCCGGGGGCGAAAATAAACTTTTTCTTGGAAAAGTAATTCCTTAGTTAAGTAAATTCAAAAGAGCAACCATAGTCCTTCCGAGGATTCGACTAAAATTTTTCCCAGGATATTTGCGCCTAAGAAAAACCTTAATAACAACACTAAGGTTTTACTTGAGAGATTTGTGCCTAGGACAACCCTTCTGAGAGCGAAAATAAACTTCTCTTTGAAGACATAGTTCCTTGGTCAAGTATGCCATCATAGTCCTTCCGGGGGCAATTATAAATTTTTCATATAAGAGGTATTGCTTATAGTCATTTTCATTCGGCATAAGAGCTATGGTTTACCCTCCGGGGGCAAAAAACTCAATTGCTCAAGCATAGCGATGAAAGCTTAACCTCAGAATCTTAGTCACTTGAAAAATATTCAAGTGTCTAAGGAGGCAAAGGTGTTGGCCCCAAAGCAACCTAAGAGAGGGAGAGTGAATTACGTTTCTTAAAAATTATGTAGCAAAATAATCACCAATAAAATCTTTTAAACCATCAAATGGATAAATAGATATAAAGACAATGAAGCTTATGAAAGATAAAAAGGTAACGAGAGAAATTAAACAAGCAACACTACCAACCTACCAAGGTTGAAGTGTAAATCCACTAGAATGCTTCACAAAATTGGTGAGTCAATAATATTTTAATGTACACAAAGTAGGACAATCCTTACTCACACTAATTCACTTTAGTTGGGCCAAGGATTTCACTCTTAACCTCACTTTAGTACAAGATTATCACTCCACTCAATATTTTGAATTGCACTCTAAGCTACACATTAATACAATATAGCACTATAGCCAATTTCAACTTAAATTGCTCTTTTCTAAGCCTAGGCTTGTATTCAATGTACTAGAAGCTCCTTACAGAACAATAGAGCAGATATTTATAGGAGCAATAAATTCTAGTTGTAACTACTTCCCAACGGGTCAATAATAAATGCACAAAAACTAGCCATTAAGGGTTTCGGACGTCCGAGATAAAGATGGTGCATCCGACACAGCGTCCGATCTCAGTATAGTTGGTGAAGGATATCGTTCGGATGGTCGTGCAAGCGTCCGTTTCATCGTCCGGACTGGGTTTCGGACGGTTCTGTTCATCCGAAGCAAGCTTTGTTTGGACAGTTGTATGCGTCCATTGAGGAGCTCAGGATTCTTGATTCTTATCAATCAGACAGAAATATATGTCTGAGGGATATTTCCTCGAACGCACCCGTGTGTCTATTGCAGGTGCATGAAGAAGTTTGCTTTCTGCCTGTCCGTTCGGACGGTGAAATACGTCCGAGTGGATCTGTATCCGACGCTCTTGTACATCCGAGAAAAGTAGCATAGTTTGGACGGTGTAGTGTGTCCAAACGACCTATTTTCAACATAAAAGATAGCAGACCTACACAGCTCATTTTCAGATTTTAGTGCTTATATCATTATCAAAATAAGGTTTGGGAAACATCAATCTCCCCCTTTTTGATGATGACAAACAGTCATTGAATAACCAAACATATCCAGTCATGTATATAAAAAATCAACAAATATGATTAATAGCACAACCAACAATTTTGCATATTCCTACTCTCTCCAAACATATCCAATCATGTATATCAAAAATTAACAGATATGATTAATAGTACAACCAACAATTTTGCATATTCCTACTCCCCCTTTTGACAACATAAAAAAAAACTCCCCCTGAGAAAGTGCACTAAAATAACCAACAATAACAACATCAACATCATCAAAATTAGACCATTACATGATAATGACATCTATTTCAATTCAAAACCAACAATAACAATGTCAACATCTAGTTCAATTCCAAAACCAAAATAATACATAATAGTAATATCAAAATACAGATTAACGATTCAACTCAGAGGAACAGAGAATCTAAGTCGAGTCATATTTCTTCTTAGAGTGTGTTTCGATCTTGCGCTTTTTGGTAGGGGCATCATCGCCAGTAGCTTCACTATCGTCATCTCTATCGTCGCGTCGTTGCATGATAAAATTAAATGTATCGTCAATGTCCTTGTCGTCGCCCTCATCAGCATCAGTAGCACCTTAATCATCAAAGTCCTCGTCGTCGCCCTCACGATCATCCTCTTTTTCAACATTATCATTGTCATCATTTTCGGTAGAGAAGTCAAGGGGGGTACTGTGATTGAATATTTGCAAATTGAACTTGAGCTAAAGCAGACATGCCCAAGCTGAGTGTCTCTTGCAGGATCATCTGACGAGTTTCAAGACACTTTAACTTGCTATTAGTGCGACGTTGGAAGGAGCTCTCTTGAGTGCTCAAGGAACTGAGAAGGCTGCAAATGTGTGAAAGGGAAGGGTCAGAGGAAGAAGGGCGAGGATCATGGATTGGCAGAGGTGTTTGATTGAGAAGGAGGGGAATGGGGAAGTGCCAGACCAGAGGTAGAGGCTTGAGTTTTTGATCTTTCAATATCATAAGCAGCTTTAGTTAACCATTGATCATTAAAAAACTGTAAGCCCTTTCGCTCAATGTAGGCTTTATTGAAGTAGGAAGGGAATTGTTTGTTGCCGCTGAAAGGTACTTCAAGATAATCAAACACTTTTGTGAGAAATTTGCCGAAGGGAATGTTTCAGTAAGTATCGGTGAGAAATAGTTCCCACAAGGAACAGAAAAGATACCCAAAATCGAGAGGAATCCCTTTGAAAACGTAGTAAAATAAGTAAAGTTGCATTTTTCCTGGCTCGGTGCAATGCCCGTCAGTTGGTAACAATAAATTTGTGACAAAAGTGTATAAAATGTTCATTTCAAAGAGTGAGCAAAGTAGTCTTGGCTTCCGAGGCCTGTTTGAAATTGATATTAAAAATTGCTCTGACCTCGTCAATATCAAATCTAGTGTCCAGAGCGGGCTATATATCTTACCAAAGAAAAGAAATAAGAAAATTCGCTCGGGGATGAGACTTCACATTCAAAAATAGTATTTATGATGTTGGAAGAAATTTCAAGATTTGTGTTGTTCACATGAGAAACTAATGTGCGAACAGTGAGGCCTTTTCTAAGATTAGCTGTGAATTGGAGCACCATGTCATGATAAACAGGTAAGTCAATATGAACTAGATGACCCCAATTTTGTTTTTCAAAACAAGATTTGACAATTGGAAGATTAAATTCATCAAAAAGACCTTGGAAAACAGGTCTTTGAACGATGATAGATTTTCTAAGAAGAGATGTATACTGTTTAGATGCTTTGGCATCTATGAATTTTTGGTAGGGATGGATTTGTTGAAACTTGAGAATTAGTTGATGATTCACCTTGCCCTAGAGCTTTTCCTTTTGATTTACGTCCACGAGTTGCTGTTGAAGAGCCTCCATGAGATCAAACCATTGTGAATTGAAAGTATATATAAGAGAAGAAAAAAGTGTGAGCATTTTTGGAAAGTTGGTGGAGATTTGAAGAAATTTGATGGTAGATTGGTGAAATGGAGTGCAATAGGGGTAATGAAAAATTTTGGAATGAAGATTCCTCAAACAATTTGTCAAGAGAATGAAGAAATTGTATGAATTTTGAGGGGAAAGACTTTTCGCCAGAGAAGGGTTCGGGGATTTGGGTGAGTCCGAAAGGGGGAAAGTGAACGATTTTAAGTGAGCAGAGTGATCGTTCGAACGATTTGTATGCGTCTGTTCATGCGTCCGAAAGCTGATGAAAGGATGGCCGAAACTCAAGGCTAGTGCGTCCAATATTTTCTCGGACGATGAAGAGTGTCCGGTAAGATTCTAGTGGCAAAATGAAGAAAGTGAGGAGAATTTGTATGATCATAAGTGTCCGAGAAAGAGAGGAGGTTTTCGGATGATTGAGAGCGTCCGATAGAGAGTGTTGTTCGGACGAACATGTGCGTCCGAAGAAAGAGTTTATGCCGATGTGAACTATGAAATCTACCCAAACGATTTCTGAGATATTCAAAACTATCTAAAACTAAGGGTTTAGTAAAAATGTCAGCCAGTTGATCTAATGTAGACACAAATTCAACACATATTTCTTTTTGCAAACAAGATTTCTAATAAAATGGTGCTTAACATCTAGTTCTAGAGTGCATTATAGGATTTTTTGTGAGATTAATTGCACTAGTGTTGTACACCTAATAGGCACACAATAAAAAACAATGCCAAAATCTTTTAATGTATGTTTCATCCACAGAAGTTGGGCACAACAATTTCCAGTAGCAATGTATTCGTCTTCAGCTGTAGAAAGAGAAATAGAATTTTATTTTTTGCTAAACCAAGACACAAGACAATTACCCAGGAAATGACACATACCACCAGTACTTTTTCTATCAATTTTACACCCAGCAAAGTCAGCATCAGAATAACTAATTAAATCAAAAGTAGAGGATTTTGGGTACCACATACCAAAATCCATTGTGCTCTTTAAGTATCTAAAAATTCTTATTTTTTACAGCCATTAAGTGCGTCTTTAGGGCAATATTGAAATCTAACACATAAACAAACAGCAAACATAATATCTAGTCTGCTAGCCGTTAAATAAAGTAGGCTTCCGATCATACCTCTATAGTGTTTTTCATCAACAGTATTACCTTCTTCATTTTTATCAAGTTTGGTTGAGGTGCTCATAGGTGTACCAAATTGTTTGCAATCTTCCATTCTGAATCGTTTGAGTAGCTCCTTGGTGTACTTGATTTGTGTAATAAACGTCCCTTCCTTTGTTTGGTGAACTTGAAGTCCAAGAAAAAATTGTAACTCTCCCATCATACTCATTTCAAACTCTTTTTGCATCAAGTGTGAGAAATCCTTGCACAAGCTTTCATTAGTTGCTCTAAATATAATATCATCAACGTAAATTTGAACAATTAAAAAACCATTGGAATTTATTTTAGTAAAGTGAGTGGTGTCAACAACACCTCTTTTAAATTCATTTTCAATCAAAAATCCACTTAATATTATCTGTCTTTCATACCAAGCTCTTGGAGCTTGTTTCAAACCATATATGGCTTTAGAGAGTTTGAAAACATGATTATTTTCAAAACCGCGAGGTTGTTCAACGAAAACTTCTTGATCAATAAAACCATTTAAAAAGGAACTTTTGACATCCATTTGAAATAATTTGAAATCATTAAAACATGTATATGCGAGAAACATGCGAATGGATTCTAATCTAGCAACTGGTGCAAAAGTTTCATCAAAGTCAATACCTTCTTCTTGAGTATAACCTTTTGCAACAAGTCTAGCTTTGTTCCTTATGATTTCACCTTTATCATTTAATTTGTTTCTAAAAAGCCATTTTGTTCCAATTACAGGATGAATTGATTGTCTTTCAACTAAGGTCCATATGTTATTTTTCTCAAATTGACTAAGTTCATCTTGCATGGCAATGACCCAAGATTCATTATTTAATGCATCATCTACATGTTTAGGTTCAATGTGAGAAAGTAATGCATAATTACTATGTTATCATCAAAGGTTTATGATATCGAGTTTTTACCCCATCCATAGATCACCTATGATCAAATCTTGAGGGTGACTAGAAACAAATCTCCATGCTTTTTAAAGATCTTTTGGAATATCCTCGTTCTTTTCTTCTTTTTCATCTACTTGATGGTTGTTGACATCATTGCTTGATGTGATCTCTTGATGATCTTCATGGATAGTGAGCTTCTCAAGCTCCTTTTGAATACCTACATCTTCATCTTTACATATATTCTTTGAGATAACATCATTAGCTTCATCAAATGTAACATGTACAACTTCTTCAATCAAAAGCGTTCTTCTATTGTATACTCGGTATGCTTTCTTATCACTAGAATATCCTAGAAAAATTCTTTCATCCAATATTTTGTCAAATTTACCAAGATTTTCTTTGATTTTAAAATAAAACATTTACAACCAAAAACTTTAAAATAGCTCACAACGAATTTTTTATAAAATAAGAGTTCATAAGGAGTTTTGTTTAAAATAGATCCTGTCTCAACAATACTCGATTCATGACATAACAAGCCGTGTTAGTGGTTTCGGCCCAAAAATATTGTGGTAAATCACATTCACTAATCATAGTTCTAGCGGTTTCTTGAAGTGTTCTATTTTTCCTTTCAACAACACCATTTTGTTGAGGAACTCTAACAATCAAAAATTCATGTCAAATACCGTTATGATCACAAAATTCGGGAAAGCCGTCAAATTTAAATTCGGCACCATTGTCACTTCTTAATCAAGTGATCTTCAAATTCAACAAATTTTGAATTTTAGAAAATAATTTTACAAATTTTTCAAAAGATTCATTTTTGTGAACAAGAAATAATACCCAAGTATACCTAGAATAGTCATCCACAATCACACAAGCATATTTACTACCAACAAGACTAGCATGTTGAGTTGGTCCAAACAAGTCTAAGTGCAATAATTCTAAAGGTTTAGTAGTAGACATTCTTTGGTTTAAAGGAAACTTTAACTTGTTTACCAAATTGGCATTATAGTGCATCACAAAGTTTATTTCTAAAAATTTTAGTTTTGGCAAACCTCTTACCAATTCCTTCTTAGCAAGTTTTTCAATTAAATCCATATTAAAATGACAAAGTCTTCTATTCCAAAGCCAAGGATCATCTATGGAAGCGGTAGGACATTTTACATTGCTATTACTAATTTTGTTAAGATGAATCACATAAACATCATTGTGCCTAGCACCCTTAAATAAAACAACATGATTTTTATCAAGAATAAGACATTCATGCTTGGTAAATAACACACATAAACATCATTGTGCCTAGCACCCTTAAATAAAACAACATGATTTTTATCAAGAATAAGACATTCATGCTTGGTAAATAACACATATAAAGTTTATCACAAAGTTGACTTACACTCAATAAATTATAGTTCAAATTATTAACAAGAAGCACATTCTTAATCAAGGTTTCACCATTTTTACCTACATCACCAATGCCGATTGATTTTGCTTTATTGTTATCCCTAAATGTCATACTTTTCCACTATTTTTGGATTTGAGGTTTGTGAAGAAAGAAGCATCACCCTTTATGTGTCTTGAGCATCCACTATCTATGAATCACTTAGCATTGTCGGTGATGTTTAGTACCTACACAACAAATCAATTGATAACTTTTGGTACCCATATTTTCTTGGGTCCATTAGAGTTAGTGAAATTGCTATTAATCCATACGGCTTTCATTCCAAGTTTCTCATTTTTTTTGACATAGCACATATTCTTGACATGTCCATGTTGTTGGCAATACTTACAAATAATATTTTTATTTCCATATAAAGAGGATTTTGATTTTAATATTTTTATTTCCATATAAAAAGGATTTTGATTTTACAAAACATAAGTCATCCCTTCTAAACATGACAAAATTTTTGTTGATCAATACATTTCTATTTCTTTTCAAATCAACAACATTTTCTCTTTTTCTAGTCAAGAGAACATACAAATCATCCAATCTTTACTTCAAGGGGGCTTGTTCTTCCTTGGCCCTTGATTTCACATGCTTTCTTTTCTTCAAGTCACTATTTTCTTGTGATAACCTATTATTTTCATTCACAAGTTAAGAGTTAGCATTCAATAAAGCATTTGATTTCTTTACTAACTCCTTATTTCTAGCATATGATTCCTTTAAGCTATCATGTATTTTTAAAATGAAAGGTTCAAGATCATTATCATCATTAGATTCATTAGAGTCATAGTTAGAATTTACCTCATCATCTCCAATGGCCATAAAGGCCATTTGTGCCGACTCCATTTCCTCTTCAACTTCTTCTTCGGAATTGCAATCATCCCATGTGATTTCAAAGTTGTTGAAGCGGGGCTTTCTACCTTCCTTCTTTTTCTTGGAAAAACACTCATTTGCAAAGTGTCCGGTTTGACCGCATTCAAAACTCTTTTCATTTTGCTTCTTCATTTCTAGCTTAGTCTTCCCTTTGAAATTATTTGAATAGGTAGCTCCATCTCTTCTCATTCTCTGTTTGTTGATCTTAGGTAATGTTTAAGAAATCCTTTGGTGATGAGTGCAAATCTCCTTCATCAAGATTTTCGTCTTCTAGATTGATGGAGCCATTTTCATCTTCTTCTTGAGTGGTCTTTAATGCAATGCTCATTTTTGGTCTTGCTTCTTCATCATCCACCACTTTGGCCTTTAACTTCAATTCATAAGAAGTAAGAGAGTTGATTAGTGATTTAATAGGCAAAGAATTTAAATTCTTAGCCTTCTCTATAGTGATTGTTTTGGTCTCCCATTCTTTGGATAGAGTATTCAAGATTTTTCTATTCTTTTCACCCAAAGAATACTCCTTACCCACGGCTTCAAGATCCTTAATGATGTCATTGAACCTACAATACATTTTGTCAATATTTTCATTTGGTTCCATCTTGAAGGACTCATACTTGGCAACAAGTACGGATTTCTTTTGCTCTCGAACATCATCGCTCCCTTCATGGATTTTCTTCTATTTATCCCAAATTTCATTAACGGAAATGCAGCATAAGACAGTCCTTGACACGAATTGATTCATTAGCATCCAAGGCATTGTATAGGACATTCATAGCTTTCATATTTAAAGTCAAGTTTTCCTTGTCTTGTAGAGTAAGTTCATCCCTTGTCTTTTCTCTTCTTCTATTTGTATGATCATCAATGATGGTAGCTTCAAAGGGACCTTCATTTACAACATACCATAAGTCAATATCAATAGATTGCAAAAATATTTTCATTCTATCTCTCCAACTAATAAACTTTTCCCTATTAAACATAGGGGGCCTAGTGATGGATTTACCCTAAAAAAAATAGAGCATTGTTAGTTGCCATAATAGATCTTTTCTCAAAAGCAATTTAAGCAATAGAATGAGACCAACGCTCTGATACCAATTGTTGGCCCCAAAGCAACCTAAGAGGGGGGAGTGAATTAGGTTTCTTAAAAATTATATAGCAAAATAATCACCAATAAAATCTTTTAAACTATCAAATGGATAAATAGATATAAAGATAATGAAGCTTATGAAGGATATAAAAGGTAATGAGAGAAATTAAACAAGCAACACTACCAACCTACCAAGGTTGAAGTGTTAATCCACTAGAATGCTTCACAAAATTGGTGAGTCAATAATCTTCTAATGTACACAAAGTAGGACAATCCTTGCTTACACTAATTCACTTTAGTTGAGCCAAGGATTTCACTCTTAACCTCACTTTAGTACAAGATTATCACTCCACTTAATATTTTGAATTGCACTCTAAGCTACACACTAATACAATATAGCACTATGGCCAATTTCAACTTAAATTGCTCTTTTCTAAGGCTTGTATTCAATGTACTAGATGCTCCTTACAGAACAATAGAGCAGGTATTTATAGGAGCAATAAATTCTGGTTGTAACAACTTCCCAATGGCTCAATAATAAACGCACAAAAACTAGCCGTTAAGGGTTACGGACGTCCAAGATAAAGATGGTACGTCCGACCCAGCATCCAATCTCATTATAGTTGGTGAAGGATGTCGTTCGGACATTTGGCCGTGCATGCATCCGTTTCATTGTCCGGACTGGGTTTCAAATGGTCCTGTTCGTTCAAAGCAAACTTTATTCGAACAGTTGTATGTGTCCGTTGAGGAGCTTAAGATTCTTGATTCTTATCAATCGGACGGAAATATATGTTCGAGGGATATTTCCTCAAACGTGCCTGTGCGTCCGTTGCAGGTGCATGAAGAAGTTTACTTTTGCCTGTCCGTTCGGAAGGTGAAATGCGACCAAGCGAATCTGTATCGGACGCTCTTGTTTGTCTGAGAAAGGTAGCGTAGTTCGGACAGTGTATTGCCTCCGAACGACCTGTTTCCAGCAGAAAAGATATCAAACATGCATAAGTTGTTTTCAGAGTTTAGTGCTTATGTCATCATCAAAATAAGGTTTGGGAAACATCAAAAGGCATATGTGGAAATGCTTGAAGAAAAACAAAAGCACAAACTATCGAAGGAAAGCCACAATATCATATAAACGAAGGAGAGGCATAACTTAGGTGAAGTGTGACCTGGTACAAAGAAAGGCCCCAACTCAAAGCCAAGCAACAAACACAAGAAAAGTAAGTAATAAGGGAAAAAAGTAACATAATACTAGCCGAAAATAGAGCCCGTACATATAAGAGACTCGAGCTCTAAGTCTCAAAAAAAAGGTAAAATAGCAAAGCAAAAGACTAAACTAAGCTTTTCCATCCTCAGGGGGAACCCCCGAAGGGCTAGGATAAAGAGGGGTAGAAGGAACACGGCCTTGAAGCACGTCTTCAATATCCAATCTTGGATACTTATTCTTCACATAGGACAAGGCCCCATCATAACCCTCGTCAAAATACCTCATGCTATGGTCTTCTACCAAATCCTCAAATTCAGGGTTAGCACGATAGTCTACTAAATGCTTTTCCATGCGATATTGGGAGTCTTGAGAATCAAGGAACTCAAGGATTGTAGAATCTCTACTCTTCTTTTTTGTGGATTTAAGCTCCTCTTTGTGCAACATGCCAAGTTTCTTTAACTCACTCTTACAATCTAGTTGCAATTATGAGATGTTTGAATCTCATTATTCTCATTTTTATGAGAAGCTTGGAGTTCTTGGTTCTCTTTAGACTCAATTTGGCGATATCTTGGAGGCTCTCTTGATTGTGTTTAGATTGGGCACACATAGCTTGGAAGTGTTTTTCTTTCGCTTCTTCTGACTTTTTAAGCTTAGCCTCCAAAGCTAAAATTTGAGAAAGATGATATTCTTGAGCTTTGTTCAAGTGGTAGTAAAGATCGCCAATCTAAAAATCATGAGGAGAAAACAATGTTATCCATAAGTATAATAAAAATACTTGGTCATTTTTATGAAAAGAAGAAGGAGCAATTTACTTGAGCGATATGTTTAAACATGGCATCAGCATCGGCGACACAAGTAGAGCTCAAGGATTTCCCAACTCTCTTCTTCCGTGAGTTGGGCAATGCTAGTGCCTCCACCAATGGGCGACTTGACTTCTTCCAAGGAGAAATCCTCATAGACTTCCCAAGGAGTATAGATCATGCGAGAAGAGCACAGTAGAGCCCTCAACCCGATAGTTTGCTTGTTCTTGAGACGGATTTGAATCGAGAACTAATGGGTTTGAAAGTTCTTGAGTAGAAACCTCATCTTGAGCTAATGGTGTCGAAGTAGCCTCTTTGGTAGGTGTCACTTTCTTTTTAGGTGAAGACGGCGCAATAGCTTTTTGTGCAGACCTCTTTGGCCCCAAGATCCCAAAGGTAGATGTCTTGGAAGCTTGAGATGAGCCTTCATGCCTTGCTTGTCTTCTCTTCAAAGCGCGCTCACAAATGGTATCTTTCAAGGCATCCACTACAAGATCAAGAAGAACAAGTTAAGCTCAGGTGGAGTATTAAAACAAGATGAAGATGAGTAAAATTTTGTGTGAAAAAATGCTAATTAAAGTGCATATGCATGGCAACCTTGAGGGATAAAAGGATCAAGATTAACCGGGCTCAACCCCGCCAATACCAACACTTGTTCATTAACCACTTTTTGCCTAGCAAGTGGTTCGGCCTCCATATGAGCATAGCAAGATTCCCACTCTCACGCCCACTAAGAGGAGAAAGTTTGTTGATCTTTGTAACCTTTAAATTATAGCTCCACGTGGAAAAATTCCATTCGGGCAACCTTTGGATAAAAAAGTAATGACTTCTCCAATCAACTAGCTTGGAATGAGCTTCTTCGGCCAAATTTTTGTTAGACCGCCAACTAAAGGTGTACCCCACTCCGCTCAACGCAAGTCGAAAAAACTCCTTAAAGGTACCTATTGAAGGTTTTACCCCAAGAGCGGTACAAGTGATCAAATATGCATTGATGTGGCAAATGGATTTGGCATGTAATTGTCCAAACCCACTTGGTAATGCTCCAACATCTTGTGGAAACAACAGTAATGGGAATCTCAATCCCGCTTCTAGTTGCGCCAAATATACAGACACATATCCGGAAGAATTTATGTAAGGTCTGTGGTCGAGAGGAGGAACCTGCACCTTGTAAAAATTAGGAATGTGATATGTCTCTATCCATTCCTCCTAATCAACTCCAAATCGACAAGCGAACGAGACAATTGAGAGTACACATATACGGGGTCATTAATATCATCCTTAACTTTCTTTTTTTCTTCATGCTTAGTAGAACCTTTATTCTTTTTCCTCTTGGATAGAAGGACGAATCATAACCTCTTCACTAGAAGGCTCATGCTCATGTTGAGATAAGTCCTCTTCATTAGTGTTTTCCCTGCTCAAGGTGTTGCCCTCTAACCCGATGTACTTGAGGGAGTCCTGATGACACAATTGTAAATAAACCAGTAGTTCTACTCATATTCACCCTCACCTTAGAAGATGAAGAGCCACCAATCAAGAGTCTATCCGCAAACATACTTTGCCAAAATTTTCTTGGTTTTGATCTCATATCAAGGTCATCTTGAAGAAAATTAAAGTCAAAAGGTTCACGCAATAGGCTAACTACCTTACTTGGGATTTCACGCAACTCACCGAATACATGTTCAAGGATATCCTCCACCTCATTCGAACATCCTTCCTTCCTATTAAGTAGAAAGTTCCCCACAAGCATTAGCCATATCGATAGTGTTGCATGACTTGTCAATATCTCTTCCTTGTGCACAATCAATTTCAACACCAATAGCAACCCCATGAGAATTTAAGTTGTCATCAATAGCACCACCCAAATTTTGGATACCATACGCCCTCTTTTGTGCTAACTTTGGTATTTCATTCAAATCATCAATGTCACACCCTCGGGTACAATCAAATTCGCCATCATCATTAACTAAGTCTTTGGTGTCCAAATCAAATGAATGAGTTTTTCTACATCATGAAGAGATTTTTTCTTAACATGAACTCCCTTACCTCTTTTACATATGTTCTCGGCGGGCAAGCCCGCAACCATGCTCACTTCAATTCCTTTGTCGACGAAATTTTCCCTCCCACAGAAAAACAAGATATACCAACCACATCACTATCCTTCTGAACCCTGTGGAACTGAGTCACAGCAGATAATATATCCTTTTTTTGCAAAATTGTGGCTATAATATGACTATTGTAAGGTTTAGGGATTTCCATGGCTAGGGTGGCAATACAATCGGCTGCCGTGTCTAGTCCATCCACATGGACAGTTGCTACGTGGTTTTCCCCCAAACCAGTAGCTATAAGGCATTGGATTTCAGCTTCATTAACAGCATCATCATCATCGAACTTTTGAATAACATCCATGTCAACAGCAACCTTTTAAGTAGCTACAAAGACAGGATGTTGAAGAAAAGAGGCAGCAGATTTTGGAGCTGCACAAGCTGCTGCTGCACTTTCTTTTCCATGACGAGCAGCTGCGATATCTCCACATTTAGCGACTAGATCAACCTCCTTGGTGACGAGGAAAATGGCAGCAGCTATTGTATCTTGTCTCTCCACTTTCCAGCCGTGTCAAATTTTGAGGAAAGAAGAGCTGTTTCTCGAGAGGATGCAGCTTCATCAAACAATCGAGCAGCTGCAATGGTGCAATTGGATTTTTCTTGGGCATCAACAGCTTCGATGACGAGCTCCTGATTAGAGCAATATTAGCTGAAAAAGAGAGGGCGGCCTTAAAAAGAGGATTGTCGAGTACACTAGTTTCCAGAGCAACTGTTTCCATAACATCGGTGGTCTTCGCAGTAACTCCACCTGCTTGTGAGCTTAAGGCGAGACGATAAGGATCCAAAGAAGTTCCTCCATATTCTTAAGAGGTTAAGCCACCTCCTTGTGCAGCTTTAATACCCCCCCTCATGGTCAAGCTTAGCAATTGCCAATTCGTCTCTTTGAGCAATCCCAGATGCATATTCCTGAAGAGCAGTAACATCGACGGTAGGCATATGGGCAGTAAAGACGATGACAGCATTTTCTTGAAAAGCAGTGGTGCCGATGGTGAACTCCATGGTAGCAACAACTTCAATCTTGCAGTCACCATGCAGCTTTGTGGGAGTAGTTTGAGCTGTTAACAGGTCCACCTTTGTAGGAGTTGAAGATTTATGAGCAGCTGCAGGAGCAACATTTGTTACGGCATCTCTTGGAGCAGCGAATATTACATCTAGATCCGTGTCTTGTTCACCCGTGTAAGCTGCTGCTACATTTTCTCGGCAATGGGAAGGATCACATATTGAAGCTACTACTCCTACCTTGTGCAAAATGAGGAACTCGGATAGGGATTTGAAGAAGAGAGTATAGTCGAGGGGTTTATTCCCAAAAACCCATCATTTACCATAGCTATCATTTGTTTCCGTTGAAGATCGAGGTGACTTGATGATATTGTTCTGGTTGAAGAATGGTTTATAGTTGTGGTTTCAGCCAAAGAAATCCTTGCAGCCTCACCAACATCCCTTTTCTTTTCTTCCTTTCCCCTTTAATTCTTTCTTTACTTTCCTTCTTCCTTTTTCCTTTTTCATCTCTTTCTTTCATTTTTTCCATGACCATTTTTCAAGCCAAGGAAATTCTTATCAAGATAGAGGTCACCCAAATTTATGATATATCCATTATATTTATCCTCACTTTCGGTTTTGAATCACAAAAAAATGGTAATGAGTGTTATGCAAACAAGGGATGTTTGACAAAATGCCCAAGAGGAAAATAAAGAGAGAGAGAAATAAAAAAGAAGTACAAAGTGTACTTACATGATCTAAGACTTGAGAAAAATGCAAGATAATCTTGAAATCTTGTATGTAAGTTTGGGTTTTGGATTTAATGGGTAAGAGTCAAATGTTGAAGTTTGGGTGTAGTGAATTAATGATGGAGGGTTTTTAGGTAGGCGGTAAAATGTTAAGTACAAGGGACAGTGTGGAGTGACTAAGGGTGGAGGATTGAGGATTGAGGGTTGAGTGTTGGGTTTTGGCATAAGAAGGAAGTGATAAGGGTGGAGGGTTGAGGGTTGAGTGTTGGGTTTTGGCATAAGAGTTGAGTGTTAAGGATTGAGTGTTGGGGTAGGGGTGGAGTGTTGAGTATTGGTGTAAAGGTAGAGTTTTGAGTAAAAATTATTATTTTGATATACTAAGTACAAGTATCACCAATGCTCAAAAATGAGCAAATGAGTATCACTACTCAATTTATTTGGAGGAAGTATGCAAGTACTAAAAGGGTTGGGGGTCAATCTTTCTCCCCAAGAATAAAATTCAAATTTTTGAATTTTTAGTAACGGCCAAAATCTTATTAAATCCAGTCAAACCCTTAATAGCTTCGGCTAAAAAAAAATTTTCGACTCCATTCAAGACGTAAGTCAGAGATTATTATATTACTCTCAACCCCTGCAAACTCGATTTGAGAGTGGGGCAAATGATGATGCCTAAAAATACCATCCAATGAGTCGCGGACACATGGCCTGTCAGTCACAACTGTCAAATGTACGGGAGGATATTTTGATAATTTTTATTTAAAAACAAGGCATGAAGATTTTCAATAAATTCAAGGGACTCATGAGCCCAATAATTATTTCTAAACCCATGAACCAATCAAACGCATCCTAGAAGAATATAAATAGTTAGTTGGAAGATAAACAAAGGATTCTGGAATTTCATTCTCTCAACCATAGTTATTAAACCTAGCCCGGGAAGGAACCCGGCAAGAGAGTTGTAGATTAACTTATTGGTTCAACCAGTTGGTCACTAAAATATATATATTTTTATAAATATATAATATAATTTCAAAGTATTAAATACAAGAAATATGGTGAAAACATTGAGAAAAATGTTCTATCAAATTTTTATTTATTGTAAATGAATTTAGATCTTTAAAAACTATGAAAATGATAGTTAATTAAAACTTCTTATTCATAGTTAATTATAACTTCTTATACATATTTAGTTATAAAATTAGTTATTATAAGATAAATAATAGATTAAAATAACTCACAAGAAATTATATTTTTATTATTTCTTACAGAGTTAATTTGTAATAATAGTTCATTTAACAGTAGTAAAATATTGAGAATAAATACTAGTAAATGTTATGGGTGCATTTCTTGTCCTAAAGAAATATAACATTAGTGAATGATTTTGAAAATTCTTTTATTAAAACAAAATAATAAATGAATTATCCTTAAGAATGTCATATTACTATGTTACCAAAGTGGACTAGAAGAGTTTAATTGATGTATATGGAAAAATTTAATAGAATAAAATAATTAATGACTTAAAATTCAATAACTTGGAAAGTAGCCTGGTGGTGCAGCCCTCATTTCCTTTCCAAGTGGTCCTAGGTTCCAAAAATTTTCCTCCAGCTCACAAATCCCTTGTCTGATTCAACTGGCCGGATTCCCAATTATTTCGGTTAAATCGCCGGATCCCTTGTCTGATTCAACTGACCGGATTCCTAGTTATTTCGGTTAAATTTCCATATCGTTGAAAAATTTTCCTCCAACTCACAAGTCCCCGGGAAATATAGCCCCATTGTTCTTTTATTGTCACAGATTGTCAGTTATCGCCACGTAGATTCGACGCGCGTTAATACCTTTGTTTGGGAATATTTTTATAATTAGATTTTAGATTTTAATTTTTATATTTTGGTGCGAAGATTTTATTTTTATTATTAGATTTTAGACTTTAATTTTTATATTTTGGTACGAAGAATTTTCACTTCACGCATCTACACATACCACTCTCTTTATATTATATTGTTAATAACAAAATATTGTGAAGAAATGTTCAGCAATTTGTGAAAATTCCATAATATACATAAACTTAAATATCTAGAAACTAAGTTTTGAGTCGAATATCGGTCATATGATATGTTGTGACATTAATACCCGCTTAATCGACATTGTCATCATGAAACTCAAATCCATAAGCCTAATAAACAAGGAATTCAAATCCATAAATGTTTTCTCTAAAAAACCAAAAACTGCAAAATTGTTTGAAGATATTTTTGCAACAGAAAAAAAAAAAAACCCTGTAATAGCACAACTTCCCTTCTCAAACTGCATAGTACTTCCCTTCTCAAACTCCAACTATGGCTACGCTCAAATATTATCCCACCATTCATTCTTCCACTTCTTCTTCTTTCCCTCTGCTTTACACTCACCATTCCTCAACCCCTAAACTCTTCAAAATCACAAGATTGCCCCATATCATCTTAAGACCCATTTCATCCTTTCCTCCGCCCCTTCTTCCCCAATTCCTCATTCTTCAACTTCTCCAATTTTCCTGCCATTTCTTCAAGAAAACCCAAACCCACAAACCCAGCAAATCCCAGAGGAAGAACCCTCATCAAAAGATGAAAACTTTGACTCAAAAACCAACAAAGATGATCCAATTCTCAACTTCTTCAAGTCCCAAACTTCCAACCCGGACCCGGACCCTGGTAAAGAAGGCAAATTTTCCCTCCAGAAAAACAGAAAATCCTCCTGGCACCTAGCTTTTGAAGCTGATAATTCACCTCAAGATGGAGAGGAAGTTGAAAATTTTCATCTGGGTTCTGCTCTAATTGATCAAAAATCAACTAATTCTAGTGCAGCAAAAGTAGGTGGGGTGGTGGGGGAAATATTGGAAAAGGCGAGGACTTTACCGGAAAACTCAACTTTAGGTGAGGTTTTGGGAGGGTTTAAGGGGAAAGTGAGCGAGAAAGATTGTTGGGAGATATTGGGATTGATGGTCTAGAACGGTGAAGAGGGACTAATAATGGGTTGCTTGTATTTTTTTGAATGGATGAGGTTGAATGAGCCTTCATTGGTTTCTCCTAGAGCTTGTACGATTCTGTTTCCAAGTTTGGGGAGAGCAGGAATGGGTGATGAGATAATGGTGTTGTTCAGGAACATGCCTAATGAGAAAAGATACAGAGATGTTCATGTTTATAATGCTGCAATCTCTGGGCTTTTGAGCTCTAGGAGGTATTGTTTTTACCCTTAAAATGTGGTAGAACTTAATTTTATTTCTGTTTTCGGTTGGTTTTTGTATTGATTCTTGAATTGATTATGACTTTAATGCGTTTGTTGGTGATTCAATTCCATGGTTTTAATAGGGATCTTTCATCAGCTTGAATATTGAAACTCTCTTGTGGGATGTTTACAATGTGTTTATGGTAATACTAGGTTATTTTTCGCAAGTTTGAGGTTTTCGTTGTTGGATATAGTCCTTTTGACAGCCTTTGTTGTTTTTTGGTAAACATGTTATAAAGAAGGTTCTATGGTGGTGTGGATTGTGTGTTTTTATCATCAAAACTGCATTATTGTGCTTGATCAATGAGCCAATTTGGCAGTTCTTGCTATATGCACATTCTCTTTCATATTTATTGGATGTTAAAATGTCTATTCTCTCCATTTTGCTCTTAGTATATCTAGCCATACACTCAACGTGAGGTTAATTATCCTAGTGTTTAATTAGATTCTACTTTTAAGGTATGATGATGCTTGGAAATTGTACGAGTCAATGGAAATGAATAATGTCAAACCAGATCATGTGACGTGCTCTATTATGATTACAATTATGAGGGAAAAGGGCAACAGTGCCAAAGATGCGTGGGAGTTCGTTGAAAAGATGAACAGCAAAGGAGACAAGTGGAGTGTGGAAGTCTTGGGTGCTTTAGTTAAATCCTTTTGTGAGGAGGAACTGAAGAATGAAGCGCTAATTATCCAATCAGAAATGGAGAGAAGAGGAATTTCATCCAAAGATGCCATTGTGTATAATACAATTATGGATGCGTATTGTAAATCAAACCAGATTGAAGAAGCTGAAGGCCTTTTTGCTGAGATGAAGGCTAAAGGAATTTTACCTAGTGCTGCTAGTTACAACATTTTAATGGATGCTTATAGCAGGAGAATGCAGCCAGAAATTGTTGAGAAACTAATGCTTGAGATGAAAAGTGTGGGCTTGAAGCCCAATGACAAATCATATACATGTTTAATCAGTGCCTATGGAAGGCAGAAGAAAATGAGTGACATGGCTGCAGATGCATTCTTGAGGATGAAAAAGGTTGGCTTAAGTCCAACTTCATATTCTTATACAGCTCTCATTCATGCCTATTCTGTAAATGGCTGGCATGAGAAAGCCTATATGGCTTTTGAGAGTATGCAGAAGGAGGGAATAAAACCATCCATAGTAACCTATACTGCTCTACTTGATGCATTTAGACGTGCTGGGGACACCCAAATGCTGATGGAGATTTGGAAGTCTCATGATGATAAGAGAGAAAATTAATGGCACACGGGTGACATTTAACATTCTTCTGGATGGATTTGCTAAACAAGGACACTATGTTGAAGCAAGAGATGTAATATATGAATTCAGAAAGATTGGGTTGGAACCAACATTAATGACATATAATATGTTGATCAATGCATATGCAAGGGGAGGACAGGAATCAAAATTGCCACAGCTTCTGAAGGAGATGGCTGCATTGCAACTAAAACCTGATTCTGTTACTTATTCTACAATGATATATGCTTATCTCCGTGTCCGAGATTTTAGAAGGGCCTTTTTTTATCACAAGGAGATGGTGAGAAGTGGGCAAGTACCAGATGCCAAATCATATGAGAAGCTCAGGGCAATTTTGGATGCGAAGGCAAAAATAAAGAATAGGAAGGATAAGAGTGCTCTTATGGGTATTATTAAGAGCAGCATGGGCTTGATGAAACAGAAGAAAAAAGGGAAAAAAGATGAGTTTTGGAAAAATAAAAAGATCAAATCATCAAGAATGCATGGACCAACTAAGGCTGGAAGCTGAACTTTTGGTCTCGATCTTTGCTTTTTGATTGGAGTTCTTTTAATTGATTAGCTCCTTAATCAGTTCCTGCATTGCTAGGTAACCTCCAAAAATACATCTCATTAGAAGGTTTTGCTTGATATCTGCTACACTTGGAGCAGAATGACATATAGAGATATTAGATTGGAGCCAGCCGAAATCTTGGTCAATGCTGAGTTGCAGAGTGTACTTTGTAACTGAAGGAATGACAATTGTAACAGCAAAAATTTACTCTTTATGTGAATACAACTTCAATAAAGGTAGTGTGAAGCCAAGACCACCTATCAATATTGTTATGCTGTCTCTGAGAACTGCTGAAGGCATGGATTTGAATCTTTCGAGGTCTATAAGCCTCGTTGAAAGTGGGCACCTAACATTCTTAAATGAGCAGAGGACAAGTATGGCAGGTGATGGAGTTTAGCTGCTTGCTATCTGGAGATGTAACACTATATGGCCTTCTTCAGCCGAGTCATCCAGACTAATTGCTCCTATCAAGCGAGTTTATATATCCCACATGTTACAGTCGTACTAGTTCATAGTCCCAGTTAGCTTTGTCTAGTGCTTGATTGTGTTTGAGCCCATTTGACCACCAGTTATAACACTACTATGTAGGCAGATTCTGCTTCCTGAAAAAATATCAATTTTCTTGAATTACAGTTGCAAGATTTAAGGTTTTCGTTTACCTATTTGTTTTTTCAAGGTTAAATAAATATGTCTCGAGTCACGCGGTAGGCATATTCATGACATTGTATTTAACTTGACTTCACGTTTCGGAAAAAACAAACAAAATTTATACTTAATTATTTTGGGGTTAATCTTTGTATAAAATTTTTCACACTATAGAGTGTAGATACGTGTCACGTTCATAAATATAATATTTGAAAATTAAAAAATAATTATATGATATGCATCTACAATTGATAGTGTAACATATTTTCTATACCGTGGAATGGAATGTAGCAAAGATTAATCTGATTTATATTTGTTTTTTCTGTCTTGTTAAGTTTTGTGGCCCATTTGTATCAAATAAACAAATTGATAGCCATTAATTTTCTATCTTCAATGAAAATAGGAACAAAAGGAAGGTATTGATTAAAGGATTCTGATTTATACGCAAAATTATATCCCTCCTGATTTCCTTTCTTAAAATATTTCCAACTATCATAATTACTACTACCCTGCACTAGAGATTTTCCTTTTTAAACTATTGCAAAGGATTCTAAAACTACTAACATGTCCTTAATTAGACTAATTAATTTAGGAACAAAATAAAATTGTAATCTTTTCCATATCTCCACCCACTTTAATATATTATATATCCCTTGATTAGGTTGAATCTTGTGTATTTTTTCTCCTAATAAATAGCTTACAAGAAGCACCAATTGAATTAAGCCAAAAACTATGGAGTGGGAAAAACATCAACAAGAACTCCAACAACAGCCCCCTCAACTACAAACTTGAGGGACCAAATAACACTGGAGACTTGTTCTTCAAAGTGATGACTGATGAACAAATGGAAATTCTTCGAAGACAAATTGGTGCATATGCTACAATTTGTGAACAACTAGAAGATTTGTACAGATCCCTCACTACACAGAATGACCCTTCTTGTAATTCCATGCTAAGAAACAATCCATATTGTTGTACCCCTTTAATGACAACATCTTCTTATTTGGGGCATAATCATAAACTTCCACGAAGACAACGTTGGAATCCAACAGCACAACAGCTTCAGATTCTTGAACATATTTTCGATCAAGGGAACGAAACTCCATCAAAGGAGAAGGTAAAAGACATAACATCTGAGTTAGCGAAACATGGCCAGATTGCTGAAACAAACGTCTACAATTGGTTCCAAAATCATCGTGCTCGGATGAAAAAGAAGCAATTGGTGGAAACTCATGAAACAAAGGTTGCTGAATCGGTAGAAAAGATTGTTATTCAATCACCCAAGAAGAGGAGGAGAAATGCAGCATCCAATGTTACCTATAGAGGAATTTCACGGAAGGATGTTATCAAAAGCTAAAGTCAATGATGATCACTTAATTGAAGATATGGCAGTGAATTCAGACTGTTATAGCACTTACATGAATATTCATGCTGAAAATTACAACATCAAAAATTAATAACCATTACTATATAATGTCCCTAACTAATAGTTTTCAAGTTCCTTCTTTGATCCCATAAAAAGTGGTGGATTTGAATTAAAAAAATTGTAGTTTTGGATTTTGGACTTCGTTAGTACATGATATAATAATTTCTTCTATTGCTTTGTTCAATTTTTCGTTTGATCTCATCCTCAATTATTTAGTCTATCCATTATGTTGCTAGTGTCGTATTCTTTTTATTTAGTTCCTCTTCACACTTCAATTCTAAGTGATGTAGAATTGTATATGCTATATACTGTGTTATTTCATACATATGTCTACGCAAAAGTAGACAACGTGCGTATTAGGTGATAAAGAGTGACACTTTTCTTATGACAAATTAGTTATGGATTCTGAGTGAATTCTTTTTTTAAATGCCTATGAAGAAGTTGGGCACGGTTTCGCCCTCGACTTATCATGCACCAAAGCCATCCAAGAAAGTTTCAAAAAATGAAATTTATTACGAACAAAACTAAAGGAATGCTGCTAGATTGTCTAACACTCATTAACTATTAAAAAAACCAATAATTAATAAAACAACAGCCATCCGAACAGTAGGAATATCAAATATTTTAGAGTTTGATACAATACAAATATTTAAAGTATAATGAAATAATTTTCTTAGGAGACGATAGAATTCCTCGTAACGAAAAAGTTTACTAAAGTGATGATGATGGTCCTCGTTGATATTCCGGATGATCAAATTTATCATCTGCTGCTGATGGCTTCTTCACTATCGTAGATTCATAGTATCATCAGCAGTACTAGCACACGAAACACTGTGTACTTGTCTCGCCACCAACTTTACTACTCATCTTCTTCCCAGCAGACACTGTTGTTCCTCTTCCTCTCCGTTTGGTAGTTTCACAAAGGCTAAACACAACTCCCCACAATTGCACAAATCCTAACCGCCCACAATTGCAGAATATCACCTCCTCAAAGATCATTATTACTAACAACCAATCGATAATCTCCCTTCAACACAAAAGATACGCTACAACTGCCCGTCTTCTTCTTCATCTCCCATCTCGAAAGGCTCACATTTCTACTTTCCCCAACGGCTCGATAATATCCATCGACTTGGTATTGCAACGCTCTCTATCTTTTTTCTTCAAGAATTCCACCCCCTCGTTTTCAAGAAAATCGTTCCACCTTCTTTGTCGGGATCGAGAAGTGATTCTGTTGGCTATCAATAGCAGCCGTACTTGGCTCCTTTTGTATACTAAAATCTCCTTGCCTTCAACGACTCCTTCTTTGGCTTCAGCTTTCATCAGAATCCCATTCTTGATTTCTTCAGGCAAATCAGGTGGTGGATTTGGACCGCGACTTTCAGCAATATTGTTTTCTTGATTTCTTATTCTTTTTGTTGCCAATTGTTAGTATATATGAGTATTTCAAAAGAGTTTTTATCTCACATTAGAAAATCTATTAAATCTTATATTACTTTATACTGATTGACACTTCAGTGGGCATGTGATGACAAGAAAGCCAGTGGTGGGCTCGCGCACATGGGAGGAGGGCCGAGTTGAGCTGATCCAAGTTCAAACTGACATATTTGCCCCCTGTCCTTGCGTGGGTTAGATGCACAAAATTTTACTTGGTCTGCCCTGATTACCAAGTCTTCTCAACGTTCCCCTCAACGTTCATCTCTTGGTTAATTGAGCCCTCAACGTTCATCTCCTGGTTAATAGACCAGAAAATTTTAACGTTCCCCTCAACGTTTATCTCCTGATAAGTAGGCTAGAAAACTTTAACTTTCTAAAAATTATCCAATAAATACTGCCCTTCAACAGTTGCTTCAGTACGCCAATTGCTTCTCAATCTTCCTCACTTTCTCTGCTTAGTTGCAAGTTCTGTAATTCACTACTGCTATTCTTGCTCTCTCCATTTCACGGAGGAAGGCTTGTTTAATCCTGTGGAAATATTTCAATTCTGCTGGAATAATTTCTTTAGGACAGTGCACCTCCTTGCACGACTCAAGTACTTTGATGCCGTATCTTCTTCTAATGGAAATGACTTTCAAACTTTTATCGTTGATAATGATCCTTTAACTTATTTTGATGTCTTATCTTCTTCTAATGCAAAATTATGGAAAGAAGCAATAATGGCTGAAATTGACTTTATTATAAAAAAATAAAGCTTGAATTTTGGTTGATTTACTGCCTGGTGCAAAACTTATTGGTTGTAAGTGAATTTTCAAAAGAAAACTTAATCCTAATAATTCCGTATATAAATATAAAGCTCGATTAGAAGCAAAAGAATTTTTTCAAAAACAAAATATTAATTATTTTGATACGTTTGCTCCAGTAACTAGAATTTCTTCTATTCGAATTTTATTTTCCTTAACTTCCACTTATAGACTCATTGTTCATCAAATGGATGTCAAAACGATGTTTTTAAATGGTGATTTAGAAGAAGATATTTATATGGTTTAACCTGAGGGATGTGTTGTTTCTAGACAAGAAAATAAAGTTTGTAAATTAATTGAATCTTTTTATGGCCTTCAACAATCTCTTAAATAGTGTCATGAGAAATTTGATCAAATCTTAATGAGAGACAGGTTTTCTTCTGTTGAAGTGGATAAATGTGTTTATACTAAAGTTGTTAACAGTGATTATGTGATAATCAGCTTATATGTTGATGACATTCTTATATTTGGTACGAGTTGTACAAAATACTAAATATTTTTTATCCTCTAACTTTTATATGAAAGATTTGGGTTAAGCGAATATGATATTAGGTGTTAAAGTCAAAAGGAGAGGAGATAGTATTATGTTGTCACAGGAACATTATGTAGAAAGACTTCTTAAGAAGTTTAAAATTTTTGATGTGACACCTGTGAGCATTCCTTATGACTGTGATAACATCTTGATCAGACATTGCTAACACACAATTGAAAAAGAATCGTGGTGACCCAGTTGCTCAGTCTAAATATGTTTAGATTATTGAGAGTCTGATACATTGAATGAATTTTACAAGATCTGCTATAGCTTATACTGTGTGTAGACAAAGTAGATATACTCAAAATCCCAATTTGGAGCATTGGTCTGCATTAGTTAGACTAATAAAATACTTGAGAGGTACCATGAATTATGGTATCTTTTATAGTGAATTTCTCATTGTTTTAGAAGGTTATAGTGATACAAACTGGATCACCAATTCAGATGAGACAAAATCCACTAGTGGTTACGTGTTCACTCGTGGTAACAGTGCAATAGTATAGCAATCAGCCAAACAAACGATCATTGCAAAATCAACTATAGAATCAAAGTTTGTAGATCTGGAGTTAGCTAGTTCTGAGGCTGATTGGGTAAGAAATTTCTAAACTAATATTCTTTTAACTAAGGATTTGTTGCCTCCTATATCCATACACTGTGATTTTTTGTCAAGCGGCAATTGCGATTGCCAAGAATAAATCTTATGATTATAAAAGTCGACACATGAAGTTAAGACATGATGTCGTAAAACAACTATTCAGAGATGAAATAATTTCGATTGATTATGTGAAGTCAGAAGTGAATTTGGCCGATCCTCTGACTAAACTTGTAGGAAGAAAATTGATTCTTCAAACCTCAAAAGAAATGGAACTTAGGCCAACAAGATGTCAATAATGATGGTAAGCCAACCTATGTGATTGGAGATCCCATGAAATAGGTTTATATGGGTAATAACAAATCAATATTGACACTGAAACACTTCAAGTTGAGTCCCTTCCAAGATGAGTGTTTTGATTGCTATAGTTTGTGAGGATGAATTAAAACTCTTAATGAATTCATATTCCTTAAAGATGGTGTATTTAAAACAGTATACACTGAATGAATTCACCTATATGAGAGTAGAGTAGGACCGCTCCTATAAGATTTTGGCCAAATATTTAGAGCTCTCTTTATGAACAAAATAGTCACGCGCACGACCTTTTTGCGCAAAAACGCGTTGAATAGCAAAATTGTGGGTTAGCAATATGATTGATGAAATTTCCGACGTACAAGAAGGATTGTTGGTTCATAGAAATGTTATATTTCACTAATGGTTCTGTAAGCCATGTTTTATCAATCTAAGTTTGGTTCATAATCCAAAAGATACCAAACTGAGATGTTTGCATCCATACAGATCCAACAAATCTTTAGTCTTTTTATTCAAAATTCTTTTAAAATATGTAGAGGATTGTTAGTATAAATGAGTATTTCAAAAAAGTTTTTATCCCACATTGAAAAATCTATTGAACCTTATATTATTTTATATTGATTGACACTTTAATGGGCTTGTGAGGACAAGAAAAATAGTGGTGGGCTCGCGCGAATGTGAGGAGGGCCGAGTTGGGTTGATTCAAGTTCAAACTGGCGGATTTGCCTCCCTACGCGTGGGTTAGATGTGGCCTAGTCCAATTTATACATTTTTTTTTAATTTGGGCTCACTAAACGCAAATTTTAGTTTTACTAAAATTATTGTGCTTATAAACTTACCTTTTGGATAGAATTTTAATCAAGATAGAATTTTACTTGGTCAGCCCTGATTACCAGGTCTTCTCAACGTTCATCTCCTGATTAATAGACCAAAAAATTTTAACGTTTCCCTCAATGTTTATCTCTTGATAAGTAGGATAGAAAATTTTAACATTCTAAAAATTATCCTATAAATACAGCCCTTCAGCAGTTACTTCAGTATGCCAATTACTTCTCAATCTTCCTCACTTTCTCTGCTCAATTGCTGGTTATGTAATTCTCTATTGATGTTCCTGCTCCCTCCACTTCACGGAGAAAGTCTTGTTTAATCCTGTGGAAACAATTCAATTCTACTGAAATAGTTGCTTTAGGACAGCACCTCTTTGCACAACTCAAGTATTTTTGTTAAGCCAAATTATACAACAATCTAAAGAAACTATGGCCTCCAACACTGCTACTGCAAAGTCCCCATTCTTACTAATAATGTTCAATCTTTACAATTTGCTAATGGACCTGTTACACCAGCTGCTCCAGTCACCCTTCCGTTTTCCAAACCTTTTCCAGACGTATTCAAAATTGAAATTTTTGCAAACGAAAATTTCAAACGGTGGCAAAAACATGTGTTTTCACTACTCGATATCCATGGAGTTGCACATGTGCTACTCCATCCACAACCTAGTCCAGATCATGATGTTAAGACACAAGAAGCATGACAACATGCCAATAAGGTATGCCGCCACACCATTTTACAGACTATATCTAATGAATTGTGTGATGTTTACTACAGCTATAAGGAAGCAAAAGCTATTTGAGAAGCATTAATTAAAAAATTCGTTGCTGAAGATGCGAACAAGCAAAAGTTTGTGGTAGGAAAATTTTATCAATGGCAGATGACTGATGAAAAGGAAATGAAGGTCCAGACCAATGAATAACAGAAAATGCTTGAAGATTTGAAAGCCGAAGAGTGTGTCTTGCTACGAGAGAAGTTTGCTGATAGGGTGCTAATTGAAAAGCTGCCAGACTTGTGGAATGACTACAAAAACAACTTGAAGCACAAGCAGAAAACCTTCACTATTGATGAGCTAGTGACACACATACTGATTGCAGACACCAACAAAAAGGAGTCTGCTAAAGAGATGGGCCTCAAAGCAAATGTTGTACAAAGCAATAATAAGAGGTACGAAAATAAGTCCAAAAACTACAAGCCTAATAATCCCAACTTTAAGAAAAGAAAGGCATTTGTTTTGTTTGTGGAAAACCAGGTCATCATGCTGCTCAGTGCAGGTATAAAAAGAAAAATGACAAAGCAAAGGCTAATCCTCCTAAGGCTAACCTAGCTGAATGAGATGAAATTATTGATGCAGTCATTTCTCAAGTAAACATTATAGTCGATGTGAAAGAATGGGTGGTAGACTCATGGGCTACTCAGCACATTTGTGCAAATAGAGAAGTATTTACCTCCTATATTCCAATAGGGGATGATGAAGAAGTGGTCTACCTTGGAGATTCAAGAACTGCTAAGGTCTTGGGTAAGGGCAAAGTTCTCTTGAAACTTACTTCAGGAAAAACTTTAGCCCTCAAGGATGTGCTGCATGTACCAACTATTAGAGCAAATCTGGTTTCTGTAGCCTTGTTAAGAAAAGTTGGGGTGAAAGTATCATTTGAATCTGATAAGATTGTAATGACCAAAAATAATGTGTTTGTGGGAAAGGGCTATTGTAACCAAGGACTTTTTGTCTTGAACGTTTCAAATGTTATCAATGAAAATGCATATTCTTCTGCTTATATTGTTGATTCAATTTCTTTATGGCATGCTAGATTAGGACATATTAATGTTACATACATAAAGAAAATGCAATGTCTAGGCTTAATATCTGGCTTAAATTCAACTAGTATTAATAAATGTGAAATATTTGTAGAAACTAAAATTACCAAAAGGACTTATTTTTCTGTAAATAGAGAAACCGAATTGTTGTCTTTACATTTAGCATTCACACTGATTTAGGTGATTTAAAACAAACTATGACTAGAGGTGGTAAAAAATATTATGTGACTTTTATTGATGATTTTTCTAGATTTACTAAATTTTGTTTACTTAGAAATAAAGATGATGCTTTTAATGCCTTTATTTCCTACAAAACTGAGGTCGAAAATCAACTTAGTTGAAAAATAAAAAGAATTAGATCAGATAGAGGAGGAAAATATTAATCTTTGAATGATTTTTGTGAAAAGGAAGGAATAATTTACAAATTAACACCTCTTTATTCACCTCAATCTAATGGAGTAGCTGAAAGGAAAATAAAACACTAAAAGAAATGATGACTCTATGTTAACAAGTTCTCATGCACCTGATAATTTGTGGGGTGAAGCTATCTTATCCGCATGTTACTTACAAATTAGAATTCCACATAAAAGAACTGGCAAAACACCTTATGATTTATGGAAAGGTTACAAACCTAACTTGAAATATTTAAAAGTGTGGGGGTGTCTTGACTAAAGTATTATTGTCTGAACCTAAGAAGAGAAAAATAGGCTCCAAAACTTCTTATTGTATACTTATTGGATATGCTGAACATAGTTCTGCATATAGGTTTCTTGTTTTAAAAAGTGACGTGTTTGACTATAATACAATAATTGAGACAAAGAATGTTGAATTCTTTGAACAAACTTTTTCACTGTCCAATAAAATTTCTCATGCACCAGTTGCAATAAATAGAGAAATACCTTCTGATGAGGAATTGAGAAGAAGCAATAGACCTAGAAAAGAATTTTCTTATGGAAATGACTTTCAAACTTTTATCGTTGATAATGTTCGTTAACTTATTTTGATGCTATATCTCATTCTGATGCAAAATTTTGGAAAACAATAATGACTGAAATTGACTCTATTATAAAAAAAATAAACCTTGGATTTTGGTTGATTTACCGTCTGGTGCAAAACCTATTGGTTGTAAGTGGATTTTGAAAAAAAACTTAATCTTGATGGGTCTGTAGATAAATAGATGTCAAACTCGATTAGTAGCAAAAGGATTTTTTTTCTCAAAAACAAAATACTAATTATTTTGATACGTATGCTCCAGTAACTAGAATTTCTTCTATTCGGATTTTATTTGCCTTAGCTTCCACTTATAAACTCTTTCTTCATCAAATGGTTGTCAAAACGGCGTTTTTAAATGGTGATTTAGAAGAAGAGATTTATATGGTTCAACCTGAGGGATGTGTTGTTTTTGGACAATAAAATAAAATTTGTAAATTAATTAAATCTCTTTACGGCCTTAAACAAACTCCTAAACAGTGGCATGAGAAGTTTGATCAAGTCTTAATGAGAGACAGGTTTTCTTCTGCTGAAGTGGATAAATGTGTTTATACTAAAGTTATAAATAGTGATTATGTGATAATCAGCTAATATGTTGATGGCATGCTTATATTTGGTACGAGTTTAGATATTGTACAAAATGCTATTTTTTGTCTTCTAACTTTGATATGAAAGATTTTGGTGCACCGAATATTGCTAATATTGTTAAAGTCAAAAGGAGAGGAGATAGTATTATGTTGTCACAAGAACATTATGTAGAAAGACTTCTTAAGAAGTTTAAAAATTTTGATGTGGCACCTGTGAGCACTCCTTATGATGTTAATACACAATTGAAAAAGAATCATGGTGACCCAGTTGCTCAGTCTAAATATGTTCAGATTATTGGGAGTTTGATACATTTAATGAATTTTACAAGACCTGATATAGCATGTTTTGTGTAGACTGAGTAGATATACTCACAGTCCCAATCTGGAGCGTTGGTCCACATTAGTTAGACTAATTAAATACTTGAGAGGTACCATGAATTATGGTATCCTGTATATTGGATTTCTCACTGTTTTAGAAGGTTATAGTGATGCAAACTGGGTCACCGATTCAGATGAGACAAAATTCACTAGTGGTTACGCGTTCACTCGTGGTGATAGTGCAATAGCATAGAAATCACCCAAACAAACGATCATTGCTACATCAACTATGGAATCAGGAGTTTGTAGCTCTTGAGTTAGCTAGTTCTGAGGCTAATTGGTTAAGAAAATTCTTAACTCATATTCCTTTAACTAAGGATTTGTTGCCTCCTGTATCCATGCACTGTGATTGTCAAGCAGCAATTGCTATTGCCAAGAATAAATCTTATAACTATAAAAGTCGACACATGAAGTTAAGACATGATGTTGTAAAACAACTACTCAGAGATGGAATAATTTCCATTGACTATGTGAAGTCAGAAGTGAATTTGGCCGATCCTCTGACTAAACCTGTGAGAAGAAAATTGGTTCTTCAAACCTCGAAAGAAATGGGACTTAGGCCAACAAGATGTCAATAAAGATGGTAACCCAACCTATGTGATTGTAGATCCCATGAAATATGTTCATATGGGTAATAACAAATCAATATAACTTCAAGTTGAGTCCCTCCCAAGAAGAGTGATTTGACTGCTACAGTTTGTGCAGATGAATAAAAAGCTCTTAATGAATTCATATTCCTTAGAAGATGGTGAGCAGTATATACTTGATGAATTTACCTATATGAAAGTGGAGTGGGGCCGCTCCTACAAGATTTTGGCCAAATCTTTAGAGCTCCTATGAATAAAACAGGCATGCGCACGGCTTATTTGTGCAAAAACGCGTTGAACAGTAAAATTGTGGGTTAGCAATGTTATTGATGAAATATCTGACGTACAAGAAGGATTGTTGGTTCATAGAAATGGTATATTTCACCAATAGTTCGGTAATCCATGTTTTATCAATCTAAATTTAGTTCGTAATCCAAAAGACACCAAACTGATTGCATTTGCACCCATACAGATCTAGTAAATCTTTAATCCTTTTATTCAAAACTCTTTTAAAATATGTGGGGGATTGTTAGTATAAATGAGTATTTCAAAAGAGTTTTTATCCCACATTGGAAAATCTATTGAACCTTATATTAGTTTATATTGATTGACACTTTAGCGGGCTTGTGATGGTAAGAAAACTAGTGTTGGGCTTGCGCATGCATGTGAGGAGGGCCGAATTGGGTCGATCCAAGTTCAAACTGGTGCGGATTTGCCCCTCCTACGCGTGGGTTTGATGAGGCCCAGTACAATTTTACATTTTTTTTTTATTTTGGCTCACTAAACCCGTATTTTAGTTTTACTAAAATTACCGTGATTATAAACTTACCTTTTGGATAGAATTTTAACCAAGATTTACTTGGTTAGCGCTAATTACCAGGTCTTCTCAACGTTCCCCTCAACGTTCATCTCTTGATTAATAGACCAAAAGATTTTAACGTTCCCCTCAATGTTTATCTCCTGATAAGTAGGCCAAGAAACTTTGACGTTCTAAAAATTGTCCAATAAATACAACCCTTCAGCAGTTGCTTCATTACGCCAATTGCTTCTCAATCTTCCTCACTTTCTTTGCTTAGTTGCTGGTTCTGTAATTCTCTACTTCTGTTCCTGCTCCCTCCACTTCATGGAGGAAGTCTTGTTTAATTCTGTTGAAACATTTCAATTCTGCTGAAATAGTTAAGAAAAGTCTTTAGGACAGTGCACTTCCTCGCACAACTCAAGTACTTTTGTTAAGCGAAATTATACAACAGACTGCTTATTCTTTTTGTTGCCAATTTTCTTGAACTCTTCTCCAACACAGTCACTATTTTCTATTTCTAATTTTAACATGTCAGGATTAATATCTGAAACCACCTTTTGATCAACAAAAAAATCTGTCTTCACACGCTTACTGAAGTCTATTTTTGACCTCTTATGTTTACAAGCACTCGTGGGTTCAATTTGGGATGTTTCTTGATTCTTCATGTTCATCTTCTTCTTCTTTTCTTTTTCTTCTTCATCTAGGTTAATTTTTTCTACCTTAGCTTCTAATGGAAGATTAAAATATAGTAAAATATTTACCTCCAGCCATTGAAGTTTAAGTAAGTGATTAAGAGATATTTCTTGCCTATCGCCTATCGTATATTACCCATTAATCTGATAGAGTACACAAGCGTTAATTTTATAGGCTAGACTGTGACCTCCCATTTGCTTAATAATCAGTATGAACTTCCAAAGAAAGAAATAATTATCCTCTTCCATCAAGGGATTATAAATTGATAATTTTGTTCTTAAATTAAACAATCATAATTAATTATGAATCTAGCCACTTTATTGGTTAAGTATGTAACCATGTGGTCCATCAATTATGGCTCCTACTTGGACCACATAGTGATAGCCCGATTTCATTCTTTATAAGTGACTAAAAATTATAGTGGCCACAAGTTTTATTGTCACTTTATCAATTTACTGATTACGTCATAAATACTTGAATAGAAACAATAAACGCAAGTATCATGGCTATTATATTTTTAAAAATTAAGCATTTCCTTCCATGTATTACAATGCACTTCCATTTCTAATCAAGTATCAAACTTTAAGAATATCTTATTATAAGATATTCAAGATATAACATTATGAATCAAAAGATCACCTTTATTAATACATGTATGAACTGTAAATGCGCATAATGTATGAAATCATAAGGGTCTAGACAATATAATTGGTCAAAAAATGGAAAAGTCTAAAAGGACTAATGAACCCCATTGAGTTATATGATCTTGAAAAACTTTGGCTGGTAGACCTTTAGTCATTGGATCAACAATCATTAACTCAGTATTAATATGGTCTATAAGGACATCCTCCTTTTTAATATAATCACTGACCTCCAAATACTTTATGTTGATATGTTCGCTGCGACTTCCACTCTTATTGTTCTTCAAAAAGAACACAACAATTGAATTGTCACAAAAGATCTTTATGATCTACTAATAGTATTGATAATTTTTAATCCCAATATGAAGTTCTTTAACCATAACGCCTGTGATGTACTTTCATAGCACGCAATGAATTTTGCTTTCATTGTGGATGAAGCAATTGTGGATTGCTTTATGCTTCTCCAAGATATAGCACCTCCAACAAGAAAGAAAATGTATCCAAAAGTAGATTTTCTAGTATCCACACAGCTGAATTTGAATACCCAACTACCTCCATAGTCAGATTGTCAATATGTGAGCATGTAGTCATCATCTTGGTCCCTTGTAGATATCTTAGAACCCTCTTAGTAGCTTTCCAATGAGCTATACCACGATTGCTTTGATATCCACCAAGTATTTTGACTGCAAATGCAATATCAGGTCTGGTACATACCAATGCGTACATAAGGCTTCCAACAAGCAAAGCACACGGAATGTTCTTCATCTATTCTTATTCCCATGCATTCTTAGGACATTGGTCCAAACTAAAATTTTCTCCTTTGACAATAGGGACTGCAATGGATGAGCAATTTTTCATCCTAAATCTTTCTAGAACTTTGTTAATGTAGGATGTTTTAGATAAGCCAAGTAACTTTTTGACTCTATCTTGGTGAATTTCTATGCCAACGACATAAGAAGCTTCACTCATATCCTTCATTTCAAAGTTCTAAGAAAGAAATTGATTAGTCTCGCATAGCAATCCCATATCACTGCTTGCAAGTAGAATTTCATCCACATATAGGATTAAGAAAATATATTTAGTCCCACTTACCTTGAGGTAAATGCATTGATCAATGCTATTCTCTACAAAACCAAATGAAGAGACAACGTTGTGGAACTTAATATATCATTGATGGGAGGCTTGTTTCAATCTGTATATGTATTTCTTTAACTTGCAAACAAGTTGATCATTGTCAAAATTGACAAAGCTTCCAAGTTATTAAGACATGTATACTTCTTCAACAATATCCCTATTAAGGAATGTTGTTTTCACATCCATTTGATGTAACTATAGATCAAAATGAGCTACTAATATCATGATTATTCTTGGTGAATCCTTCTTTGAAACTGGTGCAATGTTTCATGGTAATCAATACCTTTTTTTTTAGTGAAACCCATGGTAATAAGTCTGGCTTTATATTGTTCAATATTACTAGATGAGTCTCCTTTGGTCTTAAAGCCCATTTGCATCTCATTGTAGAGACTCCATTTGGTAATGGAAGGAGATCCCAAACATCATTTTCAGCCATAAATTTCATCTCTTCTTTCATGGCACCTCATACCAAAGTGAAGAATTTTCACTATTCATGACTTGTGAAAATGAATTTAGATCATGTTGAAGTCCAATATCAAAATTAGAATCTTGCAAGTATACAACATAGTCAATAGAAATTGTTGGTTTTTTAGTTCTTGAGGATCTTCTAACTCCCACTTTTTCTGAGGTAGTGGGATTTGTAGGTTCAACAACGATTGGTTGTTCCTGATGTGATTCTTTAGTTTGAAGTAGCTCATTTAGTTGCTCTCAAGTGGAATTTGGAGCATCATACTGAACAACAACCAAATTGTTTGCATGTAAAGGTACAACAAATGTATCCCTTAACTCTTCAAATTGCATGTGTTGAATTGAATCACTCCCACTAACTTCATGTTCCTCAAGAAATATAGCATTTCTAACTTCAACCACTCTAGGAGAATGTGAGACAGTAAAATACAAATCTCTTAGAGTTGACTACATAGCCTATGAAATAATCACTTATTGTTTGTTCATCCAATTTCCTTATGTTGTTTGGGTTATAAATCCTAATTTCCACCGGATAACACCATACATTTAAATGTCTTAAACTAGCTTTCAAGTATTCCATAATTCAAAAGGTCTCTTAGAGATAGCCTTAAATGGAACTTGATTTAAGACATATATAGCAGTTTTTAAGGCTTCACTCCATAAGGACAATGGCAAATAGACCTTGAGCCTGTTCCTTTTCTGTGTATTGCCCATAATATTCTCCACCTCTATCTGATTGGACAATTTTTATTTTCTTGTCCTTTTATTTCTCTACCTCTAATTTGAATTTCTTGAAAGCATCAAGTGCTTTAAATTTATCAAATAAGAGATAAAGATACATGAACCTTGAATAATCATCAATAAAAGAGATAAAATATCTCTGACCATTCAAGCAAGAGGTAGAAAATGGTCCATAGATATCTGTGTATGATCTCAAGAAGTTGAGAACTTCTTTTGGCACCTTTAGCGGTCTTGTTGGTTTGCTCGCCGTTTATGCAATCCGCACGCAAGTACCAGGATAAAAAAATTCTAACATTGGTAGAACTCTAACATTCACTAATTTTTTTATTCTCTCTATGATGATATGTCCCAATTTCCGATGCCAAAGTCTTGATGAGTTTTCAATGATAATACAATGTTTAGTGCCAGATTCATGTACTATTAAGAGATTATGTTCATAACCGGGGTCTAACTCAAGTTTAAATAAAAAATCATTCGTAGTGGTAGAACCAATAACTTTATTATCCTTCAAAATATTCATAGTAAAAAGATGAGAATTTAAATCAAATCTAACAATGGATAAATTTCTAGAAAATGAAGGAACATAAAGTGTTTTCAAGATCTAATTGAAAATCGATTTTTAAAATGAACTTATAAATCCCCACTCCATTAACATCTGTGTTCATCCAGTTTCTAGAATACATGTATTGTTCACTTCCCTTCAGCTTCCTTAGATGTAGAAAGCCCTGTATAGTTTTAGCAATGTGAATTGTAGAACCACAATCAATCCATTTACATGTATTATCAGAAACTTCAGAAAAGTTAGATTCATAACACACAAATGTAAAATTACCTTTCTTTTCAAGCCACTTCTTATATTTCAGGAAGTCCTTTTTCCACATAATCAAAAACTCATTAATTGACCAGATTTGTTTATGTGTGTTGTAAGAAATTTTAAATGGAGTATGCTCCAAAGGAAGAGAATTCAGGATAAAGTGCATAAAAAATGGCTATGATATCTCAACCTTAAGGGAACTTAATTTTGCCACAATATCCCTCACCTCCATGATGTGCTCCCGCACACCTTGGCTCTTGTCAAAAGCCTTATTTGAAATTTTTTTTCATTAAGGTGGTAGCCATAGACTTGCCAGAGCTTACAAATTGTTCCTCTATGCCTTTCATATAAGTTCTAACATCATCAGATTTAGGGATACAGCCCCTAATGCTTTGGCTTATTTTGGACTTAATGAGCATCAAACTCAGGCGAATAGATCACTCCCATCACTCATAATTGGATCAGCTGCATGGATTAAACAATTTTAATCAGCGTACTGAGGATTCTGTAGGAATGAGTAGTGCATCCTCACAGAGCGTCAAGTCCAAATCCATGCAGCTTTAGGCCAAAAGGACATCATCTTTCTACTGGTTATAGTTTTCACCAGTAAGCATTGAAAAATACGAAGAATTAACAAAGGCTGTAGTGGGAACAATTGCAATTACCAAGAAAATTTGAATTATTACTATGACAAATAAAAACTGAATTAATTCAAACATAATTTAGACAGTACATTCTAAACTATCCTGCGGGTTGTGGTTGCACTTAAGCATACAATATCTGTTCCTTACGATAAAATCAGAGAATTAAAGCAACAAAGAAAATTTTCCATACCTGTGGCCATAGGAAAATTTCTAACTTTATATTTAATTTACTATCGTATTTCAATTAATTACATTAAAATAACTTCTTTCTTTTGGGACCAAGTAATTATTTTAATAAATTAATTGCTACTTTAAATTTGATGCCATTAAATAGTATATACTTAAAAACTTATTGTACCAAATATTTGAAATGCTATGGCTATTCTCAAATATTGTGCGATGATAATAATAATGACATCAATAGTTCTTTAATGCCAACTAGTGTGATGTTGATAAAATTAAACATGTATGCACTCTTTCAAGGACAAAAATGCACAAAGCCAATAATACAATATTATGGAAATCAAAATATATACTTAATAGGTCCATTAATTTATTTAAAATCATGGTAATGATATTACATTTATTGCATGTAAGGGATAATTTCAACTATGCAAAAAATCACATCGCGAACTAATTCAATCCTTATAAACAGAAACATATTTCCGTTCGAAATAACATAGGCATAGTAATACATGTCACATTAATTTGTACTATAATGATTGCTATAACCTATGAAACTATCACATACCAAATATTAATTGTGCCTATATCCATAAATATGCATAAGTGTAGAAATAAAATCATATAGTTCTAGACATTATAAAATGTGCATATGTATATGTAGATGTCATAGATCTGAAACAGATTCATAAGAGTTCTGATCATCGTTAGACTTTGGTCATGTAGAAGTTAATATATGATAACTTTTAATACATACACAATTAAAGGACATGTAGAGCATTGTTCATGTGATTTACTCCGATAGTGTCATCAATCAAACTAATATCATATTAGTATTTTATGAATCTAACAAGAGATAGTGACTCATGAAGCACAAGAATAGTATGTTATTCATAAAGCTTATGAAAAAGGCTACAATAATGTCTTATAGCTTATCAAACTTAATCCTCCGCTTCTTGCAGCAAAGATAGTTCTCCAATAATTATTACTTGTGAATCTGCCCCTGAAGAGACAAGCACATTAAGAGCATTGAAAAGGCAAAGCCTGTAATTCTTTCCGATAGCCTCCCAGTGACGATTTTTTACTTAAAAAAAATATAAGAACAGAATCTTTTCTCATTCTACTATTTCAAGTCCAACACATAGAATTATCGGCTCAACAAGCCAAATTGAATACCAGACTTGTATGGAAACGAAATTATTTCGTAATGGCAATTTGCGATATTCATAGAGCCATAATACTTGGAAAATTTTGCTAAACAACATGGCAGAAGGGTGCTCTAATACCACTTGAAAGATTAAAATATAGTAAAATAATTACCTCTAATCATTGAAATTTATGCAAGTAATTAAGAAGTTGTTTTTTTTTTTATGCCTACAAGGAAGAAAATAATTAAAGATTTCTTGTCTATCAACTTTCGTATATTACTCGTTAATGTGATGGAGTACACAGGAATTAATCTTATAGGCTAGGCTAGGACTTTCCTTTTGCTTAGTTAGATAATTAATCCCTTTTATCAAGGGATTACAAATTGATGATTTTCTTAAATTAATTAGAAAATAATCAATCCCTTCCATCAAGGAATTACAAATTGATGCTTTTCTTAAATTAATCAATCAGTAATTAATTATGAATCTGATCACTTTATTGGTTAAGTATATAACCATGTGGTTCATAGGCAATTATGAATAAGAATTAAGGAATTCTTACATCTAAAGCTAACATATCTATGAGAAACATTTGCCGATTAATGAGAAACATTGGCCGATTAAGTCTCAAGAATAATATTAATTACCAAGAAGGACAATAATATGAAATTAGCACAATATTTTTTATCTCAAATGGCTTAAATGCAAAGAAAACTTTGCACTTTTAATCCAAAAAATTCTAACACATAATCCCCTTAAAACACATTTAAACTCTTGATACAAAAAGTTCATGAACATGAAAATTACTAAAAATCAGAATTTTTTTTTTAAAACACTTTACAATACTTAAAGCATAGAGGATATATAAATCCTGAAAGCTACCATATGATAGTTAGAGAGTCTTTTAAAGTCATATCTTCAAAATATATAAAAACAACCTAAAAATAAAATAAAATAAATTTTGAGTTTTTCAACAAATTTTCTCATTTTTTTTTTAAAACATAACATCAAACAAAACACCACTGAACTTTGTATCCATGGTGCGAAAGTGGGCTATAAATGTAGAAGGTGAGAAGTTTTACCCAATGAAGATGTGGGTTTAGTTGTAATAGAGATTCTTAAGAGTTTGACAAGTTTAGAACTGAGTGAATTCATCGTCTCAACCCGAGTTAAGTTCAGTAAAGAAGGATTCTTGTTGAGAGAAACTTAACAAAATGGAGAAAGAGGTTCAAGAAGGGTTTTAGGAACAGTTACTTGACGGCTTGAGATACGTGGTTATTGGACCCGAACCTCTAAACGTGGCAAGGTTTTTTTTTCTCCCTTTTTATAGGTATGTGTAGGGTTCTTACTTCTACACACGGATGGGCTAAATCCTCACCCGAAACTCCCATTTTTTACCCTTACTGGTCACTCAAGTCACTTAGTTCCCTACTATTGCTACCCAGGTAGAAGAGGATCGAGCAGAGGGTACTCGTGGTTCTATCTCCCTCGTCTTCGTCCATCATTCATGTAATCACCAATTGGAAAACACACAAAGTTCACCACCACAAATTCTCTTATGATTTGTAGTGTGAGAAGATGAAAATGAGAGAGAAGGAAGTTTCATATGGCATGAGGTATACCACTTATGACAAAAAGCATCAAGTCATCAAAAAACATAAATTAATTTATCAATAGATCATTAGCCTTATTTTAGGCCAGTAATTTTGGCACTACATTAAAAAAATTTAGGCGCTCCTTATTCATTCTTGTTTTTAACTAACTTGACAAAAAAATCCATTGACCAAATACTAGAACCAATAAAAATACTCTTTAACCTTTAATTGCTGTATCTAATATTAGAGAAAAGAACATTTTAGTTTACTTCATTTTGTCTCTTTTTTGTTCTTTACAAATACTTACATCTTCTTCTATTAATTATTCTATAAATATAAACTCAAATTCGAAAAGTTTACATTGTCTCTACTAGTTGATTTTCTTTTTAATGTTAAATTACCACATTTTTTGCCTTCCATTTTATCCAAATAATAAAATATTTTCTTATATCAAAGAAGTACATCTCCTAGATATCATAGAAACGGGAAAAAATCATAATCTACTAAAAATCTTATTATAGAAGAAGTTTTGAACATTATAAAAAGAAAATTCTCCTTATATGACTTTTAGTAATTTTTTATGTTATATCTTTTTACATAATTTTAATAGTATGAACTCAATTGTGTCTTCTACCCGGTTGTTCAGAAATTTTATTTCTCTTGTCAGAAAATATGACAAATTTTTTTTGTTTAGTTATGTGGAACTTACTCTGTATATATTAGATACTAAAGTTAATGTTAGTATATATTATAGAATAGATAGAATTTTCATTATAGAAAAATAATTAGTTGTTTAATTTAATAGAGTAAATATTTTATTAAAATTGTTAACTTAATCTAGTTCACGGGTACTTTTGCCAAATTGGTGGAAAAAGAATTATTGTGGAGTGTCAAAATCATTACATCAACATATCATTAGTTTAAAAAAACTGTCAAGAGCTATGGTGCAATTATGTCAAGCAGCATAGTACGTGATAATTCGTTTGAAGTCTTCTAATTTCTTTTTCCAAAATTTATAAAATGTTGTTTTTCATCTCAGAAACGTGAGTAATATTACTACCTCATCCTATTAGAATTTTCGAACAAAGTGCTACTATTTACTCCCTTTGTTTCAATATAATTATTATAATTTGACTTTTTTGGTCAACAAATCAAAATTTCAAAACTCAATATTGAATATAAATTTTTATTTTTTTAGAAAAAAATTTAAGTTTTCATGCGTTCATACTGAATATGAATTTCACTTTTTTTCGAGCAATATCATTTAAAACTATATAAATATATATATGAATTTTTCATTACAAAATTAATTTGTTTGACCTAAAAAGTTAAATTGAGACAATTATATTGGAATGGAGGGAATAATTAAAAATTATTGACAGTAAAGAGATGGAGAAGGAAAGAGACATTCTAGAAATATTGCTATTTTGTTTAAGAAAAGACCATTTTGATCTTGTATCTTGGGATGAGCTCCAAGTTTGATCTTTATGTATCACAACAGGCTAATTTCCTCTCATCTTTTACAATATTTGCCAATATTGAGGTTTAGACAGAAAAGTTGGACAAATTAACGGAACAAATCATGTGAACATCACGTGACCTTTAAATACAAATGACGTTTACATGGTCTTTAAACACAAATTACTGAAGGTTTAAAACCTAAAAATAATAAAATTTGCATCACTGATATTTGTCATTGAAGATTTCTTGAAGAAAATATGACAAATTAGGGTTTAAGAAATTAGAGGGAAAAAATATGGCACTAAGATTTTTTTACCTCAACTTATTTGTGTTTCAAGTCACATAATATTTATACCTTTTTTTTTACAGTTAATTTGTCTACCTTTTTCATCAAAAACTCTACATTAATTGGCAAACATTTTTAAAAAAATGAGGGACTAAATAGCTTGTCCTGATATATAAGGGATCAAATTAGAGTACACTTGATAGAAATAGGACCAAAATGGTATTTTTCTCATTAGATTTAAGAACTAATTCTATATTGCACCTTTTTACTTATATGTTATATTTGATTCTAAATTCACATTCTCAATTTTAGTTTTGGATGCTTTATACTCCTAACTCTCAAATTTGTCCCACTTAAGGTCATTTTTAATGACGTCACCAAATTTAACGAAATCTTTGTTTGTATACCTAAAATATTGTGGCAACGTTGCACATCCCGTTAAATCTGCTGTCCATCAAAAAAATATCGTTAATTTTGTTGACGGTATTAAAAAATAACTAAAGTAAAACGTATTTGAAAGTTTGGATGCAAAGTGTCCAAAATTGAAATTAGGAATGCAAAGTAAAAAATGGGTACAACTTGAGGGTGAAAAATGAAATTAGTTTAACGGAATGTCAACTGTTGGGATCAGAATTAAGGAAGGTGGAATTCAACTGTGACGAGGAAAAGGTTGTTTTTGTATTGTTCGAGAAAGGAAAGAGAGGCGTCTGGTATATCAGGTTTTTATTTGTTTTTTTGTTCAGAACATTTTAGGGTTAATTAGGAGGACAAAATTAATATTGTCACACGGTTTGGTTATTAGAAAAATGTTTATCAGACTAAGACTAAAAGAATTTTTCTTCGTCTATGATTAAATGTGTTTCGCGTATAACTAATTTAATTAAAATTTGATTTTATTGAATTACTTATTTATAAGAGAAAAAATGTGGGGTTCTAATTTTTTTTAACACAATTTTCGATTTTTACAGAAAAGTTATATAAGTTAGGGTTTTCTCATTATAGAGAGTGGGATTAAATTAATTATGTGGCATGCTTTAATTGGTTACTCAAACAAATTTTTAGCAATCCCATTCTAATTTGCTTTAAAACTGTTTGGTTGTAGATTAGATTAGATGCATTCACATTGGCCCCATCTTACAACTTACGCTAATATAAAAGGTTACCTAATTTTTAAGCCTTTTAAATCCAAATCCTAATCAAACATGTATGCAAAACAGCAATATAAATATCCATCCACTCATTACTATTTCTAAGACGGCAAAGTTTGTTCATTTAAAAGAATACAAAAATCTAAGCAAAGGGTTCTGCGATCAGTCGAAGGATTCCATTGAACCGCAGACACTCGAAGGATTCCATTGAACAGCAGACACATATAATTAATTAAGGTTCAAATTTTCCATTGAGTAGTACATACTTCTCATCAATTATGAAGGTTTATATTAAGTCCAACAGCAAAAGGGATTTAGCTTGGGCCAAGTTTTTTGGTCGCGGAAGATCAAGAAAGGTGACATATGTAGTGGAAACAACAGCTGATGATGATATTGATAATCACTTGATGGTGGATGATCTTTCCAGCTTGTTTCTTGGACCATGTTTTGCTCGCGGGGGTCAAGGCAAACTTCACCGTGGCACTTACAAGGATCAATCTGTTGCTGTGAAAATAAGTCCAATTCTAGACGATTTCAACCGATTCTCAGACTTGGCTAATAAGATAGAGAAGCAATTCCATAGAGAATTCACTTTCTTGTGTTTCTCGTCTACGCCACCCGAACGTTTTAAAGTTCATAGCAGCCTACAAAAAGCCACCGGTTCTTGGTATCATCACAGAATATGTGTCTAGAGGTTCTTTGGGGTCATACTTAAACAAGATCGAGCACGGCCACAAATTTCTTCCCTTAAAGAAAGTAATCGCTATGGCATTGGATATTGCGCGTGGTATGGCGTACGTTCACTCACAAGGTATCGTTCATAGAGATTTGAAACCGGATAACATACTCATCACAGAAGATTTCCACTTGAAAGTTGCTGATTTTGGAATAGCGTGCGAGGAATCAGAGTGTCGGCGTCTTGCTGATGGCGCGGGGACTTATAAATGGAAGGCCCCTGAGATGGTCAAAAGGAAGAAATCCTACAATAGGAAGATAGATGTGTATAGTTTTGGATTGATATTGTGGGAATTGGTTGCTGGAACTGCTCCATTCGAAGATATGACACGAGAACAGGTTGCTTTTGCCGTAGTAAACAAGAATCTTGTTTTCGACCTCATGTCCCCGAGCGTTGTCATCCTACAATGAGAGCTCTAATAGAGCAATGCTGGTGTTCCAAACCCAAGAAGAGGCTTGAGTTTTCGCAGATTGTGCAAATATTGGAGCACTATGCAATATGATGTACAACAATGTTATGTTGTGATAATATCCTTATTTTCCCAAGTATTCAATTGTCTTTGACATTTAATGCATTATGAGTATTCTGTTTTGCTAATTCTTGATAACATAATTAAATCAAACTCTATATATTATTGTTAGGTTTAGGTAGTTTATTTATTTAAGTAATTTAGTTTCCTAATACTGTTTAGAGTTGTTATTTCCTATTTTAATTAGGTTTATAGGTTTCTAGGTTTCTTGGTAGTTAAATTTGTTACCCTATAAATAGAGGGTTTGTTTAGTTGATTTGGTTGAGAAAAGTAGAGTTGAGTTGAAAGAGTCTAGAATCGAGATATTCTAACCTAATGGTAAGACTATTATGCCGTGGGTTTATTCTAATCTATAGGCAGGTCTCTGAGAGTCCGATGTGCGTTATTTTGTAACTCCTCTTCTTCTCCCACATATTTTTTATGTATTGAATAAATATATTTTGCGTTGAATGGTTTTTTTGCTATCAATTCTCTTCTTGTAAAATTCTCAAGATTTCTAGAGTAAAGCATTGTATTTTGGTTTTATAAATATTAAACATATAATGACATTCTAATAAGTAAAACTATTTATTTTATAATTTGATGATCGTTCAACGTGTATATTGTTCTCCTGACCTCAGGGTTCTGACTCCCTAAAGATGATGGACAAATGGGTAACTTACCAAAAAAAACAATTCATGTATGCCCCCACTCAAATCACATGAAATGCTCATGATTAATGTCTATTAATTTCAAAACAAATGGAATTTGGTTTGGGACCATTTGAAGTCACGTGCTAAAATTAAGGGATTTAATAGGATCTTTTAAAATATAGAGGACGAAATAGGATCATACGACAAGTCGAGGGACGAATGACGTTATTTACCCTTAATTTTATGATAATTGACTGTGACGGGTTGGGTACTTGTGGATTCTTAAATGTGTGATCCGGATTCGACCCTTATTTGGCCTGAACAATGAGACTTTTCGAGGGCTGAACTTTTTTTGATGTCAAGAAGAGTCGAGCAGTGTATTCGGCAAATAATTTTGTCCACCCATACTTCTTTAAAGTCAAAATAATTTTGAATCATAATGTGTAAATTAAATTCCATTAGATAAGTTGAACGGGGACGTAAGAAAGATTATAGTATGCTGGAGTCAAAAAACATTATATTATCTTGACAATCCAACAAACCAAAAATTAAAGCAATATTAAGCACTAAAACAAGTATTGGAATCAGAAAAACCAAATAATCAACCATTAGGAGCAAACAAAAATCTAAAGCTGCAAGGCTTAGACTTCGCTTTCAATGAGAATGATAAACAACCCTGGCAAACGGAACCACGGACAATTTTGGGAGGATAAAACTATTTTAATAATTTTAACCTTAAATAATAATTTTCCTCAACTAAAGAATTAACCATTAACTTCTTTAAATTGGCACCAATTAATCTAAATTTTTATTGGATTCAACTAATGTCATTGGGCTATAATTGCATATTAAATTAAGTCCTAATTTAACAATAAAGCCAATCAACTCATAAATAAATTCCTTACAAATTTTATTACTGTCTTCTAATTTAATTAAAATTCCTAAATTAAACGGGCTTAATTTATATACCAACGTAGCCTCTCTTAACCAAGCGTTCCATAAAATCTAGAACAACATCGTCTCAGACCACAATCTCAATGCAAAATTCTATTTCCGTATATATTGTGTGCAACTCCAACTTATAGTTGGTCTTCTTCTTCCTGGCATCAATCACCAATGGACAAATCTTGTATCTCACGTATAATTTTTCCATCATTTATTTTTTATCAAAGAATTCATTCATGTTAATTTATTCATTCTCGAATAAAAGGACTTCATTTACCATACTATTTCATTTCAACAATCTTTTCAAACATTTTTTTTCTCTACAAAATCTTAAAATTTTTTCTCATCCCTTGTACTTCTTGGCGCCCTTCGATCAAGTTTTGCAATTAATAGTTTGACATGATCTTTTCCCAATTGTTATCTAACGCATGGTAGGATCTCTCTTTTCGATCTTTGTCCAATATCAACACAATAATCACGATAAGATCCTTCTTTTTAGATCACTATCCCTATTAGGGGTCAATTTCGTTACACCGTAATTGTCAAATGAGTACTTTGAGACCAATCCCTCGTGGTCTAATTTTTTTAAATTTCGAACACAAAATTTTTTTCACTAATTTTTTTTTTAACAAACGCCTCATGATCAAACTCTTAAATCTAGAACTCTAATACCACTTGTTAGCACAAAAAAAGAACAATGGAAGATAAATTTATTTAACACATATCATTATATGCAGGAAAGAGGAGGAGTTACAAAATTATGCATACCGGACTCTTACATTGAGACCCATATAAAGTTCAATCTTGCGATATAATAGCCTTATCTCTACTTTAGAATTTTCCTATTCTAGACTCTTAACTCAACTATTCTTAATTGAATAATCTACTAGACCCCTTATTTATGACTAACAAGACTCGTTTACCAAGAAACTCAATCACAATAGAATAACAATTCTAAACATAATTCTAATACGAAACTAAATTCCTTAAATAACAACTAACAAAACCCAACAATTATATAATTCTCAATTCATAAGGAGTTCGGTTTAATTATACTAACAAAATGTACACACACTCTAGAAATCTCAGAAACTTGTTTCTAGGAAAGTTAATAACATTCAATTACAATTCTATAAAGAATTTAATTCAAATTATATTATATAGTCTTTAAGGGAATTTTTTTTTAGCATTATTTCATATTTGTGGATTTGATTTATAATTTAAGCACTTTTAGTACTTAGAAGTAGGATAAGGAATTGACTAGGAATAGGAACTAAGTAGGATAAGATTTTGTGACTTATATCCTGAATAAGCTTTTAAGGTTTTTAAAATGATTGAATTTTGAATGTATTATATAAATAATTTAGAATTACTTCTTTAACACATTTTAAATTAATTTCTTTTTTACAAATCTTATCCAAAAAATATTGTAAATAATATCCTTAACAATAAACATCAAATCGAATCCAAAATTTTTCCCTTTAACTTGTTAACATAGTCTTCACCAAAATATATATAGTTGAAATTTAGTTATAGTCAATGCATCTCATTGTTGAATTTTATGTTACTCTTGTAAACTTTCTTATTAATTTTATATGAAATTTTTTTTATTTTTGTAGCACAATATTAATATCATTTCTCATTCTTCAGATATACAAAACCAACGCAATTATGATATTTGAATTCCTTCTTCATTTTTCTAAATTTCTTCACCATATAATTGAAATTGATATCGGAGTGATTAGATAAAGAAAAAAAAAAATCTTCAGCGAATTATTCGATATATCAAATATAAATACTACTTTTCAATTGTTCGCATGAAATGTTTACATAGGTTCTTTATTTAAAAGAATATTTCAATGCATAGTTCAAATTAAATACAGTAAAAATTTTCTAATGACTAATTTTTATAAAACTTTGATCTTAGTTCTATCAATTTTCTCAATTTTCTTTGATACCGTTAGTTTTCTCATTTTTGCTTTGAAAACCAAAATGCACAAAGGTTCAGAGTTTAAGTTAATTAATAATTAAGTAGATTTTGTAAATAAAGACAAAGGGATAAAATTAAGAACATGATAGTATGAAGTTATCAAATAAAAAAAAAAAAAAAAGCCAATAAAGAAAGAACAGAATTGATGAAATACAAAATACATAAGATATTTTCTCTTCTAATTTTTCTTTCCTAAGGATTTCTTACATCTTTTTTTTACCTTTTTGTCTGTCTTTCTAATTACTTGCCTATCTATGTAGTTTCATAAACTTTTATCTCTTTATTTATCTTAATAACTACGAATCAATTTGTGTGTGTTGATGGTGATCAATTCTTCAAATTCTTAATTGTTTTAATAATGACAAATCAATTTGTATGCAGTTACGCTAATGCCCATCACTTTATTAGTTGTGGATAGAAAATATATTTAATACTTAATTTTATTGTTTTTACTTTTTATGTACATGAAAATAATTTATAAAACTAAATACATATTATTCACAAAAAAAAAAAAAAAAAAAAATTGTCTTTATAGTGTTAACTTTAACCTCACAATTCAATTTTGTTATTATTATTATTATTATTATTTTAAAAAATTTTCATTTGTGTTAATAAATGGTTAAGGATCTATGCATGTCTATAAAGAATTTATTTAGAGTTCTTTACATTGAAGGTAAAAGTTCACTTTTCTTTGACAAGATTTATGATAGTCATTGAACAATTAATGACATGTTAATAGTTACTCAATAATCAATGGAGGAACTCATTTTGATTGGATGGCCCAATTTACTTTACATTCTTGTCATTTTCATTTTAACTATGCCACAAAACTTTAGTTTTGGACAATTATATTGCCATAACAAATATCTTATTACCACAACATATTTTCGTTAATAGATAGAAATACTATCTCAAATTCCTTTATTTTTTGGACCCACCACCTCAAAAGCCTCCCCAACACCAGTCGTCTCGTCTAGAGGTGTAAACGAATCGAGCTGCTCGCGAGCAGCTCGGTCAACTATTCGACTCGAACTCGGTTTGACCGAGCTCGAGTCGAACTCGAACTGCTTGAATAGTGATTCGAGCTGAATCTCGAGCGCATAGGTATTCGACTCGAAAGCTCGTCGAGCTTTTCGAGCTTTGGTATATATTTATATTTTTTAAAAAAATTTTTTATGTTATGTTTAATTACTAAAATATCACAAGTATTTGATAAAATTACACTTCCACCAGATCACTTTCTTTAATAGTATATGGACATTTTAGTCAAACATTTTTTATCTAAAAATTTTAAAAAATAAACAAATACCCTTAAATATCTCAAACGATCGTTCTATCAAACTTCACACTATCCCTATCCCAATCCCTACTCTCCTTAACTCAGATAATTGCACTCACAAACCCTACAATCTACTAAACTCACCAAATCTCACGGCTCCCATCACCACCATCTCCAACATAGTTAAATCTCAAGGTATATTTTTTACTTTTGAACTTTGATTTTATTTTTGTATTTTTTTTCAAAGCGCAAGATGATGAAAATATTAACGGTGCTTAATTGGGGCTAAAAAAATTGATTGATATTTTCAACAAAAAAATTATAAGAAATCTAGAATTGGGAAGTCTGATTATTCAATACCACTATAATGCTACTATCCTTTAAAGGCCTAAAATGAATTGGTGATTGGTGCATGGGGTTGTTTGTGAGTTGTTGTTATGTGGGGTATGTGGGGCTTGATTAGTGATTATTTAGTGTATGGAGTTTGTCATTGTCTGGAAAACAAAAGGTCAAAGATTTGATTAGTGATTCAAGGTGGTTTATTTTAAGTATGTGGACTTTGTTATTGTCTGCACAAGCCAAATCTTCAGCTTCTTGAATTTTAAAAAGAACAATTTTTCATAATTCTTGAATTTAAGTGCTACCTATTTAGTTGTGTATCTTTATTTGTTTTGTTAACAAAATATATCTTGCTTAGTTTTTGTCTGCAACAAATCATTCCTGTTCTTCCCTCTTAACCCTAGTTATTTGGAATTGAAATTATGCCATTGTTATGTTAAAATATTAATTGTTGCTACTTATTTAGATTTGAAGGGTTATTCTTAGTGCTTGACATTAGTAATTTTTACATGCATATATATGATTTAAAGTTTGTTGCACTTTCATTAATTTCTTTATTTTTCTTTTGTTATAAGCTAAATGGGTTTTTTTTTTTTTTTGGCAGTTACCATTTTGTAATAATGCAAAGTCAGCAAGAAATTTCTTCAAATCCTACACTATCTACAAAGAATTCATCTACCCAGTATTTTTGGATACTCCTGTTCCTCCAAACAATGAGAATGAACCTGTGCAATTGCAAAATATTACTGTAGAAGATACTAATGTCCTGGGAGCAACTGGTGATCTGTCCAAGCAAACACATCTAGATGTGTATAAGAGACAAAATCTAGAGACATTTCAAGTGAAGAAGAGGTGTAAAAAATCAGAGGCATGGAATGAATTCAAACACCTGCAGTCCATAATGGTGTTAAGAAAGTTGAGTGCACCATTGTAGATCAAAATTAAGCTGTCTCTTATACACATCCACATCGATAATGATTAGACACCGACAGACTTGTGTGATTAGGAAGATGAGTTTGAGACAAGCAGTGCAACAGGCAAAGATCAATTTCCAGCCTACTGATGCACCTGTACTTCCCATACCTCCTCTACATTTCGGAAAGTTTGATATGGAAAAATGAGAGAGGCAGCTGCACATTGGGTATTGATGCATGAGCATCCCTTCAGCATTTTGGAAGAGGAAGGATTCAATTTCATGATGAAACTCGGGCTGCCTGACTGGCAAAAAATATCACGCAACACAAGTAAAGTTGATTCTTTGATTGTGTAGCAGTTTATGAACTAGAGAAGAAGAAGTTGAAGAATCTTCTTAAGAATGTAACAAAATAAGTTTGACAACGGACTTGTGGAAGTCTAAGAATCAAAAGATTGAATATATGGTGATAACCGGACATTGGATTGATTCTTCGTGGAAGTTACAGAAGAGAGTATTGAGTTTCGTTCACATTCCGCCACCTCGAAGAGGAGTTGAAATTTCTGATGCCATCTTCAAATGCCTAAAAGAATGGGGTATTGAGAACAAGATATTTACAATATCAGTGGACAATGCTTCAAATAATGATGTGGCAATCAGGTTGTTGAAAGATACTTTCTCTATGAGTAAGAACTTAGTGTGTGCTGGAAAACTATTCCATGTTCGGTGTTGTGCACATATCTTGAACCTTATGGTTCAAGATGGTCTCAGTCAGATTGTAGACATCACTGACAATATTAGAGAAAGTGTAGAATTTGTCAATCGCTCAGATGGAAGACTTCTACTATTTGCTGATATTGTGCAACAATTGCGACTGCCGGGAAGAAAGCTGATTTATGATTGTAGAACAAGGTGGAACTCAACATTTGAGATGTTGAGTTGTGCAATAAAGTTCAAAGAAGTTTTTCCACGATTTCGGGATCGCGAGCCACATTATGATTGCTGTCCATCAGAAGAAGATTGGGTAAAAGTGGTCAAAGTTTGCAATATTTTGGAGACTTTTTGGGCAACCACTCAAATTATTTCAGGTAGTGATTATCCTACATCAAATTTATTCCTCCAAGAAATTAAAAGAGTAAAGTTAGTATTAGATAATGGGGTAAATGATGAGGATGACTTCATAAGAGCAATGGTTAGAAAAATGAAAACAAAATTTGATAAATATTGGGGTGAGTGCAATCTGTTGATGGCTGTGGCTGCTATTTTAGATCCTAGGCAAAAAATGAAGGCTGTAGAATTTTGTTTCCCACAACTCTTTCCATCTAATGAAGCCCAGGAGAACATTTCAAAAGTTAGGACTAGTCCTTTTTGAGTTGTATGATGAATATGTGGCTGCAAATGATCATGATCAGCTTAGAAAAAGGAAGATATCTCAAGTTGGTGATTCATCTATGGATGCTATAATTTCTTCCTCTACTTGGATGGAATTCAATTTTGATGATTTTTTAAGGCAATCGGAGACTTTTGAGCCTCAAAAATCTGAACTAGTTGACTATTTGGAGAAAGGTCCACAAAAGAATGGACCAAATGCTAATCCGGTACAATTTGACTGTTTTGGTTGGTGGAAGATGAATAGGTTATCATACCCAATATTGTCTAGGATGGCTTGTGATATTTTAGCCATTCCAGTTAGCACAGTTGCATCTGAGGCTACATTTAGTGCTGGAACAAGAGTGATAGATGCATATCGAGCTTCACTTTCTCCTAAAACAGTGCAAGTGTTGATGTGTGGAGGAGATTGGTGTCGAAACCTTCATGGGGTAAAAAGGAAGATGAAAGTAAGATATGAAACTAAAATTATTCATAAGATTAAATTATGTTGTGAATCATTTATTTATTTTTTTCTATAGCAGACTGTCAAAACATCACAAGAAATTTCACTTCCCATCTCGTGAATCATCCATTTGGAGAAAGGTGTCAATGAATTTTACAAAATTTAGATTTTAGCCTCTGAATATTGATTTCTAGTTGTTAACATTTGGCACTTTACTAATTTTATGTATGGACAACAGGTGTATTATTTAATTTCTTGCCAATCTCTCTTTTGGATCTTGAGCAAGAAATTAAGGAATTTTGTGGTTGAACTAGTGAATGATTTATGGATGGCTTTTATAGTTTTTGTTAGTGATTTTTGAATATTGCATTGGTCATTTAGTACTATAGTGATGAACTTTGTTAGTAAATTGTGGTTATTATCTTTTGTTTATCCAATATATAACAGTAATTAGCACTTGGCTATACTAGATCACTTGGATAATTTATTTATTTTAATATTGTGTGTAGTTTATGATTGTGAAAAATGTTATTGAAAAGTCTAGAGAAATTATGTATTTTCTTAGAATAAATGTAAATAAATATATGAGAAATTATGATTTTTTTTTTGCAAAAGTTCAAGGAATCGAACTCGAGTTCGAATTCGAATTCGAATTCGAACTAGTAGGCTTGAATTCGAGTTCGATTCGAGCTCGCTCAAAATATTCGAGCGAGCTCGAATCGAACTCGAACTCTGTCAAATTTTAACGAGTCGAGTTCGAACTCTAAAAACCATATTCGATCGAGCTCGATCTCGATCTCGAGCCTGGCTAAAAGTTTCGAATTCGAGCTCGAGCAGAGCAGTATTCGTGCTCTGCTCGGCTCGTTTACACCCCTAGTCTCGTCTATTAGTCTCCCCAGCAGCCTCCACTCCTCCCTTCCTCACTTTCTTGGAGCTTAGATTCATTATTCCTCAAGCTTATATTATCAGATGAAAAAATTTTCAGCAAGCCAACATCTTTTTTTGGAACTTACGTACTAGATCAAAACTTGAAATTTAAAAGGTAAAAAATTATTAGTTTCCTAAATCTCACAAAAACTACTGCTAAAATACCTCAAAAATACAAACCCATTGAAGAGCTTCAATCACCCTTCACAATAGTTAAAGATATGATGAGTTCCTTTTCTTTTCTTTTTTTCTTTTTTTCAATTTTCTCTCCTCTTTAGTGAATCAAGTTGACTTCGTAGGCAAAATAGAAGCAATTTGTTTATTTGGCTGAAAATTGATGATGCTTAGCCATGTACATAAAGCACATGAAATGTTTGATCAAATTTCTAGACTCCATCTTTTCAATTCTAAATCTTTCCAACTAGATCTGCAATAGGGTTACCAATTTTGGCATCAAGGCAATGGTTCTCAGGCGACGGTGTATGGAGAGAGAGTGTGTGTGTGTGAGAGAGAGAGGGAGAGAGGGGAAAGGAGGGGTGAAGACTGAGGAAAGGGGACAGTAGTAGTGACATGGGGTCCTTGGGGAAGACACAGTGAGAGAGGGATGGGCAATACTTGTGGTGAATAAAACAGATGTATTAAGAGGGCAATTTTGTCACTTAAGGAAAATGTGTTGTGGCAATAAGATATTTGTTGTGGCAATATCATTGCCCTTAGTTTTTCATTAAAAAAAATTCTCAAAATCTCTAGAAGTAATTTAGTTCCATCTCAATAACATATGGAAAATCATCATATAAAATAGCATATATAATTATAAATGGTTTTTCCTTTTTCTCCTTTATTTTTCCCTTTTTCTTTTGAACTTCTGAAGCCTAATTCCTATACAATTTCTTCTTTCTTTTATTTCCCAAAGTATATTTTTATGAAGAGATACTAGAATCAATTTTTGACATTGATCCTAACTAATGCTATAAATTAGGTTACATTTATGATCTATTATTGTTATTGTTTTCTATCTTTACTCGTATGGGCTTCCTTTTTCTTTTTATCATTTTTTTGGGGAGAATTCCTCATATCCATGGGGCATATTACAATTAGAAATTTGTACCCTTAGCTTTTCTTACATTTTGAGGGTTTTTTTTTTTTTTTTTAAAGTTAGGATTCTTGAGTAAATTTTCTATCAATATGTGTCTTATTAAATTATCTATCTTAGCTTGTGGTAGTTTTGAGCACAGGATCAAAGACTACCCTACTGTTAGGTTAGGACCATCATAGCAACAGATGCCACAAAAGATGAGCGGTAGTGGCACGGGACCAACTACAGCCCGAGTTTATACTATGACTCAGCAAGAAGAAGATGGATCGGGCCAAGTTATGGCAGGTATGATATTAATTAATAATGTGTATGCGAATGATCTATTTGATAGTGGGGTTACGCATCCCTTCATTTCTGGAAGACTTGGTAGAAAGTTGAACATTAAACCTAATTGGTTTGATACCCCTTATAAAGTAGGTACACCAAGGGGATAGAATTCTTGAATCTAGATGGGTATATCTTAGTTGAAGGTATCATTGGGTGATTAGGACTGTAAGTCCAATGTTAATCTCGTGCAACTTAATATGTTTGACTTTGACATATTACTAGGCATGGATTGGTTGTCTCACAATTATACTTAGACTGTAGGGAGAAGAAAGTCAGGTTCTGTTTTCCAGAGAAAGAGGAAATTGTGTATCAAGGTAGTATCAAAAAACCAAACAGACAACCTATACCACTACAGTCAGCATTACGGCACTGAGGCATTGAGGAAGGGTTGTGAGGCTTTCTTGGTTTACGTGATCAATACGGAAAAAGAAGGTGTCAAACTAGAAGATATTTCAGTGGTCCGAGAGTTTTCAGATGTTTTTCTAAAGGATTTGCCAGACTTGCCTCTAGAGCGGGGTATAGAGTTTGAAATTAATCTACCACCAGAGACTGCCTCAATCTCTAAAACTCCTTACAAAATGGCCCCAACAAAGCTTAAGGAATTGAAGATGCAATTGTAAGAGTTATTAGATAAGAAATTTATCAGACCTAGTATATCTCCTTGGGGAGCTCTAATTATTGTTCATGAAGAAAAAAGATGGCAGCCTCAGATTGTGTATTGACTATCGGGAGTTGAACAAGGTTACTATAAAAAAAAATATCCCTTACCGAGGATCGATGATCTATTTGATCACCTGAAGGGTGCCAGAGTATTTTCCAAGATAGATTTGAGATCTGAGTACCATCAGCTGAGGATCAAGGCAGAGAATGTTCCAAAAAGTGCTTTTTGAACTAGATATGGCCACTATGAGTTCTTGGTGATGTCTTTTGGGCTAACCAATGCACCTGCAGCTTTCATGGACCTGATGAACTAGGTATTTCAACCCTATTTAGACAGGCTTGTGATAGTTTTTATAGATAATATCTTCGTTTACTCACCTTCAGAGGAGGAGCATGAAACACATTTCAAGCTAGTTTTACAAAAGTTAAGAGAACAGAAGCTATATGCGAAATTTCGAAAATGTGAATTTTGGCTGAAGAGTGTAATATTTCTTAGCCACATCATCTTAGAAAGTGGAATATCATTGGTTCTATCCTAAGAAAATTGAGGCAATTTTTGATTGGCCTAAACCAACAAATGTGATAGAGGTTCGTAGTTTCTTTAGTTTGGCAGGTTACTACTAGAAGTTTGTAGGAGGATTTTCTTTGATAGCTATGCCATTGACCAGGCTTACCCAGAAGAAGACTTAATTTGTGTGGGATGCAGATTATGAGACTAGTTTCCAGGAATTGAAGAATCGGTTGATATTAGCTCCAGTATTAACCTTGTCATCCGGGACTGGAGGGTATGTGATCTATAGTGATGCTTCTAAGAATGGTTTGGGTTGTGTAATGATGCAAAATGGAAGGGTTATTGCCTATGCCTCGCAACAGATGAAGCCTTATGAACAAAATTACCCTACTCATGATCTGAAATTAGCAGCCATTGTGTTTGCTCTAAAGATTTGGAGACACTATCCTTATGGGGAGCAATATAACGTAGTTACAGATCATCAAAGTCTCAAATACTTGTTCACACAGAAGGAATTTAATATGAGGCAATATATATGTAGATGGTTGGAGTTACTTAAAGATTATGATTTGAATATTAGTTATAATCCAAGGAAAACTAACAGGGTAGTAGATGCACTAAGCAGTAAATCTTCAAAGGTCACCGCTAACATGTTGATAAGGCAAATGGAGGAACTTAATTTGGAGATTGTAGGGTCCACAGCCAATGTTTTAGCGGCACTTGTGGTACAACTGAACTTGATAGACAGTATTAAACAAGGTTAGGTTATGGATTCAGAGTTAATGAAGATCAGGAACAAGGTGGAAAATGGAGATCCAGGGGGATTCCGGGTTGTGCGTTGTTTGGATGAAAAGATAGCTTCGTGTACCTGCAAATGAAAACTTGAAGAAAGGGGTCATGACTGAAGCTCATAGTTCTAGATTTCATCTCTAGACGACGGGCAATCAGAACGGATGTTTCTGACTTTAGAAGATATGTTAAGGGCTTGTGCCATTGATTTTCATTGATTTTAAGGGTAATTGGGATGAACATTTGATGTTAATATACAATGGAATTCTCTTATAATAATAGTTACCACAGCAGCATCGGCATGGCTCCACATGAAGCTCAATATGGAAGAAAATGCCGGTCACCCTTATATTAGGACGAAGTCAGGGAAAGAATATTGGCCAGAGTTGATTCAAATTACAGTGGATAAGATAATCATTATTCGAGATAGACTCAACGCAACTCAAGATAGACAGAAGAGTTGGGAAAATACGAAAAGAAGACCGTTAGATTTTCAAACTGGGGACAAGATATACTTAAGGGTTTGGCCAATTAGAGGGGTTATGAGATTTGGCAAGAGCGGAAAATTGAGTCCAAGATTTGTGGGACCCTTCGAGATATTGAAGAGAGTTAGAAACTTGGCATATCAGTTGGCTTTACCACCAAAGTTGGCTCGAGTGCACTATGGGTGTTCATAGTTTGGTTTAACCGAACAAACCGGCCGAACCAAATTAGTTTGGTTTTCAATTTTCAAATAACCGGATTTTGGATAAATCAAATAAAAAAGATTGGTTATATGGTTCGAATTTGGTTAATGAAAATAAAATATCGGATTACCGAATTACCGAACTTTTAATTTTATTAGTTTTAGTTTTTAGTTTTTTAGTAACCCAATTCTATGTTCCATTCATTCAATACTTTGATGTTATTTTTCTTTATTATTTTTTAGTTTCTAGTGTCTGTTTTTGTAGTTTTAGGTCTTTGTTTATTAATTTGATTAGTTTAGTATTTAATTTTATGATTAATTTTTAAATTAACTAGTGAACTTTGGTTAATTAGATAAACCGAAAAAAAATTTTGGTTAACCAATCAACCGAAAAAAAGTTTGGTTCGGAGTTGGTTTTGATTTTCTTCCAACGAAATACCGAAATTTTTTTACCAAATTACCCAAATACCAGCCGATGAACACCCCTAGAGTGCACAATGTATTTCATGTTTCACAACTTCGGAAATACATATCCGATCCAAGCCACATGATCGAGTATCAACCTTTCAGTGGTAAGGAAGAATTGGTTCGTATGAAGAGGTACCCGTTCGCATTATAGATTTCAAGGAACAAATCCTTCGACATCGGTCTATTCCATTTGTTAAGGTTCAGTGGTTTAATCATTCAGAAAGGAAGGCAACATGTTAATCCGAAACCAACATGCGAAACAATTACCCTTACTTGTTCGTCTCATAGGTACGTTAAGTTTTGAAGTCGAAACTTTTCTTAAGGAGGGAAGAGTGTAATACCCGACTCTTTTTCACTCCATTCAACATATTTTCGTGCTTGATCATATCTCTTTAAATATCCATTTAATCGTAACATTTTTTAAAATTTTTGGACAAAAGTAAAATTTTATAAAATTGAGGGACTAATGTGTTAAAGTGATAAACATTATAAGACTTCTTCACGAAGCCTTATCTTTTCGATTCAAAATCCATTTCATTTCAAGGCAGTAACATTATCCTTACGAACTCCTGTGAAAACCCTTCCAACCCAAATCTTAAATCATATAAATAGTTTAGGAAATTTTGTGTTCCCTAAATCAAATTGGTAATCCAGGAATACTCGTAGACCTTTAATCCAACTTCACAAGTAAGTTTTACTTCAAGATTTGCATGATTTTCACGTTAAATCTCAAGTACCTCAATAAATTAATTCGTTTAATTTTTGTTGTTTGTGAATTGATTTTATTACTAAATATGTTTATGAGCTACTGGGACTTGATTTATGGTTTGAAATGACTTTTTAACTATTATTTTGATAAGATGTGGATGAGGGTTTTGACAATTCTTAACCTAGTGATATATTTAAAATTATGAACCCTAATTCTTAGATTTTTATCTTATTTTCACTAATTTAAATCAACCCTTATTTGTTGTGTTCAATTATTGCCTAATTTGAGAATTCGGGTGATACCCAAAAGTGAACCCTACTTCGATTTTATCCTAACGGTATGACACTCTCCTGATTTAGGTGATTCGGAGTTAGAGTTTTAGACCGTCGAAATTAGGATACGTCTACGAAATCAATTTTTGATAGTAAGAAACGTTTACGCCTTTTTATCGATACCTTGTATATGCTTGGTTTTGCAACTCTAGAATAATTGATATTAAGGAAAGTATATTTATTTTGGATAATCTTTATAAGGCAAGTACATTCATAATTTATATGCTCACTTTGTATTGTGTTATTTGTTCATTTTTGCACTATGTGTTAATGAATAATTATTATGATGAGCTCAATGAGTTACTTGAGTGACTTGGTTATGAGTGAGTGAATGAAATGATATATTGAGTACTCTACTTCGTAAATGTTATACCCAATCTATCAGGAAGACAAGTGATAAACACTTGGTTATGCCTTGTCTACTCGGACGGATAATAGGTAAATCGAGATCCAGTGTTGGGAAGACTTTTGTAAATCATGAGCTCCTTCGTTGATATTTGTATTTTAATTATTGAAAATGTCTTGTATATTGTTCTCTGCACTGATTGTATACATGTTATCTATAATTGGACATAAATGTTTTTTATTAAGCACTAAACTACTGTGCTTACTCCATTATTGTTTTTCCCCTTTGTTTGCAGTTGAGGACCAACAGGAAGCGATAGCAGGTCCTGAGTCGAGCACTGACCAGGGAGAGGGTTACAGTACGGACCCCAGTTACTAGAGTTAGAGCTTTCCGTTAACCATCTTACTGTAAGGCTGGTTCTTATGTTTAGGCCTGTGTGCCTTTGGACTTGTTAGATTTGTCTTGTGATCTAACTTCTGACTGTTGTTTGGGTTGTGGTTTGATGCTTGAATATGAGTGTGATTCAGTTATCGTGGATTGTTATGGACATGGTTGTTGAATATACTTTTGTGATCTAGTTTTAGTTGATCTTGAGGTCTAATTATAGGTATTATGGTTTGTTTATTGTCATTTTATTGTGCCTTGCATGCTCAGGGTGATCCTGAGGTATGGCATGGCATTGACCCGTTTTGGGGTGTGACATTGTTGCCTTACTATAGTTTGTTAATCTGTTTATCTTATTATTTATAATTGGTTTTCATACAAAGTTAATTTTTTTTATTAATTAATTTGTTAGGCCTTGTTCTCAATTGTGTATAAAAAAATTATAAAATAGCTTTTTAATAAATTGACAAAAGTATTTTTTGAAAAAGTTGGTGTAGAGTTATTTTTTAAAACTGTTATTAGATTTTCAAAATATGAAAAAAAGAATATTTTTTTCATTTTTGTTAGTCAATTCCTTTTAATTTTTTATTTTTGAATTTAAAAAATTATGAACAGTTTTCTATAAACTATCAAGAATAAATTTTAGAAAATAAACCTCTAGATATCCTTATATAATCAGGGTCAAATTGGAACAAATAGTATATTTAGAATCATTAGAATTTTAGTTTGATTAGGATTTAGACAGTCAAATTCTTGGAGTATGTTAAAATTACCTATGAGGTTTTTTTGTGTGCTTTGTTTTTGTCTTACTTAATTCTTTGTTAGGTGAAATACATTATTATAAAAATTGTTTCTAAATTGTAATAAATGAATACTAACTGAATATCTCGTTATATAAAGCTATGCACGGGAGAATATGTATATTCAATTTTTACAATAAAATATTTTATATATATAAGAGAACTCTACAGTTCCTTTTAGAGAACCATTCTCTTACCTTTAAAAGATTGTACAGTATAAGCATTTCAAGTACATGATGTTGTAGTATATAAGTATTTAAAGTATAAAAGAATGGACTGTAGAATTCTTATATATATATATATATATATATATATATATATATATTTGACGCTTATATTTATCCACCCATCAATCTCTTTCTTATTTGACACGCTCTAATTGGAACGTATATTGCACATGCTCTCTAAAGCCCTCTCACTATTTTCTCTTTCACCTGCTTATCAATCTATCCCTCCTAATATTTAGAGGTGGCAGTGGGCCAGGCCAACCCATCGACCCGGCCCGTTAATTATTGTAGCAACCCACCCCTAGCCTAGGACTGAGAATAGGGCCGGACCTAGGCTAGGGAGTTCCAAACCGTGACCCGACTCGTAGATTGAACCGTTGTTCGACTGGCCTGCGGGACACCCATTGAAAATTGGTTTTTTTTTTTATTTTTTTCTTTTAAAAGACTATTATTTTTTTTCTTTTATAACTTGTAATGATTTGGAGGTAAGGTTTAATGCCCCCTCCTTGTACCTTTTTTTTTTATAACATTAATATACATGGTAAGGGTCTATACCAAACTCCCACCATCTCAAGGTCTTTTTTTTCCTAATTAAATATTTTTACTATATGATTAACAAATATTATGTTATAATAATAAGTATTGACTTATACAACGAAGAAATAACTTGGTCAAATAAGTATTAATCTGGAATAATAAAGTACTAATAACTAATTTTGAACTTTGGTCTTTGAATATTAACTAAGAACTTTAGTTTGAATAATAAGTATTAGTTTGGATTTTGAACTTTAATTATTAATAATTTGGTCTAATATATAAGTACCAATTTGGATTAATAAAGTACTATTAACTAGTAAGTAGTAATTCGAACAATTAATAAATTATAACTTAATAAATTATTAATGAATAGTAAGTAAATGATTTTAAATTAATAAGTTATTAATTTTAAAATAATAATTAATAAGTAATAATTTAAAATTATATAAATTGTTAACAAGTAAAAATTTAATTTTATAACCCGTGGGCCAGCCCGGGAGCCGGCCTGTCCCAGCTAAGCCGAGGTTACGGGCCACCCCTTCTGTGACAGGCTATCATGGGTCTAAACCCACGAACTTCTGACTCGACCCACCACCACCTCTACTAATATTCTCCTTCCTTCCCCCTATAACAATTTTAGGTGCCTTCTCTCTAGATTCAGCTGCTTTCTTATTACTTTTCAATTGTTAAAAAAATATCTAACTAATCAAAATTCCTACCCATTAGTTATCAAATGAATCAGCATGTGATTTGGTAAAGTTAGTATTTTTGATTTGGTATTTTCTCTAAAGACTACATTTTTTTCTGTTTTTTTTTTTTTTTGTAGGTTTCTCAAGTGCACATGTGACGCCCCGTCCCACATCGGAAGTGAGAAAAAACTTACAGGGGATATTGTATTATTTATAACACCTTGGGTTGTGGGCTACTAACAACTTGGTTTAAGCATTTTGAGCCCGTTGCTTCTGCTCAAAAGTTGTTGGGCCAACCCAGGTCCTAGGGTGTTACAGTTGGTATTAGAACGAATCTCGTATGATCCCTGCACGGGGTGAGTGAGATTGGACCAGTGGTATTGGGCTGCAACTACGCAAGGGAGTCTAGGAACTAAGTGCTATGCGAGACTAAGTGCTACGTCGATCCAAGGGCGGGAGCCACCTCTAGAGCCGGTACGAGCCACCTCTAGAATCCCGCATAACCAAGTATGATCCAGTATGAGCCTTGCAAGGACGCAAGGCCTTAAGAAGGGATGATTGTGACGCCCCGTCCCACATCGAATGTGAAAAGGGATATTGTGTTATTTATAACACCTTGAGTTGTGGGGTACTTACATCTTGGTTTAAGTATTTTGAATCCGTTGTTTCTATTCAAAAGTTATTGGGGCAGCACAGCAAGTGCATCAGGATCATTATCTGTTTCCCTTTCTTTTTCATCCATAAAAATAATTTTTATTTTTAGTTTGATATTCTCTTAAAGATTTTTGTTCTTTTAATTAGAAGCTTGTGGTTTTGTAGTAATCAATCAGAACAACAAATAAAAAACAAAAACGTCAACCTAAAAATTCTCTCCTCCTTCTCTCTACTTTTTCTCACTCTAAAACTCCAAATACACTTTGTTTTCTCAGCCTCGGGTGCCAAAAATCTAAACATTCAAGTCCCAAATTCTAACACTCCATTGAAGGCCCTCCAATCGCACAAGGGAGAACCAGCAATATTCTTCTCCAATGAAGAAATACAACAACTTGCTGCACCATTTCGATATACACTGGTTGGTAACTTTTCGAGGGGTTAGCCGAACATGGAAATACTCCAAAAAAGCTTTCATACCATTGGTTTTAAAGGCCACTTTACCGTCGGATACCTTGACTACAAGCACATATTTATCGGATTTTCTTGATTGGCAGGAGGATTATCTGAGGTGTTGGCTCAAGAACACTTGGATTGTTAATGGATACTACATGAGAATTCTTAAATGGCATCCATTTTTTACCATCAAAGAGGAACCGTCTATAGTTTCCATCTGGATTACTTTTGAAGGTCTTCCATCGATCTTCTTCAACAAACATACCGTGTTTAGCCTCGCTCAAGAGGTTGGTACTCCTCTCAAATTTGACTTGGCAACCACAAATTTCACTAGGCCAAGTGTTGCAAAAGTATGCGTGGAAGTCGACCTCCTTTCCGAGCTCCCTTCTAGAGTTTGGCTGGGGGTTGGTAAGGAAGGCATTTGGCAGAAAATCAGCTATGAAGAAGTACCATGCTACTATACAAAATGCAAGAAAATATGCCATACCAACGAAGCATGCGGGAAAGGAGAGTTGGTGTTGGCAAACAAACCAATGGGTCTCAGTGAGCACATGAAGAATCACGCAAAGACATCAACCCAAACACGCTGGATACCAGTGAAGAAGGCATCATGAAGTTGGACCTTCTAGAACAAAGCAACCTTGACCACTTTCACGCGAAGATGATGGGAAGACGGTGATTGATCAAATTTCACATCCTCCATCACAACACCCATTGACAAAAAATCCACTGGGAGTAGTCACTGAACAAGACCTCACCACGGTTCAACCCATGGAGGTGGCCCAACATCAAGAACAAGAAATTTTAGAAATTTCGGCACCAAAAGTGGCGGTAGCCACCATTCCGGTGGCTGAACCACTACCATTTCGGCCCCCAACAAACTTGGAATTTCAAATTTTGAATTCAACAGAAGATAAGGTGGTTGCAACTTCTCAAACAAGCCTATCAACTCAGCATCCTAATCCCTTGGAAAAAGGGTTGACCAATTCAAACTGCAGATAACAAACCTAGACTTATCCTTATCTAAACAAACGGATGTGACCCATTCAAAAGAGCAACCAATTCATCCAAATGAGACACATGAATGGCCAACTCAACTTCTTACCATTAAGATGACCAAACTCTTGCAGCTGTCCGAATAATGGAGGAGCTTCCTTGCTACTTTTCAGACACGGATACCCCACGAGATATAGTAGCCATATCGACTCAACATCTCATGGATTCAAGGGATTTGTCCGAGAATAGGCCTATCCCAAAGAAAAAGATTAGAAGAAAACGCACCTATACCATGCCGCGGATACGAATGAGGCTCTCCAAACTGCCATCCTCTTCCCCCAATTAATGGATGATTTTCTGGTATGGAACATTCGAGGGATGAATAACAAACCCTCAATTTGAAGAATAAAATAGTTAACAAAAGAACACAAAATAAAATTCCTTTCTTTGTTAGAACCGATGGTTGACAAAGACCGGATTCATTCCTTTGCTTGTAGATTAAGCTTCGATAGCTGCATATCCAATCCTAATGGGAAGATTTGGCTTTTCTGGAACCAAATTTTGCTATCTCTATGTTGGTAAGTTCGAACTAGCTCATGTTGTTCCATCTCTTCTAATCAAAATTTTACTCCAACAAGATATCCTAGCTACATTCATTTATGCTAAATGCACTACATACGAAAGAAGAAGTTTATGGCAAGAACTCCGTGCGGTACAATCCTCAAATCCATGGCTAGTAGGTGGAATTTTAATGTAATCACCAATTCGGACGAGTATAAGGGTTCTTCTTTGGTGGACGTTAAAGCCTTAAATGAATTCAACGATTGTCTCCTAGATTGTGGCCTTATGAACATGGCATATCAAGGCTGCAAATTCACTTGGAGAGGTAATAGGTGTGGCAGCTTGGTATGGAAAAGACTTGATCGTTATGTATGTAACCAGGCATTCCTATCTACCTTTCAACAAATTACAGTGGAACATTTGCTCGAAATGTGTTCGGATCACTCTCCGCTGCTCCTCAAGACATCAAATGGAATGTCATCCGGGCCAAAGTAGTTTGGGTTTTTAAATGCATGGACTAACCACCCTTTCTTCATGCAGGTTGTCAAAAATAATTGGCATCTTCACGGCCTGTTTGGGCAGCCCACTTAATATCCTTGCCTCAGAGCTTAAAAGGCTAAAGGCGGAATTAAGGAATTGGAACCGCACATCTTTGGTAACATTTTTGACAAGGTGAGAAATACTGAGTTGCAAGTCAAACAGTGTGAAACCACCTGTCTACAACAGCCGACTCAACACAACCAAATTGCACTTGCCCATGCACAAGCTAAACACGTCAAATGCCTTGCCGAAGAAGAAATTTTCTGGAGACAAAAATTGGGCTTGAAATGGCTCAAAGAACGAGATCAAAACTCAAAATTCTTTCATTCTTCACTCCTTACTAAGAGGTACAACTTGAACATCTCGAGGCTTAAGGTGGACGAGACGTGGACGGAAGATTGGCAGCTTATTAAAGAAGAGGGTGTCTATCACTTCAAGGATCTTTTAACAGCCCCAGGGGACCCAGATATCAATTGAGGATAGTAGAAAGCTGCTTGCCGAGCCATCCATGGACGAGCTCAAAGAGGCAATATTTGGCCTTAACCCACATGAGGCTGCTGGAATGGATGGTTTTAACAAGTCCAAAAGTTCTTTCTACATGCCCAAAAATGCTCCATTTTCAAGAGTAAGGATAATTCAATGCCAAACAGGTTTTGCACAACGGTTTCTTCCTTTCACATACCTTAGTTGCCCTATTCAAATGCAAAGTAAGAAAGGCTCTTTTCCAGCCAATGATCGAGAAAATAACCTCTAGGATTGCCGGGTGGCAAACAAAATTTCTATCTCCCGGAGGTAAGTTAATCTTGATAAAGCGTGTCCTTAGTAGCATTTCAATATACCTCTTCACAGTGCTCCAACCTCCTAAAGCTGTTATTAAGGACTTGGAGAGGCAATTCGCCAACTTCTTCTGGGCAACTCGGAATGTGGGTAGTAAACACCATTGGGCATCATGGAAATCAATTTGTCGGCCAGTAGAGGCAAATGGACTTGGGATTGTTTCATAATCGGATTTGGCTAAAGGTTTTCGTATCAAGCTGTGATGGAAATTTTGAAAGGGTAATTCCATGTGGTTCACAATCATGCAAGCAAGATATTGTCATTCTCACCCTCGCCTGATACAGGAGGGAAATGGGGACTCGTACATATGGAAATGCAGGCTCAAAAGTCGACAAGACGCAGAACGTAGTTTTCTATTCTTGATACGCAACGGACAACGTCTTTTTGGTTTGATTCATGGTTGTCCACAGGACCCTTATTTAATGAAGTCAGCCAAGTGTCCGAGCCAAACCTCACTATTGCCCAGGTATGGAGCACAAATGGTTGGAATCTTTCGTGTTTGAATGAGCATTATTCACTTCAAGAGCTAGAAAGACTAAGGCAGCTCCTTCATGGAAGTGCCATCCAGATATCTAATGAACCAGAAATTGAGGTCTTGACACTTGATGAGACTCTCTCAACAAATGGTAAATTTTCAATCTCATCCACTCTCCCCTCACATGCTTCCATGCTCTCTCAAATAATGATCTATGGGATGGCAGACTACAAGCCAAGATTTCTATCTTCATGTAGATGTGTGAACAAAAGACAGCCCTTGACGACATAATAATCAACTTTGGAGTCTCTTTGGCTTCAAAATGCTCCTTTTGTCACAATCTGGAAACTTTGAATCACCTCTTTATAGGATGTGAATTCGCCAGCAGCATTTGGTTATACTTTGAATCATGGTTTGAAGTGCTTTTTCCCCCATCCTCCACAATACTAGATAAACTCAATTCTTGGTGGTGGCATGACCCTCCTTCGAAAACCCTTGTCGCTTTCCAGAAGCTTATGCCATCTTTGGTATGCTAGTTCATATGGAAAACATGCAATATGGCAATCTTTGAAGGCCATTTCACAACGCCTCAACACATCATTACTCACATATGCTCCCAATTGCGAAGCATCTCTACCATTCGATGGCGTACCATTTCATAGGACTGGACTAGCTGATGATACCTTTTTCTCTCATTTTATTTGCCGTCAAATACTCATCACACAGCCGAGGAGAGCATTGACAGTCAAGTGGATTCCGCCTCTGAAAGGCAGCACAAAACTCAACGTTGATGGGGCATCAAAAGGAAATCCAGGGTTGGCGGCTGGTGGCGGAGTACTTAGAGATCACCGAGGAAACATGATCAAGGCATTTAGCAACAATTACCTTCTCCAATCCAATTTACAAACGGAAACATCTGCCTTGGTGGATGGTCTCAAACTTTGTGCACAATTACAACTCATAGAAGTAGAAGTGGAACTTGACTCCTTAGCTCTTGTGCAAATAATAAAGGGCCATTCTAAGCCACCATGGAACATTGACCAGCAATGGCAATTCATCAAAGCCTTCACCTTAGATGGTCAATTTACTTTTTCGCATGTTTACCGAGAGGCAAATCATTTACTGAATAGGCTAGCAAATGAGGGTATTTTTATAATTATTCCTATCTAGAGTATAACCAAGACTCACTCCCTAGGCCTATTAGTGGTTTTTTGTGCTTGGATGCTCAGGGCTGCCCGCACATAAGACATTGTAAATTATGATTCATTAAATAAACTACACCTATTTGGGTGTTTGCTAAAAAAAAAAAAAAGGTTGTGGTTTTGTGGGCTTTACTAATGGGACAAAGATCGAAAGTACTTTATTGTTCTTTTATCCGGATAGATAGTGGTGAGTCGTTAGCCTTTGGCCTTCAAATACTGCAGTTATACTCTATGATTGCAAATTGACAATCCCATATAATCTATTTGCAAGTGGTTGTGCTTTGATGAGAAGTATAGATAGTTGTTGAAAAATAATATAAAAGATAAAAGCATTTCTTTATTTTGTTGGGCTTTCGCTGGTAACATGATAATCTGTGTTTTGTCCTTATTACTATAATTTATATGCACATTTTGGATGATCCATTATGGAAGAACAATGATAGATATATTGGTAGGGGGTGGTATTTATCATACTTACTCGTAGAAGACTACTCAATACCTTTGTATATAATTATTTTTCTCTATTTTTTAAAATTTTTGTTGTTCTCTTCAATCTGGATCAGCATAATACACCTGCAAACTTCAAATATCATTAGTTCTACTTTATCACTTACCATTTTGGTCTTTTGTTCTCCCCCCCAACCGACGCTATTATGTACATATGACTTGCAAATTAATCATTGGTAACATCTTATTCTGACTCAGATATCAGTATCAATTCTGAAACCAAAGGTTTTCTGTGTATATATTTCATATATATTACATTCAAAAAAAGATGTTATAGTTTAGCTTGCACATACTGTATTTATTTTTAGTCGTTGAAAAGCAGATTTATTAGACCTTGATGTTTCTCCGAAGTGCTTGAGCATTTAGAATTTTCGCTTTCATTTTTTTATAATGCTTCTTTTCCCGGTAAGAAAATGCTTATGTTTGAGTACTGCTTTTCTATAATTTTTATTTTGTCCGTGTAAAGAAAATTCTGTATCGGATGGGATGCCCATTTCAAGATTTATAAAAATGTACATTAATTTCTAAATTAACATACTTGTAAGAGGTTTGAGTATTGTGCTGATGCACATCAATCACTTGGTTGCTATCTTCAAAATTTGCATGCATCATAGTGTTGAAGCTGATAATGGACTAATCAGTCTATTTATTTATTATTTTCAAGTCACAGATGATAAAAAGGAATTACATAAATTATTTATTGATAGGCAAAAGTTGTATGCTCTTACATTATACAGTTAACACATTCTAGACTCATATGCTCTAGGATGCAGTATTCCTAGACTTCTAGTATTCATTATCTTGTGGAAAAAGAAATTAATGAAACAATAAATACAATTGTGATATCTCTATAACCAGCTGAATGTTACTTGTGGAAAAAGAAATTAATGAAACAATACATACAATTGTGATATCTCTATGACCATCTGAATGTTAGATTCTAATTGATTTATTTTTGCTCTTGTATAGTCTTGGCTGCAATAGGGCTAAATGCTTCTGATAGCCAATTGTTTTTCCTTCATGATTTCCATCCCATCTCCTCACATATTTCGTCAGTGTGATTGATGCTCAACATCGAAACCCTCTTCCTGACCTAAGAGTTCCATTTGCACCTACAGGCCTGCCATCCGACCATATGAGTTGAATTTTCTGGTCAATTCAAGAAACATGGTTGAATTGCCAATTATTAGGAAATTATATGGGAGAGAGGATTAAGAAGTCACTACAAAATTTTCATCACTTTGTATTAAGTGCCGAAAGTTCTTTTTTCGTCCTTTAACTCTTTATTTCTTGAAAAGTTGAAGATGATTATGTTTATAATCAAAGTTTATCTCATTGTAATTTAAAAAGAAAAAATCTCACAGAGATTTTATCTTTTTTCTTATTTCAAAATAGTTTTTATTCAAATTTCTATCTCTCGAATATAGTACTAATTTCTGAATTTTTTTTTTTTTTTTACTATATAAAAGTTTGTGTTTAATGGGAACAATAAAGACGTGCAAAATGTATGGTTTGCTTTATAGTTTTAAGTGGCTCCTTCTCAATTCTTAAAGAATAATTCAATAATATATTAATTTTGTTCTAAAAGTCGGTAGGTTAATATTATTTAGTTACTTAATAAATTAGTTATTTCGGTACCTAAATTATTTTGAATTCGTACATATACTTAATTTGTCAATTATTGTTCGTTTTTCATTTATTATTTTGTTTGTGTATGATTTTAGTTATTATTCTTTGATTCCAACTTTATTAGCTTTAAGGGAAGACACAGAATTTAATGGGGCATCAACACGAAGACAAGCTTTGGCAAGAAATGATTACTCAAGAATTTGAGAAAACAATTTACAAATTGACTAAAGAGTGTACTAATAAATTGACTCGAAGTTGTTGAATATTTTATTGCAAACCTAATAAAAACAATTTCGCATGATTTTTTTTTTCAAAATACCCTCATCTTGCTTACTTTTATTTCCTTCTCACATAATCTGCATGTATTATCATGCATTTTTTCTATCTTTTTGTATTCTTTTTCATTGTAAAACATTTAAACAAACAATTACGAGTTGAACAATAAATTAACTTTTGTATTTACCAAATTTGAGTTCTAAAAATTTTGGAGTAAATTTTTATTAGTCTTTTAATTCTAAGAAACCTCTGTTTATTAAAAGAATATATTAATGAAATAATAGATTTCAATAGTTTTAACTAAAAAAAATATTGTACTTTATTTCATTTTATCTTGAAACATCAATCATTTCATCATTCTGAATCCATTCCCGTTCAAAGAATGGGTTCACAACTAGTTAGTAAAATAATAATGATTGCATAAAATCCATTAAGATACATGTATTAATTATAAGATTTAAGCTATAATTAAGGGATCAAAATTAAAAATAAAATCAAGTGGCCAGATTTTATGTATTTCTTTTTATCTCAATAACTGTAAAACTTATCTGTTCGGTTACTTGATGGACGTACCACATTAAAGGAATCAGATATTTTATAAATAATCTTCCCTCCACCTATTAGGTTCATACAAAAACATACATAAATTTATTCCATCATATCAAAGTGTGTGGCAGAAAAGAAGGTCAGGAGGGAGAAATCAATATCAGTTCCTCCAGTAATCACAAAATGGCTAAATATGACTCCGGTATGTCCATACTTTTGAGAAGATTATATTGTTCAAAAGACCTTGGACAACTCTTTTATGCAATATTAAAATTTAATTGCATTTATATATAAAGAATTTTAAGATTACATGTGGTATCAGAGCCTTAGATTGAAACTTGATTTATAAATTAGTTATGTAATATATACGAATTCTTGATTTATTTGTCCATTAAAATCAGGACAAAATTCTTATAAGAATTTGAAATAATAGTTCCGTATAAATGCACATGCTCACGCTTAATTAAAAAAAAACATTAATAATATAAAAGAGGAAGGAAAACGAATGTATATTTAGCCTTTTGTTTCGAATTAAATTTGTTTTTTCCTTGATTGTGTTGATAACTGTTGGATCAGACTCATGATTTAGCCGTTCATTTATATCAGTTTAATGTTTGCACTTATCAATTCTGTGCATAAAGGGACTTGGTTACTAATTTGTAAATAAAGATGATAAAAGGACTTGATTTCCTTTTGAGTGCAATCTAGTAATCAGTTGAGCAGGGGCCTTATATTTCAAATTCATGCTTTAATTATGAACCTGCATATGATTAGATTCAAGATTAGACTAATCCTTAATACTGTAAACTATCAAATAGATTGTTACACATGAAAGTTTCATTATTTGTTGGCTGTATGATTATTTGACGGTTTTACGGTAAATTGAATGTAAATTGTCTAATGTTTTCACGGTGTAATATTTGCTGGGATATGGTTTACTTTAAAAAAAAAAAAAAAAATCATATTGAATGTTATTTGATTTGATGTCTATGCTATGTATAATTTGTTAGTCACCAAAGTGACCAAATTAAAAAGTTTTATGGACATCAGAGATCATATAAAATTGTCAATATCCATATTCTTAATGAAATGTTTATATATATATATATATAATATAAATGGATAAATTGACTCTCACTATTCATTAGAACTTTAGGATTTGCCCAAAGGTGAATTATATATTCAATGAATTGTGAGAATTACAGAAACAAAAATTAATATTTTGTTAGATATATCTGTATGTCCAAAGGCATGTGTATTTGATAAAATATTTTATTTGTCTATTGAGTTAAAAAGCATTTAATTTATGATAGTATATCATGATATCTACCCAAAGGATATAAGGTGAAAACCAACAAGTTTAAGAAAGAAGAAAAATATTTCTACTAACATTTCTCATATTGAGAATAAGGAGCGGACAGCAGATAAGTGTCACTTTTGCAAGAAAGTAGGACATTATCAGAAAGATTGCCAGAAATGTAAAGTTTGGTTCGAAAAGAAAGGTAAAATCTATTATGTTTCTGTATGTTTCGAATCAAACTTATAATTGAAGTTCCTAATAATACTTGGTGGTTTGATTCTAGTGCTACTACTCATGTATCCAACATGATGCAGGGATTTCTTACGATCTAAACCACAAACCCAAATGAGGATTTCCTATTTATGGGGAATCGTATGAAGGCTCCAATTGAAGGCATAGGGACTTATCGTTTGGTTTTGGATACCGGCTATCATTTGGACCTATTTCAAACTCTATATGTACTTTCAATTTCTAGGAACTTTATTTTTGTTTCAAAACTTGATGCTTCTGGGTTTAACATTAATTTTGGACTGGGTTGTTTTAGTTTATTTAAGAATAATAATGTTATTGGTTCTGGATTTCTTATTGATAGTTTATATAAACTGAAACTTGATAATAATTTTGCTGAATCCTTACTTGTTGTTCATGGTAATATTGGAATTAAGCATAGCATGCTAAATGATAATTCTGCTTACTTGTGGCATAAACATTTGGGTCATATATCCAAAGAAAGATTAGAAAGATTAGTAATGCAATCCACGCACCCTAAAAAATGGGATTCTACCGAATTTAGATTTCACTGATCTCGGTGTATGTGTGGATTGCATTAAGGGAAAGCAAACCAAACATACAAAGAAAGGTGCCACAAGAAGTACCCAACTTCTTGAAATAATACACACTGATATATGTGGACCTTTTGATGCTCCATCTTTTAATGAAGAAAAATATTTGATCACCTTTATTGATGATTTTTCACGTTATGGTTATATCTATTTGCTAAACGAAAAATCTCAATCGGTAAACGCCCTTGAGGTATACATCAATGAGGTTGAAAGGCAATTAGATAGAAAAGTGAAAATAGTAAGATCAGATAGAGGTGGTGAATACTATGAAAAATATACTGAATCAGAACAATGTCCAGGTCCATTTGCAAAATTTCTTGAAAGTCATGGCATATGTGCACAATATACTATGCCGGGCACACCTCAACAAAATGGTGTAGCAGAAAGGCGTAATCGGACTTTGATGGATATGGTTAGAAGTATGATGCAGAGTAACTCCTCATTACCTATATCCTTGTGGATGCACGCACTAAAAACTGCCGCATATCTTTTAAATAGGATTCCTAGTAAGGCAATCTCTAAAACTCCTTTTGAGTTGTGGACTGGAAGAAAACCTAGTTTAAGGCACCTAATGTTTGGGGTTGCCAAGCGGAAGCAAGAGTATATAATCCACATGAAAGAAAATTAGATTCTCGAATGATAAGTGGATACTTTATTGGCTATCCAGAGAAATCTAAAGGATACAGGTTTTATATTCCAAATCACAGTCCAAGAATTGTAGAAACTAGTAATGCTAGATTTCTTAAAAATGGTGAAGTTAGTGGGAGTGCTTCAAAACAAGTTGTGGATATACAAGAAATTAAAGTTAATTTCTCTACTCCAATAAATGTTCCTTTATGTACAACTGCTACAAATGTTGTTCCAATTGTTAATGAATATCCTAATAATACTGGACAATACTTAAATGATGAAGCATCCTTAGAAGAAACTAACTATACGCATCAAGGTGTGATGGAAATGAACCACGATTGATGCCATTAAGAAGATATCAAAGACAGAAAAAATTGGCTATTTCTGATGATTATGTGGTTTATTTACAAGAGTTAGATTTTGATATTGGATCTATAAAGATCCAATTTCATTTTCGCAAGCTATAGAAGGTGATGATTCTGATAAATGGTTTGATGCCATGAAAGATGAGATGAAATCCATGGAACAAAACAAAGTTTAGGATCTTGTAGAATTGCCAAAAGGATCTAACGAGTTGGATGCAAATGGGTATTTAAAACCAAGCACGACTCAAATGGCAATATCGAACGATATGAAGCTAGACTTGTTGCCAAAGGTTATACTTAGAAAGATGGCATTGATTATAAATAGACTTTTTCACCAGTCTCTAAGAAAGACTCCTTAAGAATCATTATGGCATTGATGGCTCATTACGATTTAAAGTTGTACCAAATGGATGTAAAAACAGCCTTTCTTAATGGAGAGCTTGAGGTAAAGAAGTTTATATGCACCAACTTTGACCTTTTCAGTTAAAGAAAAAGGTCACAAGGTGTGTAAACTTAAGAAGTCAATATATGGACTTAAACAGGCCTCACGACAATGGTATATTAAGTTCAATGATACCATAAAATCTTTTGATTTCCAAGAAAACATTGTTGATCGATGTATATATCAAAAGATCAGTAGGAGCAAGTTTATTTTCTTAGTTCTTTATGTTGACGATATTTTACTTGCTGCAAATGATTTGGGCATATTGCGAGATACAAAAAATTTTCTCTCAAAAAATTTTGAAATGAAAGGTATGGGAGAGGCATCTTATGTGATAGGAATTGAAATATTCCGTGATAGGTCACAAAATTGTTGGGATTGTCTCAGAAAAACTATATCGAAAGAGTTCTAGAGAGATTTAATATGCATAGTTGTTCAGCAAAAATTGTTCCTATATAGAAAGGAGATAAATTCAGTCTCATGCAATGTCCAAAGAACGACGTAGAATGGAAAGAAATGGAATCAATTCCTTATGCTTCTGTTGTGGGCAGTTTGATGTATGTCCAAACCTGTACGAGACCCGATATTAGTTTGCGGTCGGGATGTTGGGCAGATATCAAAGTAATCCTGGGATACATCACTGGAGATGTGTAAAAGGTTTTACGGTACCTACAAGGAACAAAGAATTACATGCTCATGTATAGGAGATCTAGTCAACTAGAAGTGATTGGATACTCAGATTCAGATTTGGGTGGATGTCTTGACAGTAGAAAATCCACTTTTGGCTATTTATTTCTACTTGCTGAAGGAGCTATATCATGGAAAAGTGCTAAACAATCTGTTATTGCATCATCTACTATGGAAGCAGAATTTGTGGCATGTTTTGAAGCCACAATTCATGCATTATGGTTGCGGAATTTTATTTCAAGACTTGGGGTAGTCAACACCATTACCAAGGTGCTGAAAATTTATTGTGATAATTCTGCAGCAGTATTTTTCTCCAAAAATGACAACTATGATATTCCAAAGATGCAAAACATATGGAATTAAAATATCTTGCTGTTAAGGAGGAAGTTCAGAAACAAAGAGTGTCTATTAAGCATATTAGAACTGATCTGATGATTGCTGATCCATTAACTAAAGGTTTACAACTGAAGATATTCAAGGAACATGTACATAGAATGGGTCTTGGTTGCAATGATGAAAATATTTTATGATATTAAGACACTTTGAGCTCTAGTAATGGGTTTCTGATATAATTTAGTACATTTCCTGTTTCCATGATTGTGTACACATAATTTTTTCAAATTCATTTACAACAGGAGAGTCTTTATAATATGTTATTGTGAACCATTATGCAATATGTATATCACTGAATGAACTATTATACTGCATTGTTAATGTTCTAGTGTGTGGAAGGAAGTATGTGACTTAAACAACATACAACCGCCATAACTCACATTTACAATTCATTATAGTACGGTGATCATGATACTTATGTTCTCATCGAGCCAAGTGGGAGAAACGAATTATGTAAGATTTAAGCTATAATTAAGGGATCAAAATTAAAAATAAAATCAAGTGGCCCGATTTTATGTATTTCGTTTTATCTCAATAACTGTAAAACTTATCTGTTCGGTTACTTGATGGACGTACCGCATTAAAGTCAGATATTTTATAAATGATCCTCCCTCCACCTATTAGGGTCATACAAAAACATACGTAAATTTATTCCATCATATCAGAGTGTGTGGCAGGAAAGAAGGTCAGGAGGGAGAAATTAATATTAGTTCCTCCAGTAATCACAAAATGGCTAAATATGACTCCGCATCAGGTATGTCCATACTTTTGAGAAGATTATGTTGTTCAAAAGATCTTACACAACTCTTTTATGCAATATTGAAATTTAATTGCATTTATATATAAAGAATTTTAAGATTACATTAATAAGATATAGCAAAACTTATTTGAACAAATAATGAAACTATTTATTCTTAAGTGGTAACAGTGATGAGATGATTACAACTTGAAATACAAAATTAACATGAAAATTGTGTTGAATTTGCAAATCATATACTTTTTCCTTCTCCCCTTGCTGCAAGTATTGCTCTTGTTAATTTACTCCTCTTCAATTCTTCCATTAATTTATTTATCCTATAAGATAAAATGTGAAAAGATAAGATATAAAGAGCAAAAAAAATAAAAATAAAGATTTAGAAAGTCTAGAAGTTAGTAGTACATGTTTTTACATCAATATTTAAATAAAAGAATAAATTATGTAATCAAAACCATGACAGACCAAAACGATAAATGTGCTATCATAATACCAAAACAATATCGAGACCAAGAATTTTGTTTGTCAATACTTACTAAAAAATCACATTGAACACTTATAAATTTACCTAAAGATTAAAAACATATATATTCATATAATAAGTTAACATGGAAAAACCAATCTAGTGTAGATTCGAATTAATGGTGCAAATTAATGACTAAGTGAACAAGTAGCCTTATCAAAATTTCAATAGTTCGCATGTATGTGACAAGCCACTTGATCAATAATAGGGATATAAGAGTTAGCTCTCAAGAAATTTGATAAGCTCATGAAATGTCATGGAAATAAAAATATGAATTTAAAAATGATAAGTTAAACAACCAAAAAAATGGAAATAGGAAAGTTGGCATCCTTTAATTTGAGTTTATGTAATGCTTCGGGATCATATTCCGTCACCAAATTGAAAAAACAAAATTTTTACAGTAAACATCTCACTTGTCCTGAGTAATATATTTCTAAAAATTAATAAATAGGAAAAACGAACTATAATCTCGTTGTTATCCAATATCATGAAAGCACAAAGAGAACAATGAAAGAGATAAAACAAATTGTTCTTGCAGATAATGTGAGAATAAAGGGTTAATCAAATTTTTTATAGCATAGTTTCTATAATTATTGAGTTTATGTAATGCTTCGGGATCATATTCCGTCACCAAATTAAAAAAACAAAGCTTTTTACAGAAAACATCTCATTTGTCCTCAGTAACATATTTCTAGTGCATAAATGAATAAATAGCAAAAATGAACTATAATCTCGTTGTCTAAACTATAATCTAGTATCATGAAAGCACAAAATACAGAGAAGAATTGGTGGGAAGAGATAGAACAAATTGGTCTTGTAGATAATGTGAGAATAAAGGGTTAATCAAATTTTTTATAGCATAGTTTCTATAATCGGATAATGATATATAGATAGTGATGGTAATGTTTCTTGATGTTTAAATTCAATTTTTACAAAACGATGAGATTTAGATGGATTTGGATTGGTAAAAGATGAATTCAAGTATAAAACTCTGATATTGGTTGGTTACTTAAAAAAAAAAAACAGAAAAAAGAAAAAGAAAAGATAGGATAAGTTGGGTAAATGGATATTCTGATGGATGATGGGTTATTTCTAAATTCTAATCAATTAACAATATCACATAGAAGAAAGAATTTGATTAATTGAAAAAAGCACTTTGATATGTTTATATTAAATTAGATAAGAAGGCAATAAATGAACATTATTTGGTTTGTCATACAAATTGATTTAAAAGTAATATATTAGTTATTTAAAAATATAAGTTATTTATAGTTAATAACTATAAATATGTTGTATGTTTATGACAACAATGACACTGCCTTTGGTATAATAAGTGAGAAAAAAAAATCAAGTATGACATGTTCAATGCGATGCATATATAGAGGACAATATTAATTGTTTTTGGAAATAGATGAACGTATTTTTGTAGATATAATGGTCAAACAACAATAATTAAATACATTGTGTCAAAACCTTAGTTTATATTATTTTTCTCGATCAAAGTAGTTTTCTTCTTCTTTTTTTTTATAGAGATAAAATCAACTTTTTTAAATTTTGAAGGCTTATCTAGTTGTTGTGCTAAATATTATTCTCTCTGTTTCATTTATTGTCTCATAGTTTGACTTTTTAGTCAAACAGATTCATTTTGTAACCAAAAATTCATATAAATTTATTTATTTTTCATGAAATTATTTTATTTAAAATGAAATTTATATACCGAAATATTATCACACAAAAATTTAAAATATTTAAAAAAAAAAGTGACTAAATCTATAAAAGATTAAGCATTCAAAAATTCAGTTATTGACCAAAAAAAGTCAAATGTGATAAATTATTCGGGATGGAGTATTATTATTTTGCTTAATTAGTGATAGACATGAAATAGTTAAAAATATGGTGACATGTGACATACTCTCATGAGCTCTCACAAAAAGGATTTTGCTTTAATATATTGTATAGATTAGTTAGGATAATTAGAATTTTATGATTAGGTCAGGATTAAGATTAGGATCACACTGAGATTACTTATGAGGGGATTGCCTTCATAATTATAATGATATATATATATATAGCCCTTGGTAAAAGAAAATAAAAGAGCTAGGGTAAAGGAAAGGGGGTCACAGTCGGACTGTAAATAATTAAAATCTTAGGTGGCGAGGCCAGCCATTAGATAGTAAAATAAGTGACGAAAAGTAATGATAATATAAAACAAATAAAACAAGAACTTAGGCGGCTAAGCCGGCCATTTGATAATATAAAATAGATAATAAGGTTGGAGTTTATTAATGACCGAATACTTACAATGTTTAATGTCTTCAAAGCTTAAAGCCTTAGCTAAATGGTTTTGGAGACAAATGAGAGAAGGGAGAGTTTTTAGAAGGGAGAGTTTTTAGAGAGATCTAGTCTTCCCTAAAATTCGTGTGTCTCCTCTATGTGTTCAAGGGGGGTTTTATAGTTAAAAGTTCGGACTGCTACAGTGTTGCTACAGTGACTTTTTGCTACAATCATATAGTACAAGTGCTACAGTCGCTACAGTATACAGTATAATTTTGCCTGCCATGTTTGTACAGTGTTTGGCCGTGTTTGCACAGTGTTTGGCCGGATTTAAACAATATTTTCCGGCGTGTTTTCATACAAGATTTTTATGGAATTTGTGAAAAAATTCCATAACAATCGTCTTCGTTTTGGTTTGGGTATTCATATTTACATGTTTGCCCCAACTGTGCTAGAATCTGTTGTAAATTGTTTGATATAGTCTGCTTAGTTTGAGACTGCTGCTAGCTTTGCTGCGGATTGAGCCTTCTGTTGCAGAAAGGTTGTGTTTTGTTTGTCTACAATTTTGACCCTCTGGGGGTTGTCTAGGAACCATTTTTGGATATGTTGTTTTTGGAGGAATTTGTTGTAGTCGTATTCCTTCCACCATTTTACATATCCTTGTCTGAGTAGAAGTGGTAGCTGTCCATCTTCTTTTTTGGTTAGCTCGAATTTCCACTGAAAAATCCATGCGATGGAAAAGATGGAAAAGAAATGTAATGAGACGTGTATATAAGTATTCGGTGGATTGAATTTTTGTTTGAGCTCTTCAAATCTTTGTTGGACTTCGGGCACCAGGATTTCCTTTTGAGGTCCATGTGATTTCCACCAGTTTGAAAACCATGCAGGAAATTGGTATTTGTTGCCTCTTTTAAAGTAAAATAGGTATGAGTGAGAGTTTGTATAATTTTGGAAGGAGAAAGTTTGCCACAACATGCAACTTGGTAATCCCAGTATGTAAAGTTAGGTGGGTTAAAGGGTTTGGTAAACTGTTTAGGTTGGTTAAGGTTTTGACCCCAATCTGAGGGTCTAAGAACTTTGAGAATTTGAGCTAAACAGTGTGTTTGGAATTCTTGTCCTGTCCTTCTGTTGGTTTCAGTGAAAGGTCTAAAGCTAACAGATTGTGTATCACAAAGAATATGGTAATAATATTCTTGTGATTTTGTCAAAGTTGAAGGTAGAAAGTTGCAGTTTAGGGGTAGGATGTTTCTGGCCATTTTAGTTGGGTCCGGATCAAAGAAGTCAGGTTCTGTTTGTGTTATTACTGCATAATTTGTAGTTTTAACATATTGGTCTGGTATTTGTGTCTGTGAGGGGGTTTGTTTAGATGTGGTCACAATTTCTTTGGTTTGATATCCAATTGATTGTAACCAACTTTGGATATTCGGTAATGTTGTCATTTCAGTGTCTACCATTTCTGTCCAAGTTTTTGGTATGGTCAACATAAAGGTAATTGTTTGGAGGAGGTTGGTGTTTGTGTTTTAGAAGGTAGGATAGGCAGGTTTATTCCCGGGGCTAAGGCAAGGAATTTGTTTGATTGGATAAGGTTATCCAGGGATATTGGTTGTTTTTCTTGGTTTTTTGAATGAACGGGTGAGGTTGATGAAGAGGAGGATGAAGGTAGTTTAGACGTCTGTGCTTGTTTAGAAGAAACAGCCGGTTGGCTGTTTTTGCTCCTGCCTTTTCGTGGCATCTTATTTTCCTTGCAAAAATTCACGGGTTTGATAATCGGGAATGGAATTTGAAGTTCCTTTAATGTATTGGATGTCAAAATCAAAAACGGATAGTATAGCTTGCCATAGAGAAAAAATTTGTTTTGAGGCAAGGTTTTGAACATCTTTTTGTAAAACTTCTTCGACTGATTTACAATCGATGCGTAATAAAAAAATTTTGATTTAATAAATCTTATTGAAACTTAGATATGCATAAAATGATTGCTAAAATTTCTTTGATCTCATTATTTTATCGTGGAATAATTTTGTTGAGAAGTATTCCAATGTTTTGAAGTAAAAGCAATGATGTGTTCTTTATCTGTTTTTTGTTTCAGAATTTCCCCCTAAACCAAGATCAGAAGCATCCGTCTCAACAATTTTTGGTGAAGAAGGATTGGGAAGGGTTAAATAGGGAATGCGTGTGACACGAGTTTTAATCTGTCTGACTGCTGTAGTATGCGTATCTGTCCAAGCGGGTGGTATTTTTTAAGTCTGTCATAGAGGGGTTTAGTCAGGGTGCTAAGATTTGGGATAAAATTTACAATATAATTTAAGCAACCCAAGAATCGCTGAAGTTGCTGTTTATCAAGAATTTGGTCTGAAAAATTATTTGCAAATTGAATACATCTTTCTATAGGGATTATAGTTCCTTGATGAATATGATGTCCGAGGAAACGGATCTTGGTTTGGAACAGGCTAATTTTTTTTTTTTTTGAAATAGCCAAATCGTTGGTTTTGATGGTGTGGAAAAAGGTATGTATTAACCATGATGTTTAAAATGCTGGTCTATTGATGATGAGAAGACTAAAATATCATCAATGTATACAATGATGAAGGTTGAGTATGGGTTGAAAATGTCATTCATGATTTTTTGGAACTCAGAAGGGGCATTCTTTAGTCCAAAAGGCATGACATTCCATTCATAATGGTCAAATGGAACTGTGAATGCTGTTTTATATCTGTTTGAGGGATGTATCTAAATCTGCCAAAACCCTGACTTCATATCGAATTTTGAAAATATGTTTGCTGAATGAAGTCGTTGCAGGAGATCTCTTTTGTTTGGAATTGGATGCCTGATCCATCGGAGAACTTTGTTTAGAGGCTTGTAATTTATCACAAGTCTTGGTGTGCCTCTTTCGATTTCTGATTGTTTGTTCACATAAAAGGCTGAGCAGCTTCACAAATTCTTGCTTGGCCTAATAAGATTCTTATCTAAAAGATCTTGGATTTCTTGTTTGTAATATTCCATAAGTTCTTGATTCATCTGAATAGGACGAAGAACCAGCTTTTGTAGGAATATATGTTTCGTCAAAATCCTTTTCGTAAGGCAGGTTGACTGTATGTTGTTTTCGTTGCCAAAATGCCGTTGGTACCTCAACACAAATACCTTGTTCAATTTGTTTTTGAATGTTCTGAATCTTGTACTGTACTTGGGGCATTTTGAGCCGCATTTCCAATCGTTTGAATGATACTTCTTCTTTAAGGATGTATAGTTGTTGTTCCTTTAGGAATAAAGGATTCAGGTATTTTGTGACTGGTTTTCTGGAGAATGGTAGTAGTGCATCTGGACCTAAATTTCAGAGATTATTCCTTCAGACTTCATCGTGTAGGGTGTTAATCTGTTGATAAAGGTTGTCCCCAGAATAACATTTCCACTAAGATCTTTTGCAAGGAGAAAAGTTTCTTCGACAGAGGCCGTTCCAAACTTTACTTTGACATGTGAAAGTTTGAATTGGATGTTCAGTTTTGAACCATTCGCTTCACGAAGTCCTTCTTTGTTTTTTCATAGAATTTGGTTGGTATTAGTCCTTCTTGGATGCAACTGAGATCAGCTCCTGTATCCCATAATGCTTCAGTTTCAACAACAAAATTATTGTTGATTTCAAGTTGGATAAGAACATAGTGCTTCTGATAGGTTACTCTATTTAACTGACTAAGAAACTGTTCATCAGAATGTTGTTGAGTGGTAGAAGTTTCTGGGTTATTTATGTTGTTTGGTAAAGGATTGGCGGTAAGGTTTTCCAAAATAGGACTGTCTAGACCTTGCTTGGCTTTGATTAGCCTGATTTCTTGTTTAAGATATACTATTTCAGCTTGTTGGTCTTGAATAGTAATGATCTGTTTGGGTTTGGTTTGGAATCTGTTGAGGATGGTTTTCAAGTTGTATGTGTTGAGTAATCTGGGATCTCTGGCTAAAGGATTGTTAGGGATAGGGTTTAGAGATTCTTTGAATCTAGCAAGGTATAGCTGCCATTTTTCTGGTTCAGCAATCTGTTCGATAAGCTCTAAAAGGAGATCTTGTTCTTTTGTAAGAACGTTGATGGTGTGTGTTTCTTTTTCTGCTATGTCGTCGAAGCTGTCTGTTAAAGCATTATCATTGTGAATTTGGTTTACGTGTTCTTCTGTTTCAAAATCATCTTCTGTGTTCTCGTTTCCAGAAACATTGGATTTCATAATCAAGAAGAAGATTTGTTATTTGACACAGTGTTTCATCTTCCAAATTAAGGGCTTGAAGCTGTCGGTTTAATCTGCAATATCTGGCAATATGTCCAGGCTTATGGCATTTGTAACAAATAGGTTTAGACTGGGATTTGGCAGGAATTTTGTTTGAAGAGGTAGGTAAGTGTCTTTTGGGTTGAGAAGAGGTTTTGTGTGGTTGAGAAGGGGTTCTGTGTCTCTTGTTGTAAAGTTGTTTACTTGGTTTGTATTCAAGCTGTTTTTTGGAAAATTGGGGTTTTCTTTTGGTTTTGGTTTTGCAACTAAGTAGGCCAAACTGCTCACAAAACGTTCCGAGATCTTTACTTCTTTGAGCTCGACATAGAGAAGTCTTTAGCAAGTTGTCTGAGCATTTTATCCTGTTTGTAGATTGATAGAACCACTTGTTGAATTTGACTGATCAACTGTCCATAGGTGATTGCTTCCCATGACACTATTTCATTATGCTGTTTTCTTAATTCATCTTTGACAATGTCTTTAAGAGATTTTGGCAATCCGTCAAGGAACTTCTCTTTCCAATATGGTTAATTTCCATTTGATCTGGAGTATATCCTAATCAGGAATGTATCTTTATACCATCTGAAGTCCGATAGATTTCTGCACTTGAGATTGTTGAGGAGTTCAGTGGATTTATCTTTGAACATTTCTGGATCACCAATGAATGATTTTGCAATGGTAAAGATAAGGGTTGCCACTACATCTGAGATTGTTTCATTGTTTTGAAGTATAGGATCTCCTTCTTCATTCAGTTTAATTGCTGATAGAATATTTTCTTTGTCATCAGAACTTAGATGTTCATCCCACCATCCTTTGAGTTGCCCTGTAAATCCTGTATGGATAAGGATATGAGCTGCTAGTTGATCTGTACAGCCATGTGCAGTCCTATATGTTGTTGCTACCATCGTTATTTGTTGTAGAACTATAATCATATTGTATTCGGATACCCTGTCTATGCTCCATTCGTAAATGCTATTCGCATTGTAAGCATTTTGGAGGAAGTTGGATTTTTCTTCTAGAACAATGTCTGGATTGGTTGCTCTTGAATAATATAGTTTATTCGGATTTCTCCAATTGGAATTGTTTGGTCTTGAAATTGTTGTGCGGAGCTTGGAGATTTCAGCTTGCTGATTTTCGGAATCTGAAGAATTGTGTTCCTGTTTTTCTAAAACACAGTCTTGCTGGTTTACTGAGGATGATCCTGGTTCATGTGATTTTTGTTTAGAAACTAGAGTAGAAAAGGATTCTTCAATTTTTGCTATCCTTTGTTCTAGTTGGCTGATCGGCTATACTTGGAGCTGTTTTTGAAATTTGACTGGTATTTCATGAGGTTTGAAAATTGTATTTGTAGAGTTGAGGCTGGTTTTGTAGAAACTGGCTTGGTGAGAGATATTCTCCTAGGGTTTGTAGGTACTTGTTAGTATAATTGTTTTGTTCATAGATACCTTGTATATCTTTGGCATCAATGGAAACTTGGTCATTTTTTTTCTTGAAGGGTGTGGCTTTTATATCTATTTTTTGGTTGTTGGTGGTCATATGCTGGATAGTAATGGTTTTTGGTGGTGGTAATTCTGAATGAATTTCTCCAGTTTGTGTTTGCCAAGTCTTTGAGACATTGATTGTAGGTAGGAAAGGATAAGAGGTGTTGTTTATTTCTGCATAAATCGAAAACCAATCTAAGAACTGTAGGTGTTGTTGAGTCCTTGTCAAAAATTCATAGAACTCATCTTGTATCTCTTGTCTGGCTTGTCCTTTGTAATTTTCAAAGAACCATTGCTTCTTTTGTTGGTTATGTTCTGCAAAAAATTCTGAGCGGATACTTTGTTTGTCGATCTGGTAGTCCGTTGTAAGTACAGCAAGATCACCAACTGAATCAACAATCGGAGTGTCTGTCATAGTAGAGTATGTGAGAGATCTAGGAAGTCCTCCATGCTCATCGTCCGATGAGTTATCTTGATTTTCTGTTTGGACTGCATATCTTAACCAAAGGGATTCTAGATGAGACATCTAGATTCTGCAATCTTGTTGATAAGAGAAGATCTTAAATGCCTTTTCAGGAGCATATCCCTTTGGTTGGACTGGTTGATCAATAACAGTACTGGCTGAGGAGAATGATTTGAAACTTGTAGATCTGTCAAAAGTTATCTGCACAGTTCCCGTAGGAAATTGTCTGATGCCTGAGATGGTCGTGTTTTGAGCTGGTCTCTACTGGTACACATCCGGATAGCATCCAATCAGGGGAGCCAGACTTGATCCCAAGTGATTGTCTTTGAAATTGACATCCTGGATCTATCAAGGTCTGTCTGGAACATCGTTGTTTCTCCTCTAGAGAACGTTTTAATAGCTCCAGGTCTAAAGGCTGAACTCATTGCCTTGAACTGAATCCTGTAAATAATTGCCACTGGAAGAGATCCTGGCTTTGTTTTGTAATTTGCTATTTTTATATTTAAAGTTAAGGTGTCCAGAATATTTTTATCTTTTAAACAAACTGTAAAGTTTAGAAAATAGTCAAAATAAACTGGTCCTCCGCAAAGGCTAATTTCGACCATCCCAAGGAGGAAGTCACTGAAGTCTATGAATCTTTCATCCCTTAAGCATAGGAGAAGAGATGTATCAAGTCCTTCCCTTGTCAGGGGTTTTGTTGCAACTTGGACGAGTCCGAAATGCAAATAATTGTATTTCTTCATGTGTTTTTCAATGGTTTTCTTGGATAATAGTCTAATTTTTTCATGGTCTGAATTTAAAGTGATAGTCTGTTCAACTGTTTTAATTGTGTAATCAGATGTTAAACTCCATCCGAGACTTTGATAAATGTCAGTGTTAGCGTATTCTGGAATTTTTTAGTTCTCTATAGACTGAGTTAAATCATGAATGTTAATTTCTCATCTTTAAAGTTTGAGTTTGAAGATGTGGTAGAAGAAGAAGCAGTAGATCTAGAAGAACACTTAAATAAAAAAGACATTTGGAAATGGATAGCTGATTAAAATTAAAGACAGTAGATTAAAAGAAAAGACTTAAAACAGATAATTTTCAAATTCCTTTAGATCCGTGGTACAGTAACCTTCAGGATCCATGAAATGATAATTATGTCTATTATACTTATTATAATAAAGATAATTCAAATCTATTTTGTTAAACCATGAATGATTAAATATCTTTCCGTCTTAAAATCCACTAAGACTCTCAATAGCCCAAGGTCTTACAGATGCCACCCTGGTCTTACACTGCCTCTTAAACTGACTGTTGGCACTAACTAGATTGATATGTAACCATATTAGATCAAACAAATCAGTCCCGTTTTAACCGTATTATAATAAATTAAAAGACATATTTACCACCTCACTTCCCATCTGGCTCTGATACCAGACGAAGGCTAATATGTGTGTGTGTTTATATATATGTATATATATATATATATATGTGTGTGTGTGTGTGTGTGTGTGTGTGTGTATGTATGTATATATACATATACATATGTATATAAACATACATATACATATGTATTTGTATATATACATACATGTATATATATACGCATATATACTATATACACACACACATATATATTTTTGTGTGTGTGTATGTATATATATATATGTACATATACATATTTATGTATATATATGTATACATATATATATATATATGTATACATATATATATACACATACATACATACATACATATATATGTACATATATATATAATATGTATATGTATAATATATGTACATATATATATAATATATATATACATACATACATATATATGTACACATACATACATACATATACATATATATACACATACATACATACATATATATATGTATATACACATACATACATACATATATACATATATATACACATACATACATACATATATGTATATATATATACATATATGACATATCTATACATAGACATACATATATATATATATATAGATATCTACATATAGATATATATGTGTGTATATGTAGATATATATATATATATATATATATGTATATATCATAATAAAAATCTTGAATCTGTTTTTGCTGTTGTTTGGAGTAATAAGTGAAAAAGCATTTTCTAAAAGATGAATATTTTTCTTGTTTATAATCTTCGATAGCTATATTTTGAAATTTCTTTTAATTGTTCTTCTAAAAGGGTTTGATTAGATTTCATATTAATTTTGTATGATGTTGTAGAGGGTGGATGTTGTACATTATAAACAAAACCTATTTCTGATCCTACATCTGGTTCCGATTGAGTTCGATTTGGTGTTTCTGAATAAATTCCATGCATAGTTTGATTTTTATCATATATTCCTTCAAGTTTTAAGTTAATATCTGTCCTAAGAGAAGAGGATCTATTTATTTCAGTATTGTTTGGTTGAGATTCAGGAATTGATGAAGTAGAATTCCTAAAATTACATGAAAAGATATAGAAACATTACCTGTTGAAGACTCTTCTATTTCTGTAACTATGGTTGGTTTAAGTTCCTTTGGTATGGACGGACTAGTTAGGCTTTCAAATATCCATTGTTTAGGTATATCTACTTGATTCCAATTTATTATTTGAGGTAATTCTATATTTGATCTTGTTAAATTTATTTTTATAAGAGGAGTACAACGAAGTTGATTTGTAATATTTCCTTTAATTGGAAAAGATGCTAATCCAGGACTTAATGTATTCATTAATTTATAAAATATTCTGTATGTAATATTAATATTTTCAGATCCAGGTTTCATATCATATCCTTTAGTATTTATATTTAGAGTAAGAGTTTCAAATAAGTTTTTATCTGTAAGGGAAACAGAGACAATTGAAAAACTATTAAAATGAATTGTACCATTACAAAGAGAAGTTTCTACTAAACCAAGTCAGAAATCCATAAATTTATTTTGTCTTGCATCTCTAAGTGCTATGCAAACTGAAGATATTAAGACCTTGTCTATTTAATCGTTGTAAAGCTATTTGGACTAAGCCTATATGCATCTATTTAAATTTTTTATCAAGTATTTCTTCTATGTCTTTGGGTTTAATTAATTGTAAATGTTCAAAATTATTTCCGATAGGAATGATTTTTTCTACAGATTTTATCTTATACTTAGTTTGAAGTTTAAATTTGTTAGCAAAGTCTACTTTATATATTTCAGATTTTTGTTATTTAGGCTTAGCTCCAATTTTGTAAAGTTTAAATAGACATTATCTAATGTGTATTAGAGACAGAATAAATACAAGATGAAATTTGACGAGATAAACTACTATTTTCAGTCATGGATAATAAAATTAACCACGAAAGAGATGGGCTTAAAGAATTAATATTATTTAAACCTTATCATGTTAAATGTTCAAACTGTTTTCAAGATTCTAATCTTATGGAACAATATTCTTTTAATGACAAAAATATTTTATACAATTCTTCACGTATTGAAAATTATTATAATAATTAAAACTTCATAACATGAATTGCTCATGATAAGGTTTAAATAATATTAATTCTTGAAGCAGATTTACTCCTTGTGCCCTTTTCTCAGGCTTATGGATCCCAACAGATTTCTCAACCCTCAGCGACTTGGGTGTCGACCCACAAATCATGTTTTCAAATTTTATATTATTTAACAACATCTTATTGTGAAGGAAAAGTATAAAACATTCTAATCTTAAAAGAATAAGTCTTTTTGATTAGATCTGAAATAAATTTCAACTTTTAACATGATAAGAATTAAATAATATTAATCCTTTAAGAGCAAATTACTCTTCCATGGCTCTGATACCAAATAATCCAAGGAATATTAAAAACATAACAAATAAACTGAAATTTAGAATAACAAGAAAAACTTACAAGAATATAGATCTTCAAAATTTCTTGGAAACTGAAAGCTTGAGAACTTTATTTCTTAAAGAAAATTTTTACAAGAGTAAGAGGAGAATTACAAGAGAAGAGAGGAGAAAATGAAAATCGAAATCTGCCCTCTAAGTTTGCTGGTATAGCCTATTTATAGTAGAAAATGGAATCTTTGTACAGTTTGTGAATAGTATGAAAAGACATCAACTTTTGGTAACTTTAATAAAGTCACTTTTTCTTTCCACGTCCTTTCTTCTTTCTTCTGTCTTGATTTTTGGCCGGTGTGAAAGAGCTTGAGGATGAGCTGGATGTTTTGTCCTTTTCTTTTTCTGAATCAGAGAATAATTTCTTTTTTGCAGTAACTTCAATAGTCTTTGCAATTTTTGTCATTTCTTCTGCTTGTTTGAGAAGAGTTTGAATATCAATTTCTTCCACATCGTTTGGATCTTTGGAATCTTGTTCCAATTGGGAAAAAGGATTTTGTGTTTGAAGATCTTCCATTTTCTCCTTTCCTTTTGTAGTTCTTGGTTGAGATGTCGATGGTGTTGTCTCATTTATTTGAATTTCATTATTCTAGGATAAGTAAGAAGAAACCATTGCTGAGATGTATCTGAGGTTTGTAGCTCTTTTGGGTTTACTTGCTGTTGTGATGAACTTGCCTCAATAGTATGTCTTTTTGGCAGTATTAATGAAGGAATGCGTATTGGATGGATGTTTAGACTGCTGAAATCTGGCATGTCGCATTTAGGCCACCATTTTGCCATAAAAATTCTTCTGATTTCAGGAATGTTTGTAGTATGATTATGTCCAGTTTCTAATTTCCAATAAGAGCACCATGGTATTTTGAATTTTATCATGAAATGGCATAGGGCTCTTTTAGGAATGTCTTCTTGTGGGAATTCAGAAATATTTATCTCTGTATCTTTGGAATGCATCAAATACTGGTTTTGGGAATAATGATTCTTCAATTCCAAAATTTTGAAACCAAAAGTAAAACTAGGAGGGAAGTATGGTTTTTGTTTGTAGAATTGTAGGTTCAAGATGAATCCACCAAGTATGTAGGTAATCTGAATTTTGATAATAGAATTAGTTGAAAAAGGATTGTTTGAGATCATGGTAATTGAAACCAATATTCTCTTTGGTTAAATTTTGAAATGAACTTCATTGAATTTGTGGAAACTCCCCATTCTTCAATAGAAGGTATACTGTTTATAAAGATTTGTGAATAGGATATTTCATGATCATTTTCTCTGGGGAACCATCCTTCTGTGTTTGTAGTATCATGGTCTTTGATTTTTGCAAGAGGTTTATTATTGAATAGTGCATGCTCAAGAAAATTTGAATAAATATGACACGTTTTTAAAGGAAATCCGTTTGGAAGGAAATAGGATTGTGCCGATTCTGGACTGTATTTATTTGTCATGAGTTGGTAAGGGTTTAGAGGTAATTCTTCTAATTCAATATTGCATACATGAAGAATTTCGTGTAAAAGAAAGAATGTTCCTTCAGTTGTATCGAATTTGTAATAGTTTGAGAAATTTTTGGTGGTTTGGGAATTATTCCTAGAATTGTCATTTGTGAAGGAGTATGTGGTCTTTGAGAAGGGGTTTGTGGTGATTGTGGACTGACAAAGAACCCCACATTTCTAAATGTTTGAGGTATTTGTGTTTGGCTAGGTAGAGGGGGAAAATTTCTTGCTAGCATGTTGTTTGTAAGCATAATGTTTGTACCCCTGCCTCTTCCTCTTCCTCTTCCAGGGCCTTGCCCAGTGGGAGAAAAGCTCTGCATGTCTTCTATGCTGCATACAAAGATAATAATTGTAAAGTATGTTTACATTGTTTTTTGTAATCTCTAAATCCTGTTATGTGTGCCTCATATCTGGAAATATGTCTTCTTCTTAATTGATGTAAAATAATAGGATTTTCTTGTACTGTAACATATTCTTTTTTCTATATTTATTATTTTCTCTCTATGTGAGTTTATTCTTTTCTTTTCTTCATACATTCTATGAAGAAACCATTATTTTTCTAAAATTAGATAAATGTTTGTTTTTTGCCAGCTATCTGGCGGTTCATAAAAAGGTATATATTTTGTATGTTGTAATTGATATTTTTCTGGTAAAATAGGAAAATTTTGCTTTGAAGAAGATTGCTAGATGCCATTTATGCAAGAAACAAAGAAAGTTTCCTTTTGTATCTCTTTATTTTTCTTTTTGACTCATTAATATCTATTTCTGTTACTACAATTTGTTGTTCTATCCAATGTTTTTCCCAAGAATTAGATAATTTTTCTATTTCAAGTCTATGTAACCACTGATTTTTGTTTGCTTCTAAATTTTTTAAGTTTTTTCTATAAAATCTTAGTCTAGCACAATAATTAGTAATTGAATCAAACAGGGGCATGTCCTTCTGCTTGACCTGCAAGAAATTCTCTAGTCAAAAAGTCAGGAAGTGAATTAGTAGAACCTTTTATGTATTGAATATTAAAATCAAAAACAGAAAGTATGGACTGCCATCTTGCAAATAAATGTTTGGATGCTATATTTTTTACATCTTTTTCGATGATTTGTTTGGCTGCTGAACAATCTACTCTGACTGTAAATTTTTGATTAAGTAAATCGTCTTGAAATTTTGTAATACATAAAACTATGCTTAGAACATAAAGGTTCTTTTTTGACTTTAGCGTAATTTGTTTGGGCTTTATTCCATAATCCTGAAGTATATCTAATTAATTCTTCTTTATTGGTATGAGCATTAATTTGTTTAAGAATACCACCATATCCCATGTCTGAAGCACCCGTTTCTACAATCTTGTACCAAGAATTGTGTGATAAATATAAAAGTGGTAATTGTTGGACTCTTTGTTTAATTCTTTTAACAGCTTCTGTATGCTATATGTCCAGGGAGGAGGATTTTTTTGTAGCCTCTGATATAAAAGTTTACAATCTTGTGCTAAATTTTTATAATACTCATGAATATAATTTAAGCTTCCTAAAAATCTTTGTAATTGGGTTTTATCTTTAATTTCATTAGGAAATTTGCTTACAAATTCGATAGATCTGGCTATAGGAATAATTTGTCCTTTGTCTAATTCATATCCTAATCTGACTTTCGTTTGGAAAAGTGTCATCTTTTTCTCTGAAACCACAATTCCATTTCTTAGTGCTGTATTTAAAAACAAAAATTAAATGTTTAAAATGTTGATCCACTGAATCAGAAAAAAGCAGTAACCACAAAATAATTCTATAGCAAATTTTTCAAAAAATTCTGAAATTCTCCCAAGTACACAAGATGATTGTTCAGAATTTTTAACATTAAATTCTATATACTCCTCTCAAAAATATTTTATTTCAGTATCTTTACAAATAAATAATTCATATAGCTTTTCCACAATAGCCATGATAGATTCAGGCGCAGACATTTGTACTATGAGGGAAGGTTTAGTTCCAACTAAATATTTTGAGAAATCTACTAGATCATTAAGAGTAGCTGAAGGATCCCAAATTCAAGTGAAATACAAACTCAACAATGTATGTATGTTTTCTGAAGAAAAAAATACTATTTGTCTATCTTTTGTTTTAAGAAAATCTATCAGTGAACATGTAATACTAGGAACACCATTTTTTGTTAAAATGCATCCTTACTATTGTAATGGAAAAGTAATTACAAACAAAGAAAAGCAACTTGTTACTTTTAATTTTGTTACTATAGAAAAACCTCATTATTTAAACGAATTTTCTATAAATTCTATTAAAGAAAATATTAAATTAAAAACTAATCAAATTGCTTTTCTACAAGATGAAGTTAAATCACAAACTATAGAAGAACAATTGCAATTACCAGAAAATCAAATAAAAATTAAAGATATTACACAAAAAATTACTAGTCAAATTTGTAGTGATTTACCAAACGCCTTTTGGCACAGAAAACAACATATTGTTGAACTACCTTATGAAAAAGAATTTAAAGAAAAAGATATTCCCACAAAAGCCAGACCGTCTCAAATGAATTCTGAAATGGTTGAATATTGTAAAAAAGAAATAAATGATCTATTACACAAAAACATTATAAGAAAATCTCATTCACCTTGGAGTTGTACTGCTTTCTATGTAAATAAAAAGTCAGAAATAGAAAGAGGAACCCCCAGACTTGTAATTAATTACAAACCTTTAAACAAAGTTTTACAGTGGATAAGTTTATCTATATCATATCCCAAATAAAAAAGACCTGCTAAACAGAACGATCAATGCATATTCAAAATTTGATTTAAAATTTGAATTTTGGCAAATTCAAATAGTTGAAAAAGATAGGTACAAAATCGCATTTGTCGTTCCATTTGGCCATTTTGAATGGAATGTCATGCCTTTTGGATTAAAAAATGCTCCATCTGAATTTCAAAACATTTTGAATGATATATTTTCCCAATTTTCTTTCATAATTGTTTATATTGATGATATACTAATTTTTTTTGATCCAGTGAATCAACATTTTAAACATTTAAATTCTTTTGTAAATATAAAACTAAGAAATGGAATTGTGGTTTCAGAGAAAAATATGAAACTTTTCCAAACAAAAGTCAGATTTTTAGGATATGAATTAGACAAAGGACAAATTATTCCTATAGCCAGATCTATAGAATTTGCAAACAAATTTCCTGATGAAATTAAAGATAAAACCCAATTACAAAGATTTTTAGGAAGCTTAAATTCATATTCATGAGTATTATAAAAATTTAGCACAAGATTGTAAACTTTTATATCAAAGGCTAAAAAAAAATCCTCCTCCCTGGACAAATCAACATACAGAAGCTATTAAAAGAATTAAACAAAGAGTCCAACAATTACCACTTTTATATTTATCACACAATTCTTGGTACTAGATTGTAGAAACAGATGCTTGTTCATGGGATATGGTGGTATATTATACAAATTAATACTCATACCAATAAAGAAGAATTAATTAGATATACTTCAGGATTATGGAATAATGCCCAAACAAATTACGCTACAGTCAAAAAAGAATACACAGCATATGTGTATTAGAGAATTTACAAGACAATTTACTATAATCAAAAATTTACAGTCAGAGTAGGTTGTTCAGCAGTCAAACAAATCATCGAAAAAGATGTAAACAATATAACATCCAAACATTTAATTGCAAGATGGCAGTCCATACTTTCTATTTTTGATTTTAATATTCCTGTGATTATTTGGTATCAGAGCCTAATGGAAGAGTAATTTGCTCTTAAAGGATTAATATTATTTAATTCTTATCATGTTAAAAGTTGAAATTTATTTCAGATCTAATCAATAAGACTTATTCTTTTAAGATTAGAATGTTTTATACTTTTCCTTCACAATAAGATGTTGTTAAATAATATAAAATTTGAAAACATGATTTGTATACGACATCTAAGTTATCTGAGGGTTGAGAAATCTGTTGGGATCCATAAGCCTGAGAAAAGGGCACAAGGAGTAAATCCAGCATACTGACCGTTGAAAGTTGACAGTCGAGCAATTCATGTTATCAAGTTTTAATTATTTAATAATTAATCAATACGTGAAGAATTGTATAAAATATTTTTGTCATTAAAAGAATATTGTTCAATAAGATTAGAATCTTGAAAACAGTTTGAACATTTAACATGATAAGGTTTAACTAATATTAATTCTTTAAGCCCATCTCTTTCGTGGTTAATATTATTATCCATGATTGAAAATAGTAGTGTTTATCTCGTCAAATTTCATCTTATACAAAAAATAAAGAAATAATTGAATTTGATAATTTAGACCAAACTTTACAAAATTGGAGCTTACCTAAAAAACAAAAATCTGAAATATATAAAGTAGACTTTGCTAACAAATTTAAACTTCAAACTAAGTATAAGATAAAATCTGTAGAAAAAACCATTCCTATCGGAAATAATTTTGAACATTTACAATTAATTAAACCCAAAGACATAGAAGAAATACTTGATAAAAAATTTAAATTATATGCATATAGGCTTAGTCCAAATAGCTTTACAACAATTAAATAGACAAGGTCTTAATACTTCAGCTTGCATAGCACTTAGAGATGCAAGACATAATAAATTTATAGATTCCTTACTTGGTTTAGTAGAAACTTTTCTTTGTAATGGTCCAATTTATTTTAATAGTTTTCCAAATTTCTCTGTTTCCCTTACAGATAAAAATTTATTTGAAACTCTTACTCTAAATATAAATACTAAAGGATTCGATGATATGAAACCTGGATCTGAAAATATTAATATTACATACAGAATATTTTCTAAATTAATGAATACATTAAGTCCTAGATTAGCATCTTTTTCAATTAAAGGAAATATTACAAATCAACTTCGTTGTACTCCTCTTATAGAAACAAATTTAACAAGATCAAATATAGAATTACCTCAAATAATAAATTGGAATCAAGTAGATATACCTAAAAAATGGATATTTGAAAGCCTAACTAGTCCATCCATACCAAAGGAACTTAAACCAACAATAGTTACAGAAATAGAAGAGTCTTCAACAGGTAATGTTTCTATATCTTTTCATAGGAATTCTACTTCATCAATTCCTGAATCTCAACCAAACAATACTAAAATAAATAGAACCTATTCTCTTAGGACAGATATTAACTTAAAACTTGAAGGAATATATGATAAAAATCAAACTATGCATGGAATTTATTCAGAAACATCAAATCGAACTCAATCGGAACCAGATGTAGGATCAGATTAACAATAGGTTTTGGTTCTAATGTACAACATTCACCCTCTACAACATCATACAAAATTAATATGATATCTAATCAAACCCTTTCAGAAGAACAATTAAAAGAAATTTCAAAAAGAGCTATTGAAGATTTTAAACAAGAAAAATATTCATCTTTTAGAAAATGGTTTTTCACTTATTACTCCAAACAACAGCAAAAATAGATTCAAGATTTTTATTATGATTTTATCAAACATACTATGTGTTATATGGAATTTTTTAATTGGTTTTATGTTGAGTATAAACCCCAATTAATTGAAAATAATGTTGACATTTCTGTTATAGAATTGACATATACAGACTATGTTTTAAATGAAGGAAAAAATGTTGTTTTTAAGTCAACGTATCCTCCTTTTGTAGATATTAAAATAAGAACAAATGGTGCTATTGCAACGCCATTTTTGAATAATGATAATCAAAACAACCTTTCACAACAAGGAAATTTTATTGTTTTAAATTTACAATCTATTTCCTGTACAAAACAACTAGAACAAACTGCTATTAATGTATCAAATCGTTTTGATAAAATTGAGAAAACTATAGAAAAAATTCCTTCTAATTTATCCACTTCATTCAGTTATCCTCAGAAAATTATACCAGATTCCAATAAATTTCATATTTTCGTACAAAATCCTCATATAATTCCTCCAATTATTCATCCTTCGCCTCCAATTCCTTCAAAAGAATTTAAAAATGATATAGACAAAATAATAGAAAAATTAGAAACACTAAGAATAAATACTATTCATGAAGAAAGTCAATTGGAAAATAACTCAAAACAACAAGAAGAAATAGAACTAGGAAATACTTCTTTAGATAATCTAATAAATATATTTCAAAAAGATGAAGAAATACAAGAAGCATATTATTCAGAACCAGAATTAGAATATGAAAATCCAAAACAATTTGAGAAAAAATATCCTCCATTAGATAGGTATACCCATAAACCTTTGCCACAAGATTTAGAATTAGAAACAAATAGAGTGTAATAAGGATTTAGATTCTTTAAATCATCAGTCTATATATGAATGGAATATAGATAACTCTGCACCATATCAAATTATTAATACCTTAAAAAAATGAATATGTTCATTACTTTACATAAAAGCAGAGGGACTTCAGAAAAGAAGCAGTCATAATAGTTATAAATGGTTTTACAGGATCCTTAGATGGATGGTGGAATAATTATTTAACAGAAATACAAAAGAATGAGATACTAAATTCTACTAAATCTACTGCTTCTACCGAATTAACTATTGGACAGGCCTCTACATCCGCTACTCCTACTACTGAAAAAATTTCTAATCCTGCGTTCTCACTTTTAATAAGTATATTTAGACATTTTATTGGTGATTCAAAAGTTTTTGATAGTATACAAAAAGAACTTCTAATGAACCTTAGATGTCCAACCTTATCTCATTTCAAATGGTATAAAGATACTTTTCTAGCAAGGGTAATGAATAGAACTGATTGTAATTCCCATTTTTGGAAAGAAAAATTTAATGCATTTCTTGTTTAGCAGAAGAAATGACAAAAATTGCAAAGACTATTGAAGTTACTGCAAAAAAGAAATTATTCTCTGATTCAGAAAAAGAAAAGGACAAAACATCCAGCTCATCCTCAAGCTCTTTCACACCGGCCAAAAATCAAGACAAAAGAAAGAATAAAGGACGTGGCAAGAAAAAGTGACTTTATTAAAGTCACCAAAAGTTGATGTCTTTTCATACTATTCACAAACTGTACAAAGATTCCATTTTCTACTATAAATAGGCTGTACCAGCAAACTTAGAGGGCAGATTTCAGTTTTCATTTCTCCTCTCATCTCTTGTAATTCTCCTCTTGCTCTTGTAAAAATTTTCTTTTAAGAAATAAAGTTCTCAAGCTCATCCTCAAGCTCTTTCACACCGGCCAAAAATCAAGACAAAAGAAAGAAGAAAGGACGTGGCAAGAAAAAGTGACTTTATTAAAGTTACCAAAAGTTGATGTCTTTTCATACTATTCACAAACTGTACAAAGATGTTCTATTTCCATTTTCTACTATAAATAGGCTATACCAGCAAACTTAGAGGGCAGATTTCGATTTTCATTTCTCCTCTCTTCTCTTGTAATTCCCCTCTCTTCTCTTGTAATTCTCCTCTTACTCTTGTAAAAATTTTCTTTTAAGAAATAAAGTTCTCAAGCTTTTAGTTTCCAAGAAATTTTGAAGATCTATATTCTTGTAAGTTTGTCTTGTTATTCTTTATTTCAGTTTATTGTTGTTTTCTGTGCCAAAAGGCGTTTGGTAAATCACTACAAATTTGACTAGTAATTTTTTGTGTAATATCTTTAATTTTTATTTGATTTTCTGGTAATTGCAATTGTTCTTCTATAGTTTGTGATTTAACTTCATCTTCAGCTTATCTTAATGATGTAGTAGATTTCTCAAAATATTTATTTGGAACTAAACCTTCCCTCATAGTACAAATGTCTGCGCCTGAATCTATCATGGGTATTGTGGAAAAGCTATATTCATTATTTATTTGTAAAGATACTGAAATAAAATATTTTTGAGAGGAGTATATAGAATTTAATTTAAAAATTCTGAACAATCATCTTGTGTACTAAGGGGAATTTCTAAATTTTGTGAAAAAATTGTTATAGAATTATATTGTGGTTCTGTAGTTAAGTTCCTAATTCTAGTATTGTCAATCTCTTATTTAGATTAATAATTTCTTCCTTTAATTGGTTAATTTCTTGTTTTAAAATAGGTATTGTAACAGGTTTGTTATATGCAGAATATGATGCATGGTTCATAACATCTTGTATGGTAAAAGAATTTTGCATACTTGTTAGTTTTTCCTTAATTTTTTCTGGCATAGTTTTATACTCATCTTGAGGTTTTTTATTTTCATTTAATAGAATTTCTTTGTACTGTGTAATATATTGCTTTTTAATTTCTTTGTCTGGTATGTGTTCTAATAATTCAAAAAATAATTCTTGATTTTCTGTTAGAGTATTAATTCTTTGACAAGTACAATCCTAATCTTCTTCATTTTCAGAATAATCAATTTGGTATATTTCATTTTCACTTTCACTATCTTCAGAAGTTTCAGTAGTTTCAGATGAATTGGTGTGTAAAAGCATTGATATTATATTTTCTTTGTCACTATCGTCTATTATTAAAATATTAATTTTTTCTAATAGAGCTGTAGTTGTTTTTGTTTTACATTGGTTTGCATAATGTCCCTTCTTTCCACATTTTCTACAAGTGATATTTGCTTTTATCCATCTTTGTACTTCTTTATCAGTGTTTTTATCTTCTTTATAGTTTTTTCTTTTAAATTTTTTAAATTTTTTATATTTGTTATTTTTGGTTTTGTCTTTTTCCTAGACCTTTTAAATTTTTGTAATTTTTGTTGAGCTTTTTGATAAGGTATACTAGGTTCTTGTACAGCAAATTGGGCACACAAATCTCCTAATTCTTTTCTTTGGGTATATTTTTTGATTTGAGCTTTTAATTTTATGTAATTACAAAGTTTAAGTCCTTCTTCTTATACACATAAATGTCTTAACATATGTTAACTGATCATATGGCACATTGTATCCATCATGGTAATCTTTGAGTTTAGTAAAAATTCTTTGAGCAAAAAGGTTTGGAAGACAAGAAATAAATTTTTCTTTCCAAAAATGGGAATTACAATCAGTTCTATTCATTACCCTTGCTAGAAAAGTATCTTTATACCATTAGAAATGAGATAAGGTTGGACATCTAATAACTTTAGACCATATCTAATGTATACTACCTTAAAAAATTTGAATATGTTCAATAAAATGTAAAAGCAGAGTACCTTTAAAAGTGAGAACGCAGCATTAGAAATTTTTTCAGTAGTAGGAGTAGTGGATGTAGAGACCTGTCCAATAGTTAATTCGGTAGAAGCAATAGTTTTAGTAGAATTTAGTATCTCATTCTTTTGTATTTCTGTTAAATAATTATTCCCCCATCCATCTAAGGATCCTGTAAACCATTTATAACTATTATGACTGCTTCTTTTTCTGAAGTCCCTCTGCTTTTATGTAAAGTGAATGAACATATTCATTTTTTTTAAGGTATTAATAATTTGATATGGTGCAGAGTTATCTATATTCCATTCATATATAGACTGATGATTTAAAGAATCTAAAACTCTGTTTGTTTCTAATTCTAAATCTTGTGGCTAAGGTTTATGGGTATATCTATCTAATAGAGGATATTTTTTCTCAAATTGTTTTGGATTTTCATATTTTTGAATTTTTTTCTTTTTTAGTGTTGATAATTCTAATTCTGGTTCTGAATAATATCCTTCTTGTATTTCTTCATCTTTTTGAAACATATTTATTAGATTGTCTAAAGAAGTATTTCCTAGTTCTATTTCTTCTTGTTGTTTTGAGTCATTTTTCGTTTGACTTTCTTCATGAATAGTATTTATTCTTAGTGTTTCTAATTTTTCTATTATTTTGTCTATATCATTTTTAAATGCTTTTGAAGGAATTGGAGGAGAAGGATGAATAATTGGAGGAATTATATGAGGATTTTGTATGGGAATATGAAAGAGGCTTTATTGGAATCTGGTATAATTTTCTGAGGATAAATGAAGTGGATAAATTAGAAGGAATTTTTTCTATAGTTTTCTCAATTTTATCAAAACGATTTGATACATTAATAGCAGTTTGTTCTAGTTGTTTGGAAATATATTGTAAATTTAAAACAATAAAATTTTCTTGTTGTCAAAGTTTGTTTTGATTATCATTATTCAAAAATGGCGTTGCAATAGCACCATTTGTTCCTATTTTAATATCTGCAAAAGGAGGATGCGTTGACTTAAAAATAGTATTTTTTCCATCATTTAAAACATAGTCTGTATATGTCAATTCTATAACAGAAATGTCAACATTATTTTCAATTAATTGGGGTTTATACTCAACATAAAACCAATTAAAAAATTCCACATAACACATAGTATGTTGGTCCCAAAGCAACCTAAGAGATTGGTGAATTAGGTTTCTTAAAAAATATACTTTCAAAAATATTGAGATTTTCCAAATATAAACTGATATAATAAAAATTAATGGAACAGTGAAGTAAAGAGAGAAAATTAAACAATCAATACTTCCATAGCTAGCGAGCTTGAAGTATTAAATCACTAGAATGCTTCACACACTTGGTGAGCCAATAATCTTTACAAAGTTGAAAACTTCTTGCTCACACTAAAACTCTTTGAGTTGAGCCAATAATCTTACTTACAACCACACTTTCGTACAAGATTATCACTCCACTCAAAGTTGAATTTCACTCACAACTGCACACTAATACAACAAAGCACTATAACCAATTTGTACTCAAATTTCTTTTCTCTAAGGCTTGTATTCAATGTATTAGATGATTTTTACTTAATGTCAAAGCAGTTATCTATAAGAGCAATAAATGGTGGTTGCAACTACTTCCTAACGGCTAAATAATAAATGCACAAAAAGTAGCCGTTGGGGTTTCGGACGTCCAAGACATATTAGATGCGTCCGACACAGAGTCCGATCTTCATGCAGTTGTTGAAGAGCTTCGTTCGGTAACGTCCGTGCATGCATCCGTTCCTTCGTTTGATAGAAGCTTCGGACGGTCATGTTCGTCCGTAAAGAGAAGCAGTAGGATCCTATTTCTTTCACCGTGTTCGTTCAGACGGTGAAATGCGTTCGAGAAGTTTTGACCCAGTTCGGATAGTTCAATGCTTCCGAAAGTCCTGTCTCTAGCAAGAACAAATAACATACCTGCAAAAACTTGTTTACAGAGTTAAGTGTTTATGTCATCATCAAAATAAGGTTTGGGGAACATCATAGTATGTTTGATAAAATCATAATAAAAATCTTGAATCTGTTTTTGCTGTTGTTTGGAGTAATAAGTGAAAAACCATTTTCTAAAAGATGAATATTTTTCTTGTTTAAAATCTTCAATAGCTCTTTTTGAAATTTCTTTTAATTGTTCTTCTGAAAGGGTTTGATTAGATATCATATTAATTTTGTATGATGTTGTAGAGAGTGGATGTTGTACATTATAACCAAAACCTATTTCTGATCCTACATCAGTGGTTCCGATTGAGTTCGATTTGGTGTTTCTGAATAAATTCCATGCATAGTTTGATTTTTATCATATATTCCTTCAAGTTTTAAGTTAATATCTGTCCTAAGAGAAGAGGGTCTATTTATTTCAGTATTGTTTGGTTGAGATTCAGGTATTGATGAAGTAGAATTCCTATGAAATCTAGATATAGATAACAGACTGTTGAAGACTCTTCTATTTCTGTAACTATGGTTGGTTTAAGTTCCTTTGGTATGGATGGACTAGTTAGGCTTTCAAATATCCATTGTTTAGGTATATCTACTTGATTCCAATTTATTATGTGAGGTAATTATGTATTTGATCTTGTTAAATTTGTTTCTATAAGAGGAGTACAACGAAGTTGATTTGTAATATTTCCTTTAATTGAAAAAGATGCTAATCCAGGACTTAATGTATTCATTAATTTATAAAATATTCTGTATGTAATATTAATATTTTCAGATCCAGGTTTCATATCATATCCTTTAGTATTTAAAGTATTTAGAGTAAGAGTTTCAAATAAGTTTTTATCTGTAAGGGAAACAGAGAAATTTGGAAAACTATTAAAATAAATTGGACCATTACAAAGAGAAGTTTCTACTAAACCAAGTAAGGAATCTATAAATTTATTATGCCTTGCATCTCTAAGTGCTATGCAAACTGAAGTATTAAGACCTTGTCTATTTAATATGTAAAGCTATTTGGACTAAGCCTATATGCATATATTTAAATTTTTTATCAAGTATTTCTTCTATGTCTTTGGGTAATTAATTGTAAATGTTCAAAATTATTTCCGATAGGAATGGTTTTTTCTACAGATTTTATCTTATACTTAGTTTGAAGTTTAAATTTGTTAGCAAAGTCTACTTTATATATTTCAGATTTCGGTTTTCATTTCTCCTATCTTCTCTTGTAATTCTCCTCTTACTCTTGTAAAAATTTTCTTTTAAGAAATAAAGTTCTCAAGCTTTCAGTTTCCAAGAAATTTTGAAGATCTATATTCTTGTAAGTTTGTCTTGTTATTCTTAATTTCAGTTTATTTGTTATGTTTTTAAAGATAGGTACAAAACCGCATTTGTTGTTCCATTTGGCCATTATGAATGGAATGTCATGCCTGTTGGATTAAAAAATGCTCCATCTGAATTTCAAAACATTTTGAATGATATATTTTCCCAATTTTCTTTCATAATTGTTTATATTGATATAATGATGTCTCTTATGCACATCTATCAGCATGTTAAACACTAAATTTTTTTTTTAAATACAGCACTAAGAAATCCAGCATACTGACCCGTTGAAAGTTGACAGTCGAGCAATTCATGTTATCAAGTTTTAATTATTTAATAATTAATCAATACGTGAAGAATTGTATAGAATATTTTTGTCATTAAAAGAATATTGTTCAATAAGATTAGAATCTTGAAAATAGTTTGAACATTTAACATGATCAGGTTTAAATAATATTAATTCTTTAAGCCCATCTCTTTCGTGGTATCTAATTATTATTCTTCTTTATTGGTTTGAGGACATTTCTCTAAGACTTATTCTTTTAAGATTAGAATGTTTTATGCTTTTCCTTCACAATAAGATGTTGTTGAATAATATAAAATTTGAAAACATGATTTGTGGGTCGACACCCAAGTCGCTGAGGGTTGAGAAATCTGCTGGGAACCATAAGCCTGAGAAAAAGGCACAAGAAGTAAATCCAGCATACTGACCGTTGAAAGTTGACAGTCGAGCAATTCAAGTTATCAAGTTTTAATTATTTAATAATTAATCAATACATGAAGAATTGTATAAAATATTTTTGTGGTTCTGTAGTTAAAGTTCCTAATTCTAGTATTGTCAATCTCTTATTTAGATTAATAATTTCTTCCTTTAATTGGTTAATTTCTTGTTTTAAAACAGGTATTGTAACAGGTTTGTTATATGCAGAATATGATGCATGATTCATAACATCTTGTATGGTAAAAGAATTTTGCATACTTGTTAGGTTTTGGTTTATAATGTACAACAACCACCCTCTACAATATCATACAAAATTAATATGATATCTAATCAAACCCTTTCAGAAGAACAATTAAAATAAATTTCAAAAAGAGCTACTGAAGATTTTAAACAAGAAAAATATTCGTCTTTTAGAAAATGGTTTTTCACTTATTACTCCAAACAACAGCAAAAATAGATTCAAGATTTTTATTATGACTTTATCAAACATACTATGTGTTATGTGGAATTTGTAATAGTCCAATTTATTTTAATAGTTTTTCAAATTTCTCTGTTTCCCTTACAGATAAAAACTTATTTGAAACTCTTACTCTAAATATAAGTACTAAAGGATATGATATGAAACCTGGATCTGAAAATATTAATATTACATACAGAATATTTTATAAATTAATGAATACATTAAGTCCTGGATTAGCATCTTTTTCAATTAAAGGAAATATTACAAATCAACTTCGTTGTACTCCTCTTATAGAAACAAATTTAACAAGATCAAATGTAAGTATTCTTACATAATTACCTCAAATAATAAATTGGAATCAAGTAGATATACCTAAACAATGGATATTTGAAAGCCTAACTAGTCCATCCATACCAAAGGAACTTAAACCAACCATAGTTATAGAAGTAGAAGAGTCTTCAAAAGGTAATGTTTCTATATCTTTTCATATGAATTCTACTTCATCAATTCCTGAATCTCAACCAAAAAATACTGAAATAAATAGATCCTCTTCTCTTAGGACAGATATTAACTTAAAACTTGAAGGAATATATGATAAAAATCAAACTATGCATGGCATTTATTCAGAAATACCAAATCGAACTCAATCGAAACCAGATGTAGGATCAGAAATAGAT